>JAIUSX010000230.1:227500-1427500 GCA_026573805.1 Hesperophylax magnus | reverse complement strand
TATCTGTTAGTTAAGTAACTATCCATCCATTTGTATCAGTCCCTGAACACCTATAGCCTTTAGTTTTTTTAGAAGTATTTTATGCGAGATGGTATAAAAAGCTTTGCCAAGATCTAAAAAGGGAGCGATGGATTTATTACCCCGGTCAATATTATTGGAAATAATATCCGCCAGCTTAGCAATAGCATTTTCTGTTCCTAGACCTGGTCGAAAGCCGAACTGGTTATTAGATAAGATTTTATGTCTTTCAAGATAGAGGGTGAGACGATTTTTTACGATTTTCTCGATAATTTTTGAGAATGAGTTGAGTAGAGATATTGGCCGATAATTATGTATATCCGATTTGTTTCCATTTTTATGAATCAATATAACAACTGATTGTTTTAAGTGGTTTGGGAATGTGCCTGTCTTGAAACTAAGATTACAAATGTATGCAATGGGACTCGCTATAAGTGGTTTCAATACTTTCAGCAGATTTGAGGAAATTTTGTCTGGCCCACAAGCATTCGATGGCTTCAGCTCATCTATAATTTTCATGACTTCATTAATCGTTGTTTGAATCTCGTCTGTTTTAAGATTAAGATCAGTTGAAGGTATGTTGGCTAGTTCAGATTCAGTTTTCTAACATTTTTCAAGGATTTTATTTGCGAGAGAGGCTCCTACTGAAGTGAAATATCGATTAGCAAAATTAGCCATCAATTTGGGGTTAGTAGTACTTGTGTTTTTAATATCCAATGATTGTATGAAAGACGATTTGCTATTTTTTGTTTTGGTAATTTTACAAAATATTTCCCAGAAACGTTTATAAACGAGTAATGGTGTTTTCGTATATATGTTTTTTGTAGAAATTTTCTTTAGTGGAAATAATTAGTTTTTTTACATATGTTTCTATATTTCTTATATTGTTCTTGAACTAGAATATTATCTGGTTGTCTTGTAGCATTTTTATGTATTTGATTACGTCTGTGGATGGATTTGACTAGGCCAGGGGTGATCCATGGCATGAGTTTAAATTGTTTGTTCGGTATAACTTTGTTAATAGTGTGATTAGATAATATGTAGTATTGTAATTTAGTGATAAATTGCTGCATTTCTTGCTCAGTGTCAGTCTGGTTTATTACGTTTATGCCACTTTTATGTTGTCAGCAACTCAATTAGTGCGTGATAATTTATTTTAGAAATATATTTATTTTTAGGAGGAGAGGAAGGTTTATTTCTTAGGCCGAGCGCTGTGGTATAATGATCTGAAATTGTTGTGTGTATAACAAATGAGTCTGTGAAATCAATGTTTTTAACGTTGATGTGATCCAAGCATGATTTACTTGCGCTTTGTATTCGAGTGGGGGTGTCAACTATTGGAGTAAAAGCGTTTTCAGTGAGAAAACATAAATAATCATCGGATTGGCGATGGTTATCAAGAATAGTATTAATATTCAAGTCTCCAATGATTATTTGGTGTTCTGGGTTTTCTGTGTTGTTAATGATATGTGAATTTAAAAACGAATCGATGTTGTGAAATGATGGTGATCTATAGATTGTAAAAATGCATAGGTTTTTGTTAAGCACAATTTTTAGACAATTTCCTTGTGATAAAATGAGTTCATCAACTTGCGTCTGTATACCGTCCCTGACAAAGATTACAATACCACTAGCTTTATTTATTAAACTGGCTGTGTGGTACTCAGTATAATTTTGTATCTTTTTGGCAGTGAAGTATTTATTAATCCAGCACTCAGTTAGAACTAGCAAATCGAATGTGAAATTAAGGTGGTCAAGAAATACGAGAAAGTCATCAATGTTGGTAATACTTCTAATGTTCTGGTGAATAATTTTCAGACCGTACAATTCCCAACAATATTTATTCATGTCTTTGGGATTATCAATCACATTTTTGTTACATGTGAGTATGGTTTCTTCGAGGATATCAAGAGATAATTGAATCATTTATATTTTCTTTTTTAAAGTTATTTAAGTATACCCACAATGATAAGATTTGGGAACGTACAGATGTGTGTTGTGTTTGAGTAAAATAATGTGCGTATGCTTGTATTAGTGAGTTATAATGTGAGAAGAATATTTTCCGAGGTAATGTGGATAGCTCGTGATTCTGTTGTTTGGCGTAAGTAGACCCGTCCCGCTTTCACCCATACGTAAGCTAGCTTTTTTCCGTAGCCGTCTTCTTCGCCAGGTAAAGTAAGCGTTTGTTGGTTGTTGTTAAGTGTTCTGATATATAGACTGGTGTACGTGGTCCGGAGAGGCCTATGAAGCTCGTGTTAAGTTTGTCTTCCTTTGTGGTGGCGTTCGAATTGTATCTTTTTACACAACTTAAGAATTCATCTCTTAAGTGAATGTCTTTGAATCGCACAATTATAGGCCGGGTTTTTTTTGGGGTTGGCCTACCAGGAGCTCTAAAGGTTCTCTCGATATCATTTGTAGTGGTGGTTGTGCGTATTTCTTGAATTATGTTGAAAAAAATATTATGTAAATTTTCTCCTTCAGCCTCCGGTATTTCTTTTATTTCGGCAAAGAAATTTTTTGTTGGCGTTCTTGATCGTCGAGTTTGTACTCGAGCATTATTACTTTTGCTTCGAGTTCCATATTTTTCTTTTCGACGGAATCTATGATTTTCATTTTATGCATTACTTTTTTCAATTCGTCCTCAAATCCCTCCATTTTTGAGTTGAAAAATTTCATTGAATTCTTTAATTCTTTGAATTCATCTTATAAAACTGTCACTTTTGATTGGATGCTCTTGAACTCTTGGAGTTCCACCTTGATTTGGCCGAGTTCCTCCATTAGAAGAGTTTCCACTGGGGTTAGTCCTGGTTTGCTGACGTTGGCAGGAGGAGATGCGTTCTCTTTGCTCGATGTGGAAGTTGAACGCGCCGTTAGACGAGGTTCCGTCTTACATCTACTGCATTTGGTGTTGGCGCGTTAGTTAGTTTACTTTAAGTTTATTTAAAGTTACTGTTATTTATACAAATAGAACGGCGTCATCGCGCCTCACAGTTTTTATCTCAAATGGATGTTTAAAATGTTATCTGGCTATTATAGACATAGAGGCCTTGTATTTTCTTTAGTAAATTTTTTTTTACCTTAAAATTCTACTAAAATTGCATGTTTCGGAGCATCATATTCTTCAGCTTCAGCATTACCAGCAGCCAACCGATGCAATATACTACATATGTGTCTCTTTGTGTTATGTTGGGATTGGGATCCTTATTTTTGGGAATTCCTCCGCATTCGCCTGAGTAATAAGGCTGCGTAATAAAACTGCGGCTCATTTGGCCTTATTACTATTACCTTCTGATAGTTGTATTTACAAGACTGATTTTACGTTCCGTTAATATGTTTCATGAGGAAACTTCTTAACTGGATAAAAATCCTAATACAAATGACAGGGAAAAGAAAAAAAATAAGGTCTGAACTTTTTACTCTATTTTGCCATTATGATTTACTGAATGGAAATATTTAATTTTTTCATCTTTGGGCTGCATCCTGTTCGCTTCGGTGGTCGCGCATATCTGTCTATCTAACTGCAGGGAGAAAAGCATTTGGGAGAAAAACAGTATATGACATGAATAGGATACATTTATTAATGATCTTCTTCATCTTCTTCTTCGTTGTTGCTGTCATCATTCTCATGGAACTTCATGATGAGGTGTTTGGGCATCCTATGTTTGTAGTTGAAAGCGATATCTGTTGTTGAGTTATAATTACCCAGCGAGGATTTAGAGTGTTGTAAAGTCGTGATGTGAGTTGGTATGCGTGCTCCTGTAGTGGTGTGGGTATATCTTCTTGTTCGTGTAGATTTTTGAGGTTTGTGTATCGTGGTGTGTTGTAGGCAAATTTTTATGCATTTGTTTTGTGTTACTTGATGTTTGTTATATGTTGTGTGAGGTATGTTACTCCATACCGGTAAGGCGTACGTAAGCGCTGGGCGAATTAGGCTGAGGTACAGATGTATTTTCTTTCTCTTTGCTAGAGAACTCTTTCTGTTGAATATTGGGCTTATCGATCCTATTGCTTTCTGAGTCTTTGCTTTCGCTATGTCGATGTGAGTTTTAAAATTTAGTCGTGAGTCCATAGTGAGTTCCAGGTACTTAACTTCGGATTTCCGATCTAGTTGTTTTCCACGCATGAGAATTTTTGCTAGCGGAGTTTTTTCTTTGCGTTTTCGCGTGAAGGTTACTGCATTTCTCTTATTGAGCCAGAGGATTTCTGCTTTGCTACTTCCTCCTCATCCACTCACAAACTCTTCTCCATAACTTCTCGCTGTGAAAAATAATGCAACTACATAAGCTCTTTGATGGTCAGCTATTTACTGTGCACTTCTACAAGCTGATCAATATCGTTGTTATCCACCTCCAGTCCGACGGTATTGGCCAGACACAATCTCGTTGACTGTAGACTCCACAGATACTGTTTCAAACCCCTCAAAATCACATTCAACAACGCTCATTGGCCAAAGCTTCTTCCTAGCAGAAGTGAGGGTCCTCTGAGTCTAGGTAACCCCTTCCTACGCCTTGTCAATCATCTTGAGGCAAGTAATGACGTGAAAGTGATCTTTCCAAAACTCTCTGAGAGTGAGACTTGACCCTTCAGTCACCTCAAAACAATGCTTGAAGAGTATTTGAGTGGAGAGTTCCTTAAAATTAGAAATAATCTAGGCTGAAGTAACGGAGTGGTATTGCATCTACTATAGCAGCTTAACCCTTGACTCTGTGCAGAAACGGGCGGTCCGTTTGATAGATTCCCCAATCTTAACAAACGGACTGCAATCTTTAGAGCACAGGCGTCAGGTAGGTATGCTGTCCTTGTTCTATCGGTATTACAATGAAAGATGCTCTGAGGAACTAGCGTCATTGATCCCTTCGGCACCGGTGCGTAGTCGGGATACACGCCAAACGCGCGCCCTACATTTGTACACGGTTGACATTTGTCACATGAGAACGGGTCGCTTCTACGATTCGTTCTTAAGTTCAACAGCTCGGCTGTGGAACGAACTGCCGGCCTCTGTGTTTCCTCCCTCCTACAACATGGGACTCTTCAAGACCCATGTTCACTCCTTCCTCTCCACAAAAAGACCCTCCACACAGCATCCCCAAAGATGACATAGGCCCTGAGGGAAATTATTTTCTTCAGGGCCTCCTGTGTGGAGTTAATATAAAAATTTTTAAAAAAAAGCTATCTTCTTAATTTTATCCTTGTTCTTGAGAATAGTGCAATTGGTTGATGTAGACCGATTGAATGTGATCCCTCGATTAGCCACGCTCATACCTTCTTTTCGCATTCAATGATTTTACATTTTATTTCTACAGTTACTTTTATTATCTTTTAGTATTTTCTTCAAGGATATTTTTGCAAGGCTGACTAAACTTTGCACAAAAAAAAATACAAATAGTGTATGAACAGAAGTTTAAAAAATATATTTGATCACATACGACACTAATATGCTACCGGAACGAGTGCTAACCAGAGCCTGACGCGCTGGCGCGGAATTCCCGGCTCACAAACGAGTGTTGTGAAGATGGAACTTGCTCCTTTCTGCGTCACTCGTTATTCGAAATGTCGCTCGTTAAGGGAGCATTTTTTTCATCATCCGTTTTGCTCGTTATGCGAATTACTCGTTATAGGAGGTGCTCTGAGAGGTTCCACAGTATTAAATTTCAACCATAATACCTATACATTCTATATTCTAACCTAATCTCCCTTTATACTTTTCTCAAATTACTTATATTGGGTTTTGAATAATCTTTTGTTATATTAAACTCAACTCAATTTTTCACTTAAAAATGATTTCCTTTTAACTCTCTTTCCCGAATAGAGTTTTATCACTATTTTGTAATATATTATCACTTAAATAAATAAAATATACTTTTGATGTTTACAGGTTTGGTAGAAGTTGTGATCCTGGTGGATGGAGGTGCATTACGGGGGTAAATATTATGTTATTTATAATTTTCACTCGATCATCTGCTTGCTACAAAACCAATCTATGTAGTGACAAAATGTGTGTGAATAGTTCCGCTAAATTATTCTTATAACGACCACCATGGCCGACCGTTTAAGAAACAACACAAAGCCTATAAAAACAACTTAGGCCCTCACCCTCTGGAAAACAATGTTCTTACCTATGAGGATATATATTATTTATATATTATATTATATATATATATATATATATATATATATATATATATATATATATATATATATATATATATATATAAAATATTTATATATATATATATATTTATTTTTTTCTTCTAACATATCTAAAATCACTTTGTAGCGTTAATTAATTAATTTTTTTTAAAATAGCTTTTAACGCCACTATTTCATCAAAAAGGAAAAACATGATTCAAAACCAATGGTTTCTTCGTAAGGACAAACTTATAGTGAAAATTAACTAATTTAAAAATAATCAAACAAGAATAGATATAGATGCTTATTTTTCTACAGACAAGAGACCAAAATATTACAATAAGCTGTGTTAGGTATCATTATAAAAAGGTTATATAAAATAAATTTAATTATCATAAAATAGGTCATTAACGCATTTACGTATATTGCGTACGTTGACGTATATGTCGCAATGAAAGATTAACTTATAAAAAAATATTACTATCAGTATACGTATCAATGCGAAAACAAATTTAAAAGATGGATTTTTGTAATATTTGGTAAAAATAATATTAAATACATAACATTTTTATTTATATTTTTAACTGTTTATTTTTACCAAAAGTTGATTTTTGGTTGGCAAATTCAGAATAATAATTATTTTTAAAAGTCCTTAGGTGATCCTTAACTAGAGGTGAGAATATTAGTTTTATGATATTAAATTCTGTGTTAAAATTATTAAAATAAAAGAAAACAGCAAATGGCTACTAAGCATAATAGGAATTTTTAAATTTATTTATAAAAGTTTTTTTACCTAAACATTAACGAATCACTTTATAAAAGGTAAGTTTTCAGATTCTCACGGCCAAAAGCATTTTTGTTGTTTGTTTTTGGGGTGTTATGCCGTGTTGCGCTAACTCCTTCTTTAGCCGACGTTTCGGACAGCCAACCAACCAAAAATTTACACATCTTCGGATCTACCGGATCTGCCCTGATGATGGACACTGCAACGCTGTCCGAAACGTCGGCTAAAGAAGGAGTTAGCGCAACACGGCATAACACCCCAAAAACAAACAACAAAAACACTTTATAAAAGTTTTCCTATATACAAAAATGCAATAATTAACTATTTCAGGATAATTTAATTTATTCAAAAAAAAAAGATAATTAATCACCACTGTTTGTAATATTTTTAACCATATGTATTTATTTGTCTGTACTTGTTTGTCTATTTTGAAGTTTGTTAATTTTTTTTAAATTCTGTGTTAAGTTATTTACTTTATTTAAAAATCCCACAACATAATTTATCCAGAATAAACATTGCAAAAAATAATAATACCCAAAGACACAACGATTTCCTTCAATAAAATAAGGGTTTGTTTCAAGTATGATAACTTTGCAGATGGGAGACTCGCAACAATAACATTTGGTTGTTTTGTTTTGCTCTATCGAAAAATAATTTAATACAAATATTTTTTGTTTTCTGGCAAAAAAGTGTAGTGTATTGTGCCATGAGGTTTCTTCTCCCTCCTGATCTTCCAGGAGTCACTTTTCGCTGCTGATTTCCAGATATTTATCAACTTTTTTTACTTATGTCATTTTCCATACTATTGTTGTAGTTGTTTACTGTTGTAAATAATGGAGGAAATTTCCCTCCTGTACCCCCTGCAAAGCCGCCAGAACCCCCTTCGGACCCCCAGACGGGGAAAATGTAGAAATTTCTGACAGTGATTCTGTCATATTGACTTCTACCAAAAAAGGAAATTTACTCCTTCTTCCCCAATAAAACTTGACTCGCATTCGACTTCACAGTCCCCACCAGCACTTTCGCAACATCCTCCAACAAACTTTTATTCTCCTCATTCCCGTGGCCCTCTCATAGTATACGCCCAAAAAACTAAGCAAAGAAAAACCATACACCCTCTTGAATTTGGTAAATTTATATCAAACAGCAAGAACCTTTCAATCATGCCTGGAGTTGTAAAAGACGAGGGTCGCTTTCGAATCTCTGTCAAATTCCTCTCAGGGTCAGCTGCCAACATTTTCATCAAAAACATCTTCATTTCATCTATGTACTCGTAACTAGAAGTTCAAGTTCCCTACTTTCAATGTCACTCGCATGGGCCTGGTCAGAGGTATCTTAACTGATCTGTCCATCGCAATAATTCTGTCTTCACTTTCAACCCCTGAACACATAAAAGCCAGGAGGCTAAATTACAAGGACTCTTTTGAGGATATGTTTTTCTGGAAGCCCTCCCAATCTGTCGTTTTCACCTTTGAAGGTCAATCTATTCCTTCCCGTATATATTTATTCTTCAACTGATTACCAGTTGAAATGTATATATGTTTAGTATTTAAACAGTTTTTTGGATAATACCTACCATTTTTCCTATCATATACTATCCATCTCCTTACCTAAAAACAGCCTTACCCACATTGGAGAAAATAAGAAGATTTTGTTGCATTGTAAATTGTCGCAAGTCAACAGTCGAATTCGTGTCGTATAGCAAGAAGGTGCAATCTTAGTATCCTCATTGTATTATTCACATGCTTTGTGCTAAATATAAAAATTCTCTCGTTTTTCTCGTTGTGGAGGAAATTTCACCCGAACAGTGCAAGTTCATCGAGAACCCTATTGCCCGGATTCATGGGAATTCCAGGTAGGCTGTTTCCTTCATTCCACTTTTCCCGTGATTTATTCAAAACCAATTGACTGAGCTCTTTACTGTCGTATTTATGTTATAGATTTGATTTACGGTTAATTTTACGTGTGATAGAACACGTTACAGTATACTTATCCCACCACTCAATGCTTCAATTGCTGCCGTTTTGGTCATACCAAAGCTGCATGCAGATCTCAACCCAGATGTTTTAAATGTGGAGAAAACCACGCAGCTGACTAAAGTCCTTCTTCCTTCTAACCTAAATGTTTTAACTGCTCAAGCTCACATACAGCTATCAACTCTTCTTTCCCCAGAACAATCTCGCCAAAAATATTAAAATTTCCATGGCTTTACAGAACTTGTCTTTTCTGCAGGCTTCTAAACTATTCCCGCCTGTCAAAAAATCATTTGCTGAGGCTTTATCCAGCAACTTCTCATCCAACCCCCTTCCCTCCTCTACAACAACTTCAACTAAATTCACATACAAAACCCTATCTCTAAACCGACTCCTGGAAACGATCAGCAACAACACATCTCACTGCTCTTAAATCCCAATGGTTCATCTCTTTCAAATGCCACAAATGGGTGTGCAGACAATTATAATCCGTCCTTAACAAACTCTCTAAAACCTTCTGAAAAACTTTCCCAAGACAATTCTCCATTTATCTAAACTCTTATTATGCTTCTAATTGACCTGATTTCTTCCCAAACTAATCTATTGTCCAACTTTGCTTCTATTATTTCCACATTAAAATCATTTATTCGATATGGCTCTTCAGGATGTCAAAATACTTCAGTGGAATAGCCGAAGTGCTATTTCTAACAAATCTGATCTCCTTAACCAATAAAATTCAAACCTTATTTATTTGGCTGCTATCTCGGAGACGTAGTTTACTCCATCCACCCACTTTAATTCGAGAGGGTCTGTCTACGCGATGATCGCTCGGAAGGTACGGGCGACGGTGCTGCCCTTTTTATTAAAAAATCCATAACCTTTTTCCCAATAAATAATATCAAACCCCTCAATACTGACTTCCAAACAGGGCCGTATTTGTACTTTTCACAAGTATAGGCCACTTCGTTTGCGCCGCCCCCTACCCCCTTCTTGGAAATTGCCACCGATAATATCTATCATAAAAAAAAAAATAAAAAAAATAAAAAATAAAAAAAAAATAATTAAAAAAAACATAATCACTCACTTTTAGGCTGCCATTAGGTGACACACAATTTTCAAAATAAATATTCAAATGTAGGAAGTAGGTATTCAAAAATAAAATAAACAAACGAATTAGTACAATTTAATTTAATAACAAGAATTACAATTTTTTTTCGGGTTTTTTATTGACAAAATCATATATAATATCTTCATAGCTTATAGTATTCAGTAAGTCTGCTTCAATGCTCAGAAGAGCCAAAGAGTTAAGTTTTTCTTGCGACAGTGAAGACCTTTGGTAATTTTTCACACGCTTTAACAGGAAAAACTCCTTTCCCCAGAACAATTTGTGGCCGGGGTGCAAAGTGCGATGCGGTGAGCTATATCCAAGTTTGGATAAACATTACACAGATATTGTTTCCTCAAAAACTTAAAAAGATTCAGTAATGATGTCGATTCAGGTTTCTCTGCCGTCTTATTAGAGGAAATGTGACTACAAAAATGTACACATTTTTACACGGGTTTCAAGAAAATAAGAGCACCTCGGACGCTATTGCCGCTGTCACAGATTTAATTGTAAAACGCCTTGATAAAAGGAAAAATGTATTTCAATCTTCTTAGATCTTTCCAAAGCCTTTGATACAATATCACACAGTAAATTAATAAACAAACTTGAACAAATCGGTATTACGGGAAACGAACTTAACTTTTTTAAAAGTTACCTTAATGAGCGCAAGCAACAAGTTAAAATAAATAACATACTTAGCAACACTTGTTCATCTAACTACGGTATACCACAAGGTAGTATATTAGGTCCGTCTTTGTTCCTGTTGTATATTAACGACTTATGCAACATTAATATTCAGGGGAAAATCGTTAGTTTTGCCGACGACACCGTCTTACTGTTTGAAGCTGACACTTGGCTAGCTGTCTACAAAAAAGCTGAAACGGACATAAGCATGGTAAAAAAATGGTTGGATTGAAATGAAAAACTAAATATGTCACACCAAGTATTAATATTACTGGTCAACCTCCTGATGATGCCTCCATCAGAATACACTCGTGTTTGAATTCCGATGAATGTTGTCAGTGCCCCTACATTGAGCGCTCTACTCAGATGAAGTACCTCGGCCTCACCATTGATCCATATCTCAAATGGAACCTTCATACCCAAATAATTGCAAACAAAATTAGAAAAACAATGCACTTTTTTAGAATCATACGAAACTTTCTCGGCTTTCAAGACCTGAAAATGATTTATTTTGCAGTCTGCCAATCTATTATTGAGTATGGTATCATAGCATGGGGAGGCGGCACTTCATCTGCACTAGACCCAATCATAAAGGCTCAGAAAACAATTTTAAAAATAATTCTAAGGCTACCTTTAATTACAGACTCGAATCTAATTTTTAATATTATGAATGTGTTTGATGTTCGGCAGCTATATGCAAAAACTATCCTAACTCATCTATACTCAAATATACATAATAACTACATAAAAAGTTCAAATACACGATGTACTCGAAGCAATAACAAAATCTTACTACAAATTCCGATAACACATACTACGTTTGGTCAACGAAACTTTAAATACTTTGCGACAAGACTCTACAACATTCTTCCAGACAGCATAAAACAATGTGAGTCACAAAAAAATTTCAAAGATAATGTAAAAATTTGGATTAAAAATAAGAATAGGGCCTTTACCGGTGCATTCACCCAAATTTGCAGTTATTGAAGTCACCACATTACCACCACATTATTGAGCGAATACTTCTTAATACAAGTATAGGTATGTTCATTGGTATTAGGAACTAACACGAATAATTCTGCCTCAACACAGGCTAGCCTAGTGAGGCGGTATTTGAGAAACCACAACTGTACTTTTATTTTCTATTTACCTTCAAAATATTATGTTTGTATTAATAGTTCTTCATTTTTGTTAAATTTATAACCTTAAATATAAAAGTTACAAATCAATGTACACCATAATATGTATGTATAGTTGTAATGTGTAAACTTTCCTTTTTTTTTTTTTTGCTTCCGATTTTGTTGTCCGGGTTAAATTTTCCCCATAGGAAAAACTAAACCCTTCCACTCACTTTTCCACAAATGATCACCTTGTCAATCAACACTATGTAAGTGCATTATATAAGTAAAATAAATACAAAACAATACAAGAACAACAACACGTCAACTCACCAGAGATCAAATGGGAAAAAAAATTCACCGTCTCCAGATATTTTCATATCAGAGGGTTCGGCTCGGTAGAACTTCTAACAGGGCCTATAAATCCTACTGATCCCTCAACATAAATATTTAAAAAATCTTTTGTTATCCTACATGTATTCAAAATGACCGACTTTTGCATCTTTATAAATAAATTTTTTGATAGATCTAATACGCCTAAATTTTTAATTAGAGAGCTAGGTATAATGCCAGTAGCCGAAATAACGAATGGTAATATTTTTATAGTCTGAGAATGCCAAATTCTTTTTATTTCATTTCCTAAATCTGTGTATTTGCTTATTTTTTCGCTAACAGATTTTTGAATATTACAGGAATTTGGTATAGCGACATCAATGATATAAGTTATTTTTTTTAATTTTGTCATGTAAAACTATATCGGGTCTATTATGACTAATCGCTCGGTCTGTTAGTATAGTTTTATCATTAAGATATTATTATTATTCCTGAACTAAATCGTCTTCTAAATCATTACAGTAATATTGCACAAGAGACTGAGCTTTTTCTGAGACTCTTTGTGTTGAAAGAACACTCATTCTTGTTAAAAATGAAAAATTTTCTTTAAAGATTATATATGCACCATGTCTTCTCTCTAATTCAGCTCTCAGTCTGTCCAGAATTACCAAAAAGGTGTTAACTCTGAAAGAGTCTCTGGAGGATGTTTCAATTTCCTTATTTGATGCTTCGTCTATGAAGTTTTTTCTCTTAGGGTTCCTTTTACTCTTAATGTCGCCCTGATATTGCTTAAGTGCGCTCATTTCAATTGCACTTTTTTCGAAAAAATCAAGGTTTTCTCGCTCTGCTATTGTAAATTCGAGAAGAGATCCATAAAGATCAGATACCGTCAGTACATCAACAGATGAGTTCTGAATCTGAGCACTCACTTTATTTAATCTGTCCAAAATAGCATTCCAAAATACGATCATAAATGCCGTTTCCAGTTTTTCCAATTTAAGGCGAATTCCCTTTGCTTCAATTCGTGGGATTGGTTCCTGTGCAGCATCATTTTAAATGATTTTTAAAACCGTAAGTACTTCATCCCAGGAATCTCTTACACTTTGACAGGCATCTGCTCTTGCTGACCAACGTGTGACGTGATAGGTATATTATGTGTTCGTACGGGCGGGTAGCGGGGGTGACTGTTCATCACATCACCCGCCCCCGATCCGCCGCCACCCTTTACCCTTGCCGCCCGGGCAGTAGCATCAATATAACTAACTATCTAACTAAAGTACTAGGAATTAGCGCCTTTAAAAAATCATATTTATCGTCTAATAGTTACAAAACTCTGTCTATCCACAGGGACTATTTTTGTTTATAATCGCATACACGGCTTACCAAAGCGAGCGAGTGCCGCCCCCTGAACACTGCCGCCCTAGGCCGCGGCCTATAAGGCCTATAGACAAATCCAGGACTGCTTCCAAATGGTTACAGCTAAAATAAAGGACACATCCTTTATTTCAGTCTATCTTCCCCCAACAGTCCACTTCAATAAACAAATTTGCTTGCAAATCGAAAGTCAACTAAGCCCTACTTTCTTTATATTAGGCGATTTTAATTTCCATTCCGTCTGGGGTTCTGCTTTCTCCGACCGAGATGGTCAAAGTGTGATGGATTTCCTATATGAATCCTACCTTTTCCTTTTGAATGACGGATCTCCTACTAAGATCAATGCTCATAACTGCAATAAATAAATCAAATGCTCCCCCTAAAACTAAATCTTTTAATGAACTCCCTCCAAGTCCCTGGTGGGATGAGGAATGTTCCAAAGAAGTAAGAATTCGGAAAGCTAAATCTCTTTCCTATCGTTACAATGACTATGGAGAACTAACTTACATACAAAACGCCGAATCCAATGCCAAAAAGGTATTGAGGTCAAAAAATAGATCCGGGTGGTACAACTTCTGCAGTTCAGTATCTCCGAACACTCCAATTTCGGAAGTTTTCTTCTATTATCCGAAGATTTCGATCCTCCTTCAGTTCACCATCTCCTCAAGCGTCTCATTCTAAATGGATAGGTATATGAATTCTTGCACAAAATTGTCCCCTCTTCTGTACCTAACTTGGATGAAATAACGCCCATCTATAATACTCCTATGTGCAAGCATTGGCTAGACTCTCCATTCACCTTAATTGAGCAAAAAAATGTTTATCAACAGTCAAGGACTTATCTCCAGGCAGAGATGGTATACCTTACAGCATAATAAAAAACAGTAATTATAATGTTCTGAACCTCTTTTTAAGCATCTTAATTAAAACCCTCCAGATTGGCATAATGCCTGATGACTGGAGTTCTCAAATAATTATCCCAATTAAAAAAAATAAAAATAAAACACCAAATTCTGGATCCAACTACAACTACGCTCTTTCATCCACCCTCAGTAAACTTCTTGAAAAATTAATTAAAAACCGCTTAGAATTTTTTGTCGAGAGTAAACAGATTCTCTCTCCATCTCAATTTGAAAAAAAAAATCCTCTCAAGATAACCTTGCCATCATCAGCAATGAAATGTCCATTTCTAAACGGGAAGTTTGTCTTGCCATCTTTATAGATATAGATGTGCACCTATGACAATGTTTCCATTGCAATCCTGAAAAATAAACTTCTAGGCCTTGGCCTTCCCCCCATGTTTGTCCAATCTATTAGTAATCTATTCGAATGAGGATCGGACATTCTTCCGTTCCTTCCCACCTTTTTTAAAATTCACATCCTTGACTCCCCAGATTGTACATCCTTTGGTCTAGAAGTGGGAACTTTAGATCACATATTTTTGGTTGTACCTCACAAATATCCTCTCTTCTATCAAGCCTTATCCAAAATGGCCTTCCCTCCATTCAACATCTCATCTCTTCTAATTCTGAATTTGACTCCGTTTTTCATTATAATTTTGAAATTTGACTATTCAAATAAAATTAATATTTAAGTTTACCTTTCATTTCTCCATAATTTTAAATGATGGCCAAGAACACCCTTGAAGGGTAAAAAAAACATAGATGGTTTCATTTATTCAATGATTTCAAATTTATTGTCCTTAAACATATTTAAGTGTCACTCGATTACATTCACTAGAAATAAAAACAAAATCATCTATCCATTCCTACAACTTGAATAACAAACCTTTACAACCTATGTCTACGTGTAAAGATCTAGGTGTTTACTTAGATAGCAAATTAATTTTTGACAAGCACATTGAATACATTATTTTAAAATCCTACATAATGCTAGGTTTCTTATTAAGAATATGCAAAGTTTTCAAAAGTGCTAAGACTCATTGGTCAGAAGTCCACTGGAGTATGCTTCCACAATATGGAATCCTCAATATAAGGTATACATAGATTTAGTAGAAAGTATACAGAATAAATTTTCGAAACATTTACTCAAGAAATACAACAAAACTACAAATAATATGTTAACTTTACAAAAAAGACGCACATTGTCAGACCTGTTGTGTCTACATAATCTGCTAAATAATAAAATAGATAGTCCCGAATTGCTATCCGTCATTGGTTTAAATGTTCCAACGAGGCGTACCAGGCACACTACACTATTTCATATTGAAGCCAACAATACCAATGCAGCAAACAACTTAGTAATTACTCGCGCAATCACAACATACACCCATTACGAAAAATTACTACATTTAGACATCTTTCATGATTCCTTTCTAACATACAAAACTAACTTATTAAATTTCTTAGCATGACATATTTAAAAAATATTTTCACATCATTTTTCAAAACTCATATGTATTAACAGTTAATTACAATTCGTGAGCTTATTATAATTCTTGTTTTCAATTCATTTATTATTATCTATCCACACACTTCCTTCCTTTTATAACAATCTCAGGCGAAATTACGTAATGATATTTTATGGACATACGTAATAGGTACTATAACTATGTACCTAATAACTAAAAATATCTAACTTTATCTTATTGTACTGTGTATGTCTTAACAAATAAATAAATAAATAAATTAAAGTCAATTAAACCTGATAGGTATAAGTTTTTATTTTTTTTTATTATTAACCTAAGTGTAAGATAATTAATGTTTTTTTTATATGTAGAAAAACGTGCATAAAATATAATAATATCTTTTCACATGCTGATAATTTTCATTTATCTCAATTTACTAAATGTATATTACAAAAACATAAATCTGTGGTAAGATCTTTAATTTATTTTCTCATTTTCATTGTGTTGTTTATCCTTCTATATTTAATCTTTGTTTGTTTTTTTTTTTTTTCTATCAACTCCACTTTATGCTTTTCTTCAATCGCTTATGTTTTCTGTACATAAATTGAATTTCATGTGGAAAATTCACTGGTTAATGCAACTACGTAACATATAATTAATTCAATAAAATTTGTTTAACTGTTTATTTCCCTAATTAACTAAAATTTAAAAAAATTATCTGTTGTGTTCAATGTGGTTTTTCATTTTATTATTATAATCAAATACCCTATAATATTAATAATACCTCGAACTTGTGACGTTTCCTGTGAATTCCCATGGCCACATGCTAGACTAGAGCTTCCTAGCGGTAGGAGTCGTGCTATTTGGTTTTCTCTCATACATTTGAATGGATTTTATGTGAAATTTACATTATTAATTTTACGTTAGTAAATTATCGAAGTCGAAAAAAGTTAGATATCCCACTTGCGACCTTACTTTTTTTTGCTGAAACATAAAAAAATATTAAAGCGGCTATTAACTCTGTCTTTGATGGTTTAGAAATGTAATAAAATGCTAGTTTAATTGTAAGATATTTTCCAAAAAATTTCAACATCTTTAATAATATGAATGTAAAAAATGGTAATTCTTTACCTACAACTACCGTATTTAATAACAAACATTTGATTCGACTTAATGACAATAACTTTTTGCATTAACGATTTTGATATTTAATATTATTTACGAAAATAATAATTTACGCGAAAATTTGCCAACCGATCCACCATTTTGACAGAACACCGATATGAAGTTTGCCCGTAATTTGCGTTTGTTTGTAGGCGGTTGCCAACCAAACATAAAAAAAACATTAAACACAATCGGAAGCTAGAAACGCAAAAATCTTAATATAATTAATAATAATTGATTGTAAAATTAGGCAACAAATCTCTTATCTAATATTTACTTATATGTTTAATAAAACGATCATTTTGCCTTTTATACATTATTCATTTTGGTTAGGTGTTATGGCTTCAAATACAAGTTTTTTTATGAAAAGGACCGCCCTGACGTTCCTAGTTCCTATTATTGTGCCGAGATATCCACGGTGGATTTCTGACGTTTGTAACCATAAATAAACCAATCACTAGATTGATAACTCCGAGCTTTTGTAGGGGGAAATTTTGTCTACTATTATTTAACCGATGACGTCATTACAGCCTTTGATTTCATAGACAAGGTAGCCGAAACAATAAAAAAGGCGCAGCCATAGACAATATGATCTTTCCCAGGTAGGCACCTAGGGAAGATCATATTGTGCCATTCATCAGCCTAAAATATTATTTTAAAAATAAATGTTAGAAATGTTAACAAATTCTCTCAGGACTACAAGGCTCCAACTCACAAAGTGCGGTCCTGCAAAAATGAGCTATAAGGTATCTTTCCTTACGGCACATTTTCTCAGGACGGCGCTTTGTAAGTTGAAAATCTGTCGTCCCGAGGCCGTCTTAAAAATGGCTTCAAATTACTTGAAATTTGAATTCCTTTACTTTAAAAAGAAAAACATTTTCAAACAATGATTGTGCTTTTCTACGACAGTATTGAATGTTAATATTTCTCTGTTTATCAGAAAAATGAAAAACTTTGTTCCATGTTGTGAAGTATTTTTATTTTATTTCACTAATATGACAGAAACGAGAAACACAAATAAATTTATAAGCACAAAACACATTTTAAATGTAAACCAAGTCTGCGACTGAATCTTTTTCTGGTTTAAATATTCATTTGAGTCACTAATATTGTTCTAAATGATTAAATATTTCAATTTGCGGTTTTAGTCATAAAGTTATTCAAAAAATAATATGCATACAGCATTCATGAGCACATAACACATTTTAAGTGTGTACCAAGTCTACGACCGAATCTATTTCTGGTTTAAATATTTATTCGAGTCGCTAATATTGTTTTTTTTTTTTCCATTATTTCTGGCTTTCACCCTTCAAGGGTGTTCTTGGCCATCATTTAAAATTATTGAGAAATGAAAGGTGAATTTAAATATTAATTTTATTTAAATAGACAAATTTCAAAATTATAATGAAAATTGGAGTCGAGTTCAGACTTAAAAGAGATGAAATGTTGAATGGAGGGGAGGCAATTTTAGTTAAGGCTTGATAGAAGAGAGGATATTTGTTTAGAGAGGGACAACCAAAAAATATGTGATCTAAAGTTCCCACTTCTAGACCACAGAATGTACAATCTGGGGAGTCAAGGACGTGAATTTTAAAAAGGTGGGAAGGAACGGAACAATGTCCGATCCTCATTCGAATGAGTGAAGAAATTTCTTTTTTGGAAAAATGAGGGAATTGCTGAAACCACGGTTTTGATGGAATAGTCCTTTGTATTGAGGCATAGCAGGCTCCCTTGGATTGACTAGCAATGTGCCAATACTCTGCCCAAACATTGCGGGATCTTTCTTTGATGATGGAAAAAATGTCAGATAAGGGAATGTGGTTTACGAGGGTAACAACAGGGTTGGACGCTCCTTGTTTTGCCAAGGCATCCGCAATATCATTACCCATGATACCAACATGTCCAGGAATCCAAATCAGAGTTACAGTTTTACCAGAGCTTTGAATGGAGGCTATCATCACTCGAATAAGGCATACAAAGTGATCATCAGGATGAAGAAGAGGACTGGATTTAAGTTTCTGGAGGGAACTGAGAGAGTCAGAGAGAACGAGGGAATGTTCAAAATTATTTTTGATTATATATTTGAGAGATTCTATTATTGCAATGCACTCAGCTGAAAATATTGAAAATTGATTTGAAATTGAATGAAATATTCTATCATTAGAATTATTGTGGTAAACGTTAATACCTATACCACAGTTAGGAGAGTCGGGAGATTTGGATCCATCAGTAAATAAAAGAGAAAAGTTGGGCCATTTAGATAAAATAATGTCATTGAACATATTATTGACAGTTCGGGCCGGGAGATTGGAATGACTTTTAAAGATTCCGATCCCTTCTAATATTGTCGGGGATAAGGTGACGTGACTATATTTTAGTTTGTATAAGGGAAGTAGATCATTTTGGATGATGTGGAGCTCTGAGAGAGACTTAAAATTTTTACAGATGTCAGGAATAGGTTTAGTTGAAGCTCTGATTGTAGATGAATGGGTTGAGTCAATGAACAACGAGACGCTGGGGATAACCTGATAACATTTAGAATTTAAACATTTAAGAACAAATTTGTCAGCAAATAGTTGACGCCTTAAATAAAGAGGAGGATCAGAACATTCTACTTGAAGGGAATTGATGGGTGACGATTGCATCGAAGACCATTTAAGTTTCCTATCAAATGTTACTCCCAAAAATTTTACTTCAGAAGCGTTGGAGATTGGAGAATTTTTAAATAAAATTTGAACGGGGGGGTTTTTATGGCGGTTTGAGAAGGTGACACACTGAGTCTTTTGGATTGAAAGTTCAAGACCATTTAACGTGAGCCATGTGCAAAGGGCATTCATGGCTTCGTTAAGATATTTGACGGCAAGAGGGATGATTTTGGATGATAAGAAGAAAGCTATGTCATCTGCGAACTCGATAATTTTTATTTGTGGGGGAATAGTGACATGCATATCATATGTGTATATATTATACAGTAAGGGGGACAATACATCGCCTTGTGGTAAACCCTTCCAAATAGACCTACTTTGAGGAGAAATATCTGGAAGTTCAATGAAAATTTTTCTATCTAGAAATAGATTAATAATAGATTGGACAAACATGGGGGGAAGGCCAAGGCCTAGAAGTTTTTTTTTCAGGATTGGGATGGAAACATTGTCAAAGGCGCCTTCTATATCTATAAAGACGGCAAGACAAACTTCCTGTTTAGAAATTGATAAATTAATATCAGTGCTGATGATGGCAAGGTTATCCTGAGTGGATTTTTTTTCCTAAATCCAAATTGAGATGGAGAGAGAAGCTGTTTACTCTCGAAAAAAAATTCTAATCGGTTTTTAATTAATTTTTCATAAAGTTTACTGAGGGTGGATGAAAGAGCGATTGGCCTGTAGTTGGATCCAAAATTTGGAGATTTGTTTGATTTTAAAATAGGGATGATTATTTGAGAACTCCAGTCATCAGGCATTATACCAGTCTGGAAGATTTTATTTAAGATGCTTAAGAAGTGGTTTAGAACATTATCATTACTATTTTTGATTATGCTGTAAGGTATACCATCTCTGCCTGGAGATGAGTCCTTGACTGTCGATAAACAATTTTTTAGCTCAATTAAGGTGAATGGAGAGTCTAGCCAATGATTAGACATGGGAGTATTATAGATGGGCGTTATTTCATCTAAGTTAGGAACAGAAGGGGGGGCAATTTTGTCCAAGAATTCATCTATCCATTTAGAATGAGACGCTCGAGGAGATGGAGAACTGAAGGAGGATCGAAATCTTCGGATCATAGACCAAACTTCCGAAATTGGAGTGTTCGGAGATACTGAACTGCAGAAGTTGTACCACCCGGATCTTTTTTTTGACCTCAATACCCTTTTGGCATTGGATTCAGCATTTTTGTATACACGGTGTCCGGAAACTCGTAGTACAAGCGGGAAACTGGAGAATCTACACCACATGGGGAACCCAAAAAAACATAAAGTTTTTTGATTTGAGCATTTTCAAAAAAAAAAAAAAAAAAACCAAAAAAAAATATTTTTCGGCTATTTTAGGGTTAAAGTTTTTTCTGGTGTTTAGGGTTGAATAACAGATGTTTTAACCCTGCAGAGCAGAAATATTTTATGATTACACCGGGTTAAATGAAGGGTGATTTCAAAATAATGCTTCAAATCCGAGTTTCTTCATTTGTTTTACTTTCAAATAGTTTTAATTAGTTGGGTACTTTGATTTTCAGTAATAATTTATAAGAATTTGATTAAAAAAAAAAAAAAAAAAAAAAAAAATCAACTTCAAACTCGATTTACTCGATAACGAAAGCTCAAAAAAAAAAAAAGTATACTACAAAATCGACTCCAAATGTGATGTAGATTCACCAGTTTCCCGCTTGTACTACGAGTTTCCGGACACCCTGTATAAGATAGTTCTCCATAGTCATATTGTAACGATAGGAAAGAGATTTAGCTTTCCGAATTCTTACTACTTTGGAACATTCCTCATCCCACCAGGGAGTTGGAGGGAGTTTTTTGAGAGATTTAGTTTTAGGGGGAGGATTTGATTTATTTATTGCAGTTATGAGCATTGATTTGAAGTTATTATAGTCATCTTTGACGGAAAATATATCGGTGGCGGGTAAATTTAGTAGGAACTTGTCCATATGAGAGTTAAATTCATCCCATTTGGTGTGTTTCGTTTTAATCTTTGTCAAAATATGAGACTTGTCCGATTGGAAAGAAGTTTGATAAGTAATGGTGATCGGGAAATGATCACTGGAGCAAGGGTCGGGGGACACCACCCACGAGGAGAGAGAAGCCAGACTAGTGGAACATATCGAGAGATCCACTGCACTGGGGTTTGTGCTGGGGCGTGAGATCCTAGTAGGAGATCCGTCATTCAAAAGGAAAAGGTTGGATTGATCTAGGAAATCCATCACACTTCGACCATCTCGGTCGGAGAAAGCAGAACCCCAGACGGGGGAATGGGCATTAAAATCGCCTAATATAAAGAAAGGAGGGCTTAGTTGACTTACAATTTGCAACCAAGTTTGTTTGTTGAAGTGGGCTGTTGGGGGAAGATAGACTGAAATAAAGGATGTGTCCTTTATTTTAGCTGCAACCATTTGGAAGTCAGCATTGGGGGGTTTGATATTATTTATTGGGGAAAATGATATGGATTTTTTAATAAAAAGGGCAGCACCACCGCCCGAACCTTCCGGGCGGTCGTCGCGGAGACAGGAATACCCTCCCACATTAAAGTGGGTGGATGGAGTAAACCAAGTCTCTGAGATAGCAGCCAAAGAAATAAAGTTGGAATTTAATAGGTTAAGGAGATCAGATTTGTTAGAAATAGCACTTCGGCTATTCCACTGAAGTATTCTGACATCTTGAAGAGTCATTTTGAATAAATGATTTTAATGTGGAAATAATAGTAGCAGCGTTGGACGGTAGATTAGTTTGAGAAGAAATAAGTTCAATTAGAAGCATAATAAGAGTTTGGATAAATGAAGAATTGTCTTGGGAGAGTTTTTCAGAAAGTTTTAGAGAGTTCATTGAGGACGGATTATAATTATTTGCACACCCATTTGTGGCATTTGAAAGAGATGAACCATTGGGATTTAAGAGCAGTGAGTTGTGTTGTTGCTGATCGTATCCAGGAGCCGGTTTAGAGATAGCGTTTTTGTATGAGAATTTAGTTGAACGAGAAGAAGTTGTTGTAGAGGAGGGAAGAGGGTTGGATGAGGAGTTGCTGGATAAAGCCTCAGCAAATGATTTTTTCACAGGCGGGA
This sequence comes from Hesperophylax magnus, assembly GCA_026573805.1. Taxonomy (NCBI): domain Eukaryota; kingdom Metazoa; phylum Arthropoda; class Insecta; order Trichoptera; family Limnephilidae; genus Hesperophylax; species Hesperophylax magnus. Next base: position 1,404,675 of record JAIUSX010000230.1, on the reverse strand, counting down.
ATAGTTTAGAAGCCTGCAGAAAAGACAAGTTCTGAGAGGCCATAGAAATTTTAATATTTTTTTGGCGAGATTGTTCTGGGCAAGAAGTGTTGATAGCTGTATGTGAGCCTGAGCAGTTAAAACATTTGGGTGAGGAGGAAGAAGGACATTGGTCAGCTGCGTGGTTTTCTCCACATTTAAAACATCTAGGTTGAGATCTGCATACAGCTTTGGTATGGCCAAAACGGCAGCAATTGAAACATTGAGTGATGGGATAAGTATACATTTCAACTGGTAATGAGTTGAAGAATAAATATATATGGGAGGGAAGAGATTGACCTTCAAAGGTGATAACGACAGATTGGGAGGGCTTCCAGGAAATTATACCCTCAGAGGAGTCCTTGTAATTTAGCCTCCTGGCTTTTATGGGATTGCCAATGTGTTGGGGGGTTGAAAGTGAAGACAGAATTTCTTCGATGGACAGATCGGTCGAGATACCTCTGACCAGGCCCATGCGAGTGACATTGAAAGTAGGGATATATGCCTTGAACTTTGAATTTGATGAAATGAAGATTGTTAAAGTTATTCCAAAAATAATGTGGATATCACAGAAACAGGAAATGCTAGGATATATAAGCACAAAACACATTTCAAATGTGTGCCAAGACAATATAGAACACAGAACAATAAATACAATAATATTGAAGAACAAAATACATTTTAAAGAAGGCGTTGAAAGACATTCATTAGGACGTTGAGTAATTAATTTAAAAAAAAAAAAACAGTATATTATAATAATGACAAATAAAATAATTAAGACAGCCATTTATTTCTATATTTAGAGTATTTTAAATGACGTAGAATGGCCATTATCCTCATTGAGTCTGATCCATTAAACGGTCTTGTGTCTTTGCCACATATTTTTTTTATTGATATCTGTTCACCAAGAATTACTGATGACGGGCACAGTGAATTTAATAATTGCATCGACCAATTTTTGTTTTGTGTCTTACAATTAATCCAATCAAAACACACATATTTGGCAATAGTTTCGTTAATTAAGCGGACAAGATTTAATTTTTCACAATTATACTCAACAACATAATGAATTTCCAGAGCATTGATAGAAAAGTTTTTAGTCAGGTAATTAAGGTAGTCTCTCTGTAATATAACACTGTATTCACGCGATAAAATTTAAGAATTCATGGAATCGTATGGATCACCAATGCAAGATGATTTACAATATTTCACTAAATATTTCAAGCCAATGATTACATTATTCAAAACAAATGAAAATAATAATCAAACAAGAAACTATAAATATTCTTACACAAGGTAGCATCGTTTTTTCGTGTGGCAACTGAATTACTACCGCTGGGTCTTACAGGAACACTTGAATCTGAAAGAAAAATTATCTTTGAGGTCGAAGGAAAGGAATTAAAAGATCTGAATAATGGATGAAGAAATTTTAGAATATTTTCAAGTAACATAGAACAGATGTTTACCTTCATAATCTTCCTTAATCCTTTTGGAAGAAGGATTTATATCTCGCAAGACGTAATATGGTCTTTGGTGACATCACACGGTTCTGTAGTGTAGGGTCCTGGCGGAACATGATTTGCACCTGTATTTTCGTCACAACGGGTCCGATATTGTCGTAAATCCGGATAACTACCAATGCCGGGAAGATTTAAAGTCGGCAGTGCGGAACTTCGAAGTGATCCATTCGGCTTTTTGTTTCTGATGGAGAAATGGCAGCCACAAACGAATATAGGTTAAGATACGAATTCGATTCTACAGGCCCATTCGCGGAACCTGCGTTCCTCAAAGCTTCCGTGTTTTGGATATTTATGTCGAGTCGATTGTCTATCAGCACAGCCCTTCACACAACACGGCTTGATAACTTTACATTCAGACATTTTCACATAACAAACAACTCAAAACAACAATATGAACTGTCAAGATGGCGTCACATTGCGTTACATCGTCACGTGGTTTCCGAGGGAAGTGGAGCCATGGTGGAGCATAGCCTCTCTTTCTGTGACACGGGTCTTATGCTAGAGAGAGTGAGAGATCAAACCACGACGGCTTTTCATTGGTTAGGGCTGTTGTGACGTCATTAAAGAACCAAAAAAGTATCGGAGTTATACTCCCCTGGAGGGCGATTCTCGTTCTACTTAACGACACTAAAATCGTCCTTACATTCAAATTAACGATTTTTCTCGGTTTATTCGTATGAAGCGATTCCGGTTCTCTCGATGACAGATGGAATCCTTAGATTTTCGATTGCGCGCCAAAACTTATAGCCTTACGCGAAGGGTACCCCTAGACCTGTCTTTCGGCGGCCGAACGCTAGCATTCGCGGAGAATTTGCATCATTTAAGGGCCAGCTTTCCGCGTAAAGAATTTAGATTTGGGTAACACCCACAAAATAAACAATATTTAGTGTTAAAAGAATCCGTCAGAGGTGTCACTGTCAGAATTCGTATTAGGAATAATTTTGGGGATTATTTAATAATTTAAATAACGAAATTAAATTACCGACATCTATTGCAATTTTAGAAAAACAGACCCATTTTTAGCTAGCACCGAGCAAATTAGAACGAAGTCGAAATGAAGATGGTTCTCAAAATATGGGTTTTATTACGGATTTAATTAATTATTATTTTTTTTTAATTTTACAAAAAATATTTACGAAAGTTATTTGTATAGGTATACAAATTACTTTACTTTACTAAAATACTATTATCAATTTTATAAAAGTAATTTATAACTTTTATAAAATCAATAAATATTTTTACATCAATAAGGTTTTCTTATATGGTTATCTTTATAGGGTGTCCGGGGGTAAAGTGCTCAAACTTCAGGAGGTTATTCTAAATGCTAGAAGAAGTAAAAAAGAAATGGAAATTATTCGAATTTCCAAATTTTTTCCACAAAAAATTATTTTCCGTAGAAGAAATTGTTTTTTTTTCTATACAAAAAATTTACTCGAAAAATTTACTTTTTTACTCGAAAACTATCTTAAAACGTTGGAATTCCAAAAAAGTTTTTTTTTCTCTTTTACTTGTACTATCAATTAGAATCACCTCCCGAAGTTTGTGCACTTTACCCCCGACATCTTGTATAATATGCGCAATATAATATTTATACACGTGTAATATCTACTTTTGTACATTTATATAAATTATATACACGTTTACATTTTTATGCTCATCAAATTTATTATATTATAAAGATAGATAGAAAGATCCTTAGTGCTTCCTGAGGACTCACAAATCAGAAGACTTTTTTGTAATTATTTATTTATTCATTTAAACAATTCAATAATTAAAAAGAGTAATAAAACATGTAAGCAACATAAAATTACATTCTAAAATGAGAAAGGGGCTTTATTTATTTACATTTTTATGAAATTACTACTTTTAATAGTTTAAGCTTTCAGTGAACTTTCAATTTTATTTTTAACTTTTCTAAATATTATTTGTTTAAATTGTCAAATATGATTTAATCACAAACACAAGATTCACTCAAAATGTTAGATTGGTGGTTCCGAAATGTTCCCATAAATACGGTGAAAGAACCCTAAACTATAAACTTATTACCCTAAACATGCTTCGAGCGAAATGCGGATCTGTAAACCTTATCGTCAATCTGAGCAAAACATACCATGAACGTCAATATAGCAACAGCCTTTGTTCTGCTGCAGTTTCATTAAATGCCGAGAGATCCGTTTACAGTCTCCAAAAAGCAATACTGGGGCACAACCCTAGAAGCAAAGCTAAATGATTGGAATACAGAAAGATAAAAACACACCATTGTCAAAAATATCTTGGCCGTAAGTGATTAAATAAAATTAGATTTATTCAGGAAGGCAAGCATTACGGTGATCGATGTTAAAAATCTAACATAGCCCTAGAGTAACTCCAGTATCTTTAAGAAACCTTTCTCTTAAAGCTCAGAAAAAAACTTTCCATGACAGTTAGATATACCACTCTACAACAAGACCGCGTTCGGTAAAACTGTAAAAAAAAATAAAGTAATAAATAACAAAATAAATATTTCACAACACAATAATTTCATCGAAAATTTTAAATCCGTTTCACCTTTCTACATTTTCTAGAGATAATCCTTAGGTAATGCCTTTTCAGATTGTTCGTGGCTAGAAAAAAATAAAATCATTGATTATAACTGCACTTCAAGTGACCTTTTAAATAACAGTAAAGGGCTCAAATGATTTTATTATTACCTCCGTGCCTTTGCATCTTTACAAGACTTGGGCAAAACATTCTGTAGCGGAGTATAGATTTCACATCTGAAACATAATTAAAGAGTTTATTGAAAATAGAACACCAAGGTACGGTTAGTCAAAAAACGTACAATAAAGTTAATTCTGGGTAGAAATTGTACAGTTGACATTCAGGACAGGTTCACTCCCTCCTCCTCAAAAAAGACCCTCTATACAGCATTCTCAAAGATGACACAGGCTCTGAGAGAAATTATTTTCTTCAGGGCCTCCTTCCGACATAAAAAATAACATCACTGAACTAAATTATATTTCCCACAGTTTCAGAACTTTCAATAGCTTTTTTCGCTCGCACGTTCATTATTTTTCTGGATTCCACGTTCGAGTATTGTTATTTGAAACAGATGGCCCATATATTATTATTACATATTATATTATATTTCGGACATCGTTGCATTGTGAATCATTAGAGCAGATGTAAAGTGACGTGTGTATTTGTGTACGTAGAAAGTTAATTCACAAATAAATCACGATCATATAGTATCCTCAACAAGCAAACTAAATTAATAAGAACTTACCCCGTAATTTCTAATGTTTTGGAATTAGTTTTATTTCCCAAAGTACGTATTCTGAAAAAAATAAAATTATAATTAATATAACTTTTTACTACACAATACATAAATAAAAATAATAATTAATTTTTATAATAAATTATCGTTTATCGTATTCTGAAAAAAATAAAATAATAATTTTTATAACTTTTTACTACACAATACACAAATAAAAATATGAATTACAAATGTTTATAATAAATATAAGCTTGTAAATCAAATATTATACTTTTTTCTTCTCACCTATCATGCGTTGAACCCTTTGGAGATATATTGTTTTCTTTGGAATACGAGATGTCTTTCGCTTATTTCCCAGATCATAAAACGTTGAACGACACGTCTGCCCCCAAAGCCCTCGAGTTGGCGAATGAAGCTTTGCAATGAAAGATAAGTTAATCTTCATGTCGGAGCGAGCGCGCTATAATAAATGTGATTTAAAAGCAATAAGCGTAAGCGACAGTTGTGAAAATATTTAATTAAACATGACTTATTAACAATACAGCAAAAATTTCTTTAAAAATATCTTAAGTAGCATTTAAAGAAGCAATTTGATTTTTTTCATACATGTAACTTGTAATATAACAGAAACACATGTGTAAATAATAATTTTTGGAGCATACTTTGCAATTTTTTTCTATCGAGGGAATTTTATGTAATTAACGTTTCGGCCCTACACATATTCAGATAATATCTTGAAAAATAGCATATATTTTTTTAAGAACTTAGAAACTTAAAGTGTTCAAGGGAAATATGATATAAGTCGGTAGAATATCGGAATTCCGGCCCTTAAGTGTGACGTTTTGACAATTAGCAATATTTGCGTAGTTTTAACAAGAGAAAACTTAATATTATCGTAAGTATTGACTGTAAACATGATTAGTGACTTGTTTGTGGCACAATAATGCTATTAAATGAATTGAATAAGGTAATTGCAATGTTTGTAAAGTACGTAACATGTCGAAAGCCAGATAAGTGATTTAATTTACAATAAACTACACATACCATTGAGGATTTCTACATAAATAATAATAAGTTTCAGATAAAATGGCTGCAGGATGGCTGGTGCTGGAAATTGTGGGTTTTGAAGTTTACCACAACGAAATAAGAATCCCTTTCCGTATCCGTGAATTTATTCAGAATATCTAATGAACTCGTTATCCCCTATCTTACAACCGAGAAGAAAGCATGGACTGTCTGTCCAGTCACAGGTGAGAGATACATTCAATTAACTATGTAATCCATGAGAAAATAAGATACACTATTAATAGCTGAATTTTTTACAGGTACTTACTGCAATAAGATTTTATGCGGTGGGCTCGTACCAGAGAGGTATAGGACACGAGTGGGGCTTGGCTGTCTGTCAGTCGTCGGTTAGCCGATGCATATTAAATGTTTCATCGGCTATCAACGACACACTACTCCAGACGTGGGTTAAATTTCCTTTGACTGCTGCAGATAGGCAAAAAGCCAAACAAATATTTGAGCAGTCCGGTGATCCTTTCCCTGGTACTATAGTAGCAATTGACTGCACTCGTATATCTATCGTTGGTACTGCAGTACAGGAATATATGTACTGCAATCATCACGGGAATCGCTCCTTAAACGTGCAAATGGTGAGATCTTCATATGCACAAGAAAGTCATATTATAATAAAAAATGAACATTTCAGATTTGTGATCCGAACTTGGTTACCTTGGATGTAAATGCAAAGTGGTGAAGCTGCGTTCCTTGTGTTATGGAACTCCGGCATGAAATAGGAAAACTCATAGCTCATAGGTATAAATAATTCATGACATGTAGTACATAATAAACGTTTTATTGACAACACATAATTATAAATAATTTTTCAACAAAAACAAGTACACAACAAATAATATTGTCTTCTCTGAACATAGAACGGGAAACATTATATTTAGTTCAAAGATATTGATATATAATATTCGATTTAAAAACAAAAAGAATATGTGTATGAGTCTGCACGAGCGACCCGAATTATAAATTCATACGTCGTGTAGCACAATCCACGCAGGATAAGCAGAATCGATGAACCAGTTTTCTTCACCAACATAGCGCCGTTCTGCTAATCCATCAGCTTCTCATCAGCTCTGCTCTCGTTTCGGTCTGAAAAATTTAATAACTATTAAATTGATATCTCTAATAATTTTTAATTGATCTTACGAACATTATAAAATATAATTTAAATAACACGCTCGCTCGCGCTAGGCCGCAAACAGCAGCAGCATGGGGGGGCCGACGCTCCGTGGAGACGATCGGACGAATCTCTTGGCGTAGGGCTGAGTCTCAACGGATCGCAGCATGACGCTGCTCTACCGGGCACAACACCCTGCCAGGTACGAAGGTCGTCTGCGGACGATTCCGAGTTCCGACGTCGAACTTAAGCATGGTCAGAGGCGGGGCGCCATCGCGCGGGGACATTTAACCACGTTGCGCAGTGCTCGCCTCGCCTCGTCTGGCTTCGACGGAGGACCCCGCGGACGGGGGCCTCCATCTGATAGATGTCACATTGTTTAGAGAGCCTTTCGACTCGCGGAACTCACATCACGTATCACCGCTCGATTTGCCTAGGCGGGATACGGCCTTAGAGGCGTTCAGGCCTAATCCTGTGGATGGTAGCATCGCACCATCAGCCGGTCGACCGAGTTTTTTTTACAATAAATAATATACAATTTATACATATTATACAGTGTTATAAAGGTAAATAATAATAGCTTTTCCTCACCATAAAGAGACGAGGCTCTTGTGTTTGGTGAGTGAATCCTAGCTCAATTTTATGGAATCATGTAAGTAAGTAAATAATATATTTGCAAAACCAAGGGGATAAGTAAGAAATAGGCAAGATTTATCAGTAATACAGTTTCAAGATTTGAAGGAAATAATAATAAGAGTAAGATATGGACTTTTATAGTAGTTTTAGGTAATTTTTTAATTTTATTTTAAATTCCTGAATATCTTCAATATTTTTTAGATACAATGGAAGGATGTTAAAATATGTTATACCTAGATAGAGATAGGTATTTTGTGTGTGCTTTGTATTAAGTTTTGGGATTTTGATAGTTTTTTGATATCTTGCTGATGAATTGAATTGTAAGTTATTTAACTGTATTTCTTTATAAATTTGTAGAATTGAATATTTTTTATATATATTGTCTATTGTGGGTACATTGAATATTGAAAAGAGAATCTCAGTAGAAAATTTGGATGGTTTTTTCAATATTACTTTAATTATCAATCTTTGAACTATTTTAAGTGGATTTAATATATTGTTATAAGTTCCTCCCCAGCCAATAATACCATATTGTAATATAGATTGTACAATTGCATAGTACACTCTTTTTAGGTTTTCTAGTCTAAGAATATTTCTAAGTCTTATAAATATATAAATACATTTTCTAATTCTTTTGACAAGTTCACAAATTTGTTTTTTCCATTTAAAATGTTGATCAATATATATACCAAGATATTTAATTTCAGAAGTTAGACTAAGTATAGAACATTCTTGATTGCAATTAGTTCTGTTACATTTAAGTTGATGTATTATAATTTTTAATTTTGGTATTAATTTAAATTTGTTGATAGAGAATGGGATACATTTTGTTTTTTCAGTATTTAATGAGAGGAGGTTTTTATCGAACCAATTTTTCAGTATATTAATATCAGTATTTGCTAAGTTATTAACATTATTCCAATCAGTACCTTCAATTATTATGACAGTGTCATCAGCATAAGATATTATTTTTCCATTTAATCTTTGATTGAATATGTCATTTACATAAATGATAAACAGTAACGGTCCCAGGACTGTACCTTGAGGTATGCCGAAGTGACTTGTTTTTTGTTGACTAAGTACATCGTTGATTTTTACGACTTGAGGGCGTTTGAAAAGGTAGCTTTTTATCCATTCTATAGCTGTACCACTTAATCCAATGTTTCTTAATTTACTTATAAGTTTGTTGTGTGATATGCTATCAAAAGCTTTTTTTAGATCTATGAAAATTCCAATGCATTTTAATGATTTATCTAATGAATTATGAACAAGACTAGTTAATTTTGCAATTGCATCCTGAGTGCTTCTACCTTCCATAAAACCGAACTGATTTTCATTAATTAATTTATTACATTTTACAAATTGGTTTATCCTTTTTTTAACTATCTTTTCAAAATTTTTTGCTATGTTCGAGATTACTGATATGGGTCGGTAACTGCTAACTTCTTCTGGGTTACCAGATTTAAATATTGGAGTAATGGTAGTTTGTTTGTAGATTGATGGAAACACTCCGCTTTGGAAACTTACATTTATTATGTGTTTTAACGGTTTAGAAATTTGATTTTTAATATTTTTTAAAATATTAACTGTTATTCCATCAAAACCCGGGGCAGAACCTCCTTGCATACCGTTTATAATTGATATTATTTCGTTCTCTGTGGTGACTTGGAATGTTGCTATATTATTGTCAGTATCAATACTAAAGTCTGGAAATGTTATATTTGGGTCAGTATGAATGAGATTGGCAAGATTTTCCCCTACGTTCGCAAAGGTGTTAAATATGTTTGCAGCTTTTGAGGGATTTTCTTTACAACATGTTTTCATGTTGTCATGAAATATAGTAGCGATGTCGTTATTCTTGTTTTTTTTCTTGTCAATTATTTCATTTATAACTGTCCACACTCTTTTACTATCATTTTCAGCCTGATTCAACTTTTGTTTATAATTCTTTTGTTTTGTATTTTTTATAATATATGAAAGTTTGTTTTTATATGCTTTAAAATGATTTAGTAAATTTTTATTATTTGGTTGTTGAGTAGTTAATTTGTAAAGAGCTTGCTTATGTCGTACAGATACTACTAAACCATGAGTAATCCATGGTTTTATAGGTTTCAAGTTCGACACTTTGGATTTGGTTATTATATTATTATTTGTCGAGTCATTTATGCATTTAGATATTTTTTCTTCAAACATTTTACAACATATATTGACATCATTACATTGTAATAATTTATTCCAATTTTCTGATTCTAATTGGTGTTTTAATGTATTCATATTAAGTACTTTTTTTGAGTAATTATTTTGTTTAAGTAATGGCAAAGTTGGATTGCTTAATTTATAGTTAAAAATACATGAATAATGATCAGTGATAGTTGTATGAATGACAGCTGATTTTATATTTTGGATATCAGGAATATTTGTAAAAATGTGATCTAAGCATGAGGGGCGTTGACCTTTAACATTTCTAGTATAAGAATTTATGCACGATAAATAATTGAGTTCTGCTAACATATTTAGATATGTGTCTTTATCTTTACTAGAATAGTCATTTGCAATATTTAAATTCATATCTCCAACAATAATAGTATTTTTATTTCTAAAATTTAACAGAATATTTTTTAATTCATCTATAAATTGAGGTACTAATGATGTATGCGTACGATAAATAGCAATAATCTTATAATATTTATTTACGTCTTTAAATTCTATATTTAATATGTTAACATTACTAACATTAATTATTTCTTTAATATTGAGAACATTATACTGGTTAGAAATAAATAATCCGATACCTGAGTTTTTGTTTATTTTGTTTATTGTCGCATGGTATGTGTAGCCTGGAATAGTGTAATTGATTTCGCCTGCAGAGTGTGTCTCTGTTAAGAAAATCAGGCCCGGGAAAAAATTTAATTCTTTTAATGTTATAACTAATTCATCCATGTTTCGTTCCAAACTTCTAATATTCACATGAAATAGGGTAAATCCTTTTTCAGTGCAAATTAAGTTAAAATCTTTCATAGATTGACATAAATTTTCTTCAATATACATTTTTTTATCTAATGCATTACATAAAAAATCATTCATTTTTTAAGTTTTAGATTAGAGTTTAAAGAAATGAAATTTACCGTATTATTCATAGTCGATGCGCTCTCTAGCTAGTTGAAGCATTTTTTGCCGATAGAGACATTTCATGCTATCAACTCTGTAATAATTCATATTAAATCTTTTGTTTTGTACACAGCAATTGTTGCATGTTGGAGGTTGTTCTTTATTTTCACATTTAGACAGAATGTGCTCCTTTGTGCAATGAGGGCAAATGGGGGGCTGCGTCCTGGCGAGACATCTTTGCGCTGTGTGGCCGAACTTAAGGCAGTGGTAGCATTGAGTAAGCGGGTTACAATCTTCTATGTATACTCTTTGGAATTTGATGTTTATTTTGTTTTTTTCTAGTAGCGTTTTTCTTAATTTACCGGTTGTTTCAATAATGTAGTTAGTGGTGTCATTTTCTTTTCCTTCATTGTATTTGTTTTTTAATTCTTTGATAAGCTTGATGTTGTTTTTGTCTTCCAGGGTAAATCCTTCATTTTGTTGTACAATCCCATCTATAATTTCCTCTTCAGTCAATTGGCATTGCAGCCTTTTCAACATTAAACACGGTTTCTTTTTTTTTATTTCTTCGCCCAATATTTCTTTTCCAATTACCTTATTAATTTCTGCATCTTCTTTTTTTGGACATGAGATCAGTAATTTTTGTTCTCCGATTTTTTTGACTCCATTTACTCCAACTTTTATTTTAGTTAAATTAATGTTTTTTTGAATTTTTATTTTTATATCTTCGGCCTTCAAGGTGTTTTTAGATGTAATTATGATGGCGTGCTTCTGTTCTGGGATGTGTGCACCTGTATTCACGAAGTTTTTATTGTCACCTAATACATTTGCATATGTCCTTTTGTTATTATTATGAATTTCTTCCAGTTTCTGTGCGTAGTGATGATTGTTTTTAATATTAGTTTCTTGTAATTCTATAATCTTTTTTTGTAGGTTTATTAGTTCATGTTGATTTTTTTCTTCCAGTGATTTAATATTCTGTTCCAGTGTTAATTTTATTTTTGAGTCCTTCACTGAAGTGATCTTGTTTATTAAATCTTTAATGTTTTTAATAATTTCTTGAGTTTCCATATTGGATATATATTGGTTCCCAGGTGGGCGAGTTATTAATGTAAACTATATTACTTGATTTACTTGTCACTAAATTGAACAAGTGCGTGAACCAAATGTCCAAAACTGCCGTTCCTTTCGTACTGAGCAGTATTACTATCGCAATGATCGGTCATCAGTAGGGTAAAACTAACCTGTGGTTTTCCTGCGAACGTAGATTAAATGGACGTGAAGCTACTTTATTTGTATAAAGAATTACCTGCTACGAATCGAGGTCTTCTCCTTGGCTGGCTTGGGGAGGGGGAGGTCTGTCTACTGTGGGCTTGTCACGGGGTATTCACCCAACACTCCACTGCATCTCTACCGCTAGCATCTCTACAAGTACAGGAGGCTCATCAGCGACATCCACGTGCAAGAAGAGATCTCTATGAAATAAATAAACTTATCAAATTGTATCTTATGAAATTTGATTATTTAGTAAAACATATTATATAAACTAACAAATAAATTTGTGTATACACATATCAGGTATTTTGACTCGGCATATCCTCTCTGCCAAAGGTATCTTGTGTTTAACCGCTATACATTTCGACACACAATATCAGTCGTGTACTTGTTAAACATGATATAGCACCATAAAACATAAATAAACTACGTACATCGTCATTGGGAAGGACTTTGGGCACATCTAGTCCTTCAATTGACTACACATTGTCGAACAGGCACTATTCAAAGTGGATAAATAAACTTACTTTTTGCCATTGGATTATAGTCTTGTGTGCACCAGCATTATTTAATTAATCTCCTAGGTTTTAAATGTCGTCTCCATTTTAAAAGATTGGCTCGGCTGTCATGGATCCGCCAGCAGCATTTATCGAATTGTCTTGACCGTGCCACTCTGTTGCTGCATACTGAAATTGAATTTTACGACAATTGATGACATGTAACTATTACACACTATTCTTAGGTTTCAAACACAATGATATACACGAAAGATAATAATAAAATAGCTGTCTCACTTTTTAACCTAAAAATGCAATTGTAGTAATTGTACACAGACATAATACGTTGTTAATTCCGTTTCTGTCTGGGGTGAAAAGCATCTAAATGATATCATGCTTTTACTTACAACATATAGCTTTTGCTTACCTCATTTTAAACAATTTTGTCAAGTTAATTAGCAAACGAACACGAAAACGGTGACAACATAAATGCGCCGTTCGGCCCATAAATAAACCCCGCTTTAGTTTGACAGTTTGACATTTGACAGTAAACGTCACTTTAGAAGTGGTGAATCACAAAGTCATTACTATCCACCGAGGTAAGTACCTTTTCACAAAACGTAAATCTTCGATAAATGGCTTATTTATGTCATTCATAAATAAAATAAGCAGTTATTAAAATGCATTATAATACAAAGTATTTGTTTTTTTAAGTTTTAGTTAGAAACCTTGCGTCACTTAATTATATTTCACCAATTTGTGTTTTCAATAATCTCTTAACAATTTCGTAGATGCTCTTAACCACGCTTCTTTAGGATTTTTTACTAGGTCTCTCCAAAATCGAACTTGTAAGGCTATCAGAAGAACGAGAATCGCTTAATAGTTAAGAAAAGATGTTACAAGCGACGGACAGCTATCTTTCGCAAACGATAGCAGTCGTTGACGAATGCTGTCATTTAGCGGCTAAAAGAACGGAGCGGGATTCACGTTCTCTTCACTTTAACCTATCTGCTAGCGTTAGCCAAATAACGCTAATCACTTGTAAGGATAGCATCATAGATAGCATTAAGTTCGCTTGTAACGATCCTATTGTGGACTAAGAGCGATTCAGGAAGTAGTGATAGCCTTACATTTTTAATTTAGGAGACACTAAGTAAAAAAATCCTAAAAAAACTCGGTAAAGAGTTGTTGAGACATTGTTTGAAAACACAGATATATGAAATATAATCAAATGACGCAAGATTTGAACCAAAACTTTGTAAAACAATTGCTTTATATTATATTGCATTTTAATTTGTTGATATTTTATTTTTAAATAACATAAATAAGCAGTTTATCGAAGATTTTCGTTTTGTTAAAAGGTACCTGCCCCGAGAGATAGTAACGACTTTGTTGTTCATTCACCACTGAAAGTGTCAATTTTGCCCACCAATCGCGCCACCGAGGGGAATCACTTTTGTCTTCCAGTAAAGTTGACAAGTTGTTTATTCACTTCAAGTTGTTGTTTACTTGTTATTTTTGAGTCGTTTGATGAGGAATACAATAAAATGAGGTAAGTAGGTGCTATATTATGTATGTAAAAGCATTTAAATATTATTCGTATGCTTTTCACTAGGACTCAGACGGAATTATCAACAGTATAAATAATTATGTCTGTACGAAGTTGACGTTTGTTTAGAAATGTTTAAAACCAAGTAAAAAGCGATACAGTTCTTGTATTATTATATTTTGTCTTTATTATTATGTGTGCAAACGTAAGAAAAAGTGTGTAATTAAGAATCTGACGTTAATTAATAATTCTCTTTCAGTGTATCGATTAATGTACAAAAAGCAATTCGATCTGCCCGTACAACAGCCATCCAGTTTATGATAATGGCCGATGCAATGGTCGCTGAGCCGCTCTTCGCGGCAAACCGTTTTGTCGGTATGCATGGGAAAGAGAATCTAGCCGCATTTTGGCGAAATCTCACCAGTACATTAAATAACGCTGGTCCACCAAAATCAACCACTCAATGGCAAAAAGTGAGTTAAAAGTTTTGAATAGTATATGTGAATGTTGTAGTGAATTTGATCTGTAAACTGTAATGAAATATACGATAATATGAAGTTTTCTTTTGTTTAAATTACACTAATATCACTATAATCGTCACTAAGTCCGCAAATTTATCAATCAATGCTTTGCTAATGACAGGTCGACCGGTCTCCATAAAACATGCTAGCGTTAACTCGTTTAAGGATAGGATTTTAAATGACAGGAGCTGTCAACGAGAGAATGGGAATCGCAATCGACGTTAGTGCTAGCGTTAATTTTTATAATGCTAGCATTTCAACTGTCAAAAGAGAACGTGAATTCTATTCTTGTTGTTTGTTTTTGGGGTGTTATGCCGTGTTGCATCTTCGGATCTACCAGATCTGCCCTGATGATGGACACTGCAACGCTGTCCGAAACGTCGGCTAAAGAAGGAGTTAGCGCAACACGGCATAATACCCCAAAAACAAACAACAAAAATGCTTTTGGCCGTGAAAATCTAAAAACTTACGTGAATTCTATTCGTAGAAAAATGCGTTAATATTAAGGTAAGGCGAGGATTACTGTCGTTAAAAAGAACCTGAATCGCGGTCCTGGTGCCGAGGAATTCACCATGGATTCTCTCTTGTTCACCCCCACTTTCCCCGGTTTTATTGTATTTTGTAACATAATGACCTACTAAAATATTTTTTATTCATCTGGCAAGAAAATAATTTATCATATTATTATTCTGAAATTCTCGCTTTGTCAAGTACAAAAGTATTAATCTTAAGAGGAATATGAAAGCCAAAAGTATTTTTTTTCTTACCCCTTCCATAATAATAATCACGAAACTCAGATTGTACGTCTTGTCCGCGCGAGGCAAGGAATTGTTAAATAATACATTATTGCCGTGCGCTGCGAACCTGCAATAGGTAGGAAGCGCCCGGCAAGATCTTGTTCCGTAGACCCTTCCGCACGCTTGCTAAAACCCTATTCAACTGGTGGACGCATACTGCCGGAGTTTTTTTGACAACTCAACAACTTTTGTAAACAGCCAACAATTCTCCAACTTCAGAGATTACTGATTAATACAATTACACAGTTTTTTTTATTTAAAGCTGCATTTAATTTTTTTTTAGATATTTTTTTATGCATTTATAATCATTACAAATAACAGGAACCTTATTAACACCTAATATGTGTATGTGTAAGTCAATTTTTAGTAATTTAGTGATGTTTTATTTGTAAAAAATGTATGTATTTACCACAGACATAGGAATTAATAGACGAGAAGATAATGGCGAGGGGTAAAATCAACTGTTGAAGAACGAAGGGGGTGAAGCTGACTGTGATTCGTCAATAAATCAATCTGACAGTAAATAGGCATCTCGCATTATGATATCACCATTTACTTCTTAAAAGTAAAATCTGCTTTTGAATGAATAGATATTTTTACATGGGAGCGCAAATTACTCGCCACGTTATGAACTAATTTACGAAGTCCAAATTCGGCAAAGTAAATTTCTTCTGTTTGCAGAGTCGTAGTTAGTTTCAGAGTATTTAGTTAAGACACTTTTACAAATGTTTCATAATTTACTTACCCCAGTAAACAACGATGAGCACACTTGAGAATCGCTACACTGTGATGTGATAGTATATATTTCTAAAACTGATCCATATAATACAGTGTGAATAAGCTTAAAATAAAGTAAAATAATGCTTACTTATGGAATGTAATACGACAATCGGGTTTATTCTCCTTTTCACATCTATTTTTACAAGTTTTCATATCACAAGTCAACATTTTGCCGTGTTATTTCGTAAAATGAACCGATGATGCCTCGACCATAGTTCGCACAAGAATGATGATGTCACGTTTTCAAATTTCACTTGAAGCCATATGCGAGCCCAGCCGGCTCAATGGAACCGGTATGGGGAGTGGGGATAATACGCTTTTAATCACTTAGGGCAGGTCTACTAATATTCATATGTCTATGGTATTTTGCATTTTGCATTTGAAATGCTTTTCTAAAAACCATTTTGCATTTTGCATTTTCAAATGGAAAAGTTTTGACCCATTTCCATTTTGCATTTCAAATGGTTTTGGGTACCCATTTTGCACATCTCTGATAGTTTATAATAACCCTAAGGCTAGCTTTAGACTTGTAAGTTTTTTCGTAAATTTACGACTTCTAGCCAATGGGCGTATTGGATTTTCAAAATGCAAGATGCCCATTGGCTAGAAGTCGTAAATTTACGAAAATACTTACAAGTCTAAAGCTAGCCTTACAAAGAGATTGTTATAAAATATAAGTATAAAATTATCGTAATTATTATTTTTTTGGTAAACTAATGTTTAAGACAAGATTTTTTATGCATAGCACAAAGGGTAACAATTATTTTACAAGCAATAATTAATATTTAATATTTGACAAGTTCTAGTATCTTCACCAAAAAATGTAGACAATTTGTCTCGACGCCATCTGGTGAGAGAGTTAGCACTTACAATGCCTTTCTCATATAAAATAAAGTTGGTTGTTTTCAGGTGAAAAAATGTAACAAGCAGTAATTGTTGAATGAAATACTAGTAATATTGAATTATTTCGCAGATAAGAGATAAGCCGCCATAGCTCAGTGGTCAGAGCTGTCGACCGGAAATCGAAAGGACACGGGTTCAAGTCCCGTTGGCGTCATGTATCATTTATCAGGAGATTTTTCAATGTGGAAGAGTGTTTCAAGCTAATAATTATTGGTTGTAAAATAATAAAATTATCGGACAGTAATGCATATCTCGCCATTCAAATAGGACCGGCGTAAGAGGTTAAACTACCCTTCCCGCCGGAAGTGTTAATTGTAATACTTTTAAAAATAGACAAACATTCTCGAATTGCAAATAACCTGACAATATTTGAAAATCTCCTACTACCATCACAGTAAGCGGAAAATTTTGCTTGTGTCACGATGAAGGACTTACCCAGACGATAAATTGAGCTCACGACGCCGGGGTTGGACCCAGCCGCAATGCCAAATAAGCCATTGACCAGTCATACCTATGTTTAATATATTTTACTATAACTATTATATTATATTTTCATTGTATTTTTTTATATAAAGATGTGCTGTTGAAGAAGACCTTAAATAATCTTAGTACATAAAAATCACGTGTTACTGTGTTCGTACACGCTAATCTCCGAAACCGCCCAACCGGTTTCAATGAAAGTTGGTTCCAGCTTTTTTTTTTTTTTTTTTTTTTTCTTAGGTTTGTCAACAGTGATTCATATCAAAGCTCTCGAAATACAATTACATTAATTAAACTTGGTTGATACTATCACTAATTACAGACAAACACAACATTGATGAACACAACACTGTAAGTAAAGACTAATGTACATTTATTTTTCGGAATAACTTTATTGAGTAAAACCTCAAATTGTAATATTTAAATATTGAAGACAATATTAGTGATTTCTAAACGAAAATCTGAAACAGAAAAATCAGAAAAGGAAACGGTCCCAGATGTGACCGTTTCCTTTTCTGATTTTTCTGTTTCAGATTTTCGTTTAGAAATCACTAATATTGTCTTCAATATTTAAACTAATGTACATGTATGCACCTACATGCATACATGTATACACACATACATACACTTACATATACATTTCATAACAGCAACAGTAATTATTTTTTAGATCAACACGATAGGTAGCTTTAAGTCTTGAAATATAGAATAGTTTTAGACCCGATATGTGGCGCGTTTGTCGAGATCTAAAAATATTTTTTTAACGACAATTTAATTTTTCAGATTTCTCATCCAAAAATACATACAAACCCAAAATTTAACTTCCCTTCATAAAAGCGGTCTGTGGCAGAACAACGTCTGCCTCGGCCCACTAGAATCATTATAAAAACCATTTTACAAATGCAATTTAACTTCCCTTCATAAAGGCGGTCTGTGGCAGAACAACGTCTGCCTCGGCCCACTAGAATCATTATAAAAACCATTTTACAAATGCAATTTAACTTCCCTTCATAAAGGCGGTCTGTGGCAGAACAACGTCTGCCTCGGCCCACTAGAATCATTATAAAAACCATTTTACAAATGCAATTTAACTTCCCTTCATAAAGGCGGTCTGTGGCAGAACAACGTCTGCCTCGGCCCACTAGAATCATTATAAAAACCATTTTACAAATGCAATTTAACTTCCCTTCATAAAGGCGGTCTGTGGCAGAACAATGTCTGCCTCGGCCCACTAGAATCATTATAAAAACCATTTTACAAATGCAATTTAACTTCCCTTCATAAAGGCGGTCTGTGGCAGAACAACGTCTGCCTCGGCCCACTAGAATCATTATAAAAACCATTTTACAAATGCAATTTAACTTCCCTTCATAAAGGCGGTCTGTGGCAGAACAACGTCTGCCTCGGCCCACTAGAATCATTATAAAAACCATTTTACAAATGCAATTTAACTTCCCTTCATAAAGGCGGTCTGTGGCAGAACAACGTCTGCCTCGGCCCACTAGAATCATTATAAAAACCATTTTACAAATGCAATTTAACTTCCCTTCATAAAGGCGGTCTGTGGCAGAACAACGTCTGCCTCGGCCCACTAGAATCATTATAAAAACTATTTTACAAATGCAATTTAACTTCCCTTCATAAAGGCGGTCTGTGGCAGAACAACGTCTGCCTCGGCCCACTAGAATCATTATAAAAACTATTTTACAAATGCAATTTAACTTCCCTTCATAAAGGCGGTCTGTGGCAGAACAACGTCTGCCTCGGCCCACTAGAATCATTATAAAAACCATTTTACAAATGCAATTTAACTTCCCTTCATAAAGGCGGTCTGTGGCAGAACAACGTCTGCCTCGGCCCACTAGAATCATTATAAAAACCATTTTACAAATGCAATTTAACTTCCCTTCATAAAGGCGGTCTGTGGCAGAACAACGTCTGCCTCGGCCCACTAGAATCATTATAAAAACCATTTTACAAATGCAATTTAACTTCCCTTCATAAAGGCGGTCTGTGGCAGAACAATGTCTGCCTCGGCCCACTAGAATCATTATAAAAACTATTTTACAAATGCAATTTAACTTCCCTTCATAAAGGCGGTCTGTGGCAGAACAACGTCTGCCTCGGCCCACTAGAATCATTATAAAAACCATTTTACAAATGCAATTTAAAAAACAATTTAATCTAACAAATCTCAGTATTAGAAATTATCGAGGAAAAACGAATTATTAGTCATTATAAATACAAATGGAAAGCATTTTTTCCATGAGACATTTATTTAATTTATTATATTTTTTTATAATATAATATTGATTACATTTTATGATTTTGACTGTCCAACTAGGAAGGATTCCCGTTTCAGGACAGTCAAATTTACAGGTTTCAAGTTTTCCTAGACGAATACAGGATTTAAGACTAGCTAAAATAAGTATGTTAAAACGAAGATACATAAAAAAGATATATAAAGATACATAGAGGCGTTCGTGATTTCAAATTACATTTTTTAGTATCATTTCGGAATCAGTCCTGCCTAGATCCAACAACCATTTTGTCACTCTTGGACCGAAGGATGACAATTCACACAGTTTCAGCTGAGAGGGGATTTTATTATATATTTTAGGACCGAGATATGAGAATATTTTTTGATAAGCCGCTCTGTTGCAATCATTAATTCATTTATATAAGGAATAAAACTATCGATTCAAGAAGTACTTTGAGATTTAAAAAATCAAACTGTGGAAAACAAAAATTTTTTTTTTTCGCTATAATACATTTGTTTTAATAAATAAAAATGTTTAAAATGGTTTTACTGAGGATTAAACCTTCTTCCCCGGGGACTGGAGTCAACCGCGCTGACAACTGAGCCAGATCCCAATTTGGAAGGACCGATATTTATTGCTTATATTAACCTTTTGTAATGTCAAACAATGTCAAATAAATGCGTATATTTCCACGTGTGTGTATTGCCACTAAAAAGTTTTATCATCGACAACGAGTCTATCTGCCGAGTTTCAGCTTGATTGGGTGTCGGGTAGTGGGTTAATTTCCACTTCCAGGATTCATTCAGGATACATTCCTCCCCGGGGACTGGAGTCAACCACGCTAACAACTGAGCCAAATCCCAATTTGGTAGGACCGATATTTATTGCGTATATTAACTGTAGTAATGTCATCCAATTTCAGATAAATGCGTATATGTCCACTTATGGGCCACCGAAATGCATTATTTTAGACAACGTTTCTATCTGTCGAGTTTCAGCTCGATCGGATATTGGGTTAATTTCCACTTCCAAGAATCCACTTCAGTGATAAATTCTTTCAAGAAAACGAAATTGAATTTCAAATAGGTGTATTGAAAAGGTACAATATTTTGGTCACGAAAAATAATAATACACAAGCTTACCCTCACGGTTTGAGAACTAAAAAAATGCTATTAGCGAAAGTTATTTAAACACGGAAAAAACCGTTAAAAAAACCGGCACAGATCTGACGTTTGTTCGTTTCCACTCTCCGCGGTCTTCTGACGAAATACTAGAAATCAATGCAATTTTTCACTCAAAAAATTATTACGTAAGCGCCAAAGTGGGTTTTAATTTTTTGTGAATAATTTAACAAAAACGGAAAAAAATTAATCAAGTCAAGTGGTAGCAAATAAGCATAGATATAAAAATGTATTTTTTTAAAGTTGTTTCTTATACGAGTTCGTATTAAACTCTTGAAAAATAAATCTATTTAGTAGTTTATGCTTATATTTTTCATGACGTAATTAAAATTTTTATTTTGATTCTGATCAAACCAAGCGACAGAACAAGCTTCAATGTATCTGGTGTCGCGAAGCTGCGACTCCACTCTATTTTTAGAGGTGGTGCAGAGCAAAGCCCTATGCCACATGCCCAAAGGACCAGTCCCAAACTACACCGAATGATAGGTTATGGGACGATTTATGCATCCGACAAACCCGATGGACAGTGCAATAGTAAAAAAGGTATAAATCTGGACTTCTGGAGCACAAGATAAGCCCAGATTGGAATGCAGGAAGGATGGACCCACCCGTTGAAGATTACCACACGTCTCCAGGAGTTTGGATGATTTCACTTCACAAATATATGTATAATTGCCCTGTCTGATATTAGTTATCACTACGAATTCTGATGAGCAACTGACGCCACTTGTCCGATTTTACATGTGTTGCAACAATCATTTTATTATGGTGACATTTTGGGATGGGTAAAAGGGTAGGTAGGACATTTGCAGGATTTTGTATTCACATTACACTTGTCCATTAAGCCTGTGGATGCATACCTAACAATCCCCTATATATTGCGCGAACAGTATCCATAGTATATTTTTGGTATTGATAAACTATATCGATTTGTAGTAAAGATTAATCTAAATAGTGATTTTACTTATAGCTTCACCTTAACTGAAATTTTACATTCGTGAATGTGAAAATATTTAAGATTTTAAAAGTCATTACTGTATTTATTTACAGGAAAGTCTCATCCAATTTATTTTTTATTGTAAAGATCACTTATTTTTCTTTACGAAAAATATTTAAAAAAAAACAAGAATAATTTTACATTTTTAACTTCAAAAACCTATTGAAAAGGTATTTTATGTGAAACAGCTCAAGACTGTCAAACTTCTGCCAACCGTCTCGAGCCAGTAAGACTACGAAATTCTCAATTGGGGTGTGTTGTGGGGCTGAAGGTAGTAGGGAGGGAAAGGAGATGGGGAAGAGGAAGGTAAGGAAGTAAGTGGCTTTTTAGATCTGGTCACCAAACACCCCAAAAGCTATTTCATGTCTTACACCATGGCGTTACTAAGATTATTTTCCACTCTGGAACATGCCGCAAATATAATATATTACAAAATCAACAAAACAACAGTTTTATCAAAAACTAAAGACTATGACAACTAAGTTGACAAAATGTAAAATGTAGATTTTTTTAAAAATGTGTTTTTCATTCTTTCTCAGATTGAAATGCGCCTTGCCAAGCTACCCATCGAACGGGAAGTTCACAGTGTCGGGTCCTAACAAGAACTTGCGGCCAAAGACTATCGTTGAAGATTCCACCCTCATCACTTACTCTTGCAACAAGAATTATGATCCTTCCACAGAAAAGGTGTACGCCATTTGCGATGCCGGCAAATGGAACAGTCCACCGCCAACTTGCAGAAGTAAGGATTTTCTTTGTGACAGTTATTTTCGAAACCTTTTGCAAAATTTCTTAAACTAAAATTACCAACCAACTGTATCTGAAAAAAATGTGTATTGTTATTTAAATTAAAATGTCATTAAACGTAGAATAAAGAAGAAAGCAAGAAATAAATGCGCGCTTGTTTGGTGAAGCAAAAGTCTGACCATTCTTCATCATTATGAAATTTTTATTTTGATCATATGAGATGGCGATGTATTATTATGTCAGGCCTCCCCGGGAAACATCTATTAGATAGCAACACCTTCGACATAGGTCAACCCAAGAGGTTTGCTACGATTGATGACTCAACAGGGGTGCCCTTGGCGGAGGATGCGACTGCCCACCAACTACGTATCGAGCCAGATCAAGAGAGTCTCTTTGAGCGAGACCCTTTAACCTCTTACGCCGGTCTCTTTAGACCCATTGTCATTATAATTTATATATATCCGTCACTCCTGGACACACCGACCCCAAGAATCCTACCCACCCCGCTTATCCTTTTCCTCCCCAGAACATCCTCTCCTTCTTTTCATTAAAAATACCTTCTACACAACATCATCAAATATGAGATAGGCCCTGAGAAAAATTATTTTCCTCAGCGCCTCCTGTGTCGGGTTGATGTATAAAAGGCAAGTGTAATAAAGAGAGAGCGCAGGCTAATTGGACTAGAACCAATGGTTACTTAGTCAATGGAGACATTGGTTTACATTCAAACCTACGTGGAAGGCATTTGTATTTCCTATCAATGTTTATTACTAGAGACCGGATTATATGCAACAAAAATAGCCCAAAATATGCATGCAAATATGCAATAAAAATAGCTAAAATATGCACGAAAATCCATAAAAAGGGTCAAAATATGCAACATGAAATAGTACAAGAAGTCGTATTTATAATAATTTTTTTTTATTTTAGTAAGCTATTAGTTCTCAAGGATAACAATTATATTTTCGAAAATATCAATTATAAAATGTATTTAACAATAAAATTTAGAATTTACCTTTAAAAACATATATGACCAAGTACTGTTCTAAATGTTCTGTAGACAAATTGTGTCTACGATCGCTTAATATATTTTTATAAGCGGAAAAGGAAAGTTCTACGTCTACTGATGTGGCTGGACAGAATTTAAATTTGGGTGCGATTTTTGAACTTATTGTTCCGGGCAAAATTTCACCTGCCCCGTTGATGAAGTTATCAATTTGGCAAAAAGGTTCAAACCCTGGGTTATTATTCAGTATGTTTTCAAATTTTTCTTTGAGTTTACTCGGGAATAGCTTTGGCAACGAGGAATTCATAAGGCGAATTTCCTTCATAACCTGAATAGATGCATTCAACGCCAATCCATGAGTTTCAAGCGTTTTTATACTTGCAGGTGAAATGAGTGGTAATCAAAGCTAGGTTTTTTTTTAATACTGGCGTATAATCGCAAACTCGGCAGTATAAAACTTTTCCGTCGTATGTAAATATTCCAGGATATTCAGCTATCCACGTATGGGCACTTTTTTATCAGGGGGCATGGTTCACTTTCACAATGTACAACTTCGTGCAAACAAACAAAACACTAGACGAAACTCTAAAGAACAGCGCGTGCGACCAGTCAAAAACAAAATTCGCAATTCACTGAATTACCATAAAAATATACCAAATCACCCCTCATACGAATGAATGAATTGTTTTCGGCAATTAGCCGAATTAAGCCGAGTAGGCGGGAGCGCAGGCGAAGATGAGAGAGGTTCCCCCCCGCTCCGGCCGCCAGCCGTAGCGATCAGTAAGATCAGTTATCAGTTCTTCGCTGGCCGCGCGCCTTGCTATCTGACGTCTATAGTGTCGCTATGTGAAGCATCTGAACGATATCAAGCGTAAATATGCAAGATCTCAAATTATTTGCTAAAATATGCAACTACCGCTGAAAAGGGTCTAAATATGCATTTGCATATGCAAATATGCAAATGCATATAATCCGGTCTCTATTTATTACTAACCCTTGTGTAACAAAAAAATGTGCAAGTAGTTTGCAAATTATTTTCATGCGTCTTTTACATTGTACAATCCAGTGTTCCCACTACTGCGGCTGGGTCAGAAACGTAATGCTTTATATGCATCAACAGTCTGGGTAGTTCATTGATACCCATACACTTTTTTAGAAAGATGTCATATGGTCCAATCCCTCACTGTGGACTTCAGGTGCTATAAATCAGAAATCGAGATGGCCTGTCCCAAGCATCTGCCTTATGGATCCGTAATTACTTCAACTTGCAAGTCCGGGCACTACGATCCCAGCGATGACCTTGAAAACCTGACCTGCATGCAAGGCGGGAGTTGGAATAACCCTATTCCAGATTGTATACCAGGTGAAGTATTTTGTACTTCTTTTTCTTGCTCTTTGAAATGCCGAATAAACCCTTTTACCCTGAGACTTAAATGGAACATTAGACAGAAATTTCAGGGTCTAAGTCATAAACTTTCTTGCCGGTTCCTTTTGGTAAAAACTGGCAAGGACTCTTTGTAGGATGGACATAATACTTAACGCCACTCTCTTCAAAATATTGTACACAACATAAGACATTCATTATGTAAATATTTCGTAAATAATATATTATTCATGAAATTCTAGTGCGAAAAAAGATGCTTTGTTCTTGGAAGTTAGCAAAACAGTTTTTTTGCAGATTGCGGTTTAGAAAAGGCCTTGGGCGGAGTACAAATTGTACATGGGACCACTGTTAAAAAAGACACCTTCCCTTGGCACGTGGGGATCTTCCAGTTGGACGAAACAACAAATACCATCACACAGATTTGCGGAGGTTCCATTATACGTGTTAATCTTGTAATCAGTGGTAAGTGTTTTTTGTTATTTGTTTTTGGGGTGTTATGCCGTGTTGCGCTAACTCCTTCTTTAGCCAACGTTTCGGACAGCATTGCAGTGTCCATCATCAGGGCAGATGTGTTATTTGAGGTTGTGTTAAAAATGTGAGCTTATGTATGAGGTTGTGATACCGTGTTGCCAGCTCCAACCCTCTGAGCTAACATTAACGTATCATTTTTTAATTTAAAGTGGTTTTCTTCGTTTAGCTCTGGTGTAGCCGTCAATTACCGGATACCAAGAACTATTGAGCTTAGCTCCATCGTCTCTATTAATGTTTACGGGATTTTTATGAATTTCAATGGCCTCCGTAATCAGCCGTGCTCTATAAGTTTTGGGTCTCCCCAGGATTTCAGGAACAAATCCAAAGTAATGCCCGGTGTCAATCAAATGCTCGGCAATTGCCGATTTGTCAGGGTGGCCGAGTTTACAAGCTCTGAGGTGTTCTGAAATCCTTTTGGAGATAGTCCGCTCTGTCTGGCCTACATATACCTTGTCACATCCGGAACAGCTGAGTTTATACACTCCATCTGTTTCCAGAGGAAACTTAGTCTTTGCAGACCTCAGTAAGTCCTGTATCTTTGTTGTTGTTCCGAAGACAGTCTTGATATTTTCCTTTCTCAATAGCCTGGCAATTCTGTCTGTCACATTGTGCACATAAGGCAGGAAAGCACAGCCTTTCGACTCTTGTTCAATTCTGTCTTCGTTTGGTGCAGATTTGGCTCTTATGATTTGCCTTGTCTGACTTGCTGGGTAGCCGTTACGCTCCAGTGCATCGGTCAGCTTCGTAAGTTCCGCTCCGATTTTATGTTCTTCGCATATTCTGGTCGCTCGGGTCACCAATGTATGGATAAGTCCTCTCTTCTGCGCTGGGTG
This sequence comes from Hesperophylax magnus, assembly GCA_026573805.1. Lineage (NCBI taxonomy): Eukaryota > Metazoa > Arthropoda > Insecta > Trichoptera > Limnephilidae > Hesperophylax > Hesperophylax magnus. The sequence goes on along the minus strand of JAIUSX010000230.1, from coordinate 1,378,204 downwards.
GTGGTGCGAATCAGCGTGTAAGTACCGATTCGTATGGGTTGGTTTCCTATATACAGTATGCCCTAGGCTACCATCGCTTTTTCGCATCACCTCCACATCTAGAAAAGGTAGGATTTTATCTTCGTTTTCCAGTTCCATTGTGAATTTAATTTTGCTGTGGAGAGAATTAAGATGTTCCAGGAATTCGTTTAGTTTCTCCGTTCCATGAGGCCAAATGGCGAAGACATCGTCGACGTAGCGCCACCATACTTTAGGGACAGCCGAAGCTGTGTCGAGTGCCACTTCTTTGGCTAAAGAAGGAGTTAGCGCAACACGGCATAACACCCCAAAAACAAATAACAAAAATACTTTTGGCCGTGAAAATCTTAAATCATATTAGTGGTAAGTGTTATTCAATAATATATTTCGTATCATTTTTGATCTCTAGGTTACTTCCTTCCTTTTACAGTACTCTAAAACTAAGTTCTCACGACCGTTCATGCCCGATGGTATTATGCTCATACGTCTCAAAATTTGTACTCTCACAACATTTTGTTTAATATCGAGCCAACCGCTCGATGCAAAAAAGTTTAAGGGACCGTAATTGTTCCCCGATGTTCGACAAAAAATTACAATTTGGTTGAGCGTCTTAGTTTTATATCTATGACGTCTTGTGTAGAGCTGCTCGAGCATGCGGACGCAATGATGAGCATAGTTCCAAGTCAATATGTTAGATCGAGCCAAACCGTCGAACATGAATATTCGTGTATACGTAGCTTAAGCTTTACCTCGTTCAACGTAGTCAGTCTCCTCTTGCTAGTTACGATGACGATTTACAGTGAATTTCTCATTTTAAAATATTCTCAATTTTGCCAAAAAAAATATATGTTTTTTTTTTCAGCCGCGCATTGCTTCTTTGACCCAGTTAATGTAGTAAAGATAGATGCAAAGTATTACAAGGTGGCCGCTGGAAAGTTCCTCAGGTCCTGGGATAACGATTTGCCTGAAAACGTACAAGTGGTCCAGAAATCAGATGTTGGTGAAATTTCCTTTTATGTTATAATTACTTTTATATTCTCAGTTAGTATGGTGTATGGGAAAGGATTAAAATTCTTCATTGAAATATTTAAGTACATTGAAAACAGAGAGTAATTCTGTAAACTTTATTGTTGAGATATTCTGTCTTACAACTGAGGCTAGAAAAGATACCGGGAGCAACTGTAGCAGTAAAAGTACTGCTTTACAAAAACTGACAGAAAAAATACTAAATTGACTAATTTTAAAATAAGGAAAAAGTACTTCTCGAGGGGAGGCGAGAGTTCCTTTGAAACTGTTATATTAATGCAATGATGGATGATTATCGTAATAATAATCCGGATATTTGAAACATTTAGTTTGTCAATAAACGCGTACAGTGATTATGGATTTGTGTGGTCTAACTGAGAGCTGGGTTTTGAGAGGGGGAGATGAAGCCAATACGCTTGCTTATATGCTGTACATCGCAATACAGTTTATCTATCTCGCTCTATACTGACGAGTCAAATTAAATACTTTCTATTACCACATCCATCCTTACTTACTTAAATTACATATAGGTGCTAACCTGAGTTACATTGCATTATTGTTCTGAATTACTTTACACTATTCAAACAATAATATATTTTAGATTAAATAATTTAAAAAAATTGTTGCGTTAATACTCCGGCGTTCCTCCTTCTGCCTCTCCTCTCTCATCTGCAGAGTTTCTCACCTCGGGTGTAAACTTCCTTGCCATGGTTTGGACCTGAAACATGGAGAAACAAGATTTGAATACTCCGATTACGCAGCATCTCTGTGAAATTAAAATCATCCGCAGCCGGTTATTTTGTCTCAGATGCTTTAAATCTCCTTATTTTTCTTATGCTAAGGAACGTGTTATTCTTTCACTTGACCAAATATCATTTCCCAACCATGTTTGAATTATTTATTTTAGTCTAATAAACGTAGTACCAACCCCTTCCACCAATTATTATTCCTAAAACCTATAGCCTATTTATCTGAGATCTAAAAACCCTAGTCATTACCTTCTGACCAAACTTTAAACTTACTTTCTTTCTACCTTTACATTGTCTCTTTTCATTGAATTGACTTTTGTTTTACATTATTTAATATTTTCCTCTTTGTACAGAAACTATTCTTTGAAATAAATAAATAAAAATATCCCTTTCTTTCACATTTTTTTTACAAATAAATGAGTCAAAAACTGATTTAATCTTCCTTCCGATTAAAAACAGAGATTTTTCAAAATCTGTTAATCTGTAATCTGTCAGAAAAATACATAATTTATTTGGTTATCTATTGGAAACTTATTCTGAACACAAATTTTAATTATTTTTCTTGTCAATAAAAAAAACGTAGTTAAAACATGTAAAAAAGCTTTTATAACAATATGTGGATAATTTATATAGCGCCGTTTTCGTGAGAAATAACCTCAAGGGCGCTATGATCTGATCACTCAAACCATTTTGATTGTGAATCTACAATCAACACTATTTGTATTATTGTGTAAACTATCATTATCAATACAAACATACTACAGATTCATATGGCCTCACCGTTTTTTTTCCTGATTTCTCTAACTTATTTAAATGTACATTTTTTTTTTACTAACACAGGGTTCAATTTCTTCTTTGCTAATTTTATAACCCAAAAACTTAATAACGTTCTTATTGAGTTCACATTTCTCACAATTAAGAGGAAGCTACAAGCCAAAATGTGTATATTCTTGGTATGCCTTATATCGTCATGCGTAGGCATTAAAATCGCTTGGCAAACGCAGTGGAAAAAAGCTCAATTTCAAATGTTAACGTGGTTTTTATTTATTTTGTAAACAATTTGATAGGAAATCAAAAAAGTTAATCAAGGTAAACTGTCACAGATAATCTTAGCCATAATGCCAGCGCCCTCGAGGTGATTTCTCACGAAAACGGGGCTGTATAAATTAGCCAAATATTAATATTTAATTTTTTAAAGTTTCTTTTATCCGCTCATACATTTCTATTAAATAAAAACACTTTTTAGTAGTTAAGATTTGTATTTTATATTGAATCAATAAAAAGTTTATTTGAATTGTACTCAAGGGAAACGATAGGAAAAACTTCAATTTATCTAAAACATATTTTTTGGTATTCATAATGTAAACCAATTCGTAATAAAGATTAATCCAATATAGGGATTTAGCACTAAACTTCGCCTTAATTGTTAAATTATAACCTCTCTAAACAACACATATGTTTTTTTCTATGTCGTTTTTATCTTCCCTAATAACAATAATATCATCGAGATAGAACGCCATACTTTTCAATCTTCCCAGGCGACTTGCCATTGCTTTAACAAAAATTGCTGGCGACGAAGCTAACCCAAAAGTTATACCGAACTAAACCAATTGTGTATTAATCGAGATCAACCTTCGTGAAAACTTTTCCGCCACTTAATTTAACTCTTCAATCTTCGGTAACGGAAATTTATCTATCAATGATTGAGGGTTGATTGTTAACTTGTAATAGCCACAAATTCTAATATTTCCATCCCTAAAGAACTGATCAATAGTACTAGCAAATTCACTGCACAAATCCGGTTCAATTATTTCTTCCGAAACGAACCTTTTTAGTTTCATTCCATTTGTTTAAATTTTTTTTTGATTTTATATTTATTACAAAATTGTTGTTTGTGAAGCTTTTTACCACATTTTTTGTTGCTAAAATTTCACAAACTTCAATCATCGGAAACACTCAGTGAGAAGAAAGAGTTGCAAGAGCGAGAAAGAATAGTCCAACACGTGTCAATATAAATAATATTTATTTATCAATTCATTTACACCCTGATGTGCTATTATATGATACATATTTTACCGCATAATAAAAGTTACTTAAAATACGCTACGTGAGGAGCTCTTTTAGCTCTTTTATAGTAAACAAATAGGAATTTAGAAATTTTAATAACTAAAAACAAACTCCTCTCTACCGCCCGTATTGCAACTTGTATTACATTGTATTTTTCATATTACTTTCTAACACCACAATAACCATTAATAATTTGTAGGTGATAGCTATTCACCTTCCCTTGATGTATGGCGGGGATGAGCAAAACCATCAACATGACCTGGCTCTGGTGCAGCTGGCGACTCCCTTTAAGTTGGCAAACTCTGTCCGGGCCGTTTGCTACGACATCTTCAATGAGGGGTTAAACACCATTCAAACATCACCTGGAAAAATCGGCAAGGTAACAACATGTTTTATAATGAATATTTGCTTGGTGTATCTCAGGCATAAAATGACACTTGATCTTACACATCTCTACGTTAGAATCGGTAGTCTTGATAATTTAATCATTCAATATGTTTTATGTTTTTGTCCAAAATTCAGATCCCGCAGTGAAACCATCGAAATTTTTATTATTCTTCGTCAGGAGTGCCCCACGTAAATTAAATAAATCTTATGCACAGAAATGATAACGGGAAAAGATGTCTTTGAACTCCCGAACTTTGTTTAGAGTAGAGAATATATTATAAATAATCATATCAAGTGCACTGATAGTTTGGACAAAATGCTGAAAGTTCTCAATTTTCTTAATGATGAATGCAAAGACAATATTAGCAATTCTTAAACGAATATTTGAAACAGACAAATCAAAAAAAAGAAACGAATAAGAATTTAGAATTGCTAACATTGTCTTCAATAATTATATATAACATTTATTTGTTGTTGCAGCGAAAACGAAAGTTGTCTAAAAAAATCAGAATCCTAAGCTTTATTTTTTATGGTTTTCAAAGTAGTTTTAACTGTGATAAAAGCACCAGTAATATACATAATATCAATGATTGAGTTTTTGTAACAAACAAATTATATTCCTGGCAGGTAGCTGGCTGGGGAAGGACAGAGAACGGAGAACCATCAGAGGAACTGAAGACCCTGGATCTGCCAGTCATTGGTTACGAGGAGTGCCGCATAGAGATGTCCAAGTACAAGTTCAGCAAGTACCTCACGACGGATAAAATGTGCGCTGGATATCTCAATGGTAAATACTATACAGGGTGTTCGAAGAACGAACAGGGGTTGGAATAGCCGCCCTTTACAGGGCTATCCCACACAGATAAAGTATAAATGAATTAAATAGCTTGTGACAGGCGATGCGAGAACACAATTCATAACGTTAATTCACAATCAACTTACCGGGAGGAGATGGTGAAATCTGCATAGTGAGCATCATCTGTCAGCACTGGAACATTTAGCGTGGTTGTTAGCACTCGTTATTTAAAATTAAATTGCGATAAGATACGTAAGATAATTATTTCGATAAGGACCCGGCAATGTTGTTATGACGGGACGAACGGTTTTTGCGACTGCTCGGCCCACGGCCTCCGTGGATCCAGCTGACGTGTGCGAAATTTAAACTATACAGTTTAAATTCTGACGGTACGATTGGTTAGTACACAGCCTGTCAAAAGCAATCGGCGTTACGGAACATTCCGCCCACCAAAATACAACAACGTGTATTTTAAAGAAAATTTAGAAACCAAAACGGGCAATGCTGTGGAACGTTGCGTGAACGAAGAAACAGTGAAAAGAGAGAAGAAAAGAAAAAAAAAATATATATTAATGATAATAATGAAAATAAGAATAACGAAAATCGATAAGAGAGAATGCGCCGCGGAAGCGAAGATGATTAGTCACATTGACTAGGCAATGGACATAATTTAGTTAATGGTCTCGTGAGAAGAGAACCATTCGATGTACGAACCGTAGCGATACGCACAACGACGTCGGGACCTGGGTGCAATTTGTCGACTTGCGCAAGAGGCCAGTGCAAAGGGACAGTATTTTCGATTCGGATTATCACTACATCATTCACAGAGAGTGAATTGCAATTTTTGGTCCACTTGGCGCGCTGAGTTAGCGATTGGAGATATTCAAACTTCCAACGTTTCCAATAATCCCGTTGGAAACGTTGAATGAGTTGCCAGCGACTCAGACGGTTGATTTTTAGGTCAGTATAATCCTCGTCCGGCACGGAAGTCAAGGGTTCCAAAGTCAAAAAATGACCTGGAGTCAACACGCGCAAATCGTTTGGGTCAGAACTCAACGGGTAGAGAGGCCGAGAGTTTAGCATGGCCTCAATCTGCACGAATCGTGTCGTCAGCTCCTCGAAAGTTAACGTTTGGTTACCGATTAAGCGATAGAGATGAGTTTTAACTCCAACAAAATTCGTGCCGCAATCTGAGTGTATGACGTTTACACGACCTCGTCGACCGAAAAATCGACGTAGCGCTGCAATAAAAGCTTCGGAAGACAGGTCAGAAGCTACTTCAAGATGTAGAGCCTTGGTGGTAAAACAGACGAATAAGTAAACATAAGCCTTCTTTATCTTAGCGCTGCGATAGTTGCCGGCCTTTATACGAAACGGATCACCGTAATCAATGCCCGCAATCGAGAATGGTTTAACCTGATTAACACGGGCGGCGGGTAGGTCACTAATGAAAGGTTCTAGAGGTGCTGGATTTATGCGATAACATTGTATACACCTTGACAGACAATGTCGGATGGCGCGCTTGGGGTACAGAATCCAGAACTGCTGTGTCAAGAAATATTGCTTTGTGTTAATGCCTGGGTGACAATGTTCTCGATGTAGAGCGTTTATCACAAGAGAAGTAAGCTTAGATTCGCGAGGAAGTAGGGCAGGATGTTTATGCTCGAATTCGAGCCCAGATCGAGATAACCTGCCACCCACCCTGAGCACACCGTGGTCGTCAATGAAGGGATTAAGCTTCCGCATTTGTTTCGACAAAAGGTTGCCATCCTTCAAGCGCGTGATATCATCATTAAAATGTAGATGTTGAGTGCGTTTAACTACTGTAAAAATTGAAGTGTGAATTTCGGCACGGTTTAATGGAAGATACGAACGACGAGATTCGTTACTCTGTAGGTTGTAGATGAATCTAAGACAGTAACCGAGAATGCGTTGGATCTTCTGAATCGAAGAAAATTTAATTTTTTTTTTTTTTTTTTTTTTTTTTTTTTTTTTTTTTTTTTTAATAATAATGGTCTTTATTCTAGAAACTAATTACATCACGTTTTTATATATATATATATATATTTTTTTAAATAAGCTTTATTGACTGAAAATTTTACATTTTTTTTTTTTTTAGACAATGTATAGATAGTCCCACGAAGCTGCCACATGGCTGCTTGTCTGCAGGTTCTATCTCAATTTACAATTATAATATAATATAAGTCTCCCGTTATATAAAATAAATAACAGACTCTTACATACAACTACACTAACACTTTGAATGACAATACGATAACGTACATTCATAAGTACAAGACAATATAGCACACAGATAACACACATTCAAAAATAATACAAATACGATAACACACATTGAAAGTGAATAACATCGTACTGTAACACAATGTAATAGAATTAAAATTCTAGTTAACTAATTGAAAAATGTTATTTTAATTTTTTTTTTCTGGAAATAAAAAGCTTGTTAGTGAAAAAAATAAAAAATAAAATAAATACATTAATTTATATTAGAATTAAAACTTTCAAATAATGCTTTCCTTTTCTTCTTTGTTTGCTCTATTTTTTATAGATATACAGATTTTTCATTTATAAGCCACATCTTTACAGTTTTCATGCTTAAACTCTTATTTTCTGAAAAAACAAATTTATTTTTGAGCTTATTAAAAATCACTGGTACACAGTACTCCAGCGTTCGGCTTCCATACTTATTTGTTATTTTAGGTATTTTCAACCCTTTTTTTTCTGTAAGACGTGTGCTGTGACTATGTACCAGTGGTTTTTTATAAGTACTATCGCCCCAGTTATCTTTAATGGTAAGGAACCAAAATAAACCTTTTATAGGGAGCAGGCCCTCAGCACAATATAACAGTTGCACATTGTGTCTTTGTCTATACATATTAGGTGATACAATTTTTTTTATGATAGAGGTTTGCAAATTTTGTACATACTTAATATATGTCATGCTTGTATTTCCCCAGCTTCTAATTCCATATCTAAGAATAGATTCTACTAATGAGAAATATACTAGTTTGAGTGTGCTATGAGGCAAGACAAATTTTAATTTATAGAAACTGTTTGCTAGAGCTCTTAGCTGGTTACATATTTTAGTAACTTGCTTATCCCATTTAAATGTGTTATCTACTTTTAATCCCAGATAAGTATACTCGTTGACAAAATCAATTTTCTCACATTGGCAGTTAGATATTATTTTTCTATGGATGCATTCAAAGTTATGTGCGGTTAGTTTGGGAATATTCCACATTTTCAAACTTGGTGATCTGATATACATGCATTTTGTTTTCTTTACATTTATAACCAATCCTACATCGTGTGCCCATTTTAGCAGTTCATCGAAGTCGGTTTGCAATTCTTGAATCGCTATTTGAGGATTTTCATTAGATACTACAAGTGCGGTGTCATCTGCGAAAATGAATCTGCGCGCTTTTCTAAATAGTTTCGACATAGCTATGACATATATAATATACAATTTTGGACCCAAAATTGACCCCTGTGGGACACCAGACCTTATAAATTTAGATTTACTCATCTCATTCAATATTCTTACCCTCATTTTTCTATTTGATAAGTAGTTATTAAAAAAAGTTAGCAGTTTACCACGGATTCCAATAATTTGTAGAAATTTTATTATTTGTTTATGGCATAGTGTATCAAAGGCTTTAGAGAAATCAATAAAGAGTACAAGTACATGTTTTTGAGAGTTGAGCTGGGTGTTTATGAAATTAGAAAAATTATTTAGTAGTGCGTCACAGCTTTTTTTTTTTTGGAACCCGTACTGACATTCGTCAATGATACCAAATTTATTTAAATATCCGTCTAGGTATATTGCTATATATTTTTCGAGAATTTTTTCCAAGGCAGGTAATAGGGAAATAGGTCTGTAATTATTTATAATTGAATGATCACCGCCTTTAAAAATAGGTCTAACAACACTAGTTTTTAATTCTTCAGGTATTTGGCAAGTATCAATTATTGTGTTTATAAAATGAGTAATTACTGGGCTCAGTATTTTTACATGTTTTTTTATATCATACATACGTATTTGGTCCAATCCTGGTGTTTTTGAGTTTTTCAATATTCCGATTATAGATTCTATTTGTTTTACGCTAGCTCTGGGTAGGTACATAGAATGCGGTAAATCGTCTAGCTGGTATGGAGACGCACGGACATCACATTTGTGTAGTAACTCATTTACTCCCTCATCAAAGAAGTTAGCAAAATTTTCTGCAACTTCATCCGTCGGTTTGGTCTTCAAAAAGTACTTAGATATAACTGCGTCACAACTGGATTTGTTTTTTCTTCCTAATATTTTGTTTATTTCGTTCCACGTTTTTTTTATATCCTTAAAACAATTATTGAATTTGTTATTGAAGTATGTTTTTTTTGCATCTAATATATGCTTATTTAGATTATTTCTGTATTTTTTGTAGTCTTTTTCATATTTCTTGTTTGTTGGCATGTTTTTCCATTTTCTCCATAATTTGTCCCTCGTTTGTATATTTTCTATGAGAATATCGTTCATCCAACTTTTTTGATTATGGCGATACGTATTTTTTACTAATTTTGTGATACTACTTTTTTCGTAAATTTTTTTAAAGTGTGATTTAATGTCTTGATATATGATATCCGGATCAGTGTGAATTTGAATTGAGTTCCAATCAGTTTTTGTAATCATTTCATCAACTTTTTTTTCAGATAGTACAGTGTTGTATTCATGGTGCGATATTTTGCTTTTGTCCTTATTATGAAGGTATACAGACACGGCAGTTATATAATGATCTGCTATCCTTGTTTCACATACGCATGAGTTAATTTCACACTTTTCTTTTTCTCTAATATATATGTGATCCAGACACGTCGCAGTTGTGTAGGTATTTACCACCGCTTCTCTCGTAATGTCATATATACATTTCACTAGACCGTAATTAGCCATTAAATTTTCGTATTGCAGAATTATTGAGTCGTGTTTATTTAATAGGTTTAAGTTAATGTCTCCAAGTATCAAGATGGTTTCCTTAATATCAATGTTTCGTATTATATTTTCGAGCTGTTGTAGGAAGGTTTTTTTGTTCGTGTTCGGGGGTCGATATAATGCAAATAGATGTATGCGTTTGTGTTTGTTTACGGAGAAGGTTCCATAGACGCACTCGAATGTAGTAGCTATTATATCTTTTTTTTCGAATATATGGTTTTCTTTAATATAAACCATAATCCCGCCTCCCGATCTTTTTGTTCGGCAATAATAGAATGAGTTAAATCCTGATATTTTGTATAGATTTACACTGTTTTCGTCTATCGAGGTTTCACAGAGTATTATAATATCAATGTTATTTAGTTGACTATAAATACTTAGTAAGAATGTATTCCAGTACTTGGAGATAGACCTAATATTCAAATTAACGACAGTTATTGCTTTATCGCCTGTTTCATGTTTGAATTGGGTCCAGTTTTCGAACTTTTGAATCCGTTCATATTCTATATCTGAGGTCTCAAAATCAATATTAGACGCCATAGTCAATTTTAGCTAAGTCCTTTTGGATTTGAATTAGTAATAGGTCCACCAGATTTTCGTCCTGTTGGACAAATAACGATCGAACTCGTTCCTCAGAGTGAAGTTCAATTTCGTCGACATTGCCATTGAAAGACGGCCAAGAATCGAATGACTGGATCCGCCACGAAGGCCCCGCCCACCATAACGTGTTATCGATTAGATCGGCTGGAGATTGACCACGAGAAGCGACATCCGCTGGATTATCTCCAGATGACACGTGATGCCAAGGAGTCCCTTCGAGGGCATCTTGAATGCGACTGACACGGTTGGCCACGAAAGTCTTCCAGCGACACGAAGGAGAACGTAACCAGGCGAGCACGATGGTTGAATCCGACCACACAAATGTATTGGATATCGGAAGCAATTGGTGCTCTTGGATGGGTTCCGACGAATGAAAACGCCAAAATATTCTTTGAAAAGCACGATCTGGTTCTTGAACCAATATTTGGCGATACATTTGTCGTACATCAGCAGTAAACACTACCGATAGTGTACGGAATTTTAGCAAAAGCTCCAGCAGGTTCTTTTGAAGCTTTGGACCGATAAACAAGGTATCATTTAACGAGGGTCCGTTCACATCCGTCGCTGAGGCGTCGAAAACCACTCTTAACTTAGTGCTAGCGCTGCCTGGACGAAGAATGCAATGATGAGGTATGTGATACTTTCCCTTGTGCAAATCTTTTCCAGGAACACGATTCATGTGACCACTGTGTAAATAATCAGTCATGAAAGCAGAATATTGTTCACGTAAGGTTGGATTTGCTATGAGTTTGCGCTCGAGTGAATGGAATCTGCGTAAAGCGATCTCACGCGACCCTGGGAAAGAGATATCCCTTCCCCTTTCTCGGAAAGGCAAGGATACGATGTATCTTCCCGAAGATCCGTCCCGTGAGTGGTCAGTGCAGTACATTTGTTCACAAAGTTGTTCCTCAGGAGTAAGGTGTGAAGACTGGGGAATGGTGTCTAACTCCCACAGTCGCTGGACCTCTTCGTGAAGTCGGTCCTCGTTAGTAACGATGAAAGATTTCGTTTCGTGAGCAGTGTCCGAACCAACTGAACCTAGAAGAAGCCAACCAAATGCAGAATTGAAAGCTGATGGCTGACGTGGACCACCATTCAAATTACCAGGTCTCAGAAGAGAAGAGAAAACCTCAGCACCCAGAAGAAGATCAATCGGTCCCGGTTTGTGACAGTCAGGATCGGCAAGAGGCAAGTTTCTCACCTGATGCCACGATGACTTATCTAGACGAACAGTTGGCATGTTGCCGCAGATACTAGGCAGAGTAAGTGCCTTGACGTTGAAGAGAACCCGTCCCTTAACACCGATCTCTAATTGAATGACTCCTGACGTGGTTGCGGAAGATTGGCCCAAGCCGCTAACTCTCTGAGAACTGGCTTGACGAGGGATGCCTACGAGCTCTGCAGCACGATCGGTGATGAAGTGAGCTTGACTGCCCGAATCGATCAATGCGCGAAAGGTTTGGAAACGGCCGGATGAATCGCGAATGCCAACATTGGCGGTTGACAATAGTACTATGGACTTGTCTCCTAAGTTTGTGAGGACCTGAATTTTAGAGTCGGAAGACGTCTCCTGGTCCGTAGATGTCGTGGAGGGTTGATGCTGATCTTCCAAAGAAGCGTTTTCGTCTCGATGGAGCAAAGTATGATGTTTTTGCTGACATTTTTTACATGTAAACAAAGATTTACAATCTTTAAGATAATGAGAAGAATGAAGACAATTGAAACACCAACGGTGTGATTGAACAAACTGTAGGCGATCCTGAATTGACTTGAGTGCAAATACCTTGCACTTGGAAATGGAGTGGTCTTCCCCGCAACAGGAGCATTTCAGGTAAGTGGTAGAGTTCGAGGACCTATTTGTTTCAGGCTGTCCTTTTTTAAGATCGCAAAGAAGCGCTGAAGTGTGTTTTTTGGCAGCCTGATTAAAGTTCCGTGCAAGAGGTTTGTCAATATTACTGCTATCGCGAGTCGAAAAATGTAAGTCTCGTACAAGAGCTTCGCATTTGTTATAAAGAAACTCTTTGAGTTTCAAATATGAAGGCAGCTTGGTAGGGGACTGAAGTTGTTCGAATGCGCATCTTGTAGGTGAATCTAATTTCGACAGAATTAAATAACAAAGCACGAAGTCCCAATTATCTGTTGGGAGATCCAATTCTTTTAAAATTGTTAAATCCTCATTAAATACATCGAACACGCGACGGAATTCAAAAGGATCGTTGGGCGGAAAATTTAAATTTAGCATTTCCCGCCAACACGTAAATGCGAGTTCACGCGCGTTACGATAGCGCGCGATTAATCTTTGATATGCTTCAACGTAGTGAGCTCCTTGTACTGGAAATGTCCGAATTAACCCTAAAGCTTCTCCAGATAAACATGAGAACAAATACTGCATGCGTTCGATGTTGGATAAAGATTTGTTTTCATGAATCAGAGCGTTAAACATGTCGTAAAATTCGGGCCATTGCTTGACATTTCTAGAAAATATTGGAATGTTTATTTTTGGTAATTTTACGTTTGTGCACGCATTCGCGGTCTTACAATCGAGAGGCTGACTGGTTAACTCCTGGTAAATTTCGACAATTTGATAATACATCTCGTCAAAGGTTTCGCGAATTTTATCCTCATCAATTTCGTTTGTGTCATCTAAAGCTAATATTTCCGCGTGAGACGTTTCAAATTCAAGAACTATCTTTTCCAGAGTAGTATAATGCGCTAACAGTAAGTTGCACTTAGTTGCATCGTGCAAAGAGCTTTTAGCTATTTCATGTGTCTTGAGTAACCTATTATTCGCTAATGTCCGTTTCCGGCGCAATATTTGAATTGCTGGGGCCATGTTGAATAAACACGATTGAAAACGTACCCAAAAACGAAACGAAAATAAATAATAATAATATAATCTATTACAATTATATGCGCGGTAGGTCGTAAATACTCAAGAGCTAGGTACCTACCTAATTACTGTTCGAATTGATTATTATTCAAAATTTAAGAAACATTCCACAGCATTATCCGTTTTGGCATAGATAGATTATAATCTTAAAGTTCCCTGGTTTCGGCACCAAAATGTTCGAAGAACGAACAGGGGTTGGAATAGCCGCCCTTTACAGGGCTATCCCACACAGATAAAGTATAAATGAATTAAATAGCTTGTGACAGGCGATGCGAGAACACAATGCATAACGTTAATTCACAATCAACTTACCGGGAGGAGATGGTGAAATCTACATAGTGAGCATCATCTGTCAGCACTGGAACGTTTAGCGTGGTTGTTAGCACTCGTTATTTAAAATTAAATTGCGATAAGATACGTAAGATAATTATTTCGATAAGGACCCGGCAATGTTGTTATGACGGGACGAACGGTTTTTTGCGGCTGCTCGGCCCACGGCCTCCGTGGATCCAGCTGACGTGTGCGAAATTTAAACTATACAGTTTAAATTCTGACGGTACGATTGGTTAGTACACAGCCTGTCAAAAGCAATCGGCGTTACGGAACACAGGGTGTCTTTGGACTTGCGACTTGACCTTGACTTTAGACGACCGTCTTGCTACAATTTTTTACTGATTATTTTTGTTTAGTAGAGCTGCGTTTTTAATCCAATTAATCCAAGAGCTCGTAATGCTTTACGTAATTTTTTTTACGTTAATATGTAGAATTAGTTACCAAGAGAGATGAGAAGTTTTGATGTTGCTACAAACGATTTTTCTTAAGATATTTTAATTCTCATCAAGCCAAGCGATAGAACAAGCTTCAATGTATACATATGTACTTATATTTTTGATATTGATTACCTATACCGATTTGTAGTAAATTATTAATTAAATAATGCTTTCACTTATGGCTTCACCTTAAAGAATGTTTTTTATAGCTGACGTGCACCCGACATTGCTCGGGGCTTTTAATGATTTTTAATAATGTTTTGAGGAATTCTAATGTACTTGAAAAGTAGGTGCTTTTTTATGATGGAAATATTCTTAATATAATAATAAAACTTGAAAAAAAGTATTTTTTAAAGTATTTGTTTCACTAGATTGTGTCACGTCTTCTTCTGGCTTCCTTAACTTCTTCTAACGTTCACATACACGACGTATATTTTCCTTACAAATCTTTCTTCGTTCAACACGTACGCCTCATTTTACCACAAATAATTATTTGATTCATGTCTTCCTCAGTCCTCCCGGTCTTTTCCTACCATTCATTTCTTGTAGTATCATAAAATCCACATTGTTACTGTTCGAAATCGACTCCATTTCTCACTCCGCAACAGATATAACGTTCAAGTCTTCCCGACATTTTACACAATTTACTATTGTACAACATGAAAAAAAACTACATTATATCGTCTTTAATTTGACTCCGTATCTCATTCCCGTGCAGAAAAAATGCGTCTTTATCGAACGTTTCCGACTTCTTCTGCCATTCAAACAACTCTCTGAACATTCCTGGTACTAATAAGAACGATCTTTAAATTTTTCCGCGAAATCAGTTGAGTTGTTTTTTTTGTGTTTACAGGAGACAAACAAAGAAGCAAACATATTTTTGTATATATAGATTAATTAATTTCTTACGTTTTTCAGGAAGAGCCATGTGCCAGGGCGACAGCGGTGGAGGATTGGTATTTCCTGTACAGGACATAGAGGGCTCCACCCGCTGGTATCTGCGTGGGGTGGTGAGCAACGGGCCTCTCAATGATGGAAGAACTTCCTGCCGATCCAACACTTACACGGCTTTCACCAACATCTTCAAGATGAGGGACTGGCTGAAGACAACTATTAGAAATGTGACACGACCCACTATTACTGGTAAATGATTTCCCCAAACAATGCCCTGTATTTAAGTTAATTTAATTCACGTGAACCTTGAAAGCTCGCGGTTAATAATCAAATAATAATCGATATTTTGTATCAATTTTCTGCGAATTGGTTCTATTAACGATGGTGGGTGAAGTTATTTTAGATTGAAAACCTTTTTGTTGATAAAACGTGATATTTCACATTTGGTTTAATTTTGCCGGATTTTGTAGTTGTTTCTAACTGATCAAATAATACTAATACATAATTTTAGACTGTTTATAACGACCCCATGTTTCCTCAAATTGCTTAATTTCTGATATATGGTCGCTCGTTTTACAACAATAGTGCATAACACTGCGTGTACGAATGAGAAAAAAAGCGTGAGCCGAACCACAAATTATGGGAAAGTATCCCATATTATATTTCCTGTATCTCGAGAATGAGAATTGGCCACTGCTTTAGGCTAAGGAATTTATCGTTTGCTTATTAAAATCACCCAGCAGTTTCCCTTTATTATTCCATATTTGCTCTCCATCAACAACTCTCGCGTATATTCCATTCTAGTGCCCGATGAGGAGGATCTCCCAGGATGGGTGCCCAAGAACTACATTGAGAAGGTGGTGGCAATCTACGACTACTATGCGGACAAGGAAGATGAGCTGTCCTTCCAAGAGAGTGCCGTGGTGTATGTGCTGAAGAAGAACGACGATGGGTGGTGGGAGGGAGTCATGGACGGAATCACCGGACTCTTCCCGGGGAACTATGTCGAACCTTGCGTTTAATTACAATATTGTTGTAAACATACTATACATATAATCGAATGTAGACTTTATATTATGGATATTGATTTTCAACCTTCAATGGAATGTAGTAGAAATGGGATCCGTAAGGATGCCGGATTGTAACCTTTAATTTATGACCTAAGAATTGTTTCAATCGTAGTGTAGTTTTTTTTTTAAATTTACATTAGCTTCACACAGGGGGCCATCTTTGGGGATGCTGTGTGTAGGGTATTTTTAAGGAATGGAAGTTCTGGAAGGAAAAAGGTTTGAGGGTGGGTAGGAATCTAGGGGTCAGTGTTTCTAAGAGTGACGGATGTATGAATCCATCTCTCCCACTGCGGTGCAAGGCGATAGGTCGTAAGAGTCCAACTGGAGAGGTCGAAGGGTCTCTCTTGACCAGTCTCTCTCGATCCGGTTTGCTTGAAATTTAGAGTGTTTCTATTTTTTATACTGTGAAGTTTTGGTTAACACAGCTTAACCGTTTTAGTGCTAATTAATTTTTGCAAAAATAAATATAAATTGCTATACACTTATTGATTAATTTAGAGGAAAAAATAATGGTGTCAAATAAAACACTCTAATTAGACAAATATCAATAGATTTTTTAAATTTTTTTGCATTATAAAGAAAAAATGTTTATTGATATGAATATTAAAAAATAAGCATAAAATATAAATTTTATTTCTTTTTGAAATTGAAATTGATCATTTGTTGCTTTAGAAAACAATTTGGTCGGAGGAATTTTGGCAAAATTTGGTGTTTCTTCGGTTTCTGAAGATGAAGATGAGATAGAAGGCTCACTTTCAATCCACAATCTTTTTCTTCAATGCATTATAATACTGCTATCGTCATTATTTGTATCTGTTGTTTCACCTCCCGTAGAATCACTAGGAATCGAATCAACGTTCGAAATAATAGCACGTGACAAAGTTATTTTTTTTAAATAATATAAAAAAATGGAAAAAGTTATTTTTAAATGTATAAGAATGCAGTCTCGTTACAAATTACGCGCGAGGTTAGCGTACGTCCACTCCCGCGGAGCACTAAAAACACACTGAAACTCGCAGCGCTTCTGCGCTGCGCCGCAATTTTCAATAAAAAACAATCACAGCCGAGTTCAACATATGCGGGTTTCAAGATAACACAAACGTTCGCGGTAAGATGCAACGATAACAATACTCCTTGTCTTTGGGCCCGGGTCAAGGAAAGGGGACAAGGGGCAAAGGGGGGTGAAGGGTACACATTTAAGGCTATTCAATTTTAAACCTCACGCGCAACTATCCCCCCCGCCTTGAAAGGGTGCGAAATCACCCCTTTTAAAACCGCATTGTCATGGCATTTATCATATAAACAAATTAACATAACCTACAGTTATCCTAAATTTCCTAACCTACATTGACTAAACCTAATGCTACTAAACTACTTAATAATTTATCAATTCCCCGGGAAAGTACGCTCGTTGTATTTCGCGCAATCACTTATATATTTTCGATATGGCAACACCTTAAGAAAACGAAATACGTAAACCAAACATCGTAATAATTTATTCCACGAGGAAAAGCGCTTTGACAGGGTTAGAATATCATATTCTTCTAAACCAGAAGTCATTACTAACGAAATAGACTTCGGTTCGGGTGGTTCTGTTACCATAGTAACATCAAATGTGGTAATGGGCCACCGATCAGGCCTAAATTTCATCCACGGTGGGCCATGAAACCATAGCGGGTGATCTAAAATTTGATTGGGGGTAAGCCCTCGTGACAGACAATCAGCGGGATTATCTGTGCCTGCGATATGATTAAAACAGGTAGCCGATAATTCAGATTGAATTTTAGCAACTCTATTAGCCACGAATGTCCCCCAACGGTGCGGAGAAGACTGAATCCAACAAAGTGCTACAGTGGAATCAGTAAATGCGTATATATTTTCAATCTTCAAGCGTTTTTCTAAGGTTTCTACTACGTTATGCATTAAGTTTGCAAGTATTAATGCAGCGCAAAGTTCTAATTGTGCGAGAGAAACAATTTTCACAGGAGAAACCTTTGATTTTGCACAAGCAACATGTACTGAAATTGCTTCATGATTTTGGACATGGAAATACACTATACCTCCATATGCCTTTTCGCTGGCATCTGCGAAACCAACAATGGTTACAATGCTACTGGACGTGATGCCAGTATGGCGCGGAATTTGTATTCTATTTAGTGAGGAAAGTTCCTCACAGAATTGCGTCCATATCCTTACAATATCGTCGGGAGGCTCATCATCCCAATCGCATTTGTGTAGCCACAATTGTTTAATTAAAAGCTTGGCATATAAAACGACAGGCGCGATGAAGCCCATAATATCCCATATTTTTGCGACACAAGACAATATATTTCGTTTTGTACAACCTGTTTTAGGTGTAGAAGTGACGAACGAGAATAAATCGGAATTTGGTGACCAGTATAAGCCCAATATTTTATGCATGCTCACTTCATCAAATTCCTTTATCGCTGATAAGCGATGCGAATCTGGAATAGATTCCAGAACATCTTGCGAATTGCTGGTCCACTTGACGAGGTCAAATTGGCCAGTCTTCAATAATGCGATTAACTGAGAGGACGTTTCCTTTGCACCCTCTTCAGTTTCCATGCTATATACAAAATCATCCATATATAAAAATTCTTCAATAATTTTCTTTGCCTCAGGAAAAGCTTCTCCTTCATCGGAGGCCAATTGCCTGATAGTGCGTAAAGCTTGAAATGGGCTGGATGTAAGACCAAAACAAACGCGGTTAAACTCATAAGTTTTAATATCTTCGCTGGGCGAGAAGCGATACAAGATTCGTTGATATCTCCGATCACTATCTTTCACTCCTATACACAAAAACATTTTGCGTATATCAGCTGAGAGAGCTATTGGGAATACACGAAAATTAATAATTATATTAAATAAATTTCCCTGTAAATTTTCCCCACTATATAAAATATTATTCAATGACACGGAAGTGCTTGTTTTTGCGCTAGCGTCCAGGACTATTCTCAAACTGGTCGTGATTTTATCCTCTCGTACAACTCCATGGTGCGGAATTATGTATGAAGGCATCTCACTTCCTTCATTTGAAGTGCTGAGAGTCAAATAATCCTTCTCTAAATATTCGTTGATAATATTATTATAAGCTTCTCTTAATTTTGGAGAGGCTTCCAATTTACGTTCAAGGCATAAAAAACGTTTCTTTGCCATTGCAAATGAATCCCCAAGAGTTGAAACATCCCCTTTAAATGGCAAAGTTACTATATATCTTCCATTTTCAGGATCTCTTGTGGTTGTTCTTTGATATATTTTCTCACATTCACGATCTTCAGGACTTTTAATAGACGGTACGTTTACCTCTTCTAATTCCCAAAATCTTTTGAGACAAATATCATCTGGTTCTTCTAGCATGGCACAACAAGATACGCTAACATTATCCTCAACCCGAGTTGGTGCTGATCCCAAAATAACGTATCCTAGAACTGTTTCTAAAGCATGCAGATTATACCTCTGAAAAGGGTCTTGAACCCTTTTTGACAACAGGAGATGCGGGAAGAGCTGGGCTCCTAGCAACATGTCAATTTCTCCTGGTTCTCCATATGACTCATCCGCCAACGGTAAGTCATTCAAATATGACAATGAAGGTACATCAACTTTGGTGGTAGGTAAGCGCTCTGTAACTTTATTCACAATCAATGAAGTAATGTTATAATTTATTGCTCGATTGAAACGAGAGTAAATTTCGGTCTGTATGGAGCCTGTAATGGGCTTAGACGATCCTCCAATACCAGACGAACAAGACGGGCGTTGATATTCAAAAAATCCTAATTTTCTACAACAATCCCGAGTAATAAAATTGCTCTGAGATGCGCTGTCCAATAAACACCTAACGAGATGTTCATTTCCGTGTGCGTCTATTATTCCCACTCGTGCGGTAGCCAGCAATACAGTACAATGAGTCTTTAGATTATGAGATCGAACAGTTGAAAAAGTACACAAAGCTACATCAGAATCGGAGCAGCCCGGTTTTGGATCATTCGATTGATCAGCTTTCTGGTTTTCAATTCTTTGGGCATTTTGAGAGTCTGACTGCCCCTTGTGTGATGCACCCTGTTCTTCAAAATGTAACATTGTATGATGAAACTTGTCATTACACTTATGACAATTTTGATTTGAATTGCAAGTCCTAGCCTTATGTCTATCACTAAGGCATCTAAAACAGAATCCCTTGCTTTTGATAAAATTGAACCGTTCCCTTACATTCAATTTTTTAAATTCTGAACATTTAAACAAATTTCCATGCGATAGATTATTGCAAAGTAAACATTTAATAGGCTGACGATTTTCCTCACTACCAGCGCTCATATAGGCTTGCGTCGATCTTTGTGACCGTTTTGACGTTTCACCTTTTTTTTCCATCGAATTCCTTGTAGAACCGGTTCTTTGCAAGATCTTAACTTGTTCCCGCACAAATTTCACCAAGTCTTCAAACGAGGGGAATTCATTTTCCCGATTGTATGTTTCGAATCCTTTCACCGAGTCCATATCCAGTTTTTTCAATGCAATGTGTAAGAAAATAAAGTCACACAAATTATCTAAATTTACATTTTTAACGGCTGCCACAGCTGACGCAAAATGATCAATGAAGGATTCCAGATTATTAATATTGGCAACAGCAAAGGATTTAAAATCCAAAATTTGATCGATATATGCAGAAGATATTACTCTTTTGTCGTTATATTTATCGATCAACGAGTTAAAAATAATTTCGTAATTTTCC
Organism: Hesperophylax magnus; assembly: GCA_026573805.1. Classification (NCBI taxonomy): domain Eukaryota; kingdom Metazoa; phylum Arthropoda; class Insecta; order Trichoptera; family Limnephilidae; genus Hesperophylax; species Hesperophylax magnus. The sequence goes on along the minus strand of JAIUSX010000230.1, from coordinate 1,357,200 downwards.
GGCGATAAAATGATCCCGGCGAATGTTGATTTAACACGGTTACTGATTTTTCCCAACAAATAATATAACTTTTCTGAATTCGAAAGTGTATCGTTATTGTGTACGGTGTTAATAAAACTTGAATAAAATATGGGCCAATTTTTTGTTTCCCCATCGAAATATGCCAATTCAATCGGTGGGAGTTTTACACTACATTTTTTCGGTTCCCTAACCACCCGTGAAGTGTTTTCCCGATTTAATGATATTTTTCTTTTGATATGTCCGTACATATCGTCGAACTTGAACCATCTTTCAAAATCAGGTTCAAAGTTTGAATCGATTTCCAAATTTAATATATTTATTTGTTGAGATATGTCCTCATACTTACTTCTAGTCAAGTCTAGAGTTTCAACTAACGAAAGAAACTCCTCTAGAATACTCAAGTCGGAAATTTTATTTGATAGTTCAAATAACTTAGTAAGACGTGCATCTAACGCATCTCGCTGAGCCGTCAGTAATTTCAACTTTTTTTCTTTAGTTGCCATTATTTAGCAATAAATAATTAACCCAAATAATTAATTATAATTTAAATAACGCTATAATTTAATTAACGCTAGCGTAATTGATCAAAGTAAACAATTCTTCTGATATGTGTTTCCAAATTAAACTCAATAACAACTGAATTATTATTCTTGTTTACTATCTATTATTAGCGGTCGTTAATACATACCTACGTACTTAACGCTAGCGAAGTATGTACTCGTATTAGAATTGAGTATTGAATACAAGTACCTACTTAGAATACGATTCCTTGCGTTAAACCAGGTACCTACATACACGATTAAATTATTGTCAACCTATAATTTGCCACGAGAAATTAAATGTAATTCGTTTTTAATATAGCTATTTGACGGACTAAATTTTAACCCATTTATAATGCAAATGCCATGATTTTGGTACAAATAATGATTATAGATTGCAATTGCGAACGAAAGTAATACAATATAATCCGGTTCGAAATTGGACCAATTTGATGGTGGTGCGCAAATCTTTCGTTCGCAATTATGCGGGGGGTGCGGTGCGGTGGTGCTATATAAACTAAGACAAACAAAAAGAACGAATTGAATTGCCTTAGTGTTTTGCAAGAGGAAAATGAGTAGGAAAGGCCAAAGACTTACCCTGGTCTCGTTCTCCTTAGCCGCTGGTTCTTTACACTTTTAGCTTGCATACAATTAACATTTGGTCACTTAACACAAAACAAAAGGACAGTGACATTCACTGCTGCGGGTAAAACGTTTCACTGGACGATGTGTGCTCCAAAAAAACAATCACAGCCGAGTTCAACATATGCGGGTTTCAAGATGACACAAACGTTCGCGGTAAGATGCAACGATAACAATACTCCTTGTCTTTGGGCCCGGGTCAAGGAAAGGGGACAAGGGGCAAAGGGGGGTGAAGGGTACACATTTAAGGCTATTCAATTTTAAACCTCACGCGCAACTACATTCTATGTAAGTTTATAAATTTTAATATATGATATGTCTTGTCCCCTCATAGATCCTCAACAGTTTAAACATATATCTGAACTCTAACGGTACAAAGCACTCTTTTTAGGGTGAATTGTCTAATACAAAAAAAACTTTTTCTTTTTAACTTATTTTGAAAAGTATATACCCATTAATGTAATATATCATTGAAGAAGAAGATAATACTAATTGATCTTAACAAAACATGAAATAGAACAAGCCACAGAAAAATGAAAAAGATAACGGTCACAACTAGGAATCGAACCCAGGATCTCTAACCGAGACAGGCGTCTTAACCAACTCAACAATTGGGACCTAATTATGAAACGTCATATGTTAAAGAGTGTGATAACGTTTAATAAATAGGTCCCAGTGGTCAAGTGGTTTAAGAAACCTGTCCCGATAAAACAAGAGAACCTGGGTTTGATTCCTAGTTGTGACCGTTACCTTTTTATTTTCCTGTGTCTTGTTCTATGTCATGTTTCGTTTAGACTTATTAGTATTATCTTCTTCGTCAATGATAATGCATTTATTTTGTAACCCGTTTTGAGGTATTTGATAAAATACAAATATAGAATTACTTCTTGTATGTCATGTTTAATCTTACGTAGGTAACATTGTATAACATGTTATCGCTGTTAATCATTCGTTTTAGCAGAATGTCGTTTTTAGTGAGAACAGAATAAACCGCACAGTGTCTTGGTGGCCTGAGTGAATGTTTTGTAGCAGATCAAAATAGATTCGTGTCTCCATCATCTAAGCGTACATGAAAAATCACAACAGAAGAGAAGTTTCACCATTATAAGATCCTCGGATGGTTCATATTAACCTCGCTCAAAAATAGGTTAATATATTTAAGGGTATTAGTCGTCCAGATGCAGAACGGCTGTGGTAATGCAAAATGGCTGGCCTCGTGCTCTAGTGATCAGAATACTGAATCCGTTTCATGAAGTTTGAAAATAAATTTAATTTATTGTATCAGACGCAAGTCCTTTACATTGACTGTAAATAAGGGGTGCTGAATCTTCTAGTCGGTGAGCTGCTTTATGTTCAGGGCCTTTTCCGGTTGCTGTGATGTCGTGTATCCAAGGAGAGAGCAGTAGGTAGTCCAAGGAAGCGCAAGGTCAGAAGTCAAAGGCGGTGGTAGTGGTTCCAGCGGGAGAAGCAGTCCAGAGTGAAGCGGTCAGAGTAGATGTCGGAAGAGAGAGACTTGAGATCGCTTTACGCGCGGTATATATAGGACTAGCGGGGGCGTACACACATCGGTGTGCGCGCGTATGAAACGCCCCGTGTAAACGAGGTGCATGTTTGTGCAGCTTCGTGTGTTTTCATATGACTTTAATAGTCAATATTAAAATTATTTATTCAATAGTACTCTTTACGCCGCTTCATCTCATGAAAACTGTTTTTCCCTAGCATTTTTAATGTTTTTATAATAAATTGTACAATATGAATCAGTGGGTCCTCAGACCGACAGTGGTGTGAGGAAATCCTTATAACTACTTAATATTAATGTTTACATATTTCAATATTACTTTACAACATAGACGCGAGTCCAGCCTTTCAATCTGTATATTTTTATTTAGCATTATGGCGGCGAGACTCACGCAAATCTAACATTAATTTGCGCAATTATATATGAAAAGAGAAATATTTCTAGGTTTGTCGTGCTTTGCGCTGATTGGCTGACCATCGCTGTTCAGTGTTTGGCGTTGCTTCGCCTGGGCAAAGGAGAGGGGATGCGACGTAAATACTGGGTCCACGGCTTGCGATGTGCCCAGTGCTCTTCAGCCGGGGAGGGGATACCACGTAAATACTGTGTCCGGACGCGCGTTGCGCTCAGTACTCGCCGGCCGGGTAAATACTAGCTTTCTTATCATCCCATGGTCAGAAAGCTGCTTGCGGCCTTTGGGTAGCATTGCACAATGCGTTCGATACATTTATAATTAACATTTGACTCGGGTATAAGTTTTTGAAATGTTCCATCACATAAGCATTCACTTTTTGGTTTTTTGTTGTAAAGGAATACCACATTCAAGTTTTGCCATGATAACAGTTAAAGAAAAATTATAACTTGGCAAACTTCCTATAGTTTTTGGTCAAAAAGTGTCCGTTTGGACAACATTTGATGTAGCATGTGACCTGCCTGCCGTAGGGGTATCTGAAGTATGAAAATCTGACATATTGAACTTATTTAAAATATTGTTTACAAAAAGCTCTTGATCAACAGTATTACAATCTTTTTGAGCATTCACTCTCATTCCTAGACACTGTTTAATCTCACCTAAATCTTTTATCTTAAATTTATCGATAAGTTCATTCTTTAACTGTTCATAATAATTTTCTGAATTATAGAAAACAAAGAAATCATCCACAAATAATGCAACAAATATTTTAACATTATTATTACTTTTTATGAAAAGACAAGGTTCATATTTGGATTTTTTATATCCTAAGTTCAATAAACATTCTTCTACTCTAATATACCAACTCCTAGCAGACTGTTTGAGACCATAAATGGCTCTTTTTAATTTCAATACTTTATTTTTACAATCAACAAAATGAGAGTATTCTGGTATTTCTGTAAAAACATTTTCCTTAAGAAAACCATTTAATAATGCTGTTGGTACACCAAGGTGGTTCATATTGAGATCAAGTTGTACACTCAAGGCAAACAATAATCTAAGAGTGGAATATCTTAACACTGGTGAGAAGGTTTCGGTAAAATCTATTCCCTTCTTCTGAGAAAAACCTTTTGCAACAAGTCTTGCTCTGAAATGCACTTCACCATCACTTTATATTTCTTTTTAAGAACCCACTTATTTTTTACCACTGTACCGTCCTTTGGCCTGTCCACTAGCTCCCAAGTGTCATTATCACTAAAGGATTTTAACTCCTCCTTTATTGCAATTTGCCATTGCACTTTCTCAGGTCCAGTTATAGCCTCAGCGGGAGAAATCTGTTCACTTGACACGTCTTCTATACAAATGTTTGTGTAACCGTAATAGTCTGGTTTACATTTAGCTCTATTTTCTGGAACAGTATTTGTATCAGCGGGAACAACATTTGTGTCAGCCGGGGTCAAAGTCTCATAAAGACTGTCATCTGACTCACTTGTCGATTCAGCAGGAACATATGTAACATCATTGACATTATCTTCTTCGATATATGTGCTATTCAACTGACTGTCTCCTGTGTAATCTGGTTGCTGTTTTTCTTCTACGAAAATAGTTGTTGATGAACTGTCATTAATATTTTCCATCACTACAACATCTCTGCTGGTCATAATACGATTGGTCTTCGGGTTGTAAAGCCTGTAACCCTTAGTGTTCTCTGGGTAACCAATCAGGATATGTTCTTCAGCCTTTCTGTCCCATTTAGTCCTCTTTGCTTTCGGAACGTGGACCATCACAGGACTGCCGAATATGGCCGAGATCTTGTTTTTTACCACTCCATAGCTCATAAGGTGTTTTTTGTAATCCTGATGCCAAAGTTCTGTTTCGTAAGTAGACAGCAGTATTATTCACTGCTTCAGCCCAAAACTTCTTATGTAAACTAGCCTCAAACAGAAGTCACCGAACTCTCTCCACCACTGTTCTATTTAGTCTTTTACACAGGCCATTCTGTTCCGGTGTATGGGGGTTCGTCATTTGATGCACAATACCATTTTTATTCAAAAAATTATCAGATTCTAATAAACAAAACTCTCCACCATTGTCTGTTCTCAGTTTTTCCTTCAGTTTTCTGCCTGTCTGTGTTTCAACCAGAGCTATAAACTCTTTGAAATACTTAAACACCTGATTTTTGGCCTTAAGGAAATAGACAAATGTCATTCTAGTATAGTCATCATATTATTCATATAATGTCCGATTTGCTTACATTTATAGCAGCGGATTGTTTTGACAGAATTCAAAGATGGCGGCGGTGACTCTTTCGATGACATAAGATTGACATAAGCAGGGTTGCCATTTTTCTTGCTATTTCGGAGCTGCCAACCTTTTGACAAAAAAGCACTATTTGTTCCAAAGCTGCCAACTTCCAAAATCATGTCCAACAATTTCGACTTTATAACATCCGTGCTGATGTGCAATCCACTGTGCTCTATGGCCATTACCAAAGGAGCAAACCTGTCTGTTAGCCCCGCCAGTAATAATGACTCGATCCACTCGTCAGTGATTTGGAAGCCGGTACCTTTAAGTTTCTGTGCGGTATCGACCGTTTGCGTTACATAGGCACCCATTGACTCGGAGTCTTCTAGTCGAATAGATATTAGCTGACGAAGTAGACAGATGCGACGAGTGAAGCCACAATCATCATATATGGCCTTCAAACGCTTCCATACATCTTGTACTATTTGCTCATTTTTGATCGTCATAATAAATTTAGCTTTTGCCTTTTTACCATCCGAACTTGTACAATCAGATGATTCTGGCTTGTGAATATCCACACCATCCATCATCAAAAAATGTTCAGCTGCAAACGCCCACTCATCATAATTTTTACGTCCCTTCAATTTAGGTACATTCACTATGTAACTTCCCGCCATATTGAAAAAAACGCACACCGAGAACGCTGTAACAGATTGTCGATCACAAACAACAGTTTTTGATATAGCGGTCACTGATTGTCCAACTAAATAGTATTTTAGGCAGGAAAACTTTGATTTAACGCAAGTTATAGCCCTGGGCCCATAACCTAATGAAACGGCAAGGCTGGTGGAGATCGACTGACGTTTATTTAGTTTATAGAGCATAACCATGGCAGCGATGATTTTGTTACTAGATTGGCGTAGTCTGCGCCATAAGCTTCCCATGTGATGGCGGAGAAGCGCTCTGAAAGAGTGTACTTGTCCCTCCAGGAACATTTCCGTGGCGCTGCAGTATCTCGGTAGGCAGAATAGTTGGCGATATGCATTATTGTAAGCAACTTTTATCTTTTGCCATTGGGATGAAGTGTAATCCACCCACAGTTCTGACGTATACAGCGAAGTGCAAAATGCATTGAAAAGTATCTTTTTCACGTTTGTACTGCAGAGATAAAAACGCCTTGACAGCATACCTGCTCTAACGGATATCGCTCTTCTTTGCCTTTCCATATCCTCGATGTCTTTCAGGTCGTCTGTGATAATATGTCCCAGGTATTTGACGCTACGACTAACATCCATTTTCCTTCCATCTAGCCATACTGAAGGTGTTAGCATGTTTTCGTTTTTGCATTTGAAAACCATAACTATTGATTTGGACGTATTATATACAAGGTTATGATTTTTTGCAAAATCTTCACATTTTTGGAGTAGTTCAATCAGTGCGCTAAGTGACGGTGCTAGAAGAACCATATCATCTGCGTAGTTAATATTGTTTACACATACTCCTTGAACAGGGCAACCTATCTTACTGTTATAAAGTCTTTGAATTAGTTCATCAGTATATATATTAAACAGTGCTGGAGACATGCTTCCTCCTTGCCTTACGCCACTTTTCAAATAAAATGGGTTGGAAAACTCGCCGGACCATTTAACCACATTTTCTTGCTGCGTGTGCCAAATTGAAAGAATCGCTATTATATGACAAACACGATCAAACGCTTTGCTTAGATCTAGAAAGCAGGTATAAATTGGCGTTTTTCTTTGTTTATAGTAGCTAATGGTTTCTTTTAAGGAATATATTGCCATAGATGTTGACAGTGCAGATTTAAATCCGAACTAGTTATCCTCTGTCATAGATTATACATTTATTCATCCTCGTGAGATGGTCGTTGACGAAGATCCTCTGGTCAGCTCCAACCATCCCGATGGCCTTGGTATTGATTCCTTTTCTTTGCTTGATGGCTGCGACAAATTCGTCCTTCTTCTTGCGGGAGGTGAATTTGGCGATTATGTTACCCGGACGTCCATCTGTCGTGGCTTGTGTACGATGGCGCTTACTGATTCTGCTAACGTATTCAATGTCGCTTTGATGGAGAGGGCATCCAATGACTGTTGCGATATTCGACATCATGGTAGGTAGATTCTCGTTGGTGGTCTCAGGCATTCCATGTATTTCTATATTGTTGGATAGAAGTTCCTGGTCCCTTTCATTGTTTCCCATCTCTAACATGTAAACTGTTTGTTTTATTTCTGAGACCTCCATTTCTAGCTTATCTATTTTAGCTAATTTTTCGTTTATAGATTTCATATTACTTGAAAAATCTTCCATGATATTATTATTATAAATGATGACTTTTTCGAATTCTGCCATTTTACTGCTCATTTTTTCTATTTGTAGCGCCATTTTTCTAATCTCAACAGTTAGGAGTACGTTGCTTTGATCTGAGGAGCAGGATTGGGTATCTAAATTGTCCAGGGTTTGGATACAATTATTGCACTCCCACGCATCCTTTTTACCTTGCGGCATGCGTTTAAAAACACTTGCCGGAATATCAGCGCATTCGAAATGGATGGTGCATTTGCAGGTTGAACACTTTATACACTCAGCCACTTTTAGCTGCTTAACGCAATATTTACATGTTATATCCATCTCATGTTTGGCTTGTGGCTGCAATAGGTTACAATACTGTAGGTAGCTTGAAGATTTTTGAAGAATAACTAAAACTCTAGACTTAGCACTTTTTACACTCCAGACAAGCACTCACTTTCGTATTTTAATGCACTTCTACAAATATTATCAGCTGGTATAAAAATTGTAGGATAAGGGTCGATATTTTTAGAAGAAAATATAAGATTAATAGGGAGCGAAATGACAAACGTCAGACTTGTGATGATGTTGTTGTTGAATTTAACACCAAATAACTTGGCTATGGTGGAATACATCTGTATGAATTGGAAACAGTGGTACAATAATTATCAATGTTGCCAGTTTGCCAGAAAAACTGTTTGATATACTGTTCATAAAATTTTCAAAATATGTATGGAAATCGGATGCATACTTTTTGTTGATCTACCCAAATTGGCATACTTTTATGGATCTCATATACACATATATCCGTCACTCCTGTACACACCCAACTCTAGATTCTTAACTACCCCTCACACCTTTTTCCTTCCCAGAACTCCCAATGCAACATCATGAAGCCCTGAGCGAAATTATTTTCAGTTAGTCATTTATTGTGTCGGGTTGATGTTAAAAAAGGCAAGCGTAGTAAAGAAAGAGCGCAGGCTAATTGGACTAGAACCAATAGTCATAATGGTTTTTTTTTAGACGCATAATGAGTGTTTACATGTACGGTCATACTTGATATATATTATTTATTTATTTTTACTTTATTTTATCGATACATGATTTAGAGAGTACATGTGGTTTATTGTGATATTTCACCCTCCATGTTAGGGATGACCCTGTGTTATGGCTTATTATACTTTGATTTACTTTGCCATTTCAAGTACTATAATTTAAATTCGACATTAATTACAGCATTTTGATTTTGCCATTACTTATTAGTTTTTTTTTCTATCATTATTTTTCTTGTTTTTTTCAAACATTTGTTTTCATAATACATTATCAGGATATTATATATATATTTTTTTAAAGCTTACTAGTAAATTATTTTCCTGTTTTCAGTCTTACTGGTTTGCAACAAACATGAATAATTATATGCATATACGAATGTACATGCTTACTAAACTTTATATCTTAAACTTTACTTTATTTACAACATCAGGTGTTATTATTTGGATTTGATGTTAATCTTAGTATTGGCATTTGATTTTTTTTTTGTGTACAGTTATGCTATTATCCATGTATTATGTTGCACTTTCATAGATAAATTGTCAATTTCCTCTGTTAAATTAATAAAAAATAATAAAATATATAATAGCGATATTGGTTTCCATTCAAACTTACGTGGGAAGCATCTGTATTACCTAACTTTGTTTATTACTAACCCTTGTGTAGCTAAAAATGGCAAATACATAGTGTGCAAATTATTTGCATGGGTCTTTTACATTGTACAATCCAGTGTTCCCACTACTGCGGCTGGGTCAGAAGTGTAGTGGTTTCTATGCAGCAAAAGTCTGGGTAGTTCATTGATCTCCGTACGTATTTTTTTAGAAAGATGTCTTATGGTCCAATCCCTCACTGTGGACTTCAGGTGCTATAAATCGGGAATCGAGATGGCCTGTCCCAAGCATCTGCCTTATAAATCCGTGATTATTTCAACTTGCAAGTCCGGGCACCACAATCCCAGCGATGACCTTGAAGACCTGACCTGCATGCGAGGCGGGAGTTGGGATAACCCTATTCCAGTTTGTAGACCAGGTGGAGTATTTTGTAGAAATTTTTCTTGCTCGTTGAAATGCCGAGTAAACCCTTTTACTCCGAGGCTTAAATGAACATTAGACTATAGATTAGAGGGTGTAAGTCAACTGTGCTATGGAATGGTTCCTTTTAGTCAAAAATTGAAAAAGACTCTTTGTAGTAAGGACATAATACTTAACGCCGCTCTCTTCAAAATATTTTACAAAACATACGACATTCATTATGTAAATATTCCTTAAATAATATACTGTTCATGAAATTCAAGTGCGAAAAAAGATGCTTTCTTTTTGGAAGTTAAGAAAACTGTTTTTGCAGATTGCGGTTTAGAAAATTCCGTCGGTGGAGAACAAATTGTACATGGGACCACCGTTAAAAAAGATACGTTCCCTTGGCACATGGTGATCTTCCGGTTGGACGAAACAACAAATACCGTCACACAGATTTGCGGAGGTTCCATTATAAGTGCTAATCTTGTAATCAGTGGTAAGTGTTATTCAATAATATATTTTGTATCATTTTTGATCTCTAGATTCCCTCCTTTCCTTTACGATACTCTAAAACTAAGACTCACGACCGTTCATGCCCGACGGTAATATCGAGCCAACCGCTCGATGCAAAAAAGTTTCAGGGGCCGTAATTGTTCCCCGATGTTCGACAAAAATTAACAATTTTATTGAGCGTCTTGGTGGTATATCAATGACGTGTTGTATAGAGCTGCTCGAGCATGCAGACGCAATGATGAGCATAGTTCCAAGTCAATATGTTCGATCGAACCAAAGCGTCGAACATGAATATTCGTGTATACATAGCTTAAGCTTTACCTCGTTCACTGCAGTCAGTCTCATCTTGCTAGTTACAATTAATATCTTATTAAAAATATTCTCAATTTTGCTAAAAAAATGACATATGTTTATCTTTTCAGCCGCGCATTGCTTCTTTGACGAGGTTAATCGAGTAAAGATCGATGCAAAGTATTACAAGGTGGCCGCCGGGAAGTTCCTCAGGTCCTGGGATAACGATTTGGCTGAAAACGTAAAACTCGTCCAGAAATCAGATGTTGGTAAAATTTCCTTTTACGTTATAATTAACTTTATTTTCTCAGTTAGTATGGGATATGGAAAAGGATTAAAATGTAGATTCCGCATTTCAATATTTAACCACATTGAGAACAGAGAGTAATCTTACAACTGAGGTTAGAACAGATACCGGAAGGAACTGTTGCAGTTAAAGTACTGCTTTACAAAAACTAACAGAAAATATACTAATTTTAAAATACGTAAAAATTAGTACTCGAGGGGGGCGACAGTTCCTGTAACTGTTATAGTAATGCGATGATGGATGATTATCGTAATAATAATCCAGATATAAGATAGATTTAGTTTGTTAATGAATGTGTTCAATGATTATGGATTTATGTGGTTTAACTGAGAGCTGGGTTGTGAGAGAGAAAGATAAAGATAATACACTTACTTATATACTATACAGTTTATCTATGTCGCTCTATACTGACGGAATCAAATTAAATACTTTCTAATAGTACATCCTCCCTTACTTAAATTATAGGTGCTAACCTGAGCTACATAACATTATTGTACTGAATTATTTTACACAATTCAAACAATAATATATTTTAGCTTAAATAATTCAAAAATGGATACGTTAATACTCCAGTGTTCTTCCTTCTGCCTCTTATCTCTCATCTGCAGAGTTTCTCACCTCGGGTATAAACTTCCTTGCCATGGTTTGGACCTGAAACATGGAGAAACAAGATTTGAATACTCCGATTACGCAGCATCTCTGTGAGTTTGAATTCGTCCGCAGACAGTTATTTTATCTCAGATGCGTTAAATCTCCTTATTTTTCTCATGCCAAGAAACGTGCTAATTTTTAACTTGACCAAATGTCTTTTCCCTACCATCTTTGAATTATTTATTTTAATGTTGTCGTTTCATTTATCATGTTGTACAAAACCCTTGTTAGATGCCAACTAGAGTATAACTCTACGTTATGGTCTCCCTTTTACAATATTCATTTCGATAACATTGAAAAGATTCAACATAAGTTCCTGAAGTATATAAACTATTAATTGCATGTTCCTGTAGAAAACATTGATTATAACTACTTACTAGATAAATTGTCCCCATTAAAACTTTCTAAAAGAAGAATAAACACAGATTTAATAGTACTACATAAAATACTTCATTACAAAATTGACTGTCCTGAGTTACTCAAATTAATCAGCATCCACATACCCAAAAGATCTTGCCGAAATGTACCACCCTTTTATTTTTACAACACCAGGACACTATCTTATCAAAATTCCCCGATTCCAAGACTTCACAGTCTCGGAAATAAATACTCTGATCTGGGAGATATATTTCATTTTAAAAATAATCAATTTAAATATTTTTTTATTTCAATTCTTTATACATATATCGAGACACAAATAGACATCTATAATCTCCGCAATATATATATTTTTATTTTTATTTTGAATATCTATTTATGTGAGACTTCTTATCATTTTTACTAATGTATCTTATTTTATTATATGCTTTTGCTGTAACATTTAATATTTTTTCTTTTTTCGTTGTATTATGTTTCCTTTATTGTTTTAATTTTGTAGAATTTATAATAACTGTGATACTCTACTATTAAACTTTGTAGTGTGTAAAAGCCCATTAGGGCGTATAATAATAATAATAAATAATCCAATAAATGTAATACCCCTTTAACCAATTATTTCTATTTACCTGAGATCTAAAAACCCTAAACATTACCTTTATATTGCCTCTTTTCGTTGACTTAACTTTGTTTTACATCCTTTAATATTTTCCTTTTTTGTGAAGAAACTGTAATATTATCCTTTTCTTTCACAACTTTTCTAGGAATAAATGAGTCAAAACTGATCTAATCTGAAAATGACTTTTTTCTGATTCTGGGGTCTTCAATCTTCGGCAACGGATATTTATCAATCAATGATTGAGGGTTAATTGTTTACTTGAAATAGCCACAAATTCTTATATTTCCATCCCTTTAAACAACCGGATCAATAGCACTAGCAAATTCACTGCACGAATCCGGTTCAATTATTTCTTCCGAAACTAACCTATTTAGTTTCATTTCATTTGTTTACATTTTTCATTATTGTTGTAAAGCAACTTAATGCAAGTAGGGTGAGCTCCCCACCAAACGCCAGATAATGATCTGATGATATTTAAATTTTTTTCCCATTTAGTAACTAAATTATTAATATGGGAAGACCATTTAAGTTTCCTATCAAATGTTACTCCCAAAAATTTTACTTCAAAAGCGTTGGGGATTGGAGAATTTTTAAATAACATTTGAATGGGGGGTTTTTATGGCGGTTTGAGAAGGTGACACACTGAGTCTTTTGAATTGAAAGTTCAAGACCATTTAACGTGAGCCATGTGCAAAGGGCATTCATGGCTTCGTTTAGATATTTAAGGTGAGCCATGTGCAAAGGGCATTCATGGCTTCGTTTAGATATTTAAGGTGAGCCATGTGCAAAGGGCATTCATGGCTTCGTTTAGATATTTAAGGTGAGCCATGTGCAAAGGGCATTCATGGCTTCGTTTAGATATTTAAGGTGAGCCATGTGCAAAGGGCATTCATGGCTTCGTTTAGATATTTAAGGTGAGCCATGTGCAAAGGGCATTCATGGCTTCGTTTAGATATTTAAGGTGAGCCATGTGCAAAGGGCATTCATGGCTTCGTTTAGATATTTAAGGTGAGCCATGTGCAAAGGGCATTCATGGCTTCGTTTAGATATTTAAGGTGAGCCATGTGCAAAGGGCATTCATGGCTTCGTTTAGATATTTGACGGCGAAAGGGATGAATTTGGATGATAAGAAGAAAGCTATGTCATCTGCGAACTCAATAACTTTTACTTGTGGGGGAATAGTGACATGCATATGGTATGTGTATATATTATACAGTAAGGGGGACAATACATTGCCTTGTGGTAAACCCTTCCAAATAGACCTACTTTGAGGAGAAATATCTGGAAGTTCAATGAAAATTTTTCTATGGGAAACTTGGGGGAAAGGCCAAAGCCTAGAAGTTTTTTTTCAGGATTGGGATGGAAACATTGTCAAAAGCGCCTTCTATATCTATAAAGACGGCAAGACAAACTTCCTGTTTAGAAATTGAAGTAATTATTTACCTACAACTACCGTTTTTAATAAGCATTTAAAAAAAATACAATCATTTCATCAACTTAATGACAATAAATAACAACTTTTTGCAACAACATGATTTTGAAAAATATTGAAATTTAATATTTTTTACGTAAATAATAATTATCGAAAAAAATTGCCATACGACACACCATTTTGACAAAACACCGATATGAACATAAATTAGATACGAACATCACGCATAATTCGCGTTTGTTTGTAGGCAGTGTAGAAAACGTCAAAGACATAATCGGCATAATAGACAATTATTATTCTACATCGCTGTCCACGCACCCGTTAATTATTAGGCGACCAAATTTGGTCCCAAACATCATATGCATTTAGTGTCTTAATATTTATAGGTGTTCTACGATTTTTTTATTAAATAAAACGTTTTGATTTTAGGTTACGTTGGGTTATTATAGGTTACGTTGGGTTAGGATAGGTTGAGTTATTATAGGTTATTACAGGATAGGTTAGGTTAGGTTGAGTTATTATAGGTTAGGATAGGTTTTTTTTCCCTTAGTGTTCTTTCTATTTTTGACCTTGCTTATTATGTGTCATTAAATATAGGTACATCGTGTATCGTTAGTCATATAAGTTGACGTTTCACTCGTTTAATATTTCCTTCATTGTGTATTGATATCATGTTCGAGTCGCCGGTCTGCCTAAGTAAGATACGGCCAGATTTTTCCCATGTATTTTTGAAGTGATGATCACTAGCAAATTTTTTTGTCTGGGCCAGTAGAAATTTGCCTTTTGGAGTTATGTGTTCCGAGATGTAGATTCGATTTCTTTCCTGCGAGTATCCAATATCTACTGTTTTAAGCTTGTTCAGATTGCTATTAGTCGATTTTATATATGATTTAATCTTGTCTAAAAAGGTGTCTCGTGCTTGGGTGTTATTGAATGTCGCTATAATGGATCTCGTGGTTTTGTCGGATGTTTTTTGTCCAGCTTGCAGATTTTTGTGATTTCGGTATTCAGAGGAGAGGAGGTGTTGTTGGGTTAATATTTGTTTTATATTTTCTTCATTAATTCCGTGTTATTTTCAGCGGTTGTCTCGGGAACGCCTTTTATGTCGATGTTTCAGAGAAAGCTTTGTTACTCCAGTCGATCAATTTTTTCATCTTGTTTGGAGATTATGTTTTGTAAGGCAGCATACTGATATTTTAATTCGATTAATTCAGAGTTGACATTAACATTTGATTTTTCGACAGTATCTAAACGGTTTTTCATTTCTTGTTGTTGGTCAGCAGCGAATTGTATGGATTTTATGATTTCGTTGTTCTGTAGGACGATTGCTTCATATTTATTTAGAAAAAAAAGAATTTTTGCTCTATAAGTTTCATTACTTCTTTTTAATGTTTGTATTTTCGATGTGAATATTTCTGTAGTTAGGATGGTGCGGTGAGCGCCATCTGTGTTTGTGGGTATGATACTTTCTGTGTTATTGGGCAGAGCAGTTTCCAGTTTATGTGAATTAAGTTGAACGAGAAGAAGTTATTGTAGAGGAGGGACGAGGATTGGGTGAGGAGTTGCTGGATAAAGCTTCAGCAAATGATTTTTTGATAGGCGGGAATAGTTTAGAAGCCTGCAGAAAAGATAACTTCTGTACAAATTAAAAAAAAATTTTGACGAGATTATTCTGGGCAAGAAGTTTTGATAGCTATATGTTCGCCTGAGCAGTTAAAACATTTATGTGAGGCGGAAGAAGGACATTGGTCAGCTGCGTGGTTTTCTCCATATTTAAAACATCTGGGGTGAGATCTGCATGCATCTTTATTATGACCAAAACGGCAGCAATTGAAACATTGAGTGGTGAGATATGTATATATTTCAACTGGTAATGAGTTGAAGAATAAATATATATGGGAGAGAAGAGATTGACCTTCAAAGGTGATAATGACAGATTGGGAGGGCTTCCAGGAAATTATACCCTCAGAGGAGTCCTTGTAATTTAGCCTTCAGGCTTTTATGGGATCGCCAATGTGTTGGGGGGTTGAAAGTGAAGACAAAATTTCTGCAATGGACAGATCGGTCGAGATATCTCTGACCAGGCCCATGCGAGTGACATTGAAAGTAGGGATATATGCGTTGAACTTTGGATTAGATGAAATGAAGATATTTATGATGAAACTGTTGGCAGCTGACCCTGAGAGGAATTCTACGGAGGTTCGGAAGCGACCCTCGGTTTTACACCTCCAGGCTTGATTGAAAGGTTCTTGCAATTTGATAGGAATTTGCCATATTCAAGAGGGTGGATGGTTTTTCCTTGCTCATTTTTTGGGCGTGTACTATGAATAGGCCACGGGAATGAGGAGAATAAAAGTTTGTTGGAGGAAGTTGAGAAAGTGCTGGTGGGGAATGTGAAGTCGAAGGCGAATCAAGTTTTATTGGGGAAGAGGGAGTAAATTTCCTTTTTCTGGTAGAAGTAAAAATTACAGAATCACTGTCAGAAATTTCTACATTTTCCCCGTCTGGAGGGTCTGGAGAGGGATCTGGAGGCTTTGTAAGGGGTCCAGGGGGGAAATCTTCATCCATTATTCACATCAGTAAACAACTACAACAATAGTATGGAAAATGACAGAATTAAAAAAAAATTATAAATATCTGGAAATCAGCAGCGAAAAGTGACTCCTGGAATATCATGATGGAGAAGAAACCTCAAGGCACAACAGACTACACTTTTTTTTGACAGAAAACAATAAAGAATGGTATAAAAATATTTTTATATAGAGCAAATCAAAACAAACGATGACAGCCAAATGTTATTGTTGTGATCTCTATTATAAAATTGTTGTGTTATTTGCTGATTGCTTATTATAGAAATAGAAGCTTTTTACCGCATTTTTTCTTGCTAATATTTCACAAACTTTAATCATCGGATACACTTTTTCGATTTTCACGGATAATAAATCGTTTTTCACCCACAATCACAGTGGTGTGTTATAATTATTCAGAATAAGTCAGTTACATGCTATATAATGGTTTTCATTCACCGAACACAGGACACAAAAATATTTTCTTTTGTTGGTAATTTTTTAGTAAATAAGTGTTGCCCCAAGATATTGATGCGCGGAAGTGATTTGGAGTTTCACGCGCTTCGCGTCTTAAGACAATTTGTTTTAACGGAAGTCAGAAGAAAGGTTGTAAGAGCGAGAATAGTCCATTACGTGTCACCATAAATAATAATATTTTATCAATTAATAAATCTTTTATTAACTAATTAATTTCTTTTTTACCCAACCATATATTTATCCATTTATTTATTTATTTATCAATGTTTTCATTTATTAATTAATGAATTTATTTATTATTGTTTTATTTATTAACTTTTTTTATAATAATAAAGTTATTCATTAATTTATTTTAATTTTAATAAATTTATTTATTGATTTATTAATTTATAATTCAATTTATTTTTATAATATATATATTTTTTAAATTCTTATTTATTTATCTATGAGCCCTGATGGGCTAAAACACTCTTTACACGATATATTTTTTACTACTTAATAAAAGTTACTTAAAATACGCTATGTGAGGAGCTCTATTTGCACATAAAAGAAGGTTTTTTTAAATTTAATGTTAATCGCGCTACCTGATGATGTCTTCGCAGATCAATATGATGATGAGATTTTTAAACATTAATCATATAGGGATTTCGAAATTCTAAAAACTAAAAACAAAACTCTGCTATAACGCCTGTATTGCAGCTTATCCTCGACGTACATTGTAATTTTTATATTACTTTCTAACGCCACAATAACCATCTATAATTTGTAGGTGATCGCAATTCACCTTCCCCCACGCTATGCCGGGGATGAGCAAAACCAGCAACAAGACCTGGCCCTGCTGCAGCTGGCGACTCCCTTTAAGTTGTCCCACTCTGTCCGGGCCGTTTGCTACGACATCCTCAATGAGAGGTTTGACACTCTTCAAACATCACCTGGAAACATCGGCAAGGTAACAATGTGTTTTAAAATGAATATTTGCTTTGTAAAATTACACTAGATCTTATACATCTCTACGTTAGTATCGGTAGTCTTGATAATTTCATCATTCAATATGTTTATGTTTTCTTCCAAAATTCAAATCCCGCAGTGAAAACGTTATAATTTTTATTATACTTCTTCAAGAGTGTCCTATGGCACTATTTTGGGATGATTATTAAATTAAACAAATCTTATGCACAGAAATGATAACAGGAAATGATGTCTTTGAACTCCCAAACTATGTTCATAGTAGAGAATATTTTATAAATAATCATATCAAGTGCACTGATAGTTTGAACAAATTGCTGATAGTTTGAAAAAATTGCTGAAAGTTCTCAATTTTCTTAATAATGATGAATGCATTCATAAAGACCGCGTTTTTCGCAGTAGTTTTTTTAGAGTAAGGGAAAATTCAGTAAGAATGCCTCTATCTTGGTAAGAAGATATGCACTAAAATAATGTTTATTGTTAGTGCAGCGAAAAAATGAAAATCGTCTAAGAAAATCGCTAAACTTCAGAATCCTAAGCTTTATTTTTTGGTTTTCAAAGTAGTTTAAAACTGTGATAAAAGCACCAGCAATATACATAATATTAATAATTGAGTTATTGTAACAAAGAAATTATATTCCTGGCAGGCAGCTGGCTGGAGAAGGACAGAGAACGGAGAACCATCAGAGGAACTGAAGACCCTGGATCTGCCAGTCATTGCTTACGGGGAGTGCCGCAAAGAGTTGTCAAAGTACAATTTCAGCAAGTACCTCACGACGGATAAAATGTGCGCTGGACATCTCAATGGTAAATACTATATAAGGTGTAACGGGGTGTCGTTGGGACTTGCGACTTGACCTATACTTGAGGCGACCGTCTTGCTACAATTTTGTGTTATTTATTTTTGTTTAGTAGAGCTGCATTTTTAATCCGACTAATCCAAGAGCTCGTAATGCTTTTCGTAAAATTGTTGGTGTTGATGTGGAGTGTTACCAAGAGAGATGAAAAGTTATAATGTTTTTTTTTTTATTTATTAACGCCGATTATAGCGGCTTTTACAAAAGAATAACAATTGTTTTACATATGAATACAGAATATACATAGATAAAAAAATATATAAATATAAAATACATAAAAGAGAACAATAGAAATAGTAGTATCAACATAAAAAAGTACAATGAGTCGGTTATTATAAATACAATACAACATATTATAAATCCCGGATATTATGTAATGAGTGTTAAGAAATTAATACTTTAAAACTGTATTTGATTATAGTCAATCTGAGAAGCGCTGACAGACAGTTTTAATTAAGTAGTGTCTGTATGAGGTTAAACTAGCAATGTTTATAGATTCATCCAAAACATATTTATTTCCAAGTACATGTAGGCGATTCACTATAGAATTGAGTTCAGCGTTAGATTTATTTATACATTTTAGGAAAAGTTGACAGCAAATCTTTGATTATACAATGATACAATAATAATATAGTTAATTATACCAATAGATAGGGTAATTTGAAACGAACTGATCGACTAGGTACACGGAAACATATTAACGAAAGAAGTTCAGGGGAGTTCAACAGGTTGGTAACGATTTTAAATAAATAAAATATGTCAAAACAAATTCTTCTTTTTTTTTCTTTTTTTTTTTAATACATATCCACAGTTTGATATTTTTTTAGACATATCCACAGTTTGATAATGGCCTCAAAAGCCGAAACAGCTGTCACATTAAAAACTGTAAAAATAACAGAAATACTTGCAGAACTTAATAATTATTATAACATTATTAAATTTGATTTATCTTAAATTTATTCAAAAAAATTTAAATGGAGTTCTACAAATTAAACACCAAAACAATAAATAAATTCTTCTTTCTTTTAATGTATCGAGTCCCAATAATTGAAACAGAGAGGGGTAATTAATGTTTTCGATGAATATTCCCAATTTAAAATTAATATAACGTAAAAATTTATGTTGGACTCGCTCAAGGGAATTCTCATGTACACTGTAGTAAGGACTCCAAATGGTGGTGTTAAATTCTAGTTGGCTTCTAACAAGTGAAGTGTAAAGTAATTTTGCAGTTTTTAAATTTTTAAAATCCCTTGAAATCCGTAAGACAAATCCTAACATTTGCATTGCTTTACTGGTTATATTATTAATATGTTTAATGAATGTTAATTTAGTGTCAAAGGTTATACCAAGGTCTCTTATTTCATCAACAGATAATAAGGTGTGATTATTGAGAAAGTAGGTGAACAACAATGGGTTTTTTTTCTGTGGAATGTGTTGCTACAAACTGTTTTTGTGGAATGTGTTGCTACAAACTGTTTTCTGTGGAATGTGTTGCTACAAACTGTTTTCTTAAGGAATGTTTTTTTATAGCTGAGCTAGCTGATGTGCACCCGGCGTTGCTCGGGAATATTAATGATTTGGAATAAAGTTTTGAGGTTACGAATTCTAATGTACCTGAAAACTAGGTGCATTTTCAAGATGGAAATATTATTAATATAATAATAACACCAGAAAAAAAGAGGTTTTTTTATCTATTGGTTTCACTTTGCTACGTCTTCTTCTAACGTTCACATACACGACGTATATTCTCCTTACAAATCTTTCCTTGTTCAACACGTAAGCCTCATTTTATTACAAATAATTATTTGATTCATGTCTTCCTCAGTCCTCCCCGTCTTTTCCTACCATTCATTTCTTGTAGTATTATAAAATCCACTCATTCTAGAACAAAGATAAAGTGTTAAGTCTTCCTCCGGCGTTTCTGACATTATCCACCATTCCCTACTGTACACCAACTGTAAAAAAAACTCATATCTCATTCCAGTGAAGAGATAATGCGTCTTTCTCGGACTTCTTCTACCATTCAAACAACTCTCTAGACATTTCTGGCACTAATAAGAACAATCTTTGAAATTTTCGGTGAAATCAGTCGAGTTGTTTTGTGTGTCTACAGGGAACAAACAAAGAAGCATTCATATTTATATATTTAAATATACATGTATAACTTTTCTTGCGTTTTTCAGACAGGGCCATGTGCCAGGGCGACAGTGGTGGAGGATTGGTATTTCCTTCACGGGACAGGGAGGGTTTCACCCGCTGGTACCTGCGTGGGGTGGTGAGCATCGGGCCTCTCAATGATGAAAGAACTTCCTGCCGATCCAACACTTACACGGCTTTCACCAACATCTTCAAGATGAGGGACTGGCTGAAGAAGACTATTATGAGTGTAATTTAATTCACGCAAGCCTTGAAAACTCGCAATTAATAATCAAATACTAATCGATATTTCGTAAGAATTTTCTGCAAATTGTTTCTTAGATTGTGGAATAATTTAAAGCTATTAACGATGGTGGACAAAGTTATTTTAGATTGAAAACCTTCTTGTTGATAAAACGTGATATTTCACATTTGGTTAAATTTTGCCGGATATTGTAGTTGTTTCAAACTCATATAAATAATACTATTACATAATTTTAGACTCTTTAAGCAGGGTATCGCAACGGATTTCGTCAAATCGCTTCATTTCTGCTATATGGTCGCATGTTTTACAACAATCGTGCATAATGCTGCGTGTACGAACCATAAATTATGGGAAAGTAAAGAAGCAAACGGCGCGAAACAGCAAAAATATATTTTCATTTTATTTTTATTAACGAATACATTTTCCACAACGATTTAAATTGTGGTTTTTAGAACAATGGTCATATAACCATACACTTCTTTGACTGTATTCATAGTTTGTGAAAGTACCCCCATTCGTGGCACGGCTCACGCTTTTTTCCTCGTGTGTGTACGCAGCATAATAGAATGTGCAAAGGCTTTATATTAAATTTCTCTTTTACTGGTGTTCTTCTTTATTTTAGGTTTAAACATGAATACCGATTATAAATTACTGTCAGCCGTTTTCGCTAATTTAGCGTGTATCCAGCCTGGTTTTAAAATTCATAAAGTATTACAGATTTAAATTTGTATGCATCAATTACTTCTGCATTCATCCTTTGGCGTAGCCTATCTCATCATTTAGCCTATGTTCATTCTGTTAAAATCATAATTTAAGAGCATAAATAATATATGTATTTGTCAATCGATTCCTCAAGGATGCATTTACGGAACACCTTTAAATGTTAGCATTACCCATGAAATTTTAAAATAAATAAAAACTATTTTATAATTCTTCTTTTGTTTTAATAAACTGTTTACGTTATAATCGACATTTATTTTTGTACTTTATTAACGACACTTTGAGTCGTTGGTGATTATTTTTCTAGATGTAAGTAGTTGTCTACCTCCGTGGATGTCTTTAGAGTCAATTTACAATAATAATATTAATTATGAACAGACAAACTAAAATACTTTAACTGAAGATTGAACTTTCCTGCTCAGGGACACTTAAGCCAAACTATAATTAGATAGTACCGACATTTATGTTGTATATTAACTGTGGCAAAGTTTTATTTATTAAATATATCATCCAATGCATGTGCGTATGTGTGTGTGTGCATGAATGCTACCGATAGTGCATTGTCATGGACAACGCGTCTATCTGACTAGTTTCAGCTCGATCGGATGCCAGCAATTTGGTTAATTTCGCTTTCAATATCTCAATTAATTAATTCATACATTTACTGGAGAAAACAAAAATGGTTTCCAAATAGACGTTTTTTGAAAAACTATCTGTAGTTTAGCGTTGCTAGGGATTTAGGCAGGGTTTTTCGAACGCTGATGTAAGCAGTGATTTTTCTCTTGTTTTGAGGGTCCAAGCTGTGATAGGATGCTCGGAAGGGATGGCAATGTACCAGGCCCGTTGATCCAAGCTGTGATAGGATGCTTGGAAGGGATGGCAATGTACCAGGCCCGTTGATCCAAGCTGTGAAAGGATGCTCGGAGCGGATGGCGATGTACCAGGCCCGTTGATCCAAGCTGTGAAAGCATGTTCGGAAGGGATGGCAATGTACGAGGCCCGTTGATCCAAGCTGTGAAAGGATGTTCGGAAGGGATGGCAATGTACCAGGCCCGTTGATCCAAGCTGTGAAAGCATGTTCGGAAGGGATGGCAATGTACGAGGCCCGTTGATCCAAGCTGTGAAAGGATGTTCGGAAGGGATGGCAATGTACCAGGCCCGTTGATCCAAGCTGTGAAAGCATGTTCGGAAGGGATGGCAATGTACCAGGCCCGTTGATCCAAGCTGTGAAAGCATGTTCGGAAGGGATGGCAATGTACCAGGCCCGTTGATCCAAGCTGTGAAAGCATGTTCGGAAGGGATGGCAATGTACCAGGCCCTTCTTTACATACGTGCTTCGGATGCGGCGCATCTAATGTTCTAGTCAAAAAGCTTTGGACTTTTTCCTATCTCTAAACATGGCAACGGCTTCCGTGGTCGAGGGTAAAGGCTCTCGACTAGTAAGCTGGAGGTCGCAGGTTCAAATCCCTGCACGCGCAAGTAAATTTTATTTGATAATACATAGTATATTTACTGTACCTTCCAGAGTGGAAGATACTCTCAGTATCGCCCTGATGTAAGACAACCATTGTGAATTGAAACGTTACTTGAAATGGCTTTGGCCGTGTTTGGAGCCAGATCTGAATAGCCAGGTACTTCCCCCACCTTCCTCTTCCTCGTTTCCTTCCCCTCCCCACTACCCTCAGCCTCACAAATTACCTCAAATGGGGATGTAAAAGTCTAATTGACTTTAGACTGTTGGGAGCAGTTGAAACTTTTGTGCGGTTTCGCATAAAAAACTGTAAACAATAGCAATGCTGCAATTTGTAAACGCAGAGTAATACACACGACGCACGGAGCATACATATATATTATAATGATGAGAGACTGCTTTCAACACACACCGACGCACGGGAGCACTGCCCGTGGATAAAAAGCTGCGAAGTAATCTAATTAGGCGCATCCTTATTCAATCCCACCTGCCTCAGTCTGTGAATGTTAAATACGTATCTCACGATAGCATCAACAATACTAAAAATGACTGGGAATAATATAACAAATCAAATGGTATAACCACAAATAGTGTGGATTTTTTTGAGTGTTTGTGTTATACGTATTTGACGGTGCCTCGACAGTTGATCTCCCGACGGTTGGCCCCCTGACAGTTGGCCCGCTGACAGTCGATCCCTCGGACAGTCGACCGCTCTGCCAGTTGTTTCTTTGAAGAGCTGATCTCGTAAAGGATTATTATTCATTGGTAAAGTAAGTATGCAAAGAGGATATGCAGCCGTACAACAAAAAGTCGAATTGTTGATGGTACTAGGAGTCGTACGATTGTACGATTAAGCTGAGGAGCTGAGAGCCGTACGGGAGAGCCGTATTGAACGAGCTGTACCAGGCAAGCACAGTATGCTCATTGTAGTCTTTGAGCTCACTGCTAATCTTACTAAAAAATTGAGCTGGTACCACGACTCACGCTCTTAATGCATTGATTCATAACCTATCGTTAATAGAAAGTCATAATGTTTTTGTCGTCATGTTCTACGGAGATAGAAAGACCTGACTTTGATTTTTATTTTTGAAATAGATGTTTATTTTTTATTGTTATGGTAATAGCGTTAAACGTTGCAGGAAATGTATGCCTCATTATTCTGTGATTTATTAATATTATTTTTATTTATTGGACAATTTGTATAGCGCCGCTTTGATGAGATATAACCTCAGGGGCGCTTTAAAGTTGATGCAAGTATTACAAAAAAATTAAATATTTCAAAAATAAAGTGAAGTTAAGTCAAGTAAAATGAAGTACAGGAACAGGTGACACGAAGATATAATATGGAGACTCTGCAGCAAGAATCCTAGGTGGTAAAGAAACTTAACCAGCTGCTGCAGCGAGAGAGTTCACAGGGTCCACCAACAGTGCAAGCACGAGGTTCATCATCCGTTCAGGTATGTATCTGCTGCTAATAAAGCACTGACAAAACATCCTCACGTAGACAAGAGACCTTGGCAACACCGCTGTGGCATTCGATGAGTCCATCATTCATCTCCATGTAATCCTGTTCCTGGTGATTGTTGAAGTGGCGCATTCTGCCCGCATTAAAAAGCGACGTTCGGGATAATAAATTACCCTGGGCTTAGCAAAACACTTGCTAGGGCCTTCAGAGTTTCCAGGAATTCCGTTGAAAACATTTGGGGTGCATTTACCGATCGACGTTCGTTCATCGTGAGCGAATGTCGAATATTTTTGAGTAAAATTTCCGAATATTCACTTTTCTTATTATTTTATTCTTTCACTTCAACCATATTCAAAAAATTCCCAGTGTTGAAGATTCAAAAATTATATTCAAAACAAATACTTACTTTCCTTTACAAGAACCTAAACACATTTAAAACTTCACAAATTTCTCGCAATACTAAAACAAGCCATGCACACCAACTCCTAATACCAAAAACCAACACATCCTTTAGACAAAAACACTACAGATTCTAGGCTATAAAACTATACAATTCAATTCCAACACAATATAAAACATCTAATCTTACAGAATACAAAAACCACATATGGAACTGGCTACAATCCTTTTAATATTTATTTTTTTTATATTTCACATTTTTTTGTTGTTATAACTATGGAAAATCGATTTTATATTTTAATTTTTGTTGTTTCTCTGTGTAACTAACTTCACTGTATAGTTTTAGTATTATATAACTTTACAATTGAAAAAGTCCTCCACAACACAGGTGAACTCCTAGCGTGGAGGACAATATACTATACCTTTGTGATACATATATATTTAAGAATAAAAAAAAGTTAAGAGAAAACATTATATACAACAGTTTAGAAAGTTACAGCAAGTGAGTTGTAGAAAGGATCGATAAATTTATAGAAAAAGCGTTTCAATATCTGCGTCATTCATAATAATTTTACCTCTTTAAACTATTCTATCGTTTTATTTATCATTTAAGTTTGTAGTGGAAGAAGGTTAAATGTACGAGGACCAATGAAACTGCTATGTGTCTGCATTAATTTAGTATTGGTTTGGGGGGTGTAAAATATATTATTTGTTCTTTTGCTCATTCTGTTTTCATTTATTTTGAAATTATTTTTGTTTTTAAATAAATATTTCATAGTTTGTAATATAAATAATTTACGAATATTAAATAATTTAAATTCTTTGTACAATAGGTCGGTCGAAAATGTTTTATTATTGTTATATATGACTTTAATTATGTGTTTTTGAATTATTTGTAGAGGCTTAATAAATGTATCAGGTGCACCACCCCATCCTATTATGCCATAAGTGATTGCAGATTGCACCAGGGAGAAGTAGATCATTTTCAATTTTTCAGCGTTTAAAATTTCCTTGAGTCTATAAAATATGTAGGTAAGATATCTTAGTAAGTGGTTTGATTAATATGTTATTTACAATTAAGATTAATATCTATTGATACTCCTAAATATTTTATATTTTTGACATTAGCGAGTTCGTTGCACGGGAAGCACATTTCTTGATTGCAAGTTATATTATGGATTCTAATTTTAAAGTTGTCTTTTGGTTTGTTTTTTATGTTTTTATAAAAAGGTAAGTAAAATGTTTTGCTGTAGTTTAAGACAAGTTTGTTGTGTTTCAACCATTTTGAAACAAGTAAAATACATACAGTTGCGTTCGAAAAAGTTTCTGTCCAATTATTACCATCCACTATTATTGCCGTGTCATCGGCGTAAGAAACAATTTTACCAGGGATTACAAAATTACATAAATCATTAATATAAATTATGAATAAAATCGGGTCAAGAACAGTTCCCTGCGGAACTCCGTTTTTTATCTGTGTCTCTGAACTATAATTATTCCCAATTTTTGTTTTTTGTGTTCTGTCTTTAAGATAGTTTGATAGTAGTTTTAGTGTGTCTTTTTTGAAGCCCAGTCGAGTTATTTTTTGAATGAGTAAATTATGATTAACGGTGTCGAAAGCTTTTCTTAAATCTAGGAATATGACAAGACATTTCTTTTTTTATCGATAGATGTGTAAATATTTTTTGTCAATTCATATATGGCATCCTCAGTGGTTAGATCTTTATGAAAGCCGTATTGGTTTTTCGATAGAATTTCATATTTTTCTAAGTGTTCAATGACTCTAAATTTGATGCATTTTTCGAATATTTTTGATAGGTTTGAAACAAGGGATATTGGTCTGTAATTGTCTAATTTATGCGTATCCCCAGATTTATGAATGGGTATTATAGTGGAGATTTTAAATTGTTCTGGAAAATGACCAGCTTTGAGGCATATATTAAAAATATGTTGTAATGGAGTTAAGACATGTTCTTTTATTTTTTTTAATGTATCACATGACAGTCCATCATTTCCCTTAGAGTTGGATGGTTTTAGGCTATCAATATATTTTTCAATTTCATTAAATGTAGGTAATAGGAGAAAAATATTCTATTGAGTTAATTGAATCTTTATAACAATCTAAATGAGGAGATGTCTCCATATAATCATCATTAACATTAATGCCGGAAGATTCAAGTACCTCGTCTTCTATATTTGTAAAGAAGTTATTAAAACATTCTGCAATGGTCGATTTGTTAGTTATTATTTCATTATTTATTTTAACCTCATTTACAATATTTGAAGACATAATTTTTTTGTTGGCAATTTCATTAATAATATTCCAAGTTTTTTTAGTATTATTTTCAGCATTTTCAATTTGTTCACAATGGTATTTCTTTTTGCAGTTTCGTATCAGTCTATATAGTAAGTTTCGGTACATAAGATATTTTGTTTTCAGATAAGGCATTGTTCTGAGATTATTCTTTTGGCAATCCATTTGATATTTTAACATTTCTATATATAATTTATCCCTTTGTTGAATTGATATAATTAATCCAACTGTAATCCAAGGTTTAATTTATTTATATTTTCTGTTAGTGACAACTATTTTACTTTCACTTTTTAGAATATAATCTTTAAGAGTATTATAGAAATTCTCTATTGCTTAATGTGGATTTTCTATTGATATTACATTTTCCCAGTTTTCTGACTGAAGTAAAGAGTTTAGAGTTTTATAATCAATGTCTACTTTTTTTAGAGTTAAAGAATTTCGGTTAAAAGGTGTATTTTTGAAACGGTGTCCATAAAAGGTAGGGTAATGATCTGTGATATTAGTTTCAAGAGTTGAAGAGATAATATTGGCCTCCTTGTGCGACTTGACAAATATGTTGTCTACTAAATATATGGTTCGAACTAAAAAAGCAATTTTTCAAGTTTTTCAATTGTGCAGAAATTAAAGAATAGTAATGAGAATCTTTGTCCAAAACGAAATCAGTCAAAAAACGGCATAAAGTTAAATTTTTGGAAAAATCATTATTCCAATGGGCACTACTTTAAGACTTGGGATCAAACTAAAAAAGCAAGTTTTTCAGGCTCTGTCGGACGAAAGGTGCTGATATTATAGAATAGTGATAAAAATCATTGTTCAAAACGAAATCAGTCACAAAATCTGCATAAAGTTGAATTTTTGGAAAAATCATCATCACTAAATATCACTAATTTCAGACTTCGGTTCGAACTAAAAAGGCCAGTTTTTCGGGCTCTGTGGTACCAAACGGGCTGAATTTAAGAACAGTGATAAGAATCACTGTTAAAAACGAAATCAGTCACAAAATCTGCATAAAGTTGAATTTTTGGAAAAATCATCATTACTATGGGCACTAATGTAAGACTTGGGTTCGAACCAAAAAGGCCATTTTTTCAGGCTCTATGGTAACAAATTGGCTGAAAATTTAGAATAGTGATAAGAATCATTGTCCTAATCGAAATTACTGACAAAATCTGCATAATGTTTCATTTCTGAAAAAATCATCATTCCTATATATCACTAGTTTCGAACTTGAGTTCGAACTAAAAAGGCCATTTTTTCAGGCTCTATGGGCTGAAAATTTAGAATAGTGATAAGAATCATTGTCCTAAACGAAATCACTGACAAAATCTGCATAATATTTAATTTCTGGAAAAAATCATCATTCCTGTATATCACTAATTTCAGACTTGGGTTCGAACTAAAAAAATTTTTTTTTCAGGATCTATGGGACGAAACGTGCTGAAATTTCCGAAAAGTGATAAGAATCAATGTCCAAAACGAAATCAGTCACAAAATCTGCATAAAATCGGCACTAACTATAGACATGGGTTCGAATTAAAAAGCCATTTTTTTCAGACTCTATGGTACCAAACGGGCTGAAATTATAGAATAGTCACAAAAATCAATGTCCAAAACGAAATCAGTCACAAAATCTGCATCAAGTTGAATTTTCGGAAAAATCATCATTCCTATATATCACAAATTTCAGACATGGGTTCGAACTAAAAAAAATACTTTTTCAGGCTCTATGGTACCATACGGGCTGAAATTATAGAATTGTTATAAGGATCATTGTCCAAAACAAAATCTGCATAAAGATGAATTTTTGGAAAAATCATCATTCCTATATATCACTAATTTCAGACTTGGGTATGAACTAAAAAATATATTTTTTCAGGATCTATGGGACGAAACGTGCTTAAATTTGAGAATAGTGATAAGAATCATTGTTAGGACAAAGAAATCACTGACAAAATCTGCATAGTATTTCATTTCTGGAAAAATCATCATTCCTATAAATCACAAATTTCATACTTGGGTTCAAACTAAAAAAAATACTTTTTCAGGCCCTATGGTACCAAACGGGCTGAATTTTTAGAATTGTAATAAGGATCATTGTCCAAAACAAAATCTGTATAAAGTTGAATTTTAGGAAAAATCATCATTCCTATATATCACTAATTTCAGACTTGGGTTCGAACTAAAAAAGCCATTTTTTCAGGATCTATGGTACCAAATGGGCTGAAAATTAAGAATTGTGAAAAGAATCATTGTCCTAAACGAAATCACTGACAAAATCTGCATAATGTTTCATTTCTGGAAAAATCATCATTCCTATGGTCACTAATTACAGACTTGGGTTCGATTTAAAAATGCCATTTTTTCAGGCTTTATGGTACCATACGGGCTGAAATTATAGAATTGTTATAAGGATCATTGTCCAAAACAAAATCAGTCACAAAATCTGCATCAAGTTGAATTTTTGGAAAAATCATCATTCCTATATATCACTTATTTCAGACTTGGGTTCGAACTAAAAAAGATATTTTTTCAGGCTCTATGGGACGAAACGTGCTGAAATTTCCAAAAAAGGATAAGAATCAATGTCCAAAACGAAATCAGTCACAAAATCTGCGTAAAGTTGAATTTTTGGAAAAAATATCATTCCTATATATTATCAATTTCAGACTTGGGTTCGAACTAAAAAGGCCATTTTTTTAGACTCTATGGTACCGAACGGTCTGAAATTTTAGAATAAAGAAAAAAATCAAATTCCAAAACGAAATAAGTCACAAAATCTGCAAAATGTTGGATATTTGGAAAGATCATCATTCCTATGGGCACTAATTTTAGACATGGGTTCGAATTAAAAAGCCATTTTTTCAGGCTCTATGGTACCAAACGGGCTGAAATTTAAGAATTGTGATAAGGATCATTGTCCAAAACAAAATCTGCATAAAGTTGAATTTTTGGAAAAATCATCATTCCTATATATCACTAATTTCAGACTTGGGTTCGAACTAAAAAAGCCATTTTTTCAGGATCTATAGTACCAAATGGGCTAAAAATTAAGAATTGTAAAAAAAGAATCATTGTCCTAAATGAAATCACTGACAAAATCTGCATAATGTTTCATTTCTGGAAAAATCATCATTCCTATAGTCACTAATTACAGACTTGGTTTTGATTTAAAAAGGCCATTTTTTCAGGCTTTATGGTACAAAACGGGCTGAAATTATAGAATAAGGATCATTGTACAAAACAAAATCAGTCACAAAATCTGCATAAAGATGAATTTTTGGAAAAATCGTCATTCCTATATATCACTAATTTCAGACTTGGGTTCGAACTAAAAAAGATATTTTTTCAGGCTCTATGGGACGAAACGTGCTGAAATTTCCGAAAAAGGATAAGAATCAATGTCCAAAACGAAATCAGTCACAAAATCTGCATAAAATCGGCACTAACTTTAGACATGGGTTCGAATTAAAAAGCCATTTTTTCAGACTCTATGGTACCAAACGGGCTGAAATTATAGAATAGTCACAAAAATCAATGTCCAAAACGAAATCAGTCACAAAATCTGCATCAAGTTGAATTTTCGGAAAAATCATCATTCCTATATATCACAAATTTCAGACATGGGTTCGAACTAAAAAATATATTTTTTCAGGCTCTATGGGACGAAACGTGCTGAAATTTCCGAAAAAGGATAAGAAACAATGTCCAAAACGAAATCAGTCACAAAATCTGCGTAAAGTTGAATTTTTGGAAAAAATATCATTCCTATATATTATCAATTTCAGACTTGGGTTCGAACTAAAAAGGCCATTTTTTTAGACTCTATGGTACCGAACGGTCTGAAATTTTAGAATAAAGAAAAAAATCAAATTCCAAAACGAAATAAGTCACAAAATCTGCAAAATGTTGGATATTTGGAAAGATCATCATTCCTATGGGCACTAATTTTAGACATGGGTTCGAATTAAAAAGCCATTTTTTCAGGCTCTATGGTACCAAACGGGCTGAAATTTAAGAATTGTGATAAGGATCATTGTCCAAAACAAAATCTGCATAAAGTTGAATTTTTGGAAAAATCATCATTCCTATATATCACTAATTTCAGACTTGGGTTCGAACTAAAAAAGCCATTTTTTCAGGATCTATAGTACCAAATGGGCTAAAAATTAAGAATTGTAAAAAAAGAATCATTGTCCTAAATGAAATCACTGACAAAATCTGCATAATGTTTCATTTCTGGAAAAATCATCATTCCTATAGTCACTAATTACAGACTTGGTTTTGATTTAAAAAGGCCATTTTTTCAGGCTTTATGGTACAAAACGGGCTGAAATTATAGAATAAGGATCATTGTACAAAACAAAATCAGTCACAAAATCTGCATAAAGATGAATTTTTGGAAAAATCGTCATTCCTATATATCACTAATTTCAGACTTGGGTTCGAACTAAAAAAGATATTTTTTCAGGCTCTATGGGACGAAACGTGCTGAAATTTCCGAAAAAGGATAAGAATCAATGTCCAAAACGAAATCAGTCACAAAATCTGCATAAAATCGGCACTAACTTTAGACATGGGTTCGAATTAAAAAGCCATTTTTTCAGACTCTATGGTACCAAACGGGCTGAAATTATAGAATAGTCACAAAAATCAATGTCCAAAACGAAATCAGTCACAAAATCTGCATCAAGTTGAATTTTCGGAAAAATCATCATTCCTATATATCACAAATTTCAGACATGGGTTCGAACTAAAAAATATATTTTTTCAGGCTCTATGGGACGAAACGTGCTGAAATTTCCGAAAAAGGATAAGAAACAATGTCCAAAACGAAATCAGTCACAAAATCTGCGTAAAGTTGAATTTTTGAAAAAAATATCATTCCTATATATTATCAATTTCAGACTTGGGTTCGAACTAAAAAGGCCATTTTTTTAGGCTCTATGGTACCAAAGGTCTGAAATTTTAGAATAAAGAAAAAAATCAAATTCCAAAACGAAATAAGTCACAAAATCTGCAAAATGTTGGATATTTGGAAAGATCATCATTCCTATGGGCACTAATTTTAGACATGGGTTCGAATTAAAAAGCCATTTTTTCAGGCTCTATGGTACCAAACGGGCTGAAATTATAGAATAGTGACAAAAATCAATGTCCAAAACGAAATCAGTCACAAAATCTGCATCAAGTTGAATTTTTTGAAAAATCATCATTCCTATATATCACTTATTTCATACTTGGGTTCGAACTAAAAAAATACTTTTTCGGGCTCTATGGGACGAAACGTGCTGAATATTAAAAAAATGAAAAGAATCATTGAACTTAACGAAATCACTGACAAAATTTGCATAATGTTTCATTTCTGGAAAAATCATCATTCCTATAGTCACTAATTACAGACTTGGGTTCGAACTAAAAAAGCCATTTTTTCAGGATCTATGGTACCAAATGGGCTGAAAATTAAGAATTGTGAAAAGAATCATTGTCCTAAACGAAATCACTGACAAAATCTGCATAATGTTTCATTTCTGGAAAAATCATCATTCCTATGGTCACTAATTACAGACTTGGGTTCGATTTAAAAATGCCATTTTTTCAGGCTTTATGGTACCATACGGGCTGAAATTATAGAATTGTTATAAGGATCATTGTCCAAAACAAAATCAGTCACAAAATCTGCATCAAGTTGAATTTTTGGAAAAATCATCATTCCTATATATCACTTATTTCAGACTTGGGTTCGAACTAAAAAAGATATTTTTTCAGGCTCTATGGGACGAAACGTGCTGAAATTTCCGAAAAAGGATAAGAATCAATGTCCAAAACGAAATCAGTCACAAAATCTGCGTAAAGTTGAATTTTTGGAAAAAATATCATTCCTATATATTATCAATTTCAGACTTGGGTTCGAACTAAAAAGGCCATTTTTTTAGACTCTATGGTACCGAACGGTCTGAAATTTTAGAATAAAGAAAAAAATCAAATTCCAAAACGAAATAAGTCACAAAATCTGCAAAATGTTGGATATTTGGAAAGATCATCATTCCTATGGGCAATAATTTTAGACATGGGTTCGAATTAAAAAGCCATTTTTTCAGGCTCTATGGTACCAAACGGGCCGAAATTTAAGAATTGTGATAAGGATCATTATCCAAAACAAAATCTGCATAAAGTTGAATTTTTGGAAAAATCATCATTCCTATATATCACTAATTTCAGACTTGGGTTCGAACTAAAAAAGCCATTTTTTCAGGATCTATAGTACCAAATGGGCTAAAAATTAAGAATTGTAAAAAAAGAATCATTGTCCTAAATGAAATCACTGACAAAATCTGCATAATGTTTCATTTCTGGAAAAATCATCATTCCTATAGTCACTAATTACAGACTTGGTTTTGATTTAAAAAGGCCATTTTTTCAGGCTTTATGGTACCAAACGGGCTGAAATTATAGAAGAAGGATCATTGTCCAAAACAAAATCAGTCACAAAATCTGCATAAAGATGAATTTTTGGAAAAATCGTCATTCCTATATATCACTAATTTCAGACTTGGGTTCGAACTAAAAAAGATATTTTTTCAGGCTCTATGGGACGAAACGTGCTGAAATTTCCGAAAAAGGATAAGAATCAATGTCCAAAACGAAATAAGTCACAAAATCTGCATAAAATCGGCACTAACTTTAGACATGGGTTCGAATTAAAAAGCCATTTTTTCAGACTCTATGGTACCAAACGGGCTGAAATTATAGAATAGTCACAAAAATCAATGTCCAAAACGAAATCAGTCACAAAATCTGCATCAAGTTGAATTTTCGGAAAAATCATCATTCCTATATATCACAAATTTCAGACATGGGTTCGAACTAAAAAAAATACTTTTTCAGGCTCTATGGTACCATACGGGCTGAAATTATAGAATTGTTATAAGGATCATTGTCCAAAACAAAATCAGTCACAAAATCTGCATAAAGATGAATTTTTGGAAAAATCATCATTCCTATATATCACTAATTTCAGACTTGGGTTCGAACTAAAAAATATATTTTTTCAGGCTCTATGGGACGAAACGTGCTGAAATTTCCCAAAAAGGATAAGAAACAATGTCCGAAACGAAATCAGTCACAAAATCTGCGTAAAGTTGAATTTTTGAAAAAAATATCATTCCTATATATTATCAATTTCAGACTTGGGTTCGAACTAAAAAGGCCATTTTTTTAGGCTCTATGGTACCAAAGGTCTGAAATTTTAGAATAAAGAAAAAAATCAAATTCCAAAACGAAATAAGTCACAAAATCTGCAAAATGTTGGATATTTGGAAAGATCATCATTCCTATGGGCACTAATTTTAGACATGTTTCGAATTAAAAAGCCATTTTTTCAGGCTCTATGGTACCAAACGGGCTGAAATTATAGAATAGTGACAAAAATCAATGTCCAAAACGAAATCAGTCACAAAATCTGCATCAAGTTGAATTTTTTGAAAAATCATCATTCCTATATATCACTTATTTCATACTTGGGTTCGAACTAAAAAAATACTTTTTCGGGCTCTATGGGACGAAACGTGCTGAATATTAAAAAAATGAAAAGAATCATTGAACTTAACGAAATCACTGACAAAATTTGCATAATGTTTCATTTCTGGAAAAATCATCATTCCTATAGTCACTAATTACAGACTTGGGTTCGAACTAAAAAAGCCATTTTTTCAGGATCTATGGTACCAAATGGGCTGAAAATTAAGAATTGTGAAAAGAATCATTGTCCTAAACGAAATCACTGACAAAATCTGCATAATGTTTCATTTCTGGAAAAATCATCATTCCTATGGTCACTAATTACAGACTTGGGTTCGATTTAAAAATGCCATTTTTTCAGGCTTTATGGTACCATACGGGCTGAAATTATAGAATTGTTATAAGGATCATTGTCCAAAACAAAATCAGTCACAAAATCTGCATCAAGTTGAATTTTTGGAAAAATCATCATTCCTATATATCACTTATTTCAGACTTGGGTTCGAACTAAAAAAGATATTTTTTCAGGCTCTATGGGACGAAACGTGCTGAAATTTCCGAAAAAGGATAAGAATCAATGTCCAAAACGAAATCAGTCACAAAATCTGCGTAAAGTTGAATTTTTGGAAAAAATATCATTCCTATATATTATCAATTTCAGACTTGGGTTCGAACTAAAAAGGCCATTTTTTTAGACTCTATGGTACCGAACGGTCTGAAATTTTAGAATAAAGAAAAAAATCAAATTCCAAAACGAAATAAGTCACAAAATCTGCAAAATGTTGGATATTTGGAAAGATCATCATTCCTATGGGCAATAATTTTAGACATGGGTTCGAATTAAAAAGCCATTTTTTCAGGCTCTATGGTACCAAACGGGCCGAAATTTAAGAATTGTGATAAGGATCATTATCCAAAACAAAATCTGCATAAAGTTGAATTTTTGGAAAAATCATCATTCCTATATATCACTAATTTCAGACTTGGGTTCGAACTAAAAAAGCCATTTTTTCAGGATCTATAGTACCAAATGGGCTAAAAATTAAGAATTGTAAAAAAAGAATCATTGTCCTAAATGAAATCACTGACAAAATCTGCATAATGTTTCATTTCTGGAAAAATCATCATTCCTATAGTCACTAATTACAGACTTGGTTTTGATTTAAAAAGGCCATTTTTTCAGGCTTTATGGTACCAAACGGGCTGAAATTATAGAAGAAGGATCATTGTCCAAAACAAAATCAGTCACAAAATCTGCATAAAGATGAATTTTTGGAAAAATCGTCATTCCTATATATCACTAATTTCAGACTTGGGTTCGAACTAAAAAAGATATTTTTTCAGGCTCTATGGGACGAAACGTGCTGAAATTTCCGAAAAAGGATAAGAATCAATGTCCAAAACGAAATAAGTCACAAAATCTGCATAAAATCGGCACTAACTTTAGACATGGGTTCGAATTAAAAAGCCATTTTTTCAGACTCTATGGTACCAAACGGGCTGAAATTATAGAATAGTCACAAAAATCAATGTCCAAAACGAAATCAGTCACAAAATCTGCATCAAGTTGAATTTTCGGAAAAATCATCATTCCTATATATCACAAATTTCAGACATGGGTTCGAACTAAAAAAAATACTTTTTCAGGCTCTATGGTACCATACGGGCTGAAATTATAGAATTGTTATAAGGATCATTGTCCAAAACAAAATCAGTCACAAAATCTGCATAAAGATGAATTTTTGGAAAAATCATCATTCCTATATATCACTAATTTCAGACTTGGGTTCGAACTAAAAAATATATTTTTTCAGGCTCTATGGGACGAAACGTGCTGAAATTTCCGAAAAAGGATAAGAAACAATGTCCGAAACGAAATCAGTCACAAAATCTGCGTAAAGTTGAATTTTTGAAAAAAATATCATTCCTATATATTATCAATTTCAGACTTGGGTTCGAACTAAAAAGGCCATTTTTTTAGGCTCTATGGTACCAAAGGTCTGAAATTTTAGAATAAAGAAAAAAATCAAATTCCAAAACGAAATAAGTCACAAAATCTGCAAAATGTTGGATATTTGGAAAGATCATCATTCCTATGGGCACTAATTTTAGACATGTTTCGAATTAAAAAGCCATTTTTTCAGGCTCTATGGTACCAAACGGGCTGAAATTATAGAATAGTGACTAAAATCAATGTCCAAAACGAAATCAGTCACAAAATCTGCATCAAGTTGAATTTTTTGAAAAATCATCATTCCTATATATCACTTATTTCATACTTGGGTTCGAACTAAAAAAATACTTTTTCGGGCTCTATGGGACGAAACGTGCTGAATATTAAAAAAATGAAAAGAATCATTGAACTTAACGAAATCACTGACAAAATTTGCATAATGTTTCATTTCTGGAAAAATCATCATTCCTATAGTCACTAATTACAGACTTGGGTTCGAACTAAAAAAGCCATTTTTTCAGGATCTATGGTACCAAATGGGCTGAAAATTAAGAATTGTGAAAAGAATCATTGTCCTAAACGAAATCACTGACAAAATCTGCATAATGTTTCATTTCTGGAAAAATCATCATTCCTATGGTCACTAATTACAGACTTGGGTTCGATTTAAAAATGCCATTTTTTCAGGCTTTATGGTACCATACGGGCTGAAATTATAGAATTGTTATAAGGATCATTGTCCAAAACAAAATCAGTCACAAAATCTGCATAAAGATGAATTTTTGGAAAAATCATCATTCCTATATATCACTAATTTCAGACTTGGGTTTGAACTAAAAAATATATTTTTTCAGGATCTATGGGACGAAACGTGCTTAAATTTGAGAATAGTGATAAGAATCAATGTTAGGACAAAGAAATCACTGACAAAATCTGCATAGTATTTCATTTCTGGAAAAATCATCATTCCTATATATCACAAATTTCATACTTGGGTTCAAACTAAAAAAAATACTTTTTCAGGCCCTATGGTACCAAACGGGCTGAATTTTTAGAATTGTAATAAGGATCATTGTCCAAAACAAAATCTGTATAAAGTTGAATTTTTGGAAAAATCATCATTCCTATATATCACTAATTTCAGACTTGGGTTCGAACTAAAAAAGCCATTTTTTCAGGATCTATGGTACCAAATGGGCTGAAAATTAAGAATTGTGAAAAGAATCATTGTCCTAAACGAAATCACTGACAAAATCTGCATAATGTTTCATTTCTGGAAAAATCATCATTCCTATGGTCACTAATTACAGACTTGGGTTCGATTTAAAAATGCCATTTTTTCAGGCTTTATGGTACCATACGGGCTGAAATTATAGAATTGTTATAAGGATCATTGTCCAAAACAAAATCAGTCACAAAATCTGCATCAAGTTGAATTTTTGGAAAAATCATCATTCCTATATATCACTTATTTCAGACTTGGGTTCGAACTAAAAAAGATATTTTTTCAGGCTCTATGGGACGAAACGTGCTGAAATTTCCAAAAAAGGATAAGAATCAATGTCCAAAACGAAATCAGTCACAAAATCTGCGTAAAGTTGAATTTTTGGAAAAAATATCATTCCTATATATTATCAATTTCAGACTTGGGTTCGAACTAAAAAGGCCATTTTTTTAGACTCTATGGTACCGAACGGTCTGAAATTTTAGAATAAAGAAAAAAATCAAATTCCAAAACGAAATAAGTCACAAAATCTGCAAAATGTTGGATATTTGGAAAGATCATCATTCCTATGGGCACTAATTTTAGACATGGGTTCGAATTAAAAAGCCATTTTTTCAGGCTCTATGGTACCAAACGGGCTGAAATTTAAGAATTGTTATAAGGATCATTGTCCAAAACAAAATCAGTCACAAAATCTGCATCAAGTTGAATTTTTGGAAAAATCATCATTCCTATATATCACTTATTTCAGACTTGGGTTCGAACTAAAAAAGATATTTTTTCAGGCTCTATGGGACGAAACGTGCTGAAATTTCCGAAAAAGGATAAGAATCAATGTCCAAAACGAAATCAGTCACAAAATCTGCGTAAAGTTGAATTTTTGGAAAAAATATCATTCCTATATATTATCAATTTCAGAATTGGGTTCGAACTAAAAAGGCCATTTTTTTAGACTCTATGGTACCGAACGGTCTGAAATTTTAGAATAAAGAAAAAAATCAAATTCCAAAACGAAATAAGTCACAAAATCTGCAAAATGTTGGATATTTGGAAAGATCATCATTCCTATGGGCAATAATTTTAGACATGGGTTCGAATTAAAAAGCCATTTTTTCAGGCTCTATGGTACCAAACGGGCTGAAATTTAAGAATTGTGATAAGGATCATTATCCAAAACAAAATCTGCATAAAGTTGAATTTTTGGAAAAATCATCATTCCTATATATCACTAATTTCAGACTTGGGTTCGAACTAAAAAAGCCATTTTTTCAGGATCTATAGTACCAAATGGGCTAAAAATTAAGAATTGTAAAAAAAGAATCATTGTCCTAAATGAAATCACTGACAAAATCTGCATAATGTTTCATTTCTGGAAAAATCATCATTCCTATAGTCACTAATTACAGACTTGGTTTTGATTTAAAAAGGCCATTTTTTCAGGCTTTATGGTACCAAACGGGCTGAAATTATAGAAGAAGGATCATTGTCCAAAACAAAATCAGTCACAAAATCTGCATAAAGATGAATTTTTGGAAAAATCGTCATTCCTATATATCACTAATTTCAGACTTGGGTTCGAACTAAAAAAGATATTTTTTCAGGCTCTATGGGACGAAACGTGCTGAAATTTCCGAAAAAGGATAAGAATCAATGTCCAAAACGAAATAAGTCACAAAATCTGCATAAAATCGGCACTAACTTTAGACATGGGTTCGAATTAAAAAGCCATTTTTTCAGACTCTATGGTACCAAACGGGCTGAAATTATAGAATAGTCACAAAAATCAATGTCCAAAACGAAATCAGTCACAAAATCTGCATCAAGTTGAATTTTCGGAAAAATCATCATTCCTATATATCACAAATTTCAGACATGGGTTCGAACTAAAAAAAATACTTTTTCAGGCTCTATGGTACCATACGGGCTGAAATTATAGAATTGTTATAAGGATCATTGTCCAAAACAAAATCAGTCACAAAATCTGCATAAAGATGAATTTTTGGAAAAATCATCATTCCTATATATCACTAATTTCAGACTTGGGTTCGAACTAAAAAATATATTTTTTCAGGCTCTATGGGACGAAACGTGCTGAAATTTCCGAAAAAGGATAAGAAACAATGTCCGAAACGAAATCAGTCACAAAATCTGCGTAAAGTTGAATTTTTGAAAAAAATATCATTCCTATATATTATCAATTTCAGACTTGGGTTCGAACTAAAAAGGCCATTTTTTTAGGCTCTATGGTACCAAAGGTCTGAAATTTTAGAATAAAGAAAAAAATCAAATTCCAAAACGAAATAAGTCACAAAATCTGCAAAATGTTGGATATTTGGAAAGATCATCATTCCTATGGGCACTAATTTTAGACATGTTTCGAATTAAAAAGCCATTTTTTCAGGCTCTATGGTACCAAACGGGCTGAAATTATAGAATAGTGACAAAAATCAATGTCCAAAACGAAATCAGTCACAAAATCTGCATCAAGTTGAATTTTTTGAAAAATCATCATTCCTATATATCACTTATTTCATACTTGGGTTCGAACTAAAAAAATACTTTTTCGGGCTCTATGGGACGAAACGTGCTGAATATTAAAAAAATGAAAAGAATCATTGAACTTAACGAAATCACTGACAAAATTTGCATAATGTTTCATTTCTGGAAAAATAATCATTCCTATAGTCACTAATTACAGACTTGGGTTCGAACTAAAAAAGCCATTTTTTCAGGATCTATGGTACCAAATGGGCTGAAAATTAAGAATTGTGAAAAGAATCATTGTCCTAAACGAAATC
This sequence comes from Hesperophylax magnus, assembly GCA_026573805.1. Classification (NCBI taxonomy): domain Eukaryota; kingdom Metazoa; phylum Arthropoda; class Insecta; order Trichoptera; family Limnephilidae; genus Hesperophylax; species Hesperophylax magnus. Next base: position 1,316,136 of record JAIUSX010000230.1, on the reverse strand, counting down.
ACTGACAAAATCTGCATAATGTTTCATTTCTGGAAAAATCATCATTCCTATGGTCACTAATTACAGACTTGGGTTCGATTTAAAAATGCCATTTTTTCAGGCTTTATGGTACCATACGGGCTGAAATTATAGAATTGTTATAAGGATCATTGTCCAAAACAAAATCAGTCACAAAATCTGCATAAAGATGAATTTTTGGAAAAATCATCATTCCTATATATCACTAATTTCAGACTTGGGTTTGAACTAAAAAATATATTTTTTCAGGATCTATGGGACGAAACGTGCTTAAATTTGAGAATAGTGATAAGAATCAATGTTAGGACAAAGAAATCACTGACAAAATCTGCATAGTATTTCATTTCTGGAAAAATCATCATTCCTATATATCACAAATTTCATACTTTGGTTCAAACTAAAAAAAATACTTTTTCAGGCCCTATGGTACCAAACGGGCTGAATTTTTAGAATTGTAATAAGGATCATTGTCCAAAACAAAATCTGTATAAAGTTGAATTTTTGGAAAAATCATCATTCCTATATATCACTAATTTCAGACTTGGGTTCGAACTAAAAAAGCCATTTTTTCAGGATCTATGGTACCAAATGGGCTGAAAATTAAGAATTGTGAAAAGAATCATTGTCCTAAACGAAATCACTGACAAAATCTGCATAATGTTTCATTTCTGGAAAAATCATCATTCCTATGGTCACTAATTACAGACTTGGGTTCGATTTAAAAATGCCATTTTTTCAGGCTTTATGGTACCATACGGGCTGAAATTATAGAATTGTTATAAGGATCATTGTCCAAAACAAAATCAGTCACAAAATCTGCATCAAGTTGAATTTTTGGAAAAATCATCATTCCTATATATCACTTATTTCAGACTTGGGTTCGAACTAAAAAAGATATTTTTTCAGGCTCTATGGGACGAAACGTGCTGAAATTTCCAAAAAAGGATAAGAATCAATGTCCAAAACGAAATCAGTCACAAAATCTGCGTAAAGTTGAATTCTTGGAAAAAATATCATTCCTATATATTATCAATTTCAGACTTGGGTTCGAACTAAAAAGGCCATTTTTTTAGACTCTATGGTACCGAACGGTCTGAAATTTTAGAATAAAGAAAAAAATCAAATTCCAAAACGAAATAAGTCACAAAATCTGCAAAATGTTGGATATTTGGAAAGATCATCATTTCTATGGGCACTAATTTTAGACATGGGTTCGAATTAAAAAGCCATTTTTTCAGGCTCTATGGTACCAAACGGGCTGAAATTTAAGAATTGTGATAAGGATCATTGTCCAAAACAAAATCTGCATAAAGTTGAATTTTTGGAAAAATCATCATTCCTATATATCACTAATTTCAGACTTGGGTTCGAACTAAAAAAGCCATTTTTTCAGGATCTATAGTACCAAATGGGCTAAAAATTAAGAATTGTAAAAAAAGAATCATTGTCCTAAATGAAATCACTGACAAAATCTGCATAATGTTTCATTTCTGGAAAAATCATCATTCCTATAGTCACTAATTACAGACTTGGGTTTGATTTAAAAAGGCCATTTTTACAGGCTTTATGGTACCAAACGGGCTGAAATTATAGAATAAGGATCATTGTCCAAAAAAAAATCAGTCACAAAATCTGCATAAAGATGAATTTTTGGAAAAATCGTCATTCCTATATATCACTAATTTCAGACTTGGGTTCGAACTAAAAAAGATATTTTTTCAGGCTCTATGGGACGAAACGTGCTGAAATTTCCGAAAAAGGATAAGAATCAATGTCCAAAACGAAATCAGTCACAAAATCTGCGTAAAGTTGAATTTTTGGAAAAAATATCATTCCTATATATTATCAATTTCAGACTTGGGTTCGAACTAAAAAGGCCATTTTTTTAGACTCTATGGTACCGAACGGTCTGAAATTTTAGAATAAAGAAAGAAATCAATGTCCAAAACGAAATAAGTCACAAAATCTGCAAAATGTTGGATATTTGGAAAGATCATCATTCCTATGGGCACTAATTTTAGACATGGGTTCGAATTAAAAAGCCATTTTTTCAGGCTCTATGGTACCAAACGGGCTGAAATTATAGAATAGTGACAAAAATCATTGTCCAAAACGAAATCAGTCACAAAATCTGCATCAAGTTGAATTTTTTGAAAAATCATCATTCCTATATATCACTAATTTCAGACTTGGGTTCGAACTAAAAAAGATATTTTTTCAGGCTCTATGGGACGAAACGTGCTGAAATTTCCGCAAAAGGATAAGAATCAATGTCCAAAACGAAATCAGTCACAAAATCTGCGTAAAGTTGAATTTTTGGAAAAAATATCATTCCTATATATTATCAATTTCAGACTTGGGTTCGAACTAAAAAGGCCATTTTTTTAGACTCTATGGTACCGAACGGTCTGAAATTTTAGAATAAAGAAAGAAATCAATGTCCAAAACGAAATAAGTCACAAAATCTGCAAAATGTTGGATATTTGGAAAGATCATCATTCCTATATATCACTAATTTCAGACTTGGGTTCGAACTAAAAAGGCCATTTTTTTAGACTCTATGGTACCGAACGGTCTGAAATTTTAGAATAAAGAAAGAAATCAATGTCCAAAACGAAATAAGTCACAAAATCTGCAAAATGTTGGATATTTGGAAAGATCATCATTCCTATGGGCACTAATTTTAGACATGGGTTCGAATTAAAAAGCCATTTTTTCAGGCTCTATGGTACCAAACGGGCTGAAATTATAGAATAGTGACAAAAATCAATGTCCAAAACGAAATCAGTCACAAAATCTGCATCAAGTTGAATTTTTTGAAAAATCATCATTCCTATATATCACTTATTTCATACTTGGGTTCGAACTAAAAAAATACTTTTTCGGGCTCTATGGGACGAAACGTGCTGAATATTAAAAAAATGAAAAGAATCATTGAACTTAACGAAATCACTGACAAAATTTGCATAATGTTTCATTTCTGGAAAAATCATCATTCCTATAGTCACTAATTACAGACTTGGGTTCGATTTAAAAAGGCCATTTTTTCATGCTTTATGGTACCAAACGGGCTGAAATTTAAGAATTGTGATAAGGATCATTGTCCAAAACAAAATCTGCATAAAGTTGAATTTTTGAAAAAATCATCATTCCTATATATCACTAATTTCAGACTTGGGTTCGAACTAAAAAAGCCATTTTTTCAGGATCTATGGTACCAAATGGGCTGAAAATTAAGAATTGTAAAAAAAGAATCATTGTCCTAAATGAAATCACTGACAAAATCTGCATAATGTTTTATTTCTGGAAAAATCATCATTCCTATAGTCACTAATTACAGACTTGGGTTCGATTTAAAAAGGCCATTTTTTCATGCTTTATGGTACCAAACGGGCTGAAATTATAGAATTGTGATAAGGATCATTGTCGAAAACAAAATCAGTCACAAAATCTGCATAAAGATGAATTTTTGGAAAAATCATCATTCCTATATATCACTAATTTCAGACTTGGGTTTGAACTAAAAAATATATTTTTTCAGGATCTATGGGACGAAACGTGCTTAAATTTGAGAATAGTGATAAGAATCAATGTTAGGACAAAGAAATCACTGACAAAATCTGCATAGTATTTCATTTCTGGAAAAATCATCATTCCTATATATCACAAATTTCATACTTGGGTTCAAACTAAAAAAAATACTTTTTCAGGCCCTATGGTACCAAACGGGCTGAATTTTTAGAATTGTAATAAGGATCATTGTCCAAAACAAAATCTGTATAAAGTTGAATTTTTGGAAAAATCATCATTCCTATATATCACTAATTTCAGACTTGGGTTCGAACTAAAAAAGCCATTTTTTCAGGATCTATGGTACCAAATGGGCTGAAAATTAAGAATTGTGAAAAGAATCATTGTCCTAAACGAAATCACTGACAAAATCTGCATAATGTTTCATTTCTGGAAAAATCATCATTCCTATGGTCACTAATTACAGACTTGGGTTCGATTTAAAAATGCCATTTTTTCAGGCTTTATGGTACCATACGGGCTGAAATTATAGAATTGTTATAAGGATCATTGTCCAAAACAAAATCAGTCACAAAATCTGCATCAAGTTGAATTTTTGGAAAAATCATCATTCCTATATATCACTTATTTCAGACTTGGGTTCGAACTAAAAAAGATATTTTTTCAGGCTCTATGGGACGAAACGTGCTGAAATTTCCAAAAAAGGATAAGAATCAATGTCCAAAACGAAATCAGTCACAAAATCTGCGTAAAGTTGAATTTTTGGAAAAAATATCATTCCTATATATTATCAATTTCAGACTTGGGTTCGAACTAAAAAGGCCATTTTTTTAGACTCTATGGTACCGAACGGTCTGAAATTTTAGAATAAAGAAAAAAATCAAATTCCAAAACGAAATAAGTCACAAAATCTGCAAAATGTTGGATATTTGGAAAGATCATCATTCCTATGGGCACTAATTTTAGACATGGGTTCGAATTAAAAAGCCATTTTTTCAGGCTCTATGGTACCAAACGGGCTGAAATTTAAGAATTGTGATAAGGATCATTGTCCAAAACAAAATCTGCATAAAGTTGAATTTTTGGAAAAATCATCATTCCTATATATCACTAATTTCAGACTTGGGTTCGAACTAAAAAAGCCATTTTTTCAGGATCTATAGTACCAAATGGGCTAAAAATTAAGAATTGTAAAAAAAGAATCATTGTCCTAAATGAAATCACTGACAAAATCTGCATAATGTTTCATTTCTGGAAAAATCATCATTCCTATAGTCACTAATTACAGACTTGGTTTTGATTTAAAAAGGCCATTTTTTCAGGCTTTATGGTACAAAACGGGCTGAAATTATAGAATAAGGATCATTGTACAAAACAAAATCAGTCACAAAATCTGCATAAAGATGAATTTTTGGAAAAATCGTCATTCCTATATATCACTAATTTCAGACTTGGGTTCGAACTAAAAAAGATATTTTTTCAGGCTCTATGGGACGAAACGTGCTGAAATTTCCGAAAAAGGATAAGAATCAATGTCCAAAACGAAATCAGTCACAAAATCTGCATAAAATCGGCACTAACTTTAGACATGGGTTCGAATTAAAAAGCCATTTTTTCAGACTCTATGGTACCAAACGGGCTGAAATTATAGAATAGTCACAAAAATCATTGTCCAAAACGAAATCAGTCACAAAATCTGCATCAAGTTGAATTTTTTGAAAAATCATCATTCCTATATATCACTTATTTCAGACTTGGGTTCGAACTAAAAAAGATATTTTTTCAGGCTCTATGGGACGAAACGTGCTGAAATTTCCGAAAAAGGATAAGAATCAATGTCCAAAACGAAATCAGTCACAAAATCTGCGTAAAGTTGAATTTTTGGAAAAAATATCATTCCTATATATTATCAATTTCAGACTTGGGTTCGAACTAAAAAGGCCATTTTTTTAGACTCTATGGTACCGAACGGTCTGAAATTTTAGAATAAAGAAAGAAATCAATGTCCAAAACGAAATAAGTCACAAAATCTGCAAAATGTTGGATATTTGGAAAGATCATCATTCCTATGGGCACTAATTTTAGACATGGGTTCGAATTAAAAAGCCATTTTTTCAGGCTCTATGGTACCAAACGGGCTGAAATTATAGAATAGTGACAAAAATCAATGTCCAAAACGAAATCAGTCACAAAATCTGCATCAAGTTGAATTTTTTGAAAAATCATCATTCCTATATATCACTTATTTCATACTTGGGTTCGAACTAAAAAAATACTTTTTCGGGCTCTATGGGACGAAACGTGCTGAATATTAAAAAAATGAAAAGAATCATTGAACTTAACGAAATCACTGACAAAATTTGCATAATGTTTCATTTCTGGAAAAATCATCATTCCTATAGTCACTAATTACAGACTTGGGTTCGATTTAAAAAGGCCATTTTTTCATGCTTTATGGTACCAAACGGGCTGAAATTTAAGAATTGTGATAAGGATCATTGTCCAAAACAAAATCTGCATAAAGTTGAATTTTTGAAAAAATCATTATTCCTATATATCACTAATTTCAGACTTGGGTTCGAACTAAAAAAGCCATTTTTTCAGGATCTATGGTACCAAATGGGCTGAAAATTAAGAATTGTAAAAAAAGAATCATTGTCCTAAATGAAATCACTGACAAAATCTGCATAATGTTTTATTTCTGGAAAAATCATCATTCCTATAGTCACTAATTACAGACTTGGGTTCGATTTAAAAAGGCCATTTTTTCATGCTTTATGGTACCAAACGGGCTGAAATTATAGAATTGTGATAAGGATCATTGTCGAAAACAAAATCAGTCACAAAATCTGCATAAAGATGAATTTTTGGAAAAATCATCATTCCTATATATCACTAATTTCAGACTTGGGTTTGAACTAAAAAATATATTTTTTCAGGATCTATGGGACGAAACGTGCTTAAATTTGAGAATAGTGATAAGAATCAATGTTAGGACAAAGAAATCACTGACAAAATCTGCATAGTATTTCATTTCTGGAAAAATCATCATTCCTATATATCACAAATTTCATACTTGGGTTCAAACTAAAAAAAATACTTTTTCAGGCCCTATGGTACCAAACGGGCTGAATTTTTAGAATTGTAATAAGGATCATTGTCCAAAACAAAATCTGTATAAAGTTGAATTTTTGGAAAAATCATCATTCCTATATATCACTAATTTCAGACTTGGGTTCGAACTAAAAAAGCCATTTTTTCAGGATCTATGGTACCAAATGGGCTGAAAATTAAGAATTGTGAAAAGAATCATTGTCCTAAACGAAATCACTGACAAAATCTGCATAATGTTTCATTTCTGGAAAAATCATCATTCCTATGGTCACTAATTACAGACTTGGGTTCGATTTAAAAATGCCATTTTTTCAGGCTTTATGGTACCATACGGGCTGAAATTATAGAATTGTTATAAGGATCATTGTCCAAAACAAAATCAGTCACAAAATCTGCATCAAGTTGAATTTTTGGAAAAATCATCATTCCTATATATCACTTATTTCAGACTTGGGTTCGAACTAAAAAAGATATTTTTTCAGGCTCTATGGGACGAAACGTGCTGAAATTTCCGAAAAAGGATAAGAATCAATGTCCAAAACGAAATCAGTCACAAAATCTGCGTAAAGTTGAATTTTTGGAAAAAATATCATTCCTATATATTATCAATTTCAGACTTGGGTTCGAACTAAAAAGGCCATTTTTTTAGACTCTATGGTACCGAACGGTCTGAAATTTTAGAATAAAGAAAAAAATCAAATTCCAAAACGAAATAAGTCACAAAATCTGCAAAATGTTGGATATTTGGAAAGATCATCATTCCTATGGGCACTAATTTTAGACATGGGTTCGAATTAAAAAGCCATTTTTTCAGGCTCTATGTTACCAAACGGGCTGAAATTTAAGAATTGTGATAAGGATCATTGTCCAAAACAAAATCTGCATAAAGTTGAATTTTTGGAAAAATCATCATTCCTATATATCACTAATTTCAGACTTGGGTTCGAACTAAAAAAGCCATTTTTTCAGGATCTATAGTACCAAATGGGCTAAAAATTAAGAATTGTAAAAAAAGAATCATTGTCCTAAATGAAATCACTGACAAAATCTGCATAATGTTTCATTTCTGGAAAAATCATCATTCCTATAGTCACTAATTACAGACTTGGGTTTGATTTAAAAAGGCCATTTTTACAGGCTTTATGGTACCAAACGGGCTGAAATTATAGAATAAGGATCATTGTCCAAAACAAAATCAGTCACAAAATCTGCATAAAGATGAATTTTTGGAAAAATCGTCATTCCTATATATCACTAATTTCAGACTTGGGTTCGAACTAAAAAAGATATTTTTTCAGGCTCTATGGGACGAAACGTGCTGAAATTTCCGAAAAAGGATAAGAATCAATGTCCAAAACGACATCAGTCACAAAATCTGCGTAAAGTTGAATTTTTGGAAAAAATATCATTCCTATATATTATCAATTTCAGACTTGGGTTCGAACTAAAAAGGCCATTTTTTTAGACTCTATGGTACCGAACGGTCTGAAATTTTAGAATAAAGAAAGAAATCAATGTCCAAAACGAAATAAGTCACAAAATCTGCAAAATGTTGGATATTTGGAAAGATCATCATTCCTATGGGCACTAATTTTAGACATGGGTTCGAATTAAAAAGCCATTTTTTCAGGCTCTATGGTACCAAACGGGCTGAAATTATAGAATAGTGACAAAAATCAATGTCCAAAACGAAATCAGTCACAAAATCTGCATCAAGTTGAATTTTTTGAAAAATCATCATTCCTATATATCACTAATTTCAGACTTGGGTTCGAACTAAAAAAGATATTTTTTCAGGCTCTATGGGACGAAACGTGCTGAAATTTCCGAAAAAGGATAAGAATCAATGTCCAAAACGAAATCAGTCACAAAATCTGCGTAAAGTTGAATTTTTGGAAAAAATATCATTCCTATATATTATCAATTTCAGACTTGGGTTCGAACTAAAAAGGCCATTTTTTTAGACTCTATGGTACCGAACGGTCTGAAATTTTAGAATAAAGAAAGAAATCAATGTCCAAAACGAAATAAGTCACAAAATCTGCAAAATGTTGGATATTTGGAAAGATCATCATTCCTATATATCACTAATTTCAGACTTGGGTTCGAACTAAAAAGGCCATTTTTTTAGACTCTATGGTACCGAACGGTCTGAAATTTTAGAATAAAGAAAGAAATCAATGTCCAAAACGAAATAAGTCACAAAATCTGCAAAATGTTGGATATTTGGAAAGATCATCATTCCTATGGGCACTAATTTTAGACATGGGTTCGAATTAAAAAGCCATTTTTTCAGGCTCTATGGTACCAAACGGGCTGAAATTATAGAATAGTGACAAAAATCAATGTCCAAAACGAAATCAGTCACAAAATCTGCATCAAGTTGAATTTTTTGAAAAATCATCATTCCTATATATCACTTATTTCATACTTGGGTTCGAACTAAAAAAATACTTTTTCGGGCTCTATGGGACGAAACGTGCTGAATATTAAAAAAATGAAAAGAATCATTGAACTTAACGAAATCACTGACAAAATTTGCATAATGTTTCATTTCTGGAAAAATCATCATTCCTATAGTCACTAATTACAGACTTGGGTTCGATTTAAAAAGGCCATTTTTTCATGCTTTATGGTACCAAACGGGCTGAAATTTAAGAATTGTGATAAGGATCATTGTCAAAAACAAAATCTGCATAAAGTTGAATTTTTGAAAAAATCATCATTCCTATATATCACTAATTTCAGACTTGGGTTCGAACTAAAAAAGCCATTTTTTCAGGATCTATGGTACCAAATGGGCTGAAAATTAAGAATTGTAAAAAAAGAATCATTGTCCTAAATGAAATCACTGACAAAATCTGCATAATGTTTTATTTCTGGAAAAATCATCATTCCTATAGTCACTAATTACAGACTTGGGTTCGATTTAAAAAGGCCATTTTTTCATGCTTTATGGTACCAAACGGGCTGAAATTATAGAATTGTGATAAGGATCATTGTCGAAAACAAAATCAGTCACAAAATCTGCATAAAGATGAATTTTTGGAAAAATCATCATTCCTATATATCACTAATTTCAGACTTGGGTTTGAACTAAAAAATATATTTTTTCAGGATCTATGGGACGAAACGTGCTTAAATTTGAGAATAGTGATAAGAATCAATGTTAGGACAAAGAAATCACTGACAAAATCTGCATAGTATTTCATTTCTGGAAAAATCATCATTCCTATATATCACAAATTTCATACTTGGGTTCAAACTAAAAAAAATACTTTTTCAGGCCCTATGGTACCAAACGGGCTGAATTTTTAGAATTGTAATAAGGATCATTGTCCAAAACAAAATCTGTATAAAGTTGAATTTTTGGAAAAATCATCATTCCTATATATCACTAATTTCAGACTTGGGTTCGAACTAAAAAAGCCATTTTTTCAGGATCTATGGTACCAAATGGGCTGAAAATTAAGAATTGTGAAAAGAATCATTGTCCTAAACGAAATCACTGACAAAATCTGCATAATGTTTCATTTCTGGAAAAATCATCATTCCTATGGTCACTAATTACAGACTTGGGTTCGATTTAAAAATGCCATTTTTTCAGGCTTTATGGTACCATACGGGCTGAAATTATAGAATTGTTATAAGGATCATTGTCCAAAACAAAATCAGTCACAAAATCTGCATCAAGTTGAATTTTTGGAAAAATCATCATTCCTATATATCACTTATTTCAGACTTGGGTTCGAACTAAAAAAGATATTTTTTCAGGCTCCATGGGACGAAACGTGCTGAAATTTCCGAAAAAGGATAAGAATCAATGTCCAAAACGAAATCAGTCACAAAATCTGCGTAAAGTTGAATTTTTGGAAAAAATATCATTCCTATATATTATCAATTTCAGACTTGGGTTCGAACTAAAAAGGCCATTTTTTTAGACTCTATGGTACCGAACGGTCTGAAATTTTAGAATAAAGAAAGAAATCAATGTCCAAAACGAAATAAGTCACAAAATCTGCAAAATGTTGGATATTTGGAAAGATCATCATTCCTATGGGCACTAATTTTAGACATGGGTTCGAATTAAAAAGCCATTTTTTCAGGCTCTATGGTACCAAACGGGCTGAAATTATAGAATAGTGACAAAAATCAATGTCCAAAACGAAATCAGTCACAAAATCTGCATCAAGTTGAATTTTTTGAAAAATCATCATTCCTATATATCACTAATTTCAGACTTGGGTTCGAACTAAAAAAGATATTTTTTCAGGCTCTATGGGACGAAACGTGCTGAAATTACCGAAAAAGGATAAGAATCAATGTCCAAAACGAAATCAGTCACAAAATCTGCGTAAAGTTGAATTTTTGGAAAAAATATCATTCCTATATATTATCAATTTCAGACTTGGGTTCGAACTAAAAAGGCCATTTTTTTAGACTCTATGGTACCGAACGGTCTGAAATTTTAGAATAAAGAAAGAAATCAATGTCCAAAACGAAATAAGTCACAAAATCTGCAAAATGTTGGATATTTGGAAAGATCATCATTCCTATATATCACTAATTTCAGACTTGGTTTCGAACTAAAAAGGCCATTTTTTTAGACTCTATGGTACCGAACGGTCTGAAATTTTAGAATAAAGAAAGAAATCAATGTCCAAAACGAAATAAGTCACAAAATCTGCAAAATGTTGGATATTTGGAAAGATCATCATTCCTATGGGCACTAATTTTAGACATGGGTTCGAATTAAAAAGCCATTTTTTCAGGCTCTATGGTACCAAACGGGCTGAAATTATAGAATAGTGACAAAAATCAATGTCCAAAACGAAATCAGTCACAAAATCTGCATCAAGTTGAATTTTCGGAAAAATCATCATTCCTATATATCACAAATTTCATACATGGGTTCAAACTAAAAAAAATACTTTTTCAGGCTCTATGGTACCAAACGGGCTGAAATTTTAGAATTGTGATAAGGATCATTGTTCAAAACAAAATCTGCATAAAGTTGAATTTACGGAAAAATCATCATTCCTATATATCACTAATTTCAGACTTGGGTTCGAACTAAAAAAGCCATTTTTTTAGGATCTATGGTACCAAATGGGCTGAAAATTAAGAATTGTGAAAAGAATCATTGTCCTAAACGAAATCACTGACAAAATCTGCATAATGTTTCATTTCTGGAAAAATCATCATTCCTATGGTCACTAATTACAGACTTGGGTTCGATTTAAAAATGCCATTTTTTCAGGCTTTATGGTACCAAACGGGCTGAAATTATAGAATTGTTATGAGGATCATTGTCCAAAACAAAATCAGTCACAAAATCTTCATAAAGATGAATTTTTGGAAAAATCATCATTCCTATATATCACTAATTTCAGACTTGGGTTTTTTTTTTTTTAAACATACAACAAACGATGTTCTTTTCCCATGAGTTATTAAACTCATTAAGGGATCGCCATTTGGTAGTTTTGAAATAGAAGAGTAAAAAAATTAAAAAAAAAGAGTTTTGTACAGAAAAATTAGATCAAAAATTAAAAATAACCAACCCAACCCAATGTGCAGACACAATGTATGAAGAAAACATTTACAAAACATTTCACAAAAGCAACATACAGACACAACATATGAAGAATCACTTTACAGATATGTCACAAAAAAAAAATGTCTTATAAGACTTTATGCATTATTATAATCACTCATTTGATTTATGTACTGTTGGTGTCAAAAAGTTGAAAAAGTATCCTCAATGATGGACTATATAAATGCATTAAAACAAAATCAGGAAAATACATTAAAAAGTACGAGCTCAAAAATAAACAGACCTAATACAAGATGTTTTACATTCAAAATACATGAGAAGATTACAAAAGCTCATCATCTCTGGATGTACAAAGTTTGGTATTTGGAGATAATTAGGACGGCTATCAGAACAGAGTTTGTACCTACTTATGACTCGTTTTCCAAATAACATTTGAAAAAATAGGATTTCAATATATCGTTTCGAGATTTGTTAGAGGCATATACCTGTCTTAATTCTTCAGGCAATTTGTTATAGTTAGTGTAGGCAATATATTCTAATGATTTCAGTCCGAACTTTGTTGAGTGTATTTTTGATATATGTAGTTTGTTGTGTTGTCGTGTATTATATTGGTGAACATCGTTGTTATAGTTCAGTTTTATATTTGTGTGGGTGTTACACTGAATAATATTTAAAATGGTGTTTGTTATCTCAAAGCTAGGAACCATCTTAAATGGCAAAACAAGTGCGTGACGGTAAATATCTTTAACAGGTATATCCCAAGGCAAGCCAAAAATGTTACGCAAGGCTCTATTTTGGATTATTTGCACCTCCGATATCATTTTTTTGGTAGCAAAGCCCCAGATACTCGAAAGATATGCCAAGTGGGAGTGAATCATAGCATAGTACAATGATCGCAGTATGGCTGTGGGAAGCAATCTACGTAGTCTGTACATTACACCGGTCACCGGAGCAATCTTTGATTTTACATGGTCAAAATGGTTTTTCCATGTAAGCCGTGAGTCAATTAAAAGTCCTAGATATTTCGCGACATCTGTTTGTTCCAGTTTGTTTATTCCCAGGGAAATGTTTGGGCGTTGTCCTTTCCTATTCCCGAATAGCACATAGTGAGTCTTTTTAATGTTAAGGCTAAGTTTATTGATTCTCAACCACTCGGCTAGATGACCCAAATCCCTTTCCATGTCTTTTTCCATTTCGTTTAAATTAGTATTATGATAGAATAATATTGTGTCATCAGCATAAAGTTGAAGGGTACCTTTCAACCCCCGTTTTGCAATATCATTTATATAAATCAAGAATAATAAAGGCCCGAGAATCGAGCCCTGTGGTACACCACATGTTATATTTCTATGATCACTTGATTCTTTTCCAATAACAACCGAAGAGCACCTACCCGTAAGATAACTAGATAAAAGATTTAGATTTTTGCCCACGATGCCCAGATATTCAAGCTTTTCTAACAGAATCTTATGATCAACCGTATCGAACGCTTTTTTGAGGTCTATGAAAATGCCCGCTGCATATTTTCCTTGATCTAAGTGTTTTTGAAGAGTTAGTATAAAATCAAAGGCAGCACATTTCGTGTTGGAGAATTTTCTGAACCCATATTGTTGAGGCGTGAGAATATTATTAGTTGTGAGATATTTTGTTAGTCTATTTTTGATTACATGTTCAAATACTTTGGAAAAGACTGGGAGTATTGATATTGGACGATAATTAGATGGATTTTTTTTGCAGACTTCTTTGTGAATTGGAACGATTTTTGCTAGCTTTAATTGATCCGGAAACAGTCCACTCGCTAATGATTGATTAATGAGAATAACAAGATGATCCGCTAATTTTTCTTTACAGAATCCGAGTAAGTTAGTTGTCATACCATCGACCCCCGGAGATGCATTAGTTTTTAGTTTTGATATAATTTTTAAAACTTCTAGTTTGTTTGTATTGGCCATGTAGAGGGACTGTAATGGCTTTGGTTCCATGTTTATTGTATTTACGTCATCTGAATGTGATGGGATGCTCGCAGCTAAATTTTCACCAACCGATGTAAAGAAGTCATTAAACGCTGTACATATCTGCTTCGGGTCATTTATGTCTATGTTATTGATGGTAAGAGTTTCAATTTTATTTGTCAAGTTCTTTGGACTGTTAGTTATGATTGAATTTATTGTTTTCCAAGTTTGTCTTGGATTATGTATGTTTTCTTTAAAAATATCTGTGTAATATTTTATTTTGGCGAAACGTCTGTAATTAGTTACCGAATTTCTTGAATTATTTTTAAGTGATATAAGAAGACTGTTTAACGGATCTTTTTTCCACTGTTTGTAATTAGTATTTCTTTCTCTAATAAGAAGATCTAGTTTTTTGTCAAACCATGGTGTATTACCTTGCTTAGGGTTTCTTATTCGCAACCTGGGCTTAAATTTGCAAGTGTCAATCACTGTTTTGATATATTTAAAAAATTGATTAAAATTTTCGGTTATATTGGTAGTGTTGTGAGAAAACGGTTGGGTTTCAAAATATGTTCTCAAAGCCCTCTTATCGATACTGATGTTTATGTTTGGTGGTATTCTGTTGTTAGAGTGGTGTTTCAAAGAGTTTTGGTAGTCTAAGAGCATTATACTGTGATCACTTATCTGGTTATCAATATTGGAGGTCGTTGAAGATATGTTTTCTCTATTTGATATAATATGGTCTAAAAGAGAACTGCTGGTTTCCGTAACTCTCGCGGGATGTGTATTATTACATATGAAATAATTATATGAAAATAAAGTGTTGATATATTTTTTTGTTGTATCATTTTTTTTAAGAACATTAATGTTGAAATCCCCGAAGATGAGTGTATCTAGGCTACTTTTTTGTAATATAGATTCAAGAGATACTAGAAAATCATATATATTTTTGTTAGGTTTTCTGTATATACCATATATATTTAATGGTTTAAAATGTTTATATTGAACCCTAACTCCTAAAAAAGAGTTTTCATTTGACCACTTTTCAATAACTTCACAGTTAAATGTTTTGTGAGTATATATCGCCACTCCTCCTCCTCTTCCAGTAGTCCGGGAAGCAAAAGTACCCTGGTAGCCATCGATGTTGAACAAAGATCCTTCTCCATCTCCCAGCCAAGTTTCGGTGACAACTAAGACGTGCACAGTATCCGGTATTCTTTTGAGCGTTTCTTCTATTTCGTCTACTTTGTTTCGAATACTTCTGGCATTAATGTACAGGACTCTCAAACTATTTTTTATAGGTATATAGTCATCCATCGATTGGTACTTCCTTTGTATGATTGATTGGTCAGCAGCTTTTTTCAACAAATTCCGTCTACTTTTTCCCTAACACGTTTATCCATCATCTTCCAGATTGGACATTCTGAGCTGGTGGCTATGTGATCGTTATGACTTACATCATTACAGTTGGTACATGTAGGCTGCTCTTTTTTGTTAGGGCAGGCCTCGAAATTGTGGTTGCCCCCGCAGTGAACACAGGCCGTTTCTTCCTTGCAGAACAATTGGGTGTGTCAGAAACCCATACATTTATAGCATTGGACCAATGGTGACTGATCCTCCACTTTTAAACGTTGGTATCCCACATTGATATGGCCAGCTTCTATCAAGCTTTTCCAGTTTTTTGGCGATAATTCTAATACTGTATTGCAAAGAAGTGCATTCCTATGATTTTTTTCGTTATTAATGAATATTTTTTGCGAGAAATCTATACCTATCCCATTATTTTGTTTCTCCAGGAATGCATTAGGTCATCATTAGTAGCTCCTTTGATAAGGCCTCTAATTATAACCATAGGATTCAATTTTTTTCCTTCTGCTATATTTATTTTGCCTTGTAGCCCTTTATTTAATTCTTCTTTAAATTTATTTTTATCTTCCAGGGAGGCCATATTGAAGATTAATTTGTCGCTGTTATTCGATTTTCGCATGCGTGCGCAACACCGATCCCCAGAGTGCGAACATCTACGTGCTTTTTGATGAGTTTTTCAATGTCGGCTGATTTTTTCTGTGGGTCGTCGGAGCTTATTACTAGGGCATGATTCTGAAGGGTTGTCTTCTGCCTAGCTGCAATAGTCGCGTACGTTGTAGCTTGAGGGGTTTGGTCCAGCTTTTTATTGATTTTATTAATATCATTGGAGAGCAATTCGATGCTTCTCATAACATTTTTTAAAGGTGTTTCGGAGTGAATTTGGGAGAAATGATCTGCCATTTCCACTACGTAATCTATTAAGCAACTTACGCCGTTCTTTATGGTCGTCCGTTGATCTTTTGTTAGGATGTTAGACGCCAATAAATTATTGATATCCTTTTGTATGCCTCGTGCATTCTTTATCGTCTCTTCAGGGAGTATCTTGTCGTTTTCGTGTTCACTGAATGGCATTTTCGCTTTTGGAATAGATAACGCCTATTTGTCTGCAATCGGACTAGCACTTTATTTGTATAATGGGAATTGGCAAAGATACGCCTGTTTTCCGCAAATCGGCTAGCACTGGTACAAGGTAAACAAAGTGAGCTCACTTTCAACCAATCGTCATGCAGCTACTTAAACTACCCGGTTTTAACAGTATTATTGTTATTCGCTAGAAAAAATTGCACTTGTAATATTTTCCGATGGAATACCGAGAGGATAAAAGAACACCACTATAGCCCGCACAAGGCTGCACTTATTTTCAAATTTGTATGATATTTGAATTCACTTTTTTACACACTTTCGGTTGATTATCGTAAGAGCGTTTAATAGGCCACTTGCATGGATTTTGTACACAATCTTTTCTTCAGCTACTACAGCTTTGCACTGTCACTGTTAATAGCGTTTTATGTCGTATAAATATGTTTTTAAGCAAATATTTCACTATTTTCAATGGAGCAGTATAAAGGATTAAAGGTTCGAACTAAAAAAAATATTTTTTCAGGCTCTATGGGACGAAACGTGCTGAAATTTCCGAAAAGTGATAAGAATCAATGTCCAAAACGAAAGCAGTGACAAAATCTGCGTAAAGTTGAATTTTCGGAAAAAATATCATTCCTATATATTATCAATTTCAGACTTGGGATCGAACTAAAAAGGCCATTTTTTTAGGCTCTATGGTACCAAATGGTCTGAAATTTTAGAATAAAGAAAAAAATCAATTTCAAAAACGAAATAAGTCACAAAATCTGCAAAATGTTGGATATTTGGAAAGATCATCATTCCTATGGGCACTAATTTAGACATGGGTTCGAATTAAAAAGCCATTTTTTCAGGCTCTATGGTACCAAACGGGCTGAAATTATAGAATAGTGACAAAAATCAATGTCCAAAACGAAATCAGTCACAAAATCTGCATCAAGTTGAATTTTTGGAAAAATTATCATTCCTATATATCATCAATTTAAGACTTGGGTTCGAACTAAAAAAGATATTTTTTCAGGCTCTATGGGACGAAACGTGCTTAAATTTGAGAATAGTGATAAGAATCATTGTTAGGACAAAGAAATCACTGACAAAATCTGCATAGTATTTCATTTCTGGAAAAATCATCATTCCTATATAGGACTATATAACCCAATACTATATAGGACTATATAACATTCTTATATAACCCAAGTCTGAAATTAGTGATATATATCACTAATTTCAGACTTGGGTTCGAACTAAAAAAGATATTTTTTTAGGTTCTATGGGACGAAACGTGCTGAAATTTCCGAAAAGTGATAAGAATCAGGTACAAAACGAAATCAGTCACAAAATCTGGGTAAAGTTGAATTTTTGGAAAAAATATCATTCCTAAATATTATCAATTTCAGACATGGGTTCGAACTAAAAAGGCCATTTTTTTAGGCTCTATGGTACCAAACGGTCTGAAATTTTAGAATAAAGATAAAAATCAATGTCCAAAACGAAAAAAGTCAAAAAATCTGCAAAATGTTTGATATTTGAATCATCATTCCTATATATCACTAATTTCAGACCTGGGTTCGAACTAAAAAATATATTTTTTCAGGCTCTATCGGACGAAACGTGCTGAAATTTTAGAAGAGTGATAAGAATCATTGTCCAAAACAAAATCAGTCACAAAATCTGCATAAAGTTGAATTTTTGGAAAAATCATCATTCACAAAAATCTGCATAATGTGTACATAATCTGCATAATCTGCATAAATCTGCACACTGACTGCATAATCTGCATAATCTGCACACTGACAAAATCTGCATAATGTTTCATTTCTGAAAAAGTCATCATTCCAATATATCACTAGTTTCGAACATGGGTTCGAACTAAAAAGGCCATTTTTGCAGGCTCTATGGTACCAAACGGCCTGAAATTTTAGAATTGTGATAAGGATCATTGTCCAAAACAAAATCAGTCACAAAATCTGCATAAAGTTGAATTTTTGGAAAATCATCATTCCTATAGCCACAAATTACAGACTTGGGTTCGAAATAAATAACATATTTTTTCAGACTCTACGGGACTAAACGTGCTGAAATTTTAGAAAAATGATAAGAATCATTGTCCAAATCGAAATCAGTCACAAAATCAGCATAAAGTAGAATTTTTGGAAAAATCATCATTCCTATATATCACTAATTTCAGACTTGGGTTCGAACTAAAAAAAGATATTTTTTCAAGCTCTATGGGAGGAAACGTGCTGAAATTTTAGAAGAGTGATAAGAATCATTGTCCATAACGAAATCAGTCACAAAATCTGCATAAAGTTGAATTTTTGGAAAAATCATCATTCCAATATATCACTAATTTCAGACTTGGGTTCGAACTAAAAAAGATATTTTTTTAGGTTCTATGGGACGAAACGTGCTGAAATTTCCGAAAAGTGATAAGAATCAGGTACAAAACGAAATCAGTCACAAAATCTGGGTAAAGTTGAATTTTTGGAAAAAATATCATTCCTAAATATTATCAATTTCAGACATGGGTTCGAACTAAAAAGGCCATTTTTTTAGGCTCTATGGTACCAAACGGTCTGAAATTTTAGAATAAAGATAAAAATCAATGTCCAAAACGAAAAAAGTCAAAAAATCTGCAAAATGTTTGATATTTAAATCATCATTCCTATATATCACTAATTTCAGACCTGGGTTCGAACTAAAAAATATATTTTTTCAGGCTCTATCGGACGAAACGTGCTGAAATTTTAGAAGAGTGATAAGAATCATTGTCCAAAACAAAATCAGTCACAAAATCTGCATAAAGTTGAATTTTTGGAAAAATCATCATTCACAAAAATCTGCATAATGTGTACATAATCTGCATAATCTGCATAAATCTGCACACTGACTGCATAATCTGCATAATCTGCACACTGACAAAATCTGCATAATGTTTCATTTCTGAAAAAGTCATCATTCCAATATATCACTAGTTTCGAACATGGGTTCGAACTAAAAAGGCCATTTTTGCAGGCTCTATGGTACCAAACGGCCTGAAATTTTAGAATTGTGATAAGGATCATTGTCCAAAACAAAATCAGTCACAAAATCTGCATAAAGTTGAATTTTTGGAAAATCATCATTCCTATAGCCACAAATTACAGACTTGGGTTCGAAATAAATAACATATTTTTTCAGACTCTACGGGACTAAACGTGCTGAAATTTTAGAAAAATGATAAGAATCATTGTCCAAATCGAAATCAGTCACAAAATCAGCATAAAGTAGAATTTTTGGAAAAATCATCATTCCTATATATCACTAATTTCAGACTTGGGTTCGAACTAAAAAAAGATATTTTTTCAAGCTCTATGGGAGGAAACGTGCTGAAATTTTAGAAGAGTGATAAGAATCATTGTCCATAACGAAATCAGTCACAAAATCTGCATAAAGTTGTTTTTTTGGAAAAATCATCATTCCAATATATCACTAATTTCAGACTTGGGTTCGAACTAAAAAAGATATTTTTTTAGGTTCTATGGGACGAAACGTGCTGAAATTTCCGAAAAGTGATAAGAATCAGGTACAAAACGAAATCAGTCACAAAATCTGGGTAAAGTTGAATTTTTGGAAAAAATATCATTCCTAAATATTATCAATTTCAGACATGGGTTCGAACTAAAAAGGCCATTTTTTTAGGCTCTATGGTACCAAACGGTCTGAAATTTTAGAATAAAGATAAAAATCAATGTCCAAAACGAAAAAAGTCAAAAAATCTGCAAAATGTTTGATATTTGAATCATCATTCCTATATATCACTAATTTCAGACCTGGGTTCGAACTAAAAAATATATTTTTTCAAGCTCTATGGGACGAAACGTGCTGAAATTTTAGAAGAGTGATAAGAATCATTGTCCAAAACGAAATCAGTCACAAAATCTGCATAAAGTTGAATTTTTGGAAAAATCATCATTCACAAAAATCTGCATAATTTGTACATAATCTGCATAATCTGCATAAATCTGCACACTGACTGCATAATCTGCATAATCTGCACACTGACAAAATCTGCATAATGTTTCATTTCTGAAAAAGTCATCATTCCAATATATCACTAGTTTCGAACATGGGTTCGAACTAAAAAGGCAATTTTTTTAGGCTCTATGGTACCAAACGGTCTGAAATTTTAGGATAAAGATAAAAATCAATGTCCAATACGAAAAAAGTCAAAAAAAGTGGGTGTGTCAAGCCTACGCAAGACAGAAGTGAAACTTCTAGTTTCAGCTGATGCTTGGCGTGGCGCAGTTCGCTGGTGTCTGAGAGAGAGGAAAGAAGAGAAGAGAGAGAACGTTCGTGAGCGGCTCCCCCACCTCAACAAGGTTTCACTTCAAAAATGCCACAGCCGAGAATCGAACCTCGCTTAACTGATTGAAAGCCAACCACGCTGAGCACCAACTGTAAGCAAAGCCGCATAAATTGATTATATTATGTAGGTTCTGAAAATATGAGAGCTTGTTATGTTTTATAATGTTACCTACATCACACCCAAAATATAATATATTTTTAAAAATAATGTACAATGTACAGAAATAGAATCCCACACAAGATCGCGTAGTGCGCTCTAGCGAACGGATATTTTATCAGAGGGAGATAGTTTTAATTTTTTTTTCTGTAAATTATTACATATTATCAAAATAAATAAATTAATTAAATAAATGTAATACAATTATCATAATATACGGATTAGATAATAATTTTAATCCAACACAATAACGCAAAGCGCGCTCTAGCGGAGTAATGTTTTATCACAGTGAGATAAGTGTTTTTATTATTTTGCAATATTATTTTCTTTTAAAAAATGTTCTGACCTACTAAAAAATAAGATATTGAATGAAAAAGGCGTTAAAAACAAAAAAATAATGTGCGATGGCCGAGAATCGAACTCGGATCAACTGCTTGGAAGGCAACTATGCTGACCATTACACCACCAACGCCAGTTGTCGGGATGAGCTAAGAAGCATTTATATGTTACTTCAAAACTTTGACTAGATCAAATGAACTTTAATCGGTGGTCCCGCATTTTCGTTTCGGTCATGAGTCGGTTTTACTCATCAGGCCATTTTTTTAGGCTCTATGGTACCAAACGGTCTAAAATTTTAGAATAAAGATAAAAATCAATGTCCAAAACGAAAAAAGTCAAAAAATCTGCAAAATGTTTGATATTTGATTCATCATTCCTATATATCACTAATTTCAGACCTGGGTTCGAACTAAAAAATATATTTTTTCAGGCTCTATGGGACGAAACGTGCTGAAATTTTAGAAGAGTGATAAGAATCATTGTCCAAAACGAAATCAGTCACAAAATCTGCATAAAGTTGAATTTTTGGAAAAATCATCATTCACAAAAATCTGCATAATGTATACATAATCTGCATGAATCTGCACACTGACTGCATAATCTTTATAATCTGCACACTGACAAAATCTGCATAATGTTTCATTTCTATATATCACTCATTTCAGACTTGGGTTCGAACTAAAAAAAGGCATTTATTCTGGCTCTATGCTACCAATTGGGCTGAAAATTTAGAATACTGATAAGAATCATTGTCCAAAACGAAATCAGTCAAAAATTCTGCATAAAGTTGAATTTTTTGGAATAATCATCATTCCTATATATCACTAATTTCAAACTTGGGTTCGAACTAAAGAAGCCATTTTTTTAGGCTCTGTGGTAACAAATGGGCTAAAAATTTAGAATAGTGATAAAAATCATTGTGCAAAACGAAATCAGTCACAAAATCTGCATTAAGTTGAATTTTTGGAAAAATCATCATTTCTATGGGCACTTATTTAAGACTTGGGTTCGAACTAAAAAAGCCATTTTTTCAGGCTCTGTGGTTCCAATTGGGCTGAAAATTTAGAATACTGATAAGAATCATTGTCCAAAACGAAATCAGTCAAAAATTCTGCATAAAGTTGAATTTTTTGGAAAAATCATCGTTCCAATGAGCACTAATTTCAGATTTGGGTTCGAACTAAAAAATATGTTTTTTCAGACTCTCTGGGATGAAACGTGCGGAAATTTTAGAATATTGATAAGAATCATTGTCCACAAACGAAATCTGTCACAGAATCTGCATAAAGTTAAATTTTTGAAAAAATAATCATTCCTATAATCACTTATTTCAGACTTGGGTTCGAACTAAAAAAGATATTTTTTCAGGCTCTATGGGACGAAAAGTGCTTAAATTTTAGAATAGTGAGGAGAACAACTGTCCAAAACGAAATCAGTCAAAAAATCTGCATAAAGTTGGATTTTTGGAAAAATCATCATTCCTATCCATCACTAATTTCAGACTTGGGTTCGAACTAAAAAAGCCATTTTTTCAGGCTCTATGGTAACAAATTAGCTGAAAATTAAGAATATTGATAAGAATCATTGTCCAAAACGAAATCAGTAAAAAAATCTGCATATAGTTGGATTTTAGGAAAAATCATCATTCCTATATATCACTAATTTCTGACTTGGGTTCGAACTAAAAAAGATATTTTTTCAGTATATCACTAATTTCTGACTTGGGTTCGAACTAAAAAAGATATTTTTTCAGGCTCTATGGGACGAAACGTGCTGAAATTTTAGAAAAGTTATGAGAATCATTGTCCAAAACGAAATCAGTCACAAAATCTGCATCAAGTTGAATTTTTGGAAAATCATCATTCCAATATAACACTAATTTCAGACATGGGTTCGAAATTAAAAGGCCATTTTTTAAGGCTCTATGGTACCAAACGGTCTGAAATTTTAGAATAAAGATAAGAATCGTCATTCCAATATATCACTAATTTCAGGCATGGGTTCGAAATAAAAAAAGCCATTTTTTCAGGCTCTATGGTACCAAACGGAATGAAAATTTAGAATAGTGATTAGAATCATTTACCAAAACAAAATTACTGACAAAATCTGCATAATGTTTCATTTCTGAAAAAATCATCATTCCTATATATCAGTAGTTTCAAACTTGGGTTCGAACTAAAAAGGCCATTTTTTCAAACTCTATGGGACAAAACTTGCTGAAATTTTAGAAAAGTGATAAGAATCATAAAGTTGAATTTTTTGGAAAAATCATCGTTCCAATGAGCACTAATTTCTGACTTGGGTTCGAACTAAAAAAGATATTTTTTCAGGCTCTATGGGACGAAACGTGCTGAAATTTTAGAAAAGTTATGAGAATCATTGTCCAAAACGAAATCATTCACAAAATCTGCATAAAGATGAATTTTTGGAAAATCATCATTCCTATAGTCACAAATTACAGACTTGGGTTTGAACTAAAAAAGACATTTTTTCAAGCTCTATGGGACGAAACGTGCTGAAATTTTAGAATAGTCATAAGGATCATTGTCCATAACAAATCAGTCACAAAATCTGCATTAAGTTGAATTTTTGGAAAAAATCATCATTTCTATGGGCACTAATTTAAGACTTGGGTTCGAACTAAAAAAGGCATTTTTTTAGGCTCTGTGGTAACAAATGGGCTAAAAATTTAGTATAGTGATAAAAATCAAGGTCCAAAACAAAATCAGTTACAAAATCTGCATAAAATTGAATTTTTGGAAAAATCATCATTCCTATATATCACTTATTTCAGACTTGGCTTCGAACTTAAAAGGCCATTTATTAATGGTACCAAACGGTCTGAAATTTTAGAATAAAGATAAGAATCATCATTCCAATATAGCACTAATTTCAGACATGGGTTCGAAATAAAAAAAGCCATTTTTTCTGGCTCTATGGTACCAAACGGGATGAAAATTAAAGATAGTGATTAGAATCATTTTCCAAAACGAAATCAGTCACAAAATCTGCATAAAGATGATTTTTTGGTAAAATCATCATTCCTATATATCACTTATTTCAGACTTGGGTTCGAACTAAAAAAAGCCATTTATTCTGGCTCTATGGTACCAATTGGGCTGAAAATTTAGAATACTGATAAGAATCATTGTCCAAAACGAAATCAGTCAAAAATTCTGAATAAAGTTGAATTTTTTGGAAAAATCATCATTCCTATATATCACTAATTTCAGACTTGGGTTCGAACTAAAAAAGATATATTTTCTGGCTCTATGGGACGAAACGTGCTGAAATTTTAGAAAAGTGATGAGAATCATTGTCCAAAACGAAATCAGTCACAAAATCTGCATTATGTAGAATTTTTGGAAAAATCATAATTTCTATGGTCACTAATTTTAGACTTGGGTTCGAACTAAAACAGCCATTTTATCAGGATCTATGGTACCAAACGGGCTGAAATTTAAGAAAAGTGACAAAAATCAATGTCCTAAACGAAATCAGTCACGAAATCTGCATTAAGTTGAATTTTTGGAAAAAATCATCATTTCTATGGGCACTAATTTAAGACTTGGGTTCGAATTAAAAAAGCCATTTTTTAAGGCTCTGTGGTAACAAATGGGCTTCAAATTTAGAATAGTGATAAGAATCATTGTCCAAAACGAAATCAGTAACAAAATCTGCATAAAATTGAATTTTTGGAAAAATCATCATTCCTATATATCACTTATTTCAGACTTGGGTTCGAACTTAAAAGGCCATTTATTAATGGTACCAAACGGTCTGAAATTTTAGAATAAAGATAAGAATCATCATTCCAATATAGCACTAATTTCAGACATGGGTTCGAAATAAAAAAAGCCATTTTTTCTGGCTCTATGGTACCAAACGGGATGAAAATTAAAGATAGTGATTAGAATCATTTTCCAAAACGAAATCAGTCACAAAATCTGCATAAAGATGATTTTTTGGTAAAATCATCATTCCTATATATAACTTATTTCAGACTTGGGTTCGAACTAAAAAAAGCCATTTATTCTGGCTCTATGGTACCAATTGGGCTGAAAATTTAGAATACTGATAAGAATCATTGTCCAAAACGAAATCAGTCAAAAATTCTGCATAAAGTTGAATTTTTTGGAAAAATCATCATTCCTATATATCACTAATTTCAGACTTGGGTTCGAACTAAAAAATATATTTTTTCAGGCTCTATGGGACGAAACGTGCTGAAATTTTAGAAAAGTGATAAGAATCATTGTCCAAAACAAAATCAGTCACAAAATCTGCATAAAGTTGAATTTTTGGAAAAATCATCATTCACAAAAATCTGCATAATGTATACATAATCTGCATGAATCTGCACACTGACTGCATAATCTTTATAATCTGCACACTGACAAAATCTGCATAATGTTTCATTTCTATATATCACTCATTTCAGACTTGGGTTCGAACTAAAAAAAGGCATTTATTCTGGCTCTATGCTACCAATTGGGCTGAAAATTTAGAATACTGATAAGAATCATTGTCCAAAACGAAATCAGTCAAAAATTCTGCATAAAGTTGAATTTTTTGGAATAATCATCATTCCTATATATCACTAATTTCAAACTTGGGTTCGAACTAAAAAAGCCATTTTTTTAGGCTCTGTGGTAACAAATGGGCTAAAAATTTAGAATAGTGATAAAAATCATTGTGCAAAACGAAATCAGTCACAAAATCTGCATTAAGTTGAATTTTTGGAAAAATCATCATTTCTATGGGCACTTATTTAAGACTTGGGTTCGAACTAAAAAAGCCATTTTTTCAGGCTCTGTGGTTCCAATTGGGCTGAAAATTTAGAATACTGATAAGAATCATTGTCCAAAACGAAATCAGTCAAAAATTCTGCATAAAGTTGAATTTTTTGGAAAAATCATCGTTCCAATGAGCACTAATTTCAGATTTGGGTTCGAACTAAAAAATATGTTTTTTCAGACTCTCTGGGATGAAACGTGCGGAAATTTTAGAATATTGATAAGAATCATTGTCCACAAACGAAATCTGTCACAGAATCTGCATAAAGTTAAATTTTTGAAAAAATAATCATTCCTATAATCACTTATTTCAGACTTGGGTTCGAACTAAAAAAGATATTTTTTCAGGCTCTATGGGACGAAAAGTGCTTAAATTTTAGAATAGTGAGGAGAACAACTGTCCAAAACGAAATCAGTCAAAAAATCTGCATAAAGTTGGATTTTTGGAAAAATCATCATTCCTATCCATCACTAATTTCAGACTTGGGTTCGAACTAAAAAAGCCATTTTTTCAGGCTCTATGGTAACAAATTAGCTGAAAATTAAGAATATTGATAAGAATCATTGTCCAAAACGAAATCAGTAAAAAAATCTGCATATAGTTGGATTTTAGGAAAAATCATCATTCCTATATATCACTAATTTCTGACTTGGGTTCGAACTAAAAAAGATATTTTTTCAGTATATCACTAATTTCTGACTTGGGTTCGAACTAAAAAAGATATTTTTTCAGGCTCTATGGGACGAAACGTGCTGAAATTTTAGAAAAGTTATGAGAATCATTGTCCAAAACGAAATCAGTCACAAAATCTGCATCAGGTTGAATTTTTGGAAAATCATCATTCCAATATAACACTAATTTCAGACATGGGTTCGAAATTAAAAGGCCATTTTTTAAGGCTCTATGGTACCAAACGGTCTGAAATTTTAGAATAAAGATAAGAATCGTCATTCCAATATATCACTAATTTCAGGCATGGGTTCGAAATAAAAAAAGCCATTTTTTCAGGCTCTATGGTACCAAACGGAATGAAAATTTAGAATAGTGATTAGAATCATTTACCAAAACAAAATTACTGACAAAATCTGCATAATGTTTCATTTCTGAAAAAATCATCATTCCTATATATCAGTAGTTTCAAACTTGGGTTCGAACTAAAAAGGCCATTTTTTCAAACTCTATGGGACAAAACTTGCTGACATTTTAGAAAAGTGATAAGAATCATAAAGTTGAATTTTTTGGAAAAATCATCGTTCCAATGAGCACTAATTTCTGACTTGGGTTCGAACTAAAAAAGATATTTTTTCAGGCTCTATGGGACGAAACGTGCTGAAATTTTAGAAAAGTTATGAGAATCATTGTCCAAAACGAAATCATTCACAAAATCTGCATAAAGATGAATTTTTGGAAAATCATCATTCCTATAGTCACAAATTACAGACTTGGGTTTGAACTAAAAAAGACATTTTTTCAAGCTCTATGGGACGAAACGTGCTGAAATTTTAGAATAGTCATAAGGATCATTGTCCATAACAAATCAGTCACAAAATCTGCATTAAGTTGAATTTTTGGAAAAAATCATCATTTCTATGGGCACTAATTTAAGACTTGGGTTCAAACTAAAAAAAGGCATTTATTTAGGCTCTGTGGTAACAAATGGGCTAAAAATTTAGTATAGTGATAAAAATCAAGGTCCAAAACAAAATCAGTAACAAAATCTGCATAAAATTGAATTTTTGGAAAAATCATCATTCCTATATATCACTTATTTCAGACTTGGGTTCGAACTTAAAAGGCCATTTATTAATGGTACCAAACGGTCTGAAATTTTAGAATAAAGATAAGAATCATCATTCCAATATAGCACTAATTTCAGACATGGGTTCGAAATAAAAAAAGCCATTTTTTCAGGCTCTATGGTACCAAACGGGATGAAAATTAAATATAGTGATTAGAATCATTTTCCAAAACGAAATCAGTCACAAAATCTGCATAAAGATGATTTTTTGGTAAAATCATCATTCCTATATATCACTTATTTCAGACTTGGGTTCGAACTAAAAAAAGCCATTTATTCTGGCTCTATGGTACCAATTGGGCTGAAAATTAAGAATACTGATAAGAATCATTGTCCAAAACAAAATCAGTCAAAAATTCTGCATAAAGTTGAATTTTTTGGAAAAATCATCATTCTTATATATCACTAATTTCAGACTTGGGTTCGAACTAAAAAAGATATTTTTTCAGGCTCTATGGGACGAAACGTGCTGAAATTTTAGAAAAGTGATGAGAATCATTGTCCAAAACGAAATCAGTCACAAAATCTGCATTATGTAGAATTTTTGGAAAAATCATAATTTCTATGGTCACTAATTTTAGACTTGGGTTCGAACTAAAACAGCCATTTTATCAGGATCTATGGTACCAAACGGGCTGAAATTTAAGAAAAGTGACAAAAATCAATGTCCTAAACGAAATCAGTCACGAAATCTGCATTAAGTTGAATTTTTGGAAAAAATCATCATTTCTATGGGCACTAATTTAAGACTTGGGTTCGAACTAAAAAAGGCATTTTTTTAGGCTCTGTGGTAACAAATGGGCTAAAAATTTAGTATAGTGATAAAAATCAAGGTCCAAAACAAAATCAGTTACAAAATCTGCATAAAATTGAATTTTTGGAAAAATCATCATTCCTATATATCACTTATTTCAGACTTGGGTTCGAACTTAAAAGGCCATTTATTAATGGTACCAAACGGTCTGAAATTTTAGAATAAAGATAAGAATCATCATTCCAATATAGCACTAATTTCAGACATGGGTTCGAAATAAAAAAGCCATTTTTTCTGGCTCTATGGTACCAAACGGGATGAAAATTAAAGATAGTGATTAGAATCATTTTCCAAAACGAAATCAGTCACAAAATCTGCATAAAGATGATTTTTTGGTAAAATCATCATTCCTATATATCACTTATTTCAGACTTGGGTTCGAAATAAAAAAAGCCATTTATTCTGGCTCTATGGTACCAATTGGGCTGAAAATTTAGAATACTGATAAGAATCATTGTCCAAAACGAAATCAGTCAAAAATTCTGCATAAAGTTGAATTTTTTGGAAAAATCATCATTCCTATATATCACTAATTTCAGACTTGGGTTCGAACTAAAAAAAGCCATTTATTCTGGCTCTATGGTACCAATTGGGCTGAAAATTTAGAATACTGATAAGAATCATTGTCCAAAACGAAATCAGTCACAAAATCTGCATGAAGTTGAATTTTTGGAAAATCATCATTCCTATCGTCACAAATTACAGACTTGGGTTCGAAATAAAGGTTATTTTTTTAAACTCCATGGGACGAAACGTACTGAAATTTTAGAAAAGTGATAAGAATCATTTTCCAAAACGAAATCAGTCACAAAATCTGCATAAAGATGAATTTTTGGAAAATCATCATTCCTATAGTCACAAATTACAGACTTGGTTTCGAATTAAAAAAGATATTTTTTCAAGCTCTATGGGACGAAACGTGCTGAAATTTTAAAATAGTAATAAGGATCATTGTCGATAACAAATCAGTCACAAAATCTGCATTAAGTTGAATTTTTGGAAAAAATCATCATTTCTATGGGCACTAATTTAAGACTTGGGTTCGAATTAAAAAAGCCATTTTTTAAGGCTCTGTGGTAACAAATGGGCTTCAAATTTAGAATAGTGATAAGAATCATTGTACAAAACGAAATCAGTAACAAAATCTGCATAAAATTGAATTTTTGGAAAAATCATCATTCCTATATATCACTTATTTCAGACTTGGGTTCGAACTTAAAAGGCCATTTATTAATGGTACCAAACGGTCTGAAATTTTAGAATAAAGATAAGAATCATCATTCCAATATAGCACTAATTTCAGACATGGGTTCGAAATAAAAAAAGCCATTTTTTCTGGCTCTATGGTACCAAACGGGATGAAAATTAAAGATAGTGATTAGAATCATTTTCCAAAACGAAATCAGTCACAAAATCTGCATAAAGATGATTTTTTGGTAAAATCATCATTCCTATATATCACTTATTTCAGACTTGGGTTCGAACTAAAAAAAGCCATTTATTCTGGCTCTATGGTACCAATTGGGCTGAAAATTTAGAATACTGATAAGAATCATTGTCCAAAACGAAATCAGTCAAAAATTCTGCATAAAGTTGAATTTTTTGGAAAAATCATCATTCCTATATATCACTAATTTCAGACTTGGGTTCGAACTAAAAAAGATATATTTTCTGGCTCTATGGGACGAAACGTGCTGAAATTTTAGAAAAGTGATGAGAATCATTGTCCAAAACGAAATCAGTCACAAAATCTGCATGAAGTTGAATTTTTGGAAAATCATCATTCCTATCGTCACAAATTACAGACTTGGGTTCGAAATAAAGGTTATTTTTTCAAACTCTATGGGACGAAACGTGCTGAAATTTTAGAAAAGTGATAAGAATCATTTTCCAAAACGAAATCAGTCACAAAATCTGCATAAAGATGAATTTTTGGAAAATCATCATTCCTATAGTCACAAATTACAGACTTGGTTTCGAACTAAAAAAGCCATTTTTCAGGCTCTATGGTACCAAATGGGCTAAAAATTTAGAATAAAGATAAAAATCAAGGTCTAAAACGAAATCAGTGACAAAATCTGCATAAAATTGAATTTTTGGAAAAATCATCATTCCTATATATCACTTATTTCAGACTTGGGTTCGAACTTAAAAGGCCATTTTTTAAGGCTCTATGGTACCCCAAACGGTCTGAAATTTTAGAATAAAGATAAGAATCATCATTCCAATATAACACTAATTTCAGACATGGGTTCGAAATAAAAAAAAGCCATTTTTTCAGGCTCTATGGTACCAAACGGGATGAAAATTTAGGATAGTCATTAGAATCATTGTCCAAAACGAAATTACTGACAAAATCTGCATAATGTTTCATTTCTGAAAAAATCATCATTCCTATATATCACTAGTTTCGAACTTGGGTTCGAACTAAAAAGGCCATTTTTTCAAACTCTATGGGACGAAACGTGCTGAAATTTTAGAAAAGTGATAAGAATCATTTTCCAAAACGAAATCAGTCACAAAATCTGCATAAATATGAATTTTTGGAAAATCATCATTCCTATAGTCACAAATTACAGACTTGGGTTCGAACTAAAAAAGATATTTTTTTAAGCTCTATGGGACGAAACGTGCTGAAATTTTAAAATAGTCATAAGGATCATTGTCCATAACAAATCAGTCACAAAATCTGCATTAAGTTGAATTTTTGGAAAAATCATCATTCCTATATATCACTTATTTCAGACTTGGGTTCGAACTTAAAAGGCCATTTATTAATGGTACCAAACGGTCTGAAATTTTAGAATAAAGATAAGAATCATCATTCCAATATAGCACTAATTTCAGACATGGGTTCGAAATAAAAAAAGCCATTTTTTCAGGCTCTATGGTACCAAACGGGATGAAAATTAAAGATAGTGATTAGAATCATTTTCCAAAACGAAATCAGTCACAAAATCTGCATAAAGATGATTTTTTGGTAAAATCATCATTCCTATATATCACTTATTTCAGACTTGGGTTCGAACTAAAAAAAGCCATTTATTCTGGCTCTATGGTACCAATTGGGCTGAAAATTAAGAATACTGATAAGAATCATTGTCCAAAACAAAATCAGTCAAAAATTCTGCATAAAGTTGAATTTTTTGGAAAAATCCTCTCTCTTATATATCACTAATTTCAGACTTGGGTTCGAACTAAAAAAGATATTTTTTCAGGCTCTATGGGACGAAACGTGCTGAAATTTTAGAAAAGTGATGAGAATCATTGTCCAAAACGAAATCAGTCACAAAATCTGCATTATGTAGAATTTTTGGAAAAATCATAATTTCTATGGTCACTAATTTTAGACTTGGGTTCGAACTAAAACAGCCATTTTATCAGGATCTATGGTACCAAACGGGCTGAAATTTAAGAAAAGTGACAAAAATCAATGTCCTAAACGAAATCAGTCACGAAATCTGCATTAAGTTGAATTTTTGGAAAAAATCATCATTTCTATGGGCACTAATTTAAGACTTGGGTTCGAACTAAAAAAGGCATTTTTTTAGGCTCTGTGGTAACAAATGGGCTAAAAATTTAGTATAGTGATAAAAATCAAGGTCCAAAACAAAATCAGTTACAAAATCTGCATAAAATTGAATTTTTGGAAAAATCATCATTCCTATATATCACTTATTTCAGACTTGGGTTCGAACTTAAAAGGCCATTTATTAATGGTACCAAACGGTCTGAAATTTTAGAATAAAGATAAGAATCATCATTCCAATATAGCACTAATTTCAGACATGGGTTCGAAATAAAAAAAGCCATTTTTTCTGGCTCTATGGTACCAAACGGGATGAAAATTAAAGATAGTGATTAGAATCATTTTCCAAAACGAAATCAGTCACAAAATCTGCATAAAGATGATTTTTTGGTAAAATCATCATTCCTATATATCACTTATTTCAGACTTGGGTTCGAACTAAAAAAAGCCATTTATTCTGGCTCTATGGTACCAATTGGGCTGAAAATTTAGAATACTGATAAGAATCATTGTCCAAAACGAAATCAGTCAAAAATTCTGCATAAAGTTGAATTTTTTGGAAAAATCATCATTCCTATATATCACTAATTTCAGACTTGGGTTCGAACTAAAAAAGATATATTTTCTGGCTCTATGGGACGAAACGTGCTGAAATTTTAGAAAAGTGATGAGAATCATTGTCCAAAACGAAATCAGTCACAAAATCTGCATGAAGTTGAATTTTTGGAAAATCATCATTCCTATCGTCACAAATTACAGACTTGGGTTCGAAATAAAGGTTATTTTTTCAAACTCTATGGGACGAAACGTACTGAAATTTTAGAAAAGTGATAAGAATCATTTTCCAAAACGAAATCAGTCACAAAATCTGCATAAAGATGAATTTTTGGAAAATCATCATTCCTATAGTCACAAATTACAGACTTGGTTTCGAACTAAAAAAGCCATTTTTCAGGCTCTATGGTACCAAATGGGCTAAAAATTTAGAATAAAGATAAAAATCAAGGTCTAAAACGAAATCAGTGACAAAATCTGCATAAAATTGAATTTTTGGAAAAATCATCATTCCTATATATCACTTATTTCAGACTTGGGTTCGAACTTAAAAGGCCATTTTTTAAGGCTCTATGGTACCCCAAACGGTCTGAAATTTTAGAATAAAGATAAGAATCATCATTCCAATATAACACTGATTTCAGACATGGGTTCGAAATAAAAAAAGCCATTTTTTCAGGCTCTATGGTACCAAACGGGATGAAAATTTAGGATAGTCATTAGAATCATTGTCCAAAACGAAATTACTGACAAAATCTGCATAATGTTTCATTTCTGAAAAAATCATCATTCCTATATATCACTAGTTTCGAACTTGGGTTCGAACTAAAAAGGCCATTTTTTCAAACTCTGTGGGACGAAACGTGCTGAAATTTTAGAAAAGTGATAAGAATCATTTTCCAAAACGAAATCAGTCACAAAATCTGCATAAATATGAATTTTTGGAAAATCATCATTCCTATAGTCACAAATTACAGACTTGGGTTCGAACTAAAAAAGATATTTTTTTAAGCTCTATGGGACGAAACGTGCTGAAATTTTAAAATAGTCATAAGGATCATTGTCCATAACAAATCAGTCACAAAATCTGCATTAAGTTGAATTTTTGGAAAAATCATCATTCCTATATATCACTTATTTCAGACTTGGGTTCGAACTTTAAAGGCCATTTTTTAAGGCTCTATGGTACCCCAAACGGTCTGAAATTTTAGAATAAAGATAAGAATCCAATATAACACTAATTTCAGACATGGGTTCGAAATAAAAAAAGCCATTTTCTCAGGCTCTATGGTACCAAACGGGATGAAAATTTAGGATAGTCATTAGAATCATTGTCCAAAACGAAATCAGTCACAAAATCTGCATAAAAATGAATTTTTGGAAAATTCATCATTCCTATGGGCACTTTTTTCAGACATAGGTTCGAACTAAAAAAGATATTTTTTCAGACTTTATGGGACGAAACGTGCTGAAATTTTAGAAAAGTGACAAGAATCATTTTCCAAAACGAAATCAGTCACAAAATCTGCATAAAGATGATTTTTTGGTAAAATCATCATTCCTATATATCACTGATTTCAGACTTGGGTTCGAACTAAAAAAAGCCATTTATTCTGGCTCTATGGTACCAATTGGGCTGAAAATTTAGAATACTGATAAGAATCATTGTCCAAAACGAAATCAGTCAAAAATTCTGCATAAAGTTGAATTTTTTGGAAAAATCAGAATTCCTATATATCACTAATTTCAGACTTGGGTTCGAACTAAAAAAGATATATTTTCTGGCTCTATGGGACGAAACGTGCTGAAATTTTAGAATAGTCATAAGGATCATTGTCCATAACAAAATCAGTCACAAAATCTGCATTAAGTTGAATTTTTGGAAAAATCATCATTTCTATGGGCACTAATTTAAGACTTGGGTTCGAATTAAAAAAGCCATTTTTTAAGTCTCTGTGGTACCAAATGGGCTTTAAATTTAGAATAGTGATAAAAATCATTGTCCAAAACGAAATCAGTAACAAAATCTGCATAAAATTGAATTTTTGGAAAAATCATCATTCCTATATATCACTTATTTCAGACTTGGGTTCGAACTTAAAAGGCCATTTTTTAAGGCTCTATGGTACCAAACGGTCTGAAAGTTTAGAATAAAGATAAGAATCATCATTCCAATATATCACTTATTTCAGGCATGGGTTCGAAATAAAAAAAGCCATTTTTTCAGGCTCTATGGTACCAAACGGGATGAAAATTTAGAATAGTTATTAGAATCATTGTCCAAAACGAAATCAGTCACAAAATATGCATAAAAATGAATTTTTGGAAAATTCATCATTCCTATGGGCACTTATTTCAGACATAGGTTCGTACTAAAAAAGATATTTTTTCAGACTCTCTGGGACGAAACGTGCTGAAATTTTAGAAAAGTGATAAGAATCTCTTTCCAAAACGAAATCAGTCACAAAATCTGCATAAAGATGAATTTTTGGAAAATCATCATTCCTACAGTCACAAATTACAGACTTGGTTTCGAACTAAAAAAGATATTTTTTCAAGCTCTATGGGACGAAACGTGCTGAAATTTTAAAATAGTCATAAGGATCACTGTCGATAACAAATCAGTCACAAAATCTGCATTAAGTTGAATTTTTGGAAAAAATCATCATTTCTATGGGCACTAATTTAAGACTTGGGTTCGAACTAAAAAAGCCATTTTTTCAGGCTCTATGGTACCAAATGGGCTAAAAATTTAGAATAAAGATAAAAATCAAGGTCCAAAACGAAATCAGTAACAAAGTCTGCATAAAGTTGAATTTTTGGAAAAATCATCATTCCTATATATCACTTATTTCAGACTTGGGTTCGAACTTAAAAGGCCATTTTTTAAGGCTCTATGGTACCCCAAACGGTCTGAAATTTTAGAATAAAGATAAGAATCATCATTCCAATATAACACTAATTTCAGACATGGGTTCGAAATAAAAATAGCCATTTTTTCAGGCTCTATGGTACCATACGGGATGAAAATTTAGCATAGTCATTAGAATCATTGTCCAAAACGAAATCAGTCAAAAAATCTGCATAAAAATGAATTTTTGGAAAATTCATCATTCCTATGGGCACTTTTTTCAGACATAGGTTCGAACTAAAAAAGATATTTTTTCAGACTCTATGGGATGAAACGTGCTGAAATTTTAGAAAAGTGATAAGAATCATTTTCCAAAACGAAATCAGTCACAAAATCTGCATAAAGATGAATTTTTGGAAAATCATCATTCCTATAGTCACAAATTACAGACTTGGTTTCGAACTAAAAAAGATATTTTTTCAAGCTCTATGGGACGAAACGTGCTGAAATTTTAGAATAGTCATAAGGATCATTGTCCATAACAAATCAGTCACAAAATCTGCATAAATATGAATTTTTGGTAAAATCATCATTCCTATATATCACTAATTTTAGACTTGGGTTCGAACTAATAAAAGCCATTTATTCAGGCTCTATGGTAACAATTGGGCTGAAAATTTAGAATACTGATAAGAATCATTGTCCAAAACGAAATCAGTCAAAAATTCTGCATAAAGTTGAATTTTTTGGAAAAATCATCATTCCAATGAGCACTAATTTCAGATTTGGGTTCGAACTAAAAAATATATTTTTTCAGACTCTCTGGGACGAAACGTGCTGAAATTTTAGAATAGTGATAAGAATCATTGTCCAAAAACGAAATCTGTCACAGAATCTGCATCAAGTTGAATTTTTCGAAAAATAATCATTCCTATATTTCAGACTTGGGTTCGAAATAAAAAGTCCTTTTTTTCAGGACTTTTGTACTAAACGTGCTGAACTTTTAGAATGGTGATAAAAATCATTGTCCTAAACGAAATCACTCAAAAAATCTGAATAAAATTTCATTTTTGGAAAAATCATTCTTCGTATAGGCACTACTTCAAGACTTGGGTTAGAACTAAAAAAGCAATTTTTTCAAGCTCTGTCGGACGAAACGTTTTGAAATTTTAGAATTGTGTTAAGGATCATTGTCCATAGCAAAATCAGTCACAAAATCTGCATAAAGTTGAATTTTTTGACAAATCATCATTTCTATGGGCACTAATTTAAGATTAGGGTTCGAACTTAAAAAGCCATTTTTCAGGCTCTAATGTACCAAATGGGCTAAAAATTTAGAATAGTGATAAAAATCATTTTCCTAAACGAAATCACTGACAAAATCTGCATAAAGTTTCATTTCTGGAAAAATCATTATTTCTATGGTCACTAATTACAGACTTAAGTTCGAACTAAAAAAGATATTTTTTCAGTCTCTATGGGACGAAACGTCCTGAAATTTGAGTATAGCGATAAGAATCATTGTCCAAAACGAAATCAATAACAAAATCTGCATAAAGTTGAATTTTTGGAAAAATCATAATTTTTTTTTTTTTTTATGTGACACCTTACAAGAGCGTTTCTGCCTGTGCAGTGTACAGAAAGGGGAACTATGTCACCACCCGGTTGGGCGGCGTTGTTTGGCGGAATAAGGTAGTGGCTGTTGGAAGGGATTTGTTAATGCGGGCCTTGAAGAGGCTCGGATTATAGGAGGGAGGAAAAACAGATGCCGGTAGCTCGTTCCACATACGAGCCGACTTACGAAAAAACGAGTCGTAAAAACGGCCCGTTCTCATGAAGCCAACGTCAACCGTGAACGGGTGTTCAGTTGGTGTCCATCGAGTTTCGCACACGTGCACCGGTGCATCAGGAATCAATGCTGCTAGCTCCTTGGAGCAGGCTCCATTGAAATACCTGTAGAACAGACACAGCATGCCAACATTGCGTCTATGCATTAGAGAAGGCAATCGGTCTGTTAACAACGGATTGTCAATCAGACGGATCTCTCTCCTTTGCACAGATTCAAGCAGGTTTATCAAGTATT
The DNA here is from genome assembly GCA_026573805.1 of Hesperophylax magnus. Classification (NCBI taxonomy): domain Eukaryota; kingdom Metazoa; phylum Arthropoda; class Insecta; order Trichoptera; family Limnephilidae; genus Hesperophylax; species Hesperophylax magnus. Next base: position 1,278,249 of record JAIUSX010000230.1, on the reverse strand, counting down.
TTGGGGCTCCAGCCCAAAGGTGGCTCCCAAATTCAATAGATGGGCGGACTTGAGACTTGCTCAGGGTCAGCAGCTGGTCACTGTTGAAGAATCTCCTAGCCCTTTACAAGACGCCCACCTTTTTGGAGGCCTGATTTACTCGGGTTTCTATGGATTCCCGATACTTGAGCTGGTCTGATATAGTAACTCCAAGCATTTCAATGGAGTCTTTATTGGGGAGAGTGCTCCCATCAAATTGCACCAGACAGTCATTGATCTCCATCTTTGCCGAAATCAGACACGCTTGGGTTTTTGAGACGTTGAAACTGACCAAGTTGGCCTTTCCCCAGGCACGAACCATCTCGAGGTGGTGTTCAATTTTTTGCTTCAAAACTTCCCGAGCTGTTCGGACATCATAGGTGGAAGGGGGCCTGTCAAAAAAATAACCCTCGTGAACGGTGCTGTCATCAGCGTAGCAGTGAATTGGTGCACATTCAACGAGATCGTTGATGTGCAATAAAAACAGCGTCGGAGACAGCACAGATCCTTGTGGCACCCCCGCATTGATTTGGTGCGGTGAGGAAGAAGAGCCGTCAACCACGGTTTGAATTGTTCTTCCCCTCAGAAAGTCTGCAATCCAACTATGCAGGGTTGGGTGGATCCCATAAGATGGTAACTTCTCGATAAGCGCCCGGTGCCAGACTCTGTCAAAGGCTTTGGAGATATCCAACCCAACGGATTGAGTTTCACCAAAACGTTTCATGTACCGCCCCCAAATATGCGTCACATATCCTAGTAGATCGCCACACGATCGGTTTCGATGAAATCCATATTGCCGATCGCTTAGGACAGAGGTCGGCAAAGTGCGGCTCCGGAGCCGCATGCGGCTCTTTAGCCTCTTAAGTGCGGCTCCCGCGCAAAATTTCACGGACAGGCGCGCAAGACGCGCCGATGGTATCGGCAGGTGACGACTGCGGGGTGCGCGGTGCGAGGTAGACTATTCTCGCGTTTCAATAAGTCTCGTTGGCGTTGGATAGCAGTCACGTCGCCAGTCGCGTAACTACGGTCACGGTGGTCGGCGCTTGTCGTGTTTGTCGCGCACGTGTTACAAGGGTCTTTATTCCATCCAGCGGCACATTCTACAGGTATTTACATCATTAATTTAATATTTATTTTATATATGTACATGATAATAATTTATATTATAATGATATTTATTTAGTGTTGGTGGCGGAAAAAAATTATATTATAATATGATAGTTATTTAGTATTGGTGACGGAAAAAAATATTTTTGGGATTTTTTATAGGTCCCCATTTCACGTGGCTACCAAAAAGAAGCAAAGAAAAACGGAAGATGAAAACCGTGAATTTAAAGTTGAGTGGACCGAGACTTTTGCGTTTAATCAAAACTTAGATGGCCTTCCGACATGTCTTATTTGTAAGGAAAAATTGGCGCATAACAAGAAGTCAAATTTGGAGAGACACTTTAAAAATAAACACACCTCATTTAGCAATACATATCCTGTCGGTAATGCAAGGAAGAAAGCAGTTGAGGAACTCCAGAAGACTAAAGAAACATCAACTTCTGTATTTAACAACTGGATGCAATCTTTCAGTAATGTTAATATGGCAAGTTTTGTTGTTAGTCGAGAGATTGCTAAGAGAGGGAAACCGTACACAGACGGCGAATACATTAAAAGTTGTTTTGTAAAGGCATCCGAAGAACTATTTCGGGATTTTAAGAACAAGGCAGAAATTAAAAAAAAATAAAGAGTTACCGTTGTCTGCCAAAACAATGAAAGATAGAAAACTTAAATGTCTTCGAATATAACCATCCAACAAATCGAAGATCTAAAATTGGTTTCGGCTTTATCAATAGCAGTTGACGAGTCTTGTGACATAAATGATACAGCGCAAATTTCGCTTTTTGTAAGATTTATTTCTCATACAGGTCCGAAAGAAGAACTTTTAGGATTATTGCCACTCAAAGGTCAGACGCGTGGAGAGGATATCGCAAACGCTGTAATTGGATGTATGGATAAACATCAAATTTCTCTCGAAAAAATTGTGTCGATTTCAACAAACGGGGCCAAAAGTATGACCGGCCACAGAAAGGGATTTGTTGCTCTTTTGAAAGAACAAAATAATCACGAGATACTTGCTTACCATTGCATCATTCATCAAGAAGCGCTTTGTGCGCAGACATTTCCAAAAGAAATTTGAACAGTTATTTGGTGATTACGATTGTTAACTCCATTTTAGCTAAAGCTCTTAATCATCGCCAATTCAAAGAATTTTTAGTTGAAATGGAGAGTGAGTACGGAGTTCACTTAATATTTTAATATGTAATACATCATAATTACGTAATAGTGTAATACTTAATATTAAAATATTTAACTAATTCTTATAATATTCATAATGTACGATGGTAATTATTTGATTTTTGACAATGGTTAACAGATCTAGGTGTTTGTCCATAATATTATTGGTTTTGGATATTATTTGTTTTTCACAGATCTAGGTTTTTGTTATAGTTCTAGATATTTGTTTTCATGTTCCACGGAGGTAGAATGACCTAACTTTTGTTTTGATTTTTGAATGAGATGCCTCATTATGGATTCCTTAATTATATATTATTTTTTTATCAACGAATAAAATGTTTATTAAATATGATATCAAGTTTTATTCAGTGTAGGTACCCGTAATTTAATAAAGTGCTGAAATTATAATAAATGTTTGCTAAATCAAAAAAACAGAATTGGCTCTTATTTTTTTTTAAATTGTTGTAATGTACATATTTGGCTCTTTGGCAAATAAGTTTGCCGACCTCTGGCTTATGATATTGTTATTCTCGAGATATGTGAGCAATTTGTTGTTAATAACCCTTTCTAATACCTTCGAGAGTATGGAAGTGATGGCTATGGGGCGGTAGGTAGAAGGGTCGGAGCGGTCCCCTTTTTTTGGGATTGGGTGGACGATTGCCTTTTTCCAAAGATCTGGCACCTTTCCACCTTTGAGAGAGAGCCTAAATAATTTCGCGAGCACTGGAGTCATTTCTGCAGAACACCTCTTGAGGACCAAGGCAGGTATTCCGTCCGGCCCACTGGCTTTGTCGACTTTCAGCTCGCTCAAGACTCGGAGAACCTCTCTGTTCCGGATCTTCGGTTCCTCCATTTGAAAACCACAGTGAGGAATGGAAGGGGGAGTCTCTCCGTTATCTTGAAGAGTTGAGTTTTCCGCGAAAATTTTGCCTAATAATTCAGCTTTCTCGCGGGCCGAGTTAGCCAGCCGACCATCAGGCTTGGTCAGAGATGGGAAAGTGGTTCTGCAGAAATTTCTTGCGATCGAGCTAGCGAGTGACCAGAAAGCACGGCTACCAGTGGGGCAGTCAGCCAGCTTTTTCGCAATTCTCTGGTCGTGATCGCTCTTAGCTCTATTTAGAACTCTTTTACAATCCCTTGCCCGTTTTCGGTATTCCAAAAGGTTATTCATGGAGCTAATCTTCCGGAGTGCATTAAAAGTCGTATTTTTGAGTCTGATAAATTCAGCACAGCGATGGTTAAACCACGGTTTTGTGCCCGCTCCAGAGGATTTGACGGAGAAGGGAATGTAGCAATCCATTGTTGATGTGATTACTTCTCCTACCTCGCGTGCACAAATTGATGGGTCCTCGGAGCTAAAGCATACAGTACTCCAAGGAAAGGCGCCGAAGAAAGACCGCATGCCGTCCCATTTTGCTGCCCTGTAGTGCCATACCTTCCTCTTTACATGTTTGTCGGGTTGACGGTTCATGGAGGATGGGACAGAGGTGGTAATCAGGCAGTGGTCAGAGGATCCTTAGGGCGCTGTCACCTCCACTCTGTACCCGAGTGGCTCACTAGTGAGAAACAGATCGAGTAGGTTGGCTCGATGTGATGGGATGTCTGGTATTCTGGTCGGAGATTCTACGAGTTGGCTTAGTCCAAGGATTCCGCTGATCTACCGGCAGAGTTCGTTGGGCCCGAGAATTTCAGTCATTGTTCATTATGAACATTGAAGTCCCCCAGGATTACAAACTCGGCCGATGGGTAACGGGGCAAGAGAGTATCTACAGTGTCACTCAAGTATTTAAACAACTCAACAGTGTCTGATTCGGCAAGGTTTGGTAAGCCATATAGGCACGCATAAATTCTCATCATACAATAAATGTCGGTCCAATCTGAGGCTGGTAGAGTTGTCAACATCAAGTGAGGAAGGTTCAATCCTCAGCGTGACATTTTTTTTAGTTTTCCAGACTTTTTAAAATAGATGTTAAAGTAAAATAGATGTAATATTAAAATGAAAAATAAATGAAATAGTAAAAGAGATATAATAGTAACATACTTGTAATAGTAAAATAGATGTAATAGTAAAATATATGTAATAGTAAAATGGATTTAATAGTAAAATAGATACGTAAAAAAATATTATTTGTAAAAAAGATGTAAAAGTAAAATAGATGTTTTAGTAAAATAGATGATATAGTAAAATAGACGTAATAGTAAAAAAAATATAATAGCATGTGTAATTGTAATATAGATGTAATAGTAAAATAGATGTAATGGTAAAATAGTTGTTATAGTAAAATAGATGTAAAAAAATAGTTTTCCTGGGGTTGATTTTTTTTCAAAGAAATAATTCAAAACGGCTTGAAAAGACATGTGTAAATAAAACATCGATTGTCGGTTGGGAAGTGTTTTATTGTATTAGTAAGGCTGTAATGTTTTCAATAACTACAACAAGGTAACATTGTCGTTCTTTAGAAAACGCTTTTTGTTTTTTTGTTTAAAATTATTAGAATGAAGCAAAGATATATTCTTTTAAAAAAATAGAATAAAAACAGCAAAACTTATTTAAAAATACTTTTCTTCCTGACCTGAGATATAAAATCATATAATGAGGTTATCATCAGCGAAGGTTGGGAATTACCAGGTCATAAATACTTATCATTGTTTACAAAATTATCATCTACGGTTTTCGCAACTATCTCCCAAAGTTACGAATATCATCCAGGCTAATTTACTGATAATGTTAACAATTTAGAAATTTAATTTTTATTTAAGTTTATTTGCGTGCAATACAAAATCACTTCGGTTTTCTCGGTCCTCATGGAACTCGGAACCCACGCACCCTTCCCTCTGCGAACAACTGTGAGGCGCTGCATCGCCAAGGGAGGCAGAACAGCGCCTGGTATGCGTGGTTATACTGTACTCGGAGTGTGTTCATAATGCCTTATCTAAACTATAAAAGCTCATGCAGCATATCTGGAATAGTTCCTTCTTCACCGGAGGACTGTACCTGTTGAATCTCATGGCGAGCATGTTGGCTCAATACTCTTCTTTGGTTATATATTTCATTTTCAGAAGTGGCACGTGGAGTGCTCTTTATCACTAGGGAATATTTTATAATGGGCCTTTAATTTAAGAGGAAAAATGAATTTAATATTGGTATTTTTGGCTAAGGTACGAAATAATAAATTGTGCATAGTTAGTAAATAAACTTATGTATGTCCTTAAAATGTCTTGGAAAAACTTTGCTTGTGATAAATCTTATAATTGTTATTTTAGGTATCTTTAGGATGACGAAATCGTACGCAATATTACGGCGGAGAATAAGTTAAAACTAGAATTTATATCGGCTCATGGCGGTAGTTTTGATAAGTCCTCATCAGTAAATCAACAACCACCACAGTAAGCGGAAATTGTTGCTCGTGTCATAATGGAGAACTTGTCGGCCGGGGTTGGACCTCGACGCGATACCAACTCAGCCACTGACGAAATTATTTCTTGAACAATTAAGGCAACACAAGAATCTAATAACGAGGTTTTTCTCGAGTAACACATTTTAATTAATTTCTATGAATCTTAACGATAATACACATAAACATATGTACAATTTTCAAACCCATCCCTACGGATGTAAGTTATTTATATTTAAGACGAATAAAAACATTACTGTACCATTTTGATGTAAGATGATTTGAAAATTTTATAAAACGTTTTTCATACATAAAATATTTTTCTAGACGATAGACTATTGGTAACTTTCCAAGGGATTCCTCTTAAGACTTCCGAGATTTTGGTAGTAAGTCAATGAGAAATAATTAAAATAAAACCCACGGAAAAAATAATTTTCTAGGCCTGCTAGAAAATGTATCTTTACCAATACGACGGGCCGCGTTAAGATTCCCAATTTATTTTAGAGAGTTGCTAGGGCAAATTCAACCTAGGGTCTGTCCAATACACCAGAGCCGCGCGTCGCATGATTTTGTGCATGGCTTCTTTACTTACGCCGTTAAAATTCCGACTAAATTTAAGGGTATTAATATGTGGATGATTTGTAAAGCACCGTTTTGGTGCAAAATCACCTAAAGAGAGCTGTACAAATATATAATACATTTCTACTAAGATCCATGTTATTACTAACTATGGAGATGATATACATTACCATACTTACCTGGTAGGTCACTATTATTATTACGAAATATATTTTTTCTGAAATTTCCCCCACCCCCACGTTTTTGAAAGATTGCTTGGAATCATAATTCTATTTACAATTTTTTTGTAAATATTCTGAATTGCTCGCTAATACGAATTATGTTTAAATAAAACCTTCTGATTTACCTTATTTACTATAAAAGGATTCTGACTGCATTTGGGAAATTTTAAATTTTAGCATTTTTTTTTAATTACATAAAATGAAAATTATAAAAAAACCTTACCTAATCTAACTTAATCTAACCTAACCTAACCCAACCTAACCTAACCTAACCTGTAATAATCAAACCTAACCTAACCTAACTTATAATAACCCAACCTAACCTAACCTATAATAACCAAACCTAACCTAACCTATAATAACCAACCTTACCTAACCTAACCTATCATAAACCAACGTAACCTAACCTCAATTATCGTATCGTAACTCAACCTAACCTTATCTATCCAAACCTAACCTATCCTGACCTTACCAATCCTAATCTATAATAACCCAACCTAACCTAACCTATAATAACCCAACCCAACCTTACCTAACCTATCCTCACATAACCTATCCTTAACCAATCCAACCTTACCTTATTATAGGTAAGGTTGGGTTGGTTAAGTTGGTTGGTTAGTTGGTTATTGACCTTACCTTTTTTTTAAATATTTCTTTATTTATAAAACAGACCTAAATAAATACCTTTATTTAATTTTTGTAGCTCGGTCAAAATAGTACCTACCTAGTATTTGGATAGAGTAAATGGTAAAAATTCTATCCACTCATATCAGGAATAGGGTCTTTTCACAGTTTTTTTTATTGTCTAAAAAAAATAAGTAAAAAATTACGATAATAATGGAATTTTTATTTTATTTTTACGACGATGAATAAATTTTTTATAACACTTTAAAATGTGCTATTTTTAAAACGCCGCCGAAACGATAATTTCGCGCCGAATAGCTCTGTGACGTCAGCGCCGTCGATTCTGGCCATAAGTGATAGCTGTTAGATAGTAAATGGTCCGTAAGTTACAATAGGGGTCTTTACACAGTATTTTTTATTGTCTAAAAAAATTAAGTAAAAAATTACGAAAGAAACGTAATTTTTATTTTATTTTTACGACGATGAATAAATTTTTTATAACACTTTAAAATGTGCTATTTTTAAAACGCCGCCGAAACGATAATTTCGCGCCGAATAGCTCTGTGACGTCAGCGCCGTCGATTCTGGCCATAAGTGATAGCTGTTAGATAGTAAATGGTCCGTAAGTTACAATAGGGGTCTTTACACAGTATTTTTTATTGTCTAAAAAAATTAAGTAAAAAATTACGAAAGAAACGTAATTTTTATTTTATTTTTACGACGATGAATAAATTTTTTATAACACTTTAAAATGTGCTATTTTTAAAACGCCGCCGAAACGATAATTTCGCGCCGAATAGCTCTGTGACGTCAGCGCCGTCGATTCTGGCCATAAGTGATAGCTGTTAGTTAGTAAATGGTCCGTAAGTTACAATAGGGGTCTTTACACAGTTTTTTTTATTGTCTAAAAAAATTAAGTAAAAAATTACGAAAGTAACGTAATTTTTATTTAATTTTTACGACGATGAATAAATTTTTTATAACACTTTAAAATGTGCTATTTTTAAAACGCCGCCGAAACGATAATTTCGCGCCGAATAGCTCTGTGACGTCAGCGCCGTCGATTCTGGCCATAAGTGATAGCTGTTAGTTAGTAAATGGTCCGTAAGTTACAATAGGGTCTTTACACAGTTTTTTTTATTGTCTAAAAAAATTAAGTAAAAAATTACGAAAGTAACGTAATTTTTATTTTATTTTTACGACGATGAATAAATTTTTTATAACACTTTAAAATGTGCTATTTTTAAAAAGCCGCCAAAGCGAAATTTTCGCGCCGAATAGCTTTATAAGTCAGCTCTGTCGATTCCCGCCAGTGTTACCATGTGCATGGTTTTTACCATGTTTTCATGGTATTTTGGGTCATTTCTAACTCCATGGTTTTTTAAATAAAACAATGTCGAACAAGACACCAAAAACCTGTACTTTTGAATGAGATACGAATTTTCAGCATGGGTCGCGTGTGGAAAATCCCAAACTTTAGGAATGTAGGTAAGTTTTTAGATTCTCACGGCCAAAAGCATTTTTGTTGTTTGTTTTTGGGGTGTTATGCCGTGTTGCGCTGCCGTGTTAGGAATGTAGTTCAAACTTCAGTAGGTACCTATGGGTTCACATGATAACAATGTATATTTATATACTTATTATCTTTGTCAATAAATAATATGAATACATTAATTAAATTAAAAGAAATATTATATATCATGACTTTATGTAGGTACCAAAACTAACCGGCAGTGGAGTGCAGTGAATTTTTAGTGAGCAGATTGCTAAGATTGAAAAATACGACAATGATGTTATTATAGCTGAAATTTTTTTTTAAAATTTTATTTTTTTGTATGACGATTTTTTTAGCAAAGGTAAGCAATTTTTAATTATACTACCATGGCTAAAAAATCTTCATACAATAAATTGACATTTCGAAAACAAAAAAATCATTTTCAGCTACAACAACATCATTAATGTCGTATTTTTCAATCAGAGCACTCTAGCTCACAAAAAATTCACTGCACGCCATTGCTAACTAGGTACTGTAAAATGTAGGAAAAAAATTATTGGAGTTCTGGGAGAATTTTTTCTCCCTCGTCTCATGAACCTGAAAAAGTTGTTTAATTTTCATTATTATTTAATAGAGTTCTACAAATTTTACTTGACAACAGCAAAAAATTAAATATAAACTTTTGTTTTTGTCCTATTATTGAAAGGAGAAATATAAAATCCGTTACTGTTGTTTTCGTATTTAAATTCTCAATAAAAAAAGTTTTAAAAAAAGGCATGTTTTTTTTCTTCAGAATTTGGTAAAACATGGTTTTTTGTTTTTGGGACATGGTAACACTGATTCCCGCCATAGGTGATATCTGTCAGTTTGTAAATGATTCGTAAGTATGTGTATTATGGTGACCAGATAACTCAGACAAGTGGCATTTTAGACTCCCTTTTAAGAGTTATTAAAAGTGATGAAACAAAACTAGCTTATATAGGTTAAGTTAATTATGGTTTATTTTATTTTTCATCACTTTTAAAGACTTCAAAGGGTTTCTGAAATTCCACTTTTCCTTGTTGCCATGGAACCATTATAATTATATTTGTGTCATAGTATGATAGGAATAAATGATGATTGTGGTGTTTGAACGCATAATATGTAGGTATATACATTATATTTTATAGTAAATAATAACTTTTAATTTATTATGTATCAACATTATGTGTAATAAACCTACGTTACTGTATTAAGTATTAAAATAATGTTTTCTACTGAAATATAGTTTTTCTTTTACTCACCTAAATAAAAGTACTTAGATTATTTCTATACATATAGTATATCCACATACTATACGTTGAAAAATGTTCCACTATATTCAATTGAAAGGTTATATGTATCAGTAATGAGAAGGAATCCAAGGAAGGTAATAAAAACACTTTATATGTACATGTCACACATCCACCCATTTATATTTAAGTTTTTTTAAATATAGCATTGGACCAAAATTGGGTACATTTAATAATAAGTTCTTTGCATAATGCTTCATCATACATCACATTAGACTGTATGACTTTCTTACAAGTCTCAAAGTCATAGTTAGCAACACAATAAAGTGCAGCCGGCTTCCGGGCAAAATGCATTTGTAGTTGCATCTGTGCCATGACTTTGGGAGTAGGTTCCATGGAATCGGTTAGGTAGTTTTTCATTGTCGACTCCTTTGCTGGGCATTTCACTTCAACAATGAAATCTTCTCCCAAAGCATCTGGAGAAGCACCAAAAATTGGATACTCCTTACTCAAAATGAGACCACACTTTTTTATTAGTAGCCTCGATTACTTTTAAAACTTGTTCTTCGAGGATTCTACCACGCTGGATAGCTTTAGTATCAAAGATTTTAGCACCGAGAATACTTTCAACTAGTGACCCGTCTAGTGTGCAGCAGTGAGCCGCTTCATAAAACTTTGATGCCGTCACCCTACCGTAACGTAAGTTATGCCATAGTATATTGTCAGACTGGCCGATGGTTTTATAGGCTGCCTTCTGACAGTCATTGCCTGTTTACAATATTCAATAAAGTCCCCGGGTGTGGAGCCCATATTATTTCCAAAAAAATTACATTCCATGATGTGGATTGACAGATTTTCAAGAGGTGTTGGGTTTGCATAAAACTTAGTTAACTGTGTATTCATGTGAATGCTAGCATCTATCAGCTCTCTTGCGAAACTCCCATCATCCTCTGGCAAATCCATATGTCCTATGGTCCCCATGTCTTTTGCTTTTATAAACTTCAGGCTTGTACCTATTCCCGCCATCTTGGAGCGTTTCCAATAACATTGGATTGAAGTTTTTGGAGGTTCCTCACTGCGTCTGTGGAGCCATGATAAGAAGGCAAGTGCGTGCTTACAGCCACCTGGAACAATGAGAAGATGCAAAAATTAAGTTACTTTTATTTTTAATGTATGCTTATTTGGCGCCATTGCAGATTAAGGATCAGACATTTTTAAACATTAACTGCATACTTGGATCCATGTTGTCGGAGGGAGGAAACATAGAAACCAGCAAATCATTCTTCAGCCGAGCTGTTGAACTTAAGAATGAGTTTTAGAAACGACTCCTTCTCTTGTGACAAATGTTAACCGTGTAAAAATGTGGGGCGCCTGTTTGGCATGTTTCTCGACTATGAACCAATGCCGAAGGGATCAGTAACACTAGGTCCATCGGACTATCTTTCATTAAAATAACAGTAGAACAATGATAGCATTCCCACCTAACGAATGTGCTCTAAAGATTGCAATCTAAGTACAGGGTCAGCAGTTGTGTACTATCTGCAGTATCTATGGGTCTTGTACCGTACGCACAGCTTCTGAGAGGCTAACTTGACTCTGTCTTCGATGGCGCCCCAGTACCTGGGCTGGTCATTTAGAGTTACACCGAGCATATCAATGGAAATAATATCGGGAAGATTGCTTCCATTGAAGGAGACTAGTAGATATAAAAATGAGAGTAGAATAGAATACACAAATTAGGAACTAACCTTGGGATGCAGGACAATCTTCACACTTGCATGAATCTACAACCTCCAGTACTTCATTGCAAATCAGTGTTACTGTGTAAGCCTTTGTTCTGATTTTGTGCTCCGGAGTGACTCGAGCTTTCACAGTGCAAATATTGTCAATTCGTTTCACTTGGACATATCCCACTGCACTGTCTCCATAATTTTCCCGTGCTGATCTGTAATATACATAATATTGTTTATCAAAACATTAATCTACCAAACCATAGCATTATCAGCAGGCAGGAGGGAATGTTTTTTTGCAGATTTGACATTTAACATTACAATGAGAACAAATTTATTAACTATTTATATTCATAATTTAAAGGTGGAAACAATTCTACAACCTTTGTATACGGTTGTAATGTTCAATGTTCTACAGAGCATCTTCTGTCACGGAGGTTAGGAGGCTTGCTGTCTTGTTTCAATTTGATGAAAAGGGGCCAAAATAAACACAATTTGTTCTTATGTTTTTGAAATATTGAAATACATATAGGATTAGTGTGTATACAATATGTTTTTCTTACCTTGTCGCTTTAAAACCTCTAAATTCAGCACTTAGAAAATCACTATTCCCAGCTATAAAAGATGCCATCATTATAGCGTCTATTTTAGGCAAATTGTCCGACTGTAACTACACAATATTATTAAATTACTATAAGAAAATAACACAAGCGTCTTGAATAAATCAAATATAACCGGTAAAAACTACAAATAATGTTTTGCCTTCTGACAGCGACTCGGCGTTCATAGAAATGAATGATGTTGACAGTCGGCGGGCGTGACGTCATGATTCGGTCAACCAATCATGGTCCGTTCGGATTTGCCCAATTTTAGGCTGCTTTTAAAATCATTAATTATGAATGAAAATATTAAAATTGGACGTTTTTAGTAAGATAATCATAATCATAAAATTAAACTTTAAATCTTCCACATATTTTTAACGGTATCCCTAGTTTGTGAAAATACCCTATACCAACAAAAGAAAATTTCATCAACAGAAATTATTCCGTCTGTCTCTTCATACAGCGAAAACAAATTTTTATTTTACGTAATTTAAAATTAAAATGCTAAAATTAAAAATTTCCCAAATGCATTCAGATTCCTTTTATATTAATTAAGGTAAATCAGAAGGTTTTATTTAAAAATATTTCGTATTATCCTTGTCCAGCGATTCCGAATAATTACCTTTTTTTGCTGGGAATCCAGTACTGAAATATCCCACACAAATCCATTAGGATATTGTGAGGAAATCGGAGTGAAATTTAGGGAAATAAAAATTTCGGGCATACCAACACTGCTGATTTTAGCACCTATAAATATTTTCTCTTGTCTTAGTCAATTTCACTGGCCTATCTTGTTCCTCGGGAAAAGGTTATCCGTAAATGACCTATTGCACGAAAATGATAATTTTGGTGGGTTGGGTAGAGGCGGGAGAGATGCCACCATTTTGGGAAAAGAATGCAAATGATAATTGCGAAATAAAATTAAAAAAACTGTTTTGCTATTGTAATAACAATTGTTTTATTATCTTGCTTTTTAAATACATAAAAAAGAGATAATGATGCCCTCACTGCTGAAGATTATATTTTCATTTTCATTTAAAAATTCAGTAGTATATGTATCATACGTATCCAGACCTCAAGAATCTTTCAGAGGAATTCATATTTACGTAAAAATTACAAAAACACTCAAACCCCGAAACCGCTCGATACCATGTCGCCGACACAATTGGAAATCTTCAAATCATAATTACTTAATGAAATTATATGCTGTATGTGATTAATCAAGACAATTACATAGAAATATAACAGCAGAATACATCTGAAAATAACCATCCAGCACCTCACTCGGGACCTCCCGCCTTCAGAATGGCTCACTCTATGAAAGCAACCCAGTATTTACGTGACCCCCACCTCCATACTATCCAGAAGGAATTCCATGATGGCCGCCGAGTTTTCAACCAATCACAGCTCAACATACTTCATTGACGAGTCACCAATCACGAAATGAACCTCCCTAAAGGGGCGACCCAGTATTTACGCGAAACCCCCTCCATACCACCCGAAAGGAATTCCATGATGGCCGCCGAGTTTTCAACCAATCACAGCTCAACATACTTCATTGACGCCCTTATCAAAAACTGATAACACGGATTATCGCAACCACCGATGATGACATCAGATCCAATTTACAAGAAAATATTAGAAGATATAACCACAGAATAAATATCAATATCAAGAAATAATTAATTACTAACATAATATCTTAAAGAATTGTACCTAAATATGTTTTTCACTCCTTGGGGAATGTTCAAACCAAGGATATTTTGCTTCAACCCCAATATGAAACTTTGTATAATTTATTATAAAATAAATAAACGGGACTGAAGGAGGTGGTTTGGGTAAATTGAACTGGCCTGGTAAAAGGTATAATATTAACATATAATATTCCTCTAAACAAATTAATTGTAAAGAGGAAAAATACCTAACCAACTCACCTTTCATGAAAGGGATGAAAACTCCCCCAATAGGGTTCGATTTGAAAACGTTCTATAAATAGAGAACCGAATTCCATACAAAGTCAGTTCAAAAAACTACCCCAAGTGAGAAACTTCTCTCCTGAAGAAACCATCTCCAAAGTCTACAAATCTCAAGAAAAATATTTTCAAGTGTTTTAATTCAGTATTAAATTCAGTTTTTTCCAGTCTTAAATTCCTTCCGTCGACTCAGACTTGGGAATCAATCCTTCTCTGATTTTGACATTAAATTTTATCTACCGAGACTGAAACACTAATAAAGGTGTATCCAGCTACCTACGCATTTACAGTATTATACGGACGGAATATTGTTTCGTATATTTGGTCCTTCGAGCCGGATCTACACACGTCTTCAGTCTCAATTAAAGGTGGTGATGCCGTCACTTCGCAGCGGCCGCAAGGCCTCAACATCATCTGAGACCAGCCGTAACCGAACCCAACCTGTTACTGAGAACCCCCAAGAGCCCGATGCACCTTCTGAATCAACTGAAGACTCTCTCCAAATGCTACGCCGAGAAATGCGCATTCGTGAGGAGCAACTAAATAAACAAATCACAGAACTACAATCAGCCCTGAATGAAGCCACACGCCAAACGGCTACCCAACCCATGCCCAACTTAACCGCACCTGAAGTAACTCCAAATGTACCTCCGAGCCCAGCAGCTAACATCACCATATCAGGACAAGAATACCCAACTCATAACACAATGGAGTACCAACCACAGCCATTCCTGACAAACCTGGACTCTCCGCTCTCTCCACCACCTCCTACAAATGAAGAAAGAGCGCGACTTACTCAAGAGTGGTTACGACAAGGCGCCGACCCACTGACTCAAATAGCGTCGATAATGGCAGACGCCATCCGCTCCACCAGATCCCAAGACACCCCTCGGTCGCTGGAAGACGACTCAAGGATGGCAGCTCTCATCGCCAGGCAGTCTTCAGCAAAGGATCTACCCCTATTTTCTGGAGACCCGCTCGAGTGGCCTACCTGGAAGGCGCAATATATGCAGTCCACTTCCACCTGCCAAATGACCGCTAGTGAAAACCTCATCCGACTGCAACGCGCCCTCAAAGGCAAGGCGCGAGAGACAGTAGCACCCCTGCTGATGGATCCCTTTCAACTGCCCGAGATCCTTAACGTACTTGAGCAACGGTACGGCAACTCAGGAGCAATAGCCAAATTTATGCTCGAAAAAGTAAAAAGGCTACCCTACCTCACACCTAACGTATCTCTGGAAGACCTGACAGACTTCTCCGGGACAGTGCAAAATTTGGTGGCCTCCCTCCGGATCCTGAAAACCGATGGCTACCTCACCAACCCTACATTGCTGAGCGACATCACCGACAAGCTACCAAACACTCTACGACTAGCCTGGCTGATGGAAGTCCGTGGACAGCGCCCCCCTGCCACCATCACCCAACTTGCTGCCTTTATGAAGGAGATAACCAACGCAATACCAAACAGCGGGATGGTAGACCGCCCACGACCTCGCCCACGCCGAGACCAAGTCCATGCAGGATACCAAGGACAAAGCAACAATCCAGGAAGAACGCCATACGCCCTCAAACGCAAGGCAATCACACCACCCAGCTATCCCGGGAGGAACCAGAAACATCAAGTAACCGCGAGCGGTTGTGCCCAGTGCGGCAGCAACCACCTCACCAGAGAGTGCCAAGAGTTTGCCGCCAAAAACGTTGCCCTCCGGTGGGAGACAGTTAACGCAGCCAACCTATGCAGGAAGTGTTTGGGCAGACATCACTCTCGAGAATGCAAGGAAACAAAATGGTGTAGCATAGAAGGGTGTCAGCTCCCACATCACACCTTATTACACGATCCTCAATTCTCACCTCAGAATACCGTAAACCTGTGACGCCAAAACACGAACCAGAACGTCCTCCTGAAGATTATACCAGTCATACTCAGCACACCAGGTCAAGAAACACATTCAACATTTGCACTACTCGATGAAGGATCAACAGTGACACTGGTTGACGCCGATACAGCAGCACAAATCAGAGCATACGGCCCAGTTCACGGTCTACGAATCCACGGTGCTAAAGGAATGTGCACCTCTGACAAACTATCACAACGAGTGCGGCTGACAATAAGAGGAGCGGGCCAAGGCGACACGTATCAAATCATCGCCAACACCATAAGCAACCTCAACCTTCCTCAACAACAAATCCACGGAAAACCCGTCATCCCAAAGATACTAATTGGACAAGATAACGCCTACCTAATTGTGTCGAGAGAAGTGAAAGAAAATAATGATACAACACGAATAATTTCACGCACCGCACTAGGATGGATCGCCCATGGCGGATCAAACCCAGGATACGGACACCCTGCCACCACATTGGCACTTCAACGTGAAACTGCCTCAGACATGCGATTGGAAGAACTTCTGAAAACAAATTTTACCGTCGACTCACTCGGTGTGACCGCAGCAACCCGAGTCAACACAAACATACAACGAGCAATTGCGCTGATGACTGCAACAACCCGCCCCCTGCCTACTGGAAGATGGGAGACTGGCTTGATATGGCGCAACCCAGAAACCATCTTACCTGACAACCGACAGTGCGCACTGAGACGGCTCATTTCCCTAGAAAAGAAACTGACAAGAGATAAGGACCTGAAAACAGCTTACACTGACAAGATTAATCAGCTAATATCTAAAGGCTATGCGAAAAAGCTGTCGAACAACGAAGCATCAACACGTACACCCCGACGATGGTATCTGCCACATTTTGCAGTAACCAACCCCAATAAACCAGGAAAAATCAGGGTGGTGTTCGACGCAGCCAGCCGATGCCGAGGAACCTCACTCAATGACCAGTTGCTCACAGGCCCCGACCTGCTGTCATCACTCCTGGGAAACATCATGCGCTTCCGGGAAGGAAACGTTGCCATTGCTGCTGACATCAAAGAGATGTTTTTACAAATAAAAATAAAACCGGAAGACCAACAATCGCAGCGATTCCTGTGGCGAACATCAACCAAGGACGAACCCGAAACATACCAAATGACTTCGATGATGTTTGGCGCCACCTGTTCACCAAGCAGCGCCCAATTTGTTTTGGGCAAGGTCGCTGAGAGGTACCAACACGAATACCCATCCGCCGCAGCAGCTATTCGCGCTAAATTCTACATGGACGATTACTTGGATGCGGTAGACACTCACCAGGAAGCTGCCAAACTCACCCAAGATGTGAGTACCCTCCTCGCGAAAGGAGGGTTCCATTTGACCAACTGGGCATCCAACAATCCAGCAGCTATTGCCAATTTTCCTGCCGAAGATCGCACCAACACCACAATAGCCATCAGCAACGGGAGCCCAGAAACAGAACGAGTACTCGGACTCATCTGGGACCCTTCCACAGACCACTTCCTATACTCATTTAACGAGATGACTCCGTCCGAAGCTATCACATTACCCACGAAGCGACAATTACTATCAACAGTTATGAAAATTTTCGATCCAGTGGGCTTCATTGGCTGCCTGACGATCAGAACAAAAATGCTTCTACAAGACGTATGGCGATCAAACATCGGCTGGGACGAATCCATCAAACCCGAACACGCGCAGAAATGGGCAAACTGGCTGAACCTACTACACACAAACAACATTTCAATCCCGAGACGTTGCCTATACAACAAACAGAGCAACGTAACCCTACATCTCTTCTGTGACGCATCAGAACAAGCCTGCTGCTCCGTAGCCTACTTCACCGAAGAAGTAGAGGGAAAGACGCATACGACATTCATTGCAAGCAAATGCAAAGTCGCACCACTGAAACCTCTCTCCATTCCTCGCCTCGAACTGCAAGCCGCCCTCATTGCAGCCAGACTCGCCCAAACAATCCAGAAGGAGAGCACAGCCCACATACGCCGCACATGTTTTTGGACAGACTCTACAACAGTACTATGCTGGCTACGCACCGACCCACGATCCTACTCAACATTTGTGGCCAACCGACTAGGAGAGATAGACGAGCTGACCAGAATACCCGACTGGAAATGGGTACCTACGAAACTCAATCCTGCTGACATCGGCACACGGGACCTCGAAATACCCGACCTGACACCAGAAGGAAGATGGTTCTCCGGCCCGGCCTTCATTACCCACTCAGAAAACAAATGGCCCAAAGAGCGCGCACCCGCCCATAAACCCAATGACCTAACTCTGGAAGTCAAACCTCTCTACGTCGGACTCATCATCGAAAGAGGCGAAGCTCTACCAGCAATTGAACGATTCTCATCGTGGCACCGACTGATCCGCTCGACTGCTTGGATTCTCCGCTTTACCAGACGATGCCGGATGGGCCCCAACAGAACCCCAGAGGGACCACTAATAGCGGAAGAAATAAAAACAGCTGAACACAAATGGATCAGAAGGTCACAAGAAGACGCTTTCGGTTCAGCCCTACATACCCTACGAGAAAAGAAAAAATTACCCGCTAGCAGCCGCCTCAACCCCCTGAACCCATTTTTCGGCCCGGACGGTATCCTCCGAATGGGAACACGCCTGCAAACATTAGAAAAGGCTAAAGAAGTAGCCCGAACTCCCATCATCCTGGATGGCGACAACGCGTACACCCGTCTCCTGATTAATCACTACCACAAGAAATCAGATCACCCCAGTACGGAAAAAACAGTAGCAGAAATACGCAGCCATTTTTTCATACTCAGACTACGTACAATAAGCCGAAAGATTGCGCACACCTGCCCAATGTGCTGCATACGACGCAGCAAACCCAATCCGCCCCAGATGGGCGTACTACCACCACCACGACTGATGCATCACGTCCGCCCATTCACACATTGCGGGCTGGATTATTTCGGTCCTATGACCATAACAGTCGGCAGACACAGAGAAAAACGTTACGGAGCCATCTTCACCTGCCTCTCAACACGTGCCATCCACCTGGAATTAACTACTTCACTATCAGCTGACTCCGCAATCATGGCCCTACAAAGGATGACCGCACGAAGAGGACAACCAACTGCCATATACTCTGACAACGGCACGAACTTTCATGGAGCCGACGCTGAGATGAGAGACGCCTTGATGTCATTAAGCCAGGATACCAAGATGATCGACGCAATAGCCACTCAGGGCATAGAATGGCACTTCATACCTCCGATGAGTCCCCACATGGGGGGAGCCTGGGAGAGATTAGTGAGGTCGGTTAAAAAAGCCTTAAACGCCACGCTAAAGGAGAGAACGCCTAAAGAAGAAACTCTCCGCACAGCCCTAGCGGAAGCCGAATTCATTGTGAACAACCGCCCTCTTACCCACATTTCGGTCGATCCACGAGACGAAGAGCCCCTGACCCCCAACCACTTCTTACTGGGGTCAGCCGGGAAACGACCTCAATTATCGTTCTACAATAAAACAGAAGAAGAAGTGTGCCTCCGCCGTCAGTGGCGCATTGGGCAACAACTCGCGGACGCTTTTTGGAGAAGATGGTTGCACGAGTACCTACCCACTATGGCCGCCCGACAAAAATGGCACCATCCAATTACACCAATTAAAAAGGATGACCTAGTAATCATCATGGATCCAGCACTACCCCGGAACAACTGGCCACGTGGCCGTGTCATCGAAGCAGTACCTGCAGCCGATGGTCAAGTCCGAACTGTTCGGATCCAAACAAGCACTGGAGTCTACATAAGACCGGCAGTAAAAGTTGCCGTCATCCTCCCGGCCGCACTGGACGACTCCTGCAACCCCAACAAATAGAAATCGACACAAGTGACAGAACTTGTCTATATTGGCATCTCCAGACAACTACTCCCACTTCCTACTCCCGCAGGGGGCGCCCGACAACGCTGGCACTGAGCGGCTATCCCTCACTGACACGGCGGAGTTTGGCCCGCACCCCCTCGATGGCGCTGGCACTGAGCGGCTATCCCTCACTGACATGGCAAAATCGACTCCCACTTCCTACTCCCGCAGGGGGCGCCCGACAACGCTGGCACTGAGCGGCTATCCCTCACTGACACGGCGGAGTTTGGCCCGCACCCCCTCGATGGCGCTGGCACTGAGCGGCTATCCCTCACTGACATGGCAAAATCGACTCCCACTTCCTACTCCCGCAGGGGGCGCCCGACAACGCTGGCACTGAGCGGCTATCCCTCACTGACACGGCGGAGTTTGGCCCGCACCCCCTCGATGGCGCTGGCACTGAGCGGCTATCCCTCACTGACATGGCAAAATCGACTCCCACTTCCTACTCCCGCAGGGGGCGCCCGACAACGCTGGCACTGAGCGGCTATCCCTCACTGACAAAGCGGAGTTTGGCCCGCACCCCCTCGATGGCGCTGGCACTGAGCGGCTATCCCTCACTGACATGGCAAAATCGACTCCCACCTCCTACCCCGCTGGGGGCCCCCCCCGACTGAGTTGGCACTGAGCGGCTATCCCTCACTGACACGGCGAAGTCTAAACAGCATCCTCTCGATGGCACTGGCACTGAGCGGCTATCCCTCACTGACATCGCAAAGCTTGGACAACACTCCATCGATGGACTAGCATTGAGCGGCTATCCCTCATTACCAGGACATAACAACCTGCGGAAACATCAAAAGAAGATACGTCTGAAGAACTAGCTGAGTACAGGCAAGACTGTACGGGGGGAGTGTATCATACGTATCCAGACCTCAAGAATCTTTCAGAGGAATTCATATTTACGTAAAAATTACAAAAACACTCAAACCCCGAAACCGCTCGATACCATGTCGCCGACACAATTGGAAATCTTCAAATCATAATTACTTAATGAAATTATATGCTGTATGTGATTAATCAAGACAATTACATAGAAATATAACAGCAGAATACATCTGAAAATAACCATCCAGCACCTCACTCGGGACCTCCCGCCTTCAGAATGGCTCACTCTATGAAAGCAACCCAGTATTTACGTGACCCCCACCTCCATACTATCCAGAAGGAATTCCATGATGGCCGCCGAGTTTTCAACCAATCACAGCTCAACATACTTCATTGACGAGTCACCAATCACGAAATGAACCTCCCTAAAGGGGCGACCCAGTATTTACGCGAAACCCCCTCCATACCACCCGAAAGGAATTCCATGATGGCCGCCGAGTTTTCAACCAATCACAGCTCAACATACTTCATTGACGCCCTTATCAAAAACTGATAACACGGATTATCGCAACCACCGATGATGACATCAGATCCAATTTACAAGAAAATATTAGAAGATATAACCACAGAATAAATATCAATATCAAGAAATAATTAATTACTAACATAATATCTTAAAGAATTGTACCTAAATATGTTTTTCACTCCTTGGGGAATGTTCAAACCAAGGATATTTTGCTTCAACCCCAATATGAAACTTTGTATAATTTATTATAAAATAAATAAACGGGACTGAAGGAGGTGGTTTGGGTAAATTGAACTGGCCTGGTAAAAGGTATAATATTAACATATAATATTCCTCTAAACAAATTAATTGTAAAGAGGAAAAATACCTAACCAACTCACCTTTCATGAAAGGGATGAAAACTCCCCCAATAGGGTTCGATTTGAAAACGTTCTATAAATAGAGAACCGAATTCCATACAAAGTCAGTTCAAAAAACTACCCCAAGTGAGAAACTTCTCTCCTGAAGAAACCATCTCCAAAGTCTACAAATCTCAAGAAAAATATTTTCAAGTGTTTTAATTCAGTATTAAATTCAGTTTTTTCCAGTCTTAAATTCCTTCCGTCGACTCAGACTTGGGAATCAATCCTTCTCTGATTTTGACATTAAATTTTATCTACCGAGACTGAAACACTAATAAAGGTGTATCCAGCTACCTACGCATTTACAGTATTATACGGACGGAATATTGTTTCGTATAGTATAGATAGTAAGAAGTAATTATAATACAATATTATGTAGTGTTTTTTTCTGAAATAATTATAAATATATTACATTGTGTTTTAAATGCAGTTGAGTCGTTTCGGTTTCTGTTTGTATTTGGTGTCAGTGTATATTTTCTATGTTTTGTATCCAATTTTTTGGAAATGAATTAAATTGTTACAATATATTGTTATGAGTTTTGAATGAGATTGGGATTCTGTTGTAGAAATTAGTGCTAAGGAAGCTTTTTGACCCAAATGTTTTTTTTTGTAGTTGTTTGCATTATTATATTTTTTGTATTTTTTTTTGTATTTAAGAATGTAATGGAGGATTGTTTTAGAATGAAGTTATTTAATTAACTTGTTAAGTTTTTCGATGATTTAGTAAAAAAAAAATCATTTTGGCTTTGTGGGTTTTAATGAGCGATTTTAGGATATTGTCATTGGCACTGGCTCATCCGATATTAGTGGTTTTGAAAAAAAAATAGATTAGCTAAACAAAAAAAGTATTATTTTATTGTTAATGCACTCAGTCCATTTAGCAGATCCATTTAGGTTTTTATTTTGTAAAAAAATAATTCAATTCACACCTGTTAATCCTTTTCAATTGACCCTGAAGAATCCTGGTGAGAATGAGTTTTTTTAATGAAAGACAAACATTCCCAGATTATGAATCTCATATAATCAATATTTGAAAATCTCATAATACCACCACTGAAATGTAGTAAAACTTTGGCGTTTTTTTTTCAGTTCAAATTTTCATCAACGCTCAACGCATCAACGCAAACGCCACTAACACCACCACAGACGAGTAGGCACTGACTTGTGTAGTTCAACTCTAAAGCTTCCATCAATCAATTATAACAAATATATGATATCTCCGCCACATCAAAAATTATTACGAATGTGGCATCTCTCCCTCTGTGGTGTTTCTCCCACATTTACCCCACGTCAGTGTTTGATAAAGACGTTTATCAGAATAATTATAAACTTACGTTGTTATGCGAAAACAAGTCGACGCTTTTCAATACTCTCTTGTGCTGTGTCAAAATGTTGTTCCAGCCCTTTGCGAGCTCTTGTCTATTGTTTTTGGGTGAGTTAATTGTGTTACCTGTAAATTATTATATAGTCGAACCTCTCATAACGAGTTTAATTCGATCCAGAATCATACTAGTTATTTGAAACACTCGTGAAGCGAAATTTTTTTCCCCAATGTAAAATACTATAATGCGATCCATGCCAACTTTCTATAGCAAAATATGAAAATGAAATGAAAATGAAATGAAAATGAAATGAAAATGAAATGAAAATGAAATGAAAATGAAATGAAAATGAAATAAAAATGAAATGAAAATGAAATGAAAATGAAATGAAATTAAAATGAAATGAAACGAAAATGAAAATGAAATGAAATGAAAATGAAATGAAAATGAAATGAAAATGAAATGAAAATGAAATGAAAATGAAAATAAAATGAAAATGAAATGAAAATGAAATGAAATTGAAATAAAAATGAAATGAAAATGAAATGAAAATGAAATGAAAATGAAATGAAAATGAAATGAAAATGAAATGAATATGAAATGAAAATGAAATGAAAATGAAATGAAAATGAAATGAAAATGAAATGAAAATGAAATGAAAATGAAATGAAAATGAAATGAAAATGAAATGAAAATAAAATGAAAATGAAATGAAAATGAAAATGAAATGAAATTGAAATAAAAATGAAATGAAAATGAAATGAAAATGAAATGAAAATAAAATGAAAATGAAATGAAAATGAAAATGAAATGAAATTAAAATAAAAATGAAATGAAAATGAAATAAAAATGAAATGAAAATGAAATGAAAATGAAATGAAAATGAAATGAAAATGAAATGAAAATGAAATGAAAATTATGAAAATTAAATGAAAATTAAATGAAATGGAAATGAAAATTAAATGAAAATGAAATGAAATGAAAATGAAATGAAAATGAAATGAAAATGAAATGAAAACGAAATGAAAATAAAATGAAATGAAAATGAAATGAAATGAAATTAAAATGAAATGAAACGAAAATGAAAATGAAATGAAATGAAAATGAAATGA
The DNA here is from genome assembly GCA_026573805.1 of Hesperophylax magnus. Lineage (NCBI taxonomy): Eukaryota > Metazoa > Arthropoda > Insecta > Trichoptera > Limnephilidae > Hesperophylax > Hesperophylax magnus. The sequence continues at coordinate 1,254,077 of JAIUSX010000230.1, read as the reverse complement.
AAATGAAATGAAAATGAAATGAAAATGAAATGAAAATGAAATGAAAATGAAATGAAAATGAAATGAAAATAAAATGAAAATGAAATGAAAATGAAAATGAAATGAAATTGAAATAAAAATGAAATGAAAATGAAATGAAAATGAAATGAAAATGAAATGAAAATGAAATGAAAATGAAATGAAAATGAAATGAAAATGAAATGAAAATGAAATGAAAATGAAATGAAAATGAAATGAATATGAAATGAAAATGAAATGAAAATGAAATGAAAATGAAATGAAAATGAAATGAAAATGAAATGAAAATGAAATGAAAATGAAATGAAAATGAAATGAAAATGAAATGAAATGAAAACGAAATGAAAATGAAATGAAAACGAAATGAAAAGGAAATGAAAATTAAAATTCTAGCAGACACAAGTCAAAAAATCTCGGAGAACCCAGAGAGACAACTGATTGACACATCAGTACTTGAAAGGTCATATTCTTATCTCCGCAATTATTAAATTTAGTAAGTCACGTACATATCATTTATATTTTTAGTAACAACACGAACGTTTTTATATTTTCTCAAATAATGGCAAAACTAATGTACGACGACATTTTAATTTGCCAAAATAACTAAATTTGTTTATACCACTATTTAATAAAACAATATTAACATGTTTCAAAATCAATCAGAATACAAAGTATTCTAAAAATTAGTACCTACACATAAGACTAGACAAATAAGTATGGACAAATATGGACAAAAAATCTGTATTAAATGATATTGTTTCTTTGTTCAAAATCTTAAATCTCAAAGTCCAAAAATCAAATTTGGATACCACCTTTGGGCTGGAGCCCCTAAATACTTGATAAACATACTTGAAATGCAAAAGAAGGCAATCCGTCTGATTAATAAGAGACCGGTTGCCATTTTAAATGCGCAGACTTAATGTAGGCATGCTGAGTCTATTCTACAGATATTTCAATATAGCCTGTCCTTAGGAACTAGCAGCGTTTATCTCCTGTGTATCGATGCAGGAGCGGACCACCCGTTAACAGTAGTTGATGTTGGCCTCATGAGAACTGGTCGATTCTTCGACTTATTTTTGTATATGTGGAACGACCTACCGGAATCCGGCTTTTCTTCTATATATAATCCGTGCATCTTCATGACCCGACTCAATAAATCCCTTCCTACAGCCCCTACCTTAACCCATCTCACAACGCTGAACAAGTGAGTGGCGATACAAATTCCCTCTCTTTGCACTGTACAGACAGGGGCGCTCTTGTGAGGAGTCGCATAAAAATAACAAGCAATCAAATTGGACAGTTGGGACGCTTGTGCGGTATTCACATTAAAATATACTGTGCGTTGGATATTTGAACCCTTGCTAACATATTTTTTTATAAAACTCAACAAACTTTTATTTTTCACAGTTCTATCGAAGAGTGCTACCTCGCTACATCTGAAAACTGACACGATTACATTTGTACGGTAAGTAGTCATTTCACAGTTCTATCGATGAGTGCTACCTCGCTACATCTGAAAACTGACCTGATTCCATTTGTACGGTAAGTAGTTATTTCACAGTTCTATCAAAGAGTGCTACCTCGCTACATCTGAAAACTGACACGATTACATTTGTACGGTAAGTAGTCATTTCACAGTTCTATCGATGAGTGCTACCTCGCTACATCTGAAAACTGACCTGATTCCATTTGTACGGTAAGTAGTTATTTCACAGTTCTATCGAAGAGCGCTACCTCGCTACATCTGAAAACTGACACGATTACATTTGTACGGTAAGTGGTCATTTCACAGTTCTATCGAAGAGTGCTACCTCGCTACATCTGAAAACTGACACGATTACATTTGTACGGTAAGTGGTCATTTCACAGTTCTATCGAAGAGTGCTACCTCGCTACATCTGAAAACTGACACGATTACATTTGAACGGTAAGTAGTTATTTCACAGTTCTGTCGAAGAGTGCTACCTCGCTTAATCTGAAAACTGACCTGATTCCATTTATACGGTAAGTACTTATTTCATTTCTTAGGAAGAGAAAATTTTAAAAATATGTATATACAGTAAAATCATTTAACCCCTCAAATCTCTGACATGTTCTGTCAGAATGTTGGAATATTTTTTCTTTGCAATCAAATCCCAAATAAATGGAATATTTCAGAACGTATCCAAAAACTAAAAAATACTTTTGAAAGGAGTTATCTAATAGGTTAGTTTTTAGATTTTCACGGCCAAAAGCATTTTTGTTGTTTGTTTTTGGGGTGTTATGCCGTGTTGCGCTAACTCCTTCTTTAGCCGACGTTATCTAATATCTTATAATTTATCTAATCATAAAATTTTCAAGTACCTACGCTTTAAAATTTTATGATTAGATGTAAGCATATGCTTCAAATCAATCTTAAAAACGTTTTTAAAATGGCTCTTTTTTGTGTAAGCTGGTATGGCTAAAATTAGTGATAAAGAAAAAATCACATCTTATATTAGACAAAGTTATTATAAATATTACTGCCAACTCAATTTTTGTCGTTTCAGATAAAAATAATAAATGAAAAATTCACAAAGTTTAATTTTTTTTTCTCAAATAGCGGTCGGAACTTCTGGATTCATAGAGGTGTATATTTTAATTATTCTGTAATTAACTGCTATATTTGAATATAAAGCTTTATTTTTTTTTCTTTTATCTTAGTTTTGTTCATCTTTCTAACTAAGACGGTAAGAGAGACACGATTTCTTTGAAACCGTATGAGCTGTTCTGAAAATGGAACAAATTGACTCTACGGGTAATAGCCATTTGTTCCCTAAACAGAACAAATTAACCTGAGGAGTTAATCTATCAATTAAATGTATAGTAGAATCATTTTAAATAGATTCTTGCTTGTGTAGTGGTGTGCTGTAGGTTAGGACTACTGCTGGGTAAGAGGTTACTGTGAGCGAGGATCCCAAACTATTTAGAACTAATTTGAACTTATAATTGTAATATATCATTATTGAATTTATATCACATAATCGATTCCAAATGTGATTGATGTAGATTATCCATTTTCTCGCTTGTACTACGAGTTTCCGGACGCTTTGTATATCATGTTTTTTAATTTTTTTCAATTTGTGAGGCGGGTATGGGTACCGCCGCCCCGGGAACCATTTATCGGAACCTCTATCATGGGTCATCCGAAATGGTTCGCGGTTTGGTAGCATGGCTTGGCAGGGGTGCCCTGGTTCATGGAGTGAGGATTGTCTAGGACTTGACAGCGGATGCGTCTGCCCACATAATGTGTGGTCGCCGGATTTGAAGAGAGTCGTTGAGGGAGATATTTTCACTTCTCCAGAAGGACTCTCTCGGAAGTGGAGAGATGAATTCAAACGTCAGTCACTCTTGGTCACACTGATCCCCAAATTCCTACCCACCCTCATTCCTTCTTCCTCATTCCCAGATCATATTATCCTTCCACTCCTAAAAAAAACCTTCGTTTAAAAAAACCCTCCTCACAGCATATCCAAAGATGAAATAGGCCTTGAGGGAAATTATTTCCCTCAGAGCCTCCTGCATGGAGCAAATGTTAAAAAAAACCCTAGTGTGCCAAGGTGGATTTACTGGTACATCATCGTACTCTACAGTATTATGAATACATAAAAAATAATAATTTAAACAAGGTCTTCAATTTCAGTTGAATCTTTTCTTATTAACGATTCATTGATATATTTACTGAAGAAACACATATTAACAACCTTACTAATAAAAACTTCCCAACTGTGTTTTAGTTGCACATTGAATAAAGACTATATAATTTATGTTTCGAATTATTAATAATAAAAAACAATGTCTTTAACTGGCTACGAAAGAGCTTGTGACACGTCAGTTTCCCATCTTAAAAAGTTTGGTTATTTCAGACATATTATTTGTTTTTAATTGACTGTTACCACGTGAATTTAATAAGAATTTTATAACATACGAGTACATACGTAAGTGCCTTATGCATTTGTAGGTAACATATACATCCAAGAAATCTACGTTTATATTGTGCTAAGAATGAATCAAACATGTAGCTTTATTTAGTTAATCTCTGGGATTTTTTTTATTGTATAAACGGGATAAAAAGTGAGATGACAGTTTTCTTGCAGATTCACTACATAAAAGTTTTTTTTTCAAAATGTCACATTATCTACATTTTTTCGACATTTAGAGTGAAAATAAATATGCCATTTTTTCTACTTTTTTCATATTTGAAGTCAAAATATTCCAATTAAAAGTATTTTTCAAATACAAGTGTAAAAGGTAATTTTATATTTAATGTATTACTTTAAAGATTAAATAAACCGCCGATGCAGCGTTTTCGAGTTATTGTTAGTTCTGCAAATGGGTATTACTGTTTTTTTACATTTTCGCTGAACGACCGATCGATATTTATCAAATCAACCAAATTGTTAACAAATTCCGCGATCTCCGTCTTACTATGATTTTAATTCATTCATATTCCTGGGAGGCGGGCGGTTGTGTCGGGCTCGTGATTATGAGTAACGTTTTCTACTAACCCGTTCTTATCCTACCGTGTATTTATTATTATAATTGTCATAAAATTGATTTTGGAAAGAAAGTCTTATATGTTAAATGAAGACAAAAAAGGCAATCAACGTTTAAAGGGTTAAATTGGGATAAAATTAATTTTAGAAAGTCTAACATGTTAAATAAATACTAAAAAAGTGTTTGCTAATGAATAAATCATAACAAAATGTTAGTTCGATCTTGTGAAAAATAATAAAAAAGAGAAATTGCTGGTTATACGCAGGGAAAAGGTATAACCACCCCCAAAGAGGGGAAGTCAACGGCGCAATTCATATAAATTCCAAATCAACTGTCACAACCAGGATAACAAAGCTTAAAGATTGCTTAGTAACAGTATAAAAATTAAACGTTATTTGCTACTTTCCAGAAATACCCGACAGACCAGCGAAGGGTGCTTACTGCCACCATTCCCCGACAACGGACGGTACAGGACAAATGGAGCCAACGTGAGTCCCGGGGACATCGTGTCTCATTACACAGTCGTCGAAATAGAGTGCGACCCTGGTTACGAACCTACCGAAACCATATCCATGTGCCAGCCCAAGGACAATTCTTGGTCCAAGCAATGGCAATGTATAAGGTAAAGCTTTTAATAATATTGATAGTATTCATAGATTATTATTTTTCTAAGACTCTTTCGTAGTACTGACTATTATAGAAAATTAATTATAACAACTATATAACTTGAGTAACGTAGTAGGGGAAGAAGATAACTGAAGATAATTTGAAAGGAAGAAAAGTAGAAACTATGGTGATGATTAGAGGGAGCGCTCAAATATTTAACTTAATTGACAGTCCTGCCATCGTTGCCACTATTAAATTCCATATGCAGACTAGAAATACAAGACAAAATATAACATTCCTATGCAATAAATACACATCAAACTATCAGACACACTCACTAATAAATACGATGCATGATCTGGGACAAGTGTGGGGGTACTATTTACTCAATTTATAGAACTAAGCTTACTCTATATCAGCACTTTGTTGTTTCCTACAAATAGCGTTAGTAATGTAGTTTTAGTGATTTGTTTTTAAAAGGGGGTAGTCTGATTTATGAGAGACCGATTACCATCTCAAATGCACAGACACAATGAAGGCATGCTGAGTCTATTCTACAGGTATTTCAATGTAGCCTGCCCTTAGGAACTAGCACCGTTTATCCCCTGTATACCGATGCAGGAGCGGATCACCCGTTGACAGTTGATGTTTGCTTCATTAGAACTGGTCGATTCTTCGACTCATTTTTGTGTATGTGGAACGAGCTACCGGAATCTCTTTTTTCTTCTACTCCTTCTTTTACTGTTATATGTTTATGTATTGTCCCTTTTCTGTTTATTTTTTAGTTCCTATTGGCTAGTGAGTGTGTCTGATAGTTGGTTGTGTATGTATTTCAGAATAATATTGCTTGTATGCAACATTTAGTTTATTTTGTTTATAATTAACTAACAGACCAGTTAGACAAGCGTACAAAGAAAACATTAAAACTCCAACAGTAAATTCAACCTTTGGACAAAGACACTATCAATACCATGCAATAAAAGCTTTCAACAGTCTAAAAATTGAAATTAAAATTGAGGAAAATAAAAATAAATTCACACACAAAATTACAAAATGGATTAAACAACAAAAAAGACAATATTACCAAAATGTCATAGCATAAAATAAAAATAAAACCTACACGTAACACACAAAACCAACATAAACACACATCACTCACAAACACACAAGATTATTTTCATTGTATTATTTTTTAATTTTAAATGTATTATTATGTATTTTTATTTTTAATTTTAAATTTATTATTTTCTTTTCAAATTTACTATCTTAGATTTTCATATTATAAAATGAAGGCCTCAGCACGGGCAAGCCACCCAGTGAGGCCTACATTACTGGTAAAACATAAATTGTAACAAAATAATGTACCAAATAAAAAAAAAAAAAAATAAATAAAAAAAAAAAAATAATAAATAAAAATAAAAAAAAAATAAATAAAAAAAAAAAAAAAAATTTTCGTCTAATACGTATTGTTCAATTAGGAGTTCTTTAATAATATAAAAAATGTGTGCAGGTTGGGCGTTGGTTGCACAGTGCCTGCACCGCCGGAGAATGGAAAACACGAGGTGAACACGAAGGAGACACTGCCGCCTGGTTCCTCGGTGGATCCTTACACACTGCTTTACTACTCCTGCAAAGCTGGATACAATTTGACATCAAATATGTCTCTTTGCAAAGAGGGAAAATGGACGTCGAATCCAAAGTGTGAAACGTAAGAACAATGATTTATTTATTTATTCACACAAAACTTAAATTTGGATTTGAAACCAAAATATCCAACAAAAATGAATCATTTTTTTCATCAAAGGTATAAGTAGCTCTTATCCGTACTAGATATTTAGTACGGATAAGAGCTACTTTATTTACGTCTGTAATCAAATATAAAAATAGGTCATTCAACAATTCAATTTTTCACGAATTTAGTGGCAACTTTGAAATAAATTGTGAATTAATGATAATTATTTTTAAAAAAATACTACACAGATATGAAAAATAAAAAGGAATAAAAAGACATTTGAATAAGGAAGTTGAGACCATTTTTTTTATTTTTTTTTATCAATGTTCGCATTCAAACATAAATACAGGTATTTTTTTTTTAAGTCTGTTTTCATGATTAAATTAATTCTCAAAGTTTAAATTTTATTAAGCCCGCCTAAACGAGCGGAATCCGAGCGGTAAGAGGCGGGGTGTGGGTGTGACGTCATTCAAACTGTGAGAACCACGTTGCTTAAACATTTTGCATGGAAAAAAAATTAATTCTTTAATCAGGAAGTCCAGTAATTTTTTTACTAATGTTAACCTATTAGAATTGATGATATTAAAAAAAAGAAAATTGATTTAGATTTCATAGTTAAATTAATATTTTAAGTTAGATTATTTGCTTCTCCTGCCCGGCACGGTATTGAAGACGCTATTTGTTGACCGCCGCGCAGAAAAGTAAGACCAAAAGTAAAATAACGGTTCACAGCCCAGTTCGCTGTGAGACTTTTCTGCGCGGAGGCCTGAAGTGTTGAAGTGTAATCACATGTAATGTGACATGTATAATAATAAAAACTTCTAAGCGATGCAATAAACAACATATTATTATAAAGAACTATACGAATATGTATCTTTAGAAATCCATTTTATATAATAATAACAAAAAATACCTACATAAATATTTGACAATAGATGGTAGCTATTTTTTTTCACATAGATCCTATTGACAAAGGGGTTTCTCCGGGAATGCAGCTGGTTTTCAGCAGTGCCTTATTATATGGTAAACAAAAGATGAAATATTTAAAAGCCACATTATAATATTTATTATAATGAGTACAGAATAATTATCATGTCATGCGAAATCAATAAATATACCTGCACAAAACTAGTGGTTATGGCGAAATGTCAGATGGGTAGATACTCAATGATTATCATACTATAAAAATGTATTATATTTATCGTAACGTACAAATGAACACAATTAATAATTTGATATACTTACTTGGAAGCTTTAACTCCACGACCGGCTGTGATTTGGCCCAAATAAACATTTGGCCTATACACATTTCTCATCTAAACCGACCATCTCTCATGTAATAGAAAGAGATGCACCATAGGTGATCCGTTGTACGTACAAGTCACGACACATGTGACGTCAGAATTCTTTCGACCAATCGTGGAGCGTATTCAGTTTATTGCTATTTAATGCTTTTTCAAGAACGTTTAACTAATTCTAAGAATAATAATAAAGAAATATATTTATATATTTAGAATCGATATTTTTTGATCTACGTGAACATATTTCAAAGAAGTCAAAATATTTTTTACTCAACTTCCTTATTGGCGGAAATTAAAATTACAATCGATCGATTTACGTTGAAACAAAATATGTCTTTCAAATTTTTTTTTTATATAATCCATCAACAGTGATCAGGGCAAAATTATTATTTTAATAATAATAAGTGATTTATTACCTTTTTTGTGATCAATGGATTTAATGAAATTCTAACTGGGATCTCCCGTGCTGGGGATTTCATTTACATATGATTCAAATTTAGTAGTATGGATAATATAAAGTAATTATCAATAATAAGTAATAAATATATATTACTAAAAACCAGTACACAGAAAATAAACTAGAATTTCGAACAAACCAATCCGGCTGAAGTTGTACAAATTACATCAAAAATGCTAGGTGGTTCTGCACCGGGTTTCGACGGTCTCTCCGTAAAAAACACTAAAAAGTATTAAAAATTGGGTTTCTACACCAATATCTAATATAATAAATAACAGCTTCAAGACAGGAATTTTCCCCAGCATACCTATATAAAAAAGCCATAATTACTCCAATATATCATATGACATTTCTAATTATAGACCTATTTCACTATTATCTAATATATCGAAAACCTTTGCTAAAAAAATTGCAAAAAAAGACTTAATGCATTCATTCTAGGGATCACTATTGACCAATGCCTAAAATGGATACCACATATAACCATTCTCAAAAACAGAGTACGAAAATTAACCTTTATTTTTAGCTGCTTGAGACATATTCTAAATAAAGAACTACTGAAAATGACGTACTTCGCATTCTGTCAATCCATAATCCAATATGGTATAATAAGATGGGGGGGCGCCTATAAAACTCACACACAACCTCTTTACATTGCGCAAAAACTAATAATTAAAATAATATTAAAGAAATCATTTTTATATTCATCTGAACTCATTTTCAAAGAATTTAAAGTCAGAAAATTAAATACTCTTTTCCTGTATCACTCCACCTTACAAGATTGCAAAGATGATATCCTAAACAAAACCGTACCATTCAAAAACACAGCAAATCTCAGGCAAAAATACATGTTACCAATTCCGATTTGTAAAAAAACTTTGGGTCAGCAAAACTACAAATACTTAGGAACAAATTGGTTCAGGTGGTTCTGCTCCGGGATTTGACGGTCTCACCGTAAAAACACTAAAAATCATTAAAAATTATGTTTCTACACCAATCTCTCATATTATAAACAATAGCTTTAAGACAGGAGTTTTCCCGAGCACGTATAAGAAAACCATAATATCTCCAATATTTAAGTCCGGTAGCCCGGAGGACATTTCTAATTATAGACCCATTTCACTCTTATCTAATATATCGAAAAATTTTGAAAAAATTGCTAAAAAAAGACTAACTGCATTCTTAAATAAAAACAAAATTATAAATGAAAATCAATTCGGTTTCACAGAGGGAAAAAGTACCCAAGATGCCATTGCAAAAATTTCATCTAGTATTCAGAGTACCCTGGACAAATCAAATAAATGTATAGGAATTTTTATTGACTTAAAGAAAGCATTTGACAGTATTTCCCATGAAAAACTTATATTAAAATTAAAAGAAAATGGCATTGACCACTTAGCCCTTAAATGGATAGAAAGCTACTTAACAGAGAGACCTCAAATTGTAAAATTAAACCAAACTTTTAGTACACCACTAACAAGTACATTTGGCATTCCTCAAGGCACGGTCCTCGGACCATTACTATTTTTAATGTATGTAAATGACATTTTCCAACAGAAAATCAAAGGTGAATTAATCTCTTATGCTGATGATACTGTTTTATTAATAAAAGGTCAAACATGGGAACTAGTTAACAAACTTGCAAATGAATGTATTAATATCTTAAAATCATGGTTTGATAATAACCTACTCACACTTAATGCTAAAAAAACAACATATGTATTATTTTCACTACAAAAAATACCTAAACACAAAGTAAATATCATAATCCATGATGAAAATTGTGACAATGTCAACTGTAAACTACTTAATCCTATGTGTACTGTAATCAACTCTTCTTCTGAAATTAAATATCTTGGTGTGATCATCGATGAAAATCTGAAATGGAAAAGCCATATTAGGGAGTTAGTAAAGAGAATAAGGAAATGTATATATATATTTGTTAGGTTAAGAAATATTTTAAATGTGAAAATACTAAAAAATGTATATTATGCTCTTGTCCACTCCCTGCTTATTTACGGAATCATAGGTTGGGGAGGATCTTATAAAAACAACCTAAACTCAGTAAAAGTCTCGCAAAAAATTATTATAAAAGTAATACTTAAAAAAAACTCTACTTTCCCAACAAAATTGCTTTTTAAATTGTTTCCAGTACCAAATATTGATGATATATTTAAGCAAACTTCCATTATAAAAATGTGTAAAGAAAAAAATAACAAAGAATATCAAGAATTTTACAAACTCATGAGAAATGGAAATCAATTTATTACGCCAATCTTTAAAACAACTCAAATGCAAAACCATTATATTTACCAAGCCATAAAAAACTACAATAATCTCCCTTCCGAATTGCGCTGTATTACGAACCAACAAGAACAAATAAATAAAATCAAACTTTTTTTCCAAAAAAACTTATATTAAACAAAAATAAAAATATATATATATATATTATTATTATAATATATATTATTATATTATTATTATTATATCACACTATGCATTATGAATCTAAGTAAAAATCGTGGCTCCCTTATCAGGCACAAGAGCTCCTCTTTTCTGATAAGGTATACATGACCAATTACGAACCTTAATATTATATTTTGCAAAATATGTATGTATTAATGTAACCCATATAATGTATATTAAAATAATAAAAAAAAAAAAAAAAAAAAAAAAAAAAATTTCTTCAATAAATTGCCAGAAAATATAAGATCACTTATAATAAATTAAAATACTTGGATGACTTTTATAGCGCCGTTTTTGTGCAAAAACACCTCAAGGGCGCTGTACAAACTTATAATACATTTCTACGGTGATCTATGTTATAACTTAACTATTTATGGAGAAAATATACAGTACAATACTTACCTGGTAGGTCACTTGAGATTAACACTTAATTAACATTTTTTAATTGCTTATTGGCGAAATTTAGATACAGGATTTAGGACTTAATTGAAAAATTGAATATAACTGGACTTTCTCTTAGGAATGGTATATTTAATTTAAGGGTACGACAGCTTAAAAAGGTAAGTTTTTAGTTTAGACCTGAATTCTGTTTGATTTGTTATGGATCTTAGTTCCGGAGGGAGTTTATTCCAAGCCTTCGGCCCAGATTCTCCGAAAACGCGATCACCAAACTTAGTATTTGGCTTGCGCTTAGGTTCTATCAGTCTGCCTACAGCTGATGATGTTGCTGATCTAAGAGTTGACTGCCTCAGACCAGTGTTTTCCGGGACGCATAGTTCAGAGATGTAGGGTGGAGCCATTTCATTGATGGATTTAAACACCATCCAGCACGGTTTGTACTGGATTCTTTCAAGTAGTTTTGTTGTTTCTGTAGCAAGGTTTCTTCGGACAGACTTGAGTTGTCTTAGGTGAAAAAAACCGGTGCTTACAGTCCTATTTATTTGACTTTTAAACGAAAAGTCTGAATCTAAATTGACACCGAGAAGTTTGACTGTTGTTTTTGGGATGATATCGCTGCCGGAAATAGTAATAGGTGAATTGTCTATGAAATGTTGACGTTTGTTTGTGGCTGCCCAGAGAAACTCAGTCTTAGATGGATTGAGCTTCAGCTTGTTTGAAGACATCCAACGAGTTATTGCTTCTAGACATTCAGTTATACGGATCTTGAGACTATTGATTTCATTTGGAGCGCAGTAAAAATAAACTTGCTGATCGTCAGCGTAGCAGTGAGACAAGAGATCAAATGACTCGATTATTTTGGCGACATCATTTGTAAAAAGGATGAAGAGAAGTGGACCCAAAACGGATCCCTGGGGTACCCCTGAAGAAAGTGTTGCGAAGTTGGACAATTTATTTCCAACCCTCACGGCTTGTAAGCGATTGGATAAATAGGATACCAGCCAATTTTTTATGTCGGAATTCAAACCAAATGTTTCCTCTAATCTCCTAATGAGGAATTCATGATCAATCGTGTCAAACGCTGCACTCATGTCTAGGAGTGAGATAAGTGATAACTTACCTGACTCTACGGCCAGAGTTATGTCTGATAACATTCGAAGTAGTCCGGTTTCAGTTGAGTGGAACTTTCTGTACGCAGATTGACGTTTTGCGAATAATTTATTTGAATTCAAGTGACTGGTTATTTGTGCGGCAGCAATTTTCTCCAGGATTTTTGAAATAAATGGTAAGTTTGAAACGGGTCGATAATTACCTAAGTTATCAGCGTCTATTTGTGTATTTTTCAGGATTGGTGTAACTACAGCTGAGTTGAGTGGTTCAGGAAAGTTACCCGTGCTAAGTGATTTATTGAAAACGTGAACTAGGAATGGAGCTAGAACATTAGAACATTGTTTTAATAACCATGTCGGTATAAGATCAAGACTGCACTGTTTATTAGGCGAGCTTGAAATAATTTTTATTACTTCTTCCAGCGTTGTGGGTTTGAAGGAAGACAAAATTCCTTTAGAATTTAACTTGAATATTGGCGGAGGGGCGTGAGATGCGAAAGCACGAATGGATTCAATTTTTTCCCGAAAAAAAATTGAAAAGGTTTCCGGGGTAATATCTATTTTCGTTGGAACAGTGACTTCAGAAATTACAGTCTTTATTGAGTTCCAAAGACGTCGCGGGTTGGTTCGCTCAGAGTTAATCTTTTCTTTCCGATACTCTGTTCTTTTGGAATTTATTTTACTCGTATACTGTTTTTGAGCAAGGATCCACTCGTCTCTTGTAGTTACAAAAGAGTTTTTCCTATAGGTCCTCTCTAATTTCCGCATAAATCTCTTCTGGTTTCGACATTCATCGTCAAACCAGCCGTCAGACTTTCGAACTTTCCGTGTTTTTGATGATGTCGGGGCATATTTATTTAACAGACATGCAAGTGTTTTATGATCACAAGATGGTTTCAAAGAATTCAAAACACAATTAAAAAAATATACTGAAAACCTAAACTTAATAAAAAAACTTAAATAAATAAAAGAAAAACAAAAAAAAAACAACAACAAAATTTTTAAAAATAAAATAAATCTAAGAAAGTAAACAAATAATACCTCATCCCATATACACAAGCAATTGCTTATTATGGGAGAACATTGAAAAATAATAAATATTAATCATATCATCAATTTGGATTTACAGAGGGAGAAAGTACTCAAGATGCAATTGCAAAAATCTCATCTAGTAAACAGAGTACCCTGGACAAATCAAGAAAGCATTTGACAGCATTTCCCATGAAAGACTTGTATTAAAATTAAAAGAAAATGGCATTAACCACATAGCCCTTAAATGGATAGAAACCTACTTAACAGAGAGACCTCAAATTGTAAAATTAAACTAAACATTTAGTACATCACTAACAAATAAATTTGGCATTCCTCAAGGCACGGTTCTCGGTCCATATGTTTTTTTAGTTTGCCTTACTGCACTTACATTCTTAAGATTCCGACTTTATTTTAGGTAGTTTTTAATGGTGACCAGATAAATCATCAAAATGATAGTTAATCACATCTTTAAAAAGTTAAATAAAGTCATGGAAAATGATAAAACAAAAACTTTATTAACTGGGTTAAGTAGGTTAGGTGAGGTTAGGTTAGGTTAGGTTAGGTTACGTTAGGTTTGAATTTTTTTTTTCATTGTTTCCATTGACTTTATATCACTTTTTAAATGTGTGTTGAATTGTCGATGTGTTGATTTATCAAGGAACCGTTTTTAATGTCATCTTCATAAAATACTAACTAAAATATACTTTAAAACACGTTTATTAGTAATGCTAATAAACACCTCGGTACAGGTTCGCCTAGCGAATTATTCACGAAACATAACTACTTGAATTCGAGTTTATCAGTCATTTCACCCATGGGTTAACCAAACTCTCCATAAAAACATAAGCGTTTAACATATGTATGAATGTTTTGTTAAACGTTTTCTTCTTTACAGAACTATTAGCAGCATTGGATGCATACTTCCCAAGATGCCAGACAATGGGGCATACGTCATCCAGAATAATGATGGCGTGTTTAATCCTGGCTCAACCGTCGAAGATTTCACCATCTTGGAGTACACTTGCAACAAAGGCTATGTGGTAACCAAAACAATGTCCTTGTGCCAACGCACACAATGGGCCCCCATTCCGGTTTGTCAAAGTGAGTTTTCATGTTTACAGATACCTACTATAAAAGCTGGAGCAGAAACCAAATTTAAACTTAGAAAAAGCTATCGTGATTCTTTTTATTTTAAGGCTGGAAATAGTTCCAAGCGTACTTCGTCGGTCGCGTACGGTAATATATATATTACCGGTAACCGAACGGTAAGCTGTTTATAGTGCAACGCTGAAGGTCAGCCATGGGTTTAGCTCGTCAGCACCACGTTGTCACAATGATGTCAGTCATCGCTCATCATGTGATCTGATGAGCGTGAGTGTCAGACTTATAAAATAAACATTAAACAGAGGGGGATATTGGTGTTTCACCTCCATTCTTGTGTAAATACTGAACAGAAGTCCCAACCTTGGCTTCCAACCGCCTGTAGTCAGAGAGGCTATGGCAATGGGGAGGGGTATTCAGTTCCGGACACCAAACACTGCAAAGGCTTTTAACCGCCTGGAGTCAGTGACGCTATGGCAGTGGGGAGGGGTATTAAGATCTGGACACCAAACACTGCAAAAGGCATTCCAAGCAACTGAGATTATCTTTGACTTATCTAGTCGTTTATACACATATTAAAATGCTAAACTAAAATGTTGACTTGAAGTGTACCATATGTTATTGGTGTATATGATTTAATTAAAAAGACTTTATTAATTGAAGTTGATTGTACTAAGGTGACATTGCCGAGGCAACTTGGCGTGATCGCGTGGAACGGATGTCAGTGACTGACGTACGCGTGGCACTATTTCTTACCGAAATGTGTGAGTTTCACACATTTCAAGGAAAAAAAATCGGAGATAGAAATAGATGTGGAAGTCTTCATAAGACGGCACGAAAATGGATACAAATCTAGGTGGATCTATCGGCTGCTCGGCTAACGCTAGTTTTATGGTAAATCCAAGATATATGCGGCAATCAGAGTTGTAAAGGCGCATGATGTGCGAAAAAATATATTAACACAAAACAAAGTCAGAATCCTAACAACGTAAGGGAAAAGGGCGTTTACAAGAAGCCCCGGTGTATTGGACGAACCTACGTTCGAATACACCCTGGCAAATAATCTAAAATAAAGTGAGACTCTTAATGACTTGAGTGAAGAAGGCATTTTCAAAAATATTCGGCGCGAGGCTCAGACGAACCTACGGTCGAATTTGCTCTACAAGGCCAAGAAAATCGATCATTTCGTGGGGTTAATTTTAATTAATTCCGATAAACGCGTTATTAAAATCTCAGATGTTTATACATGAATACCTCGGTAAGTTACTTAGTTAGCGACTAGAACAATAAAAGCTGGTGCTTACCGTTATTTTTTCTGTTGAAAAACGTTTTACGTAAAGTATTTTAATGGTAAGACACTGTTTTTAATAATCTCAAACATTAATAATTTACATCCGTGGGTATCGGTCTGAAAAAAAGAAATTAAAGCTATGAATTGGTCGGAGTTAATTAAAATGTGAGTGTATCGAACATCATATTATACAACTAAAATAAGTTGTTGCCACCTACTGTGTCAATAACTTGAAGTAAACACCTGGAAGTTTGATGACACCTTTTTCCAAATCATAATATTTACCAGATGAAAAATGCATCAATCTGTTACCAGGCGGCAAAAAAGACTAAAACAGTTCGATAACCCTATTTTCTAAACCGATATAATAGAGCCCTGCGAAATATTTTCAGTTTACCTTGGGACACACATGTCAAAGACATCTACAGAAACACCCAAATACTTCCTTTTAATACCATTCCCACTTTTGAAATAACGAAAACTATATTACAAGTAATTCAACACTCGGCACATTCCAACACTACACTCTATTACAATTACGACGTACACCAACACAACACAAGAAATCACAACCAACTACATATACCAAAAATCAAATCAACAAAATATGGACTAAGATCCCTAGAATACATAGCTCACACAAAATATAATCAACTACCCAACGAGATCAAATGTGCAAGTCAATGTAAAAAGACCCAAACTAACATGCTCAAACTTCATCTTATTAATGACTATCTGAAATAATAATGTTGTGTATGTCCCATCATATGTCCATTTAATACATACAGCTATATGTTTCATGTAATGCGTATCATTCCCGCAATGAGTTTATTAACTCCTGGGAGTACAATGCTTTATATAATATACTATATTCTGTATTGTATACTTTTAATAAATAAACAAAATATTAAAATATTTACAAAGCCAGTATGTGGTGATGATATTGACGTCACAAGAACGCTTGTAAAAGAAATTATAAATAGCCTGCCGCTGATCACCTAGAGGCTGGCTAATCCTTCCTGCATTGATGCTGACAACCTAGAGGCGGATGAATTCCTCCCGACTACCGACTGAACCAGTCACAGATGCTGACAACCTAAAAGCTGGCGAATAAATGCTGGCTACCGACTAAACTGCCCACTGCCGCTGATCACCTAGAAGCCGGCCAATTCTTCCTGGCTACCAACTGAATTAGCCATTGATGCTGAAAACCTAGAGGCTGGCCAATTCTTCCTGGCTACCGACTGAATTAGCCATTGATGGTGAAAATCTAGAGGCCGGCCAATTCTTCCTATCTACCGACTGAACCAGCACTGATGCTGACAACCTAGAGGCTGGCAAATTCTTCCTGGCTACCGACTGAATTAGTCATTGATGCCGACAACCTAGAGGCTGGCCGATTCCTGCTGGCTACCAATTGAACTAGCCACTGCTGCATCTGTATACCAGTACAATACTTGTAATTAAAATGTGAATTTTGATTTGAATCGTCTTTCTTTTATGATGGTTTGGATATAATACCTCACTGTGTTTTACTTAAATCATTACCAGGGTTGAGGGCTGATGTGTGCCGGTGCTTATTATTTACAGTATTTTTTTGTGCAGCCAAAAACGTCACGTACAGTGAGCCTCGAGCAAACCCCGGTTATTAGAGTGGTGCGTCGCCTTAACTTGAGCTCGGTGCTGCAATGACGTCTTGGCGGATTGTATGAACACAAAATACTCATGCGCAGGAATCAATGCTTCTGTGTTGTACCAAGTTGTGATAATGTTTAATTATTCCAGAACTCTGTGACAAGCCGATATCTGACTCTGTGATTCTGTCGTGCAACCCCGTTTTGGAAGACGGCTGTCCTGTTGGATCCATCATCAACCCTTCTTGCAAAGCTGGGTACAGGTCGGATGGACCTCTTGAAAGCATGACGTGCTTGGGTGGAACGTGGGATATACGACCACCAAAATGTAAACTGAGTAAGGAAGGTTTTTAAATGTTATGTTTCCATATATTTTTCTTCTTTGTCGATTTCCATTCCGCTTCATTCATTTTATATGCTGTAAATGAATTGGGAGCGTTTTATTTGTGTATGACTTTCCAGCTATCACGGAAAAGCTCATAAGTATTTAAATATGTGTATCTATTTTATATTATATACAAACAAATAGTAACAGCAAATACAAAAAAGGTAACAGATGTGCGCCTTGGTTTCCTTAAATACAGCTTAATGGATTTATGTGTATGAAATAATTTCTTAATTTTGCGTTAGTAAATTGGAGAAATCGAAAAAACTTAAAACATTTTGTAACCTACTTACGATTTTAGGTAAAAATATTAAAGTGGTTATTAACTTTATATTTGATGGTTTAGAAAGGTAATCAATAGACATCGGATTATATGCATTTGCATATTTGCATATGCAAATGAATATAACTCTCTAATTACGACGTTAATGCATATTTCAGCCTTTTTTCCCAAATCAATCAATCAAGCTAGCATTTGAAGACGCATCCATTAAACAGAATATCGCCCTCATCTCAACACATTTCCACAAGTTACCAGATACCATAAAAAAATTGGAAACAAAAAACCTTCCTCTAATTAAAGCAATAGAAATACTGGAAACAATGATCGAACTAACCCAACGCCCTTCCTAATTCAATATCAGAAAAGATTCGTAAAAAGTTAGACTCTATTTTGCTTAAAAACCCGAGTCTTGAAGATATGAAGACCATTAATGCCTACATCAACGGCACAGGTCATACCCTGCCTAAACAGATATCTCCAGAAATGGCGCCAAATTTTAAATTTTGTCCAATGACGTCAGTTGACGTAGAGAGGTCGTTTTCGGCGTACAAATTAATATGGGTGACAAACGTCACAAATTTGAGCTCGAAAATTTGGAAAAATACTTAGTTTATATTGTCACAAAAACTATGCGTAATTTTAAGAATATTTCGCTGTTTTTGTACGGTCTTTAATTAAAATATATAAATGGTTTTTTGATTTTGCATTGTGCATATTTTGGGCAAATCAAGAGTTTTTAGTGCATATTTCGGCCTTTTTTAGTGCATATTTGCATGCATATTTTGGCACTTTGTTAGTGCATATAATCCGATGTCTATTAATCAAGTATCTCATTTGTAAATGTAACAATAATTATAATCATTAATGTAATTGTGTAGACTGTAATGAGAACTTATTAATATTTGTTTTCATTAATTTTGGATATTTTAATTTTTTTTTCAAATCGATCAAAATACAAATTGGAAAGCGAAAAAAACACCCACCATTTTCCAAAAAACATCAATTTGCAACCAATGAAAGGAATGTCAACCTTAATATGCTACACTAGCGCCTCTAGCGACTAGAGTTGATGATATTGCCAATATTTACTGGAGTTGGACGTATTATTAATATTATAGGGTATTTGGTTACAGATATTAAATATTTCATAGTTGACGGGTGACGTGTGTGTTGTATATTTGTGTGTGAGTGTGTGTGAGTATATTATGTATGCGCATTCAACAGTTTATATCATTGACATGATGCGTCTTCTAAATAATTTGGGCAGTGAATCTGAAAAAAATGTCAATGTCAGAAGTTAGACAAATATTATTGAGAGTTTGAAGAGCACGGTTACAAAACATTTATTTTTTGATAAATTGAAAGTAAACATAAAAAATTACAATGACTGACTTTACGTTTTTGTAACTAAATTTACATAAAAAACACTTATTTTATTAGACAAATGAATTTCAAACGGTATAGTCACCTAACTTTCTTGTAGTTTCACATAAAAATAATTCATAAAAATTTTTTTTAGAATTTCAGTTGGAACTTTTGGTTTCATTTGATTATTCTGTGGTTAACTTCTATGTTTGAATATAAATCTTGGTGTTTTCTCTCTCTAACACCGTTTATATATTTATTTTAATATTTCTAACTATGACGGTAAAGGAGACCAACGATTTCTTTGAAACCACGAGCTGTTCCCAAAACCTTAGCAATTATTAAAAAATCAAAAGAATTTTCAGCTAACGGTCGGTACCTCTGGCTTAATAAAGGTGCACATTTTATTTTTTCCTTGGTTAACTTCTGGATTTGAGTATAATGTGTGTTTTTTTCTGTTTCTAACAACGTTTAGATCTTATTTCTACCAACGTCCGAACGTCTGTCCCTAATTAATTTTAGCCCATCTGGTAAATTCTTTCATTTTTGGGAATAAATAATATGGTCTCACGGAAATTGTTGTCGCTTTCTTTGTGTTCTAAGAAAGAGTTCTAAGAAAGTTAAGTTCTAAGGAAGCGACAACAATTTCCGTGAGACCATATTATTTATTCCCAAAAATGAAAGAATTTACCAGATGGGCTAAAATTAATTAGGGACAGACGTTCGGTAGTCAATATTATTGTTTAATACTCTATGTATAAATGTTAAATCAGCTACTACTCGACTTTGCTGCAAAGATTGAAATTTACATTTAAAGTTCGGCCGGTTGGTGGCTGAGTTGACATCGTGTTTGGCGTAGTGTGTTCAATTCCTCGGCTGGCTCGATCGCAATGCAAACAACATTTTCCGCTTAATGTGATGGTTGTGGGAGATTTTCAAATATTGTCAGGTTATTCACAACCCGGGAATGTTTGTCTTTCTTTAAAAAAAAGTTATTGTAGAATTTGGTGGTAAGATATTATTACATAAACTTGTTATCAATACTTCCAATGTTATCAAGATTATTTATTTCCAGTCACTTGCAAACTGAGGCCATCAGATACTGTGAACTTCGCGTGCTACGATTCTGACAATTCAGAGACACCTTGTCCAAATAAGATAGCAGATGGGAAAAACATTTACTTTACTTGTAAGGAAGGCTACACTCGCGCTGGTGGAAGCTCCGGAGGGATGTTCTGCAGCGGCGGCCAGTGGGACAAACCTATGCCCAAATGCTCCCTAAGTAAGTCAAATGCAATCATTTTTAAAGTTGAGGCTTGGAGTAAAGTTTTTAGGTTGTCGATTTCAGCGTACCTGTCAATACATGGGTGTATTTTAAAAGTGAAATTACTATTATTGTATTACTCGACATCTTCAACCATTCACTTCCAAGTCATACATTTTCTTCTCTTTCTACCGTTCACTGCTGTACATCTCATTGTTACTATAAAAAATACATCATATCGACTTCATGTCTCATTCTAGTGCAGAGATTATGCGTTAAGTCTTCGACGGGCATCTCCGACTTCTTAAACCACTCAAACCACTCTTTAGGCTGGCCGCATACATACGTTTTTCGTATTCGATTTCCGAATTCGTTTTCCGTATTCGGAATTCCGTGAGACTAGCGCAAACGTTCGTTCGGAATGTATAAACGTCAGTACCAGTGTTGCCAACAAGGGCGATATATCGCCATTTAGGCTACTCAGAGCGAGAATCGGCGCCGAAAAAATCTAAAAGGCGACTGGTCGCCAATTAAGCTACTTCAAAAACATCAATTTTAAACATGTCCCGAAATTCTCTAGCCACCCTCCCCCCCATGAAATTTATTTTTCTGGGGACAAATTTTATATTTTCTTGAAATTCTCTAGCCACCCTCCCCATGAATTTTTTTTATTTTCTGGGGACAAATTTTATCTTTTTGAAATTCTCTAGCCACCCCCCCCACGAAATTTTTATTTTCACGTAAAAACATCGATTTTAAACATGTCCCACCTAACAGCAAATTCGGCTACTTTACGCTACCTTATGTATGACGGCGATATTAGGTCAAGATCCGTTGGCAACACTGAATTACGAACGGAAATTTCCGTACGTTTGCGTCGGCACAAACAAACTGTATGCAATAGCTGCGTTCCACATGACGTCATTAGGTTTTTTCCATTCGGTTTCTCCGAACGCGCCGGCTCGCATTCGGAACGTGCGTAAGGAATTTGTTCCGTTCGGAACTAAAACGAACGTGTGCGGCAGTTAATGTATTTTCTACTGATTCCGTGCATTCGGATGTCCGAATACGGAAAACGAATTCGGAAATCGAATACGAAAAACGTATGTATGCGGCCAGCCTTAAACACTCATGAATCTAATAAAAACAAATATTGAAATTTTCAGCGTAATCCGTCTAGTAGTTTTTGAGTCTGTACGGGACAAACAAAGATACCTACAATCATTTTAATCAATGTTATTAACGAAGACTTGATATTATGTATGCATGGTGTATCAGCACGTATCCGTGGGATTTTAACCAGCATTTTCATTAGAATATTTGGACTAAAACTTGTATCTAGATGTTTTTTTGCTGCCGATACTATATTTGTTTCAAACAAAGTAGTTACAAGCCGATATCTTTCCAAAAAATATTTGATAAATGGCGTTCGCTATCTTTCTTTAGTACCTATATGTCCTCCTATTTTGTTATAATCAAAGCTTATCTCTGTCTCACTATTTAAATTATAATTTGGGAGGTGAGTTTAGGTACCGCCGCCCTGGGTACCATTTATTGAATAACGAAGACCTATGCCATAGGTCACCCCAAATAGTTTGCGACGTTTGGTGACGTGCCGAAGTGCCCGGGTTCAGGGGGCGAGGGTTTATCTAGATTTTGACTGCGTATACGTTTGGCCAACTACTGCGTGGCGGGTCGGATCGGAAGCCAATGGTTGGAGGGATGGATTCATTCGAGCGTCATTCCTTGACAAATTAACCCTCCCAGATTCCTACTTACCCCTCGTACCTTTTTCCTTCCAAGAATTTCCTCTCCGTCCTTTCCATCAAAAGGCCCTCCACACAGCATCTTTACCTGTATATGGTAACCGGACAGCTCAACACACCTTTGAAAAGTGATAAAAAGTCATGAAAAGAGAAGAAAAAACTAAGTTAAATACGTTACGTTAGGTTAGGGCTATTTTTCAAAGGTGTTTTCAAATGCCAATGTGTTGATTTTTCACGGAACCCCCTGCACTAACCCAAAAATTATGCTTTTTTTTTTTAATTAATCTAGTAATAATATAATGTTTTCCTGACATTTTTCCGTCTTTAACTATTATTTTTTTAATAAAACTTTTTTATAATTTTCAGTTCCTTCGACAACCACTCCACAACCAATATTGGATGAGTAAGATTTTTTATTTACAATTTTACTGTTCTCAAATTTGACATATTCAGCAAATTGATATGTTGTCATTTTTACCATATCATTAGTTAAATATAAGTCCATCCACGTCGTTATAACCACATGCTGTTAAAGTGGTTTACTTCGTTTGCGATCTGTCGAATCTACAACTTCAAGAGTTTCGACAGCTTTGTCCAATAATTGGAGACCTTGGGAAGAAAACCTCGAAGGTCCACATTTATCAAAATGTTCCATGCAACGGTTCTTGTTAAAAACTCACAGAAAAAAATCATATTCTTCAAGTTCTTTGTAAAAAATGTGGTACTTTTGTAAAAACAACTAGAGTTTATTTGTGAAAACTGCAAACACTGTCCGTTGATCACAACTCACTTATTGAAGTGTTAGAAATATTGTTGCTGCTCGGGCCAGTTATAATTGTTGCATGTAATTTTTTGGTTCTGTTGTTTCCCGCCCGCGTTCTGCGCGTTTACCTACATCAAGTCAGTTGTATTAATGTTGCCGCGCCGCCCGCAAGGTACCGATCTACCGCTTCCGCATAACCTATCTTGAGTTGTATTAAAACCACCGCGCCGCGCTGTAAACAGCAAATGTTATACCGCAAAATATCGCCGTGAGAAAGTGCATAAAAATAGCAATCTATAACGCATTGACCATTTCGCAAACCAAATATCACCATTTCCCTTTCCTGAACTCTCTTCCAATACTAACAATTACCCTACCGGTGATTACCGCAGAGCAAAGTGGAAAGTGCCGACAGCTTGGAGATATTGGTAAGTCAAATCAAACAAATTCACAATATATCGCAAATTACAGTCCATTCACGCCGCAAAATTTGGTCCTATTCGAGCCGCATTATTTAAATAGAGAATTACATTTTGGTAATTCGTGAACCATATTTGTTTCTATTTAATCGCATTTATTTTGTGCAATGATTCGGTTAGCAATACTGACCCGCTATTTGAAATTACATGCCTAGGTATAGGTACTCTTTGATATCTTGGGTAATTAAATTATTTATCGATGTTGTTGTAGCAAATTTATTCGGTGCAAATCGCAAAGATATTCCAGCGTAATATATATTCGTCTATGTGTATTAATGCCAACCTAAGTACGTACGTAAACATCGCTTGAGTTTATTGCTCAATATATTTCTGGCCCCAAGGCATCGTATTCAGAAGATACAGAGAAGCTATCGAGCGAACCACGAAAGGAACAAAACAAAATAAATAAGTTAAACATCACTTCGATCAATTGCCGATCTGTAAAAAGAGTAGAAAAATTTATTTCTGATCTGTGTATTACAAACGATATCATTCTATTACAAGAGACATGGCTTATACCAACTGATTTAGATTTTCTTAGCGAAATTCACCCTGAATTCATGAGCTATGGTACTTCAGCGGTAGACGTCTCTAATGGCCCACTACGAGGACGACCATATGGCGGACTAGCTATACTATGGAAGAAATCATTCAAGGCAGTGACAATCAACTGTGAAACTCCCAGGATAATAGCGATTGATATCACACTCAACACTGGAACATTACTTGTCATGAGTGTATACATGCCAGTGGACAACACTGATAATTTACCGGAATATGTATCCTGTCTATCAAAAATGCACACGATAATTGAGGAAAGAGACAACCCTAATTGTATTATTCTGGGAGACTTTAATGCCGACATGAATTCGCCATTTGGACGTGAGCTTAAATCATTCTGCTCCGAATATAACCTACAAATTGCGGATGTTGACATACTCCCGCTCGACTCCTACACATACGTAAGCGATGCACATAATACCACGAAGTGGCTCGACCACTGTCTAGTGACTCAGGCAGTACTCAATACAATAGAAAATATGTATATTGACTACAAGTCCGACTGGTCTGATCATAGACCAATGCACACCACTCTAAGAACTAATGGGTTACCCACATATACCGCAAGTCACACAAAAGTAGAGGATCCGTGTCGATGGCGGCCCAAAAGTCATGTAGAAGTGCAGTCCTACTCCAGGTATGCCCAATTTGCAATAGGTCAACTTCAGATAATTTATGGAACCAACACAGAAACTTATGACAGCACCACGATGAATGTAGCCCAAATCGACAACCTATACAAAAACATTGTACAAGCATTGAGTAACTCAGCTATATCTGCGTTTAACATAAGGAGAAGGCCAAAAAATGGGAGAAAATGGAAGGCTACAGCGGGTTGGAATGAGCAGGTTGCCTTATATTATGAAGCGTCTAGAAACGCACATATAAATTGGCTGCAGAATGGATGACCTACTGAAGGTCCCATCATGGAAGCTAGAAAAGAAACCAGATTGCTTTTTAAGAAAAAATATAAGAATTGTCAAAGAAGCTTTGAGCAGAACAAAATGGACAAAATAGCGAACAGCTTTGAATGCAAGAATTTTTCATCTTTCTGGAATAAAACCAATGCCGTATTGAAAGCGAAATACACCGCACCGAGCCAGATTGATGGAAAATCTGTAAATAAAGATATTGCTGAAGTTTTCAGAAAAACATTCTGCTCCGCACCAGATCAACCGCAAATAATGGTTAAAGAGATTGAGACAACAATGCATCAACTAGAACAACAGCCGTCCATCGTCATATTACCTGAGATGATCCAGCGAGCAATAAGCAACATGGCAGGAGGTAAATCTGCAGGTCACGATGGACTAGTGATAGAACATGTAAAGCATGCGGGGGAGTATTTAACAATACTGCTTGCCTCTCTCTTCACTGCCATGATCGGCCTCGGACACATTCCGAAAGAGCTGTCCAAAACAATAATAATACCGATCCCAAAAAGCCGCCAGTTGAACTTGACATCATCTGTTAATTACAGACCCATATCTCTTGCCACAATAATTGCAAGAATCTTCGAAAAGGTCATCTTAAATTTAACGGAAGACAAGCTCAATACAGAGGACTCTCAAATGGGCTTCAAAGCTGGATGCTCTACTGATACGGCCATATATAGCATGAAACAAATAATCGAATACTATAAAGCCAGAAAAACAACGGTGTACGCATGCTTCCTAGACTTAAGCAAAGCCTTTGACAGGGTTTGTCATAATGCGTTGTGGAAAAAACTGACCGAACGACAAGTTCCACCACAAATTGTCAATATATTAAGAACATGGTACAACCAACAGGAAAACTTTGTCAGATGGAATGAAAGCCTATCAGAAGCAGCCAAATTAAAGTGCGGCGTTAGACAAGGAGGCTCAAAGTCCCCAGTGCTTTTCAACGTATATATGGATGAACTTAGTAAAACACTGAATACAACAAGAATCGGATGCCATATTGCCGGGGTATGTATGAACAATATTAGCTATGCAGACGACATG
Organism: Hesperophylax magnus; assembly: GCA_026573805.1. Classification (NCBI taxonomy): domain Eukaryota; kingdom Metazoa; phylum Arthropoda; class Insecta; order Trichoptera; family Limnephilidae; genus Hesperophylax; species Hesperophylax magnus. Next base: position 1,227,565 of record JAIUSX010000230.1, on the reverse strand, counting down.
GTCATACTAGCTCCATCGATAAGAGCGATGAGAAAACTTCTGGCAATATGCGAAGCTTACGTTGATAGTCACGGGCTGATGTACAATGCTAAAAAGTCATCCCTGCTGATATTTAAAGCAAATACTGGTCCCACTGTCATTCCACCCATACGTCTCGACGGGGCCAACCTGACAATTTGCAGCGAAATCAAATATTTGGGGCATGTCATCACCGATGACCTAAATGATAAAAAAGACATAGAACGTCAAAGAAGAGTACTGAGTGTGCGAGCTAACATGCTTGCCAGGAGATTCAACAAATGCAGTCCTCCGGTGAAGAAGCAACTTTTCCAAACATATTGTATGAGCTTCTACACTAGCGAGCTATGGACGACATACACACAAGGCGTCATGAACACACTCCGAGTACAGTACAACCACGCATACAGAGCCCTATTTGGCCTCCCCTGGCGATGCAGCGCCTCACAGATGTTCACCGAAGGAAGGGTGCATGGGTTCGCTGCTTTGATGCGCCACAGAATAGCCGGGACGAGTCAGCGCTACCAGAGATCGGACAATACTCTTGTCCAGGCCGTTGCCCAGTGGCAGGGAGCGCCTCTACACCGGAGATGGAGAATTTCCCTCAAGCCACCATAAAGACCTAATGTGCACATCAATGTATTGATTTTTTATTTTATTATTTTTATTTTTATTTATTTCTTTATTCATTTTATCTTTATGTATTAACTTAAATGTAAACTTTTATGGCAGGCAGAGCATTGCACACACCGCTCTGTCCAGCTGAAATAAACATTATTATTATTATTATTATTAAATTATTTGGTAAATAATTTCTCCACTATAATTCGTCAGTACAAATTGTCGCCCAGTACACTTGTGTTTCTTGCGCATTATTTTATAAATAATTAAACTTTTAGTTTGCAAATAATTCTAAAAATGGAAGACAATCAAAAAAGACAATTAGTTTTACTAAAAGGTAAAAGAGATATTATTTTAAAAAGGGTTCAAAATTTAGTTTCGCTTGCAAATAATTTGCCGATCAATTTCGAAGCGTCACGTTCAGGTGAGGCGTTTATGTCCGAATCTGAAAGTATTTTAGAAATTAAAAATAAATTTGAATTAATTATTGATCAAATTAACGAGAATACTCTTACGTCAGACCCGAATTCTGAACCAGATTATTCAAGCTGGGAACAGTTTGAAGAATTATACACACGTATTATTCGCGCACGAAATAATTTAAAACCAAATTTAGCTACGAAACCACAAACATCTACATCTGCGTGTGCTGCTACGAGTAATAACAATAATTTTATTTAGTTACCCGCTATAGAATTACCTACGTTTGATGGACGGATGGAAAATTGGCACCTATTTTATGAAACATTCAAAACAAATGTTCATTTAAATTCACAATTATCTGATTCGCAACGCGTACAGTATTTAATTGGAAAATTAACTGGAACCGCGAAAAATGTTACGTCAGGTTTAGTGCCAACTGGAAACACATACAAAATAATCTGGGATACGCTAGTCAATAAATATCAAGATAAGCGATCTCTTGCCACTTATTACCTGAATAACATATTTCATTCAAAAACCGTAGCTCACAACGCAAAAAATCTGACAGTTTTTATAGAAAAATATTCAGCATCTATCGCCGCACTAAAACAATTGGGATTAGAAGACCTTTCGGATTTTATATTACTACAATGCGCTTTGCAGAAATTAGAGTCGCAAACTGCACAAGCATTTGAGCTCTCAGTTCGAGAAATTGAGATTCCCACCTGCAAGCAATTGGTGTCGTTTGTGCAAGATCAAGTCAAAATTCTGCAACGAACTTCAACAACTCGTGGACCTAACACCGCCAACACACATTCAACTAGTTTCGGTGGAACTGGTCGCACAGCTCAACTCCGCACACATCATACTTACACGAGTACGCAATCAAAATGCCTTTATTGTCAAAATGAGAGCCGCACGCAACTGTACACTTGTACACAATTTTTAAAATTATCACCAAAGGAAAGGTTTTCCTTCGCAAAGGAAAAATCTTTGTGTTTTAATTGCTTGAGCCCGCAACATACATCTACAAAATGTAAATCAAAAGGCACTTGTCATAAGTGTCATGGCAAGCACCATACTTTTCTTCATTTTGATAAACCCAGTCAAGCAAACGCCTCCACATCCAATGGAGAAACTCAACCTAACGATGCAGAACCGCCGATATGTACTATGTCAGCAACCACGCGACAAGGAGCAACCACTAAAGTTCTTGCTACCGCCAAAGTTCACACTGTTGATCGATACGGTGAAGAGAATACCGTCCGCTGTCTTCTAGACCCAGGCTCACAAAAGCATTATATAACTTCACAATGTTGTGAAAAATTAGGCCTGGCAGTCAGTTCAGGAACGCGCTTCGCAGTCCAGGGTTTAGGTGGCAAAACGCAATCAATAAGAGGAAGTGTCACATTGACAATTCAATCTAGGATTGATCCCTACTTCAAATACTCCATAACCGCTCTAGTTTTAGAAAAAATTACCGCTCATTTACCTACTTGCAAGGTGGACTTGACGTCATATAAATTTATAAATGTTCCGCTGGCAGACGACACCTGGGCAATGCCAGGCCCGATCGATTTGCTAATTGGCGTCAGTCTGTTCCCTCAACTGTTGCTACCAAATAAGATAATCACCCCCGGTTTTCCAGTCGCGATTCAAACCACATTAGGTTATGTTTTTATGGGTGACGCCCCAGTAAATTCTCAACCAAACACCCCATTAACTTTCTGCGCTACGCACGACATTGAGAACTTAATGCAAAAATTCTGGGAAATCGAAGATATTGGTTCGCAACCAGTTCACAGCCTCGAAGAAAAAGAAGCTGAAGACATTTTTAAAGGCACCACAACTCGCCTCGAGGACGGTTCTTATGAAGTGGCTTTGCCATTCAAAGGCAACCCTTGTGACTTAGGTGATTCATTGCAAGCTGCGCAAAATCGGTTTTATGCACTAGAAAGAAAATTTAATCATCTGCCAGAACTAAAACCGCTTTATGATGAAGTAATAAGAGAACATATTCATAAAGGTTATCTGTCCCAGTTGGAAGCTTTACCGTCAGAAAACGCATACTACATCCCGCATCACGCAGTTAGGCGTGAAGATAAAATGACAACAAAGGTGAGAGTGGTTCTGGACGCAAGCGCAAAGACAAAAACTGGTTTATCTTTGAACGATATTTTACACACGGGACCAAGCCTACAGAATGATTTATTTTGCATTCTTCTGAATTTACGCCTTTTTCCTATCGCAATATCCGCAGACGTTCGTCAAATGTATTTATGTATAAATGTTCGCAAAGAAGATCGTCGTTATCAACGAATTTTATATAGATTCGATCCGCAAAAGCCGCTTCAGGCTTACCAATACAATCGCGTAACATTCGGTCTTAAATGTAGTCCGTTCTTAGCCCTTCGAGCAATCAAACAATTAATGTTAGATGAAGGCGTTCGCTTCCCTCTTGCAAGGGATATTATTAATAGAGATGTTTATGTAGACGACATCGCTAGCTCTGCTTTAAATGAGCAAGAAGCTATCCGCGCGGCTGAAGAGTTGATTGAGCTCTTCCAGTCAGGAGGTTTTCAACTCGCTAAGTGGGCATCCAATTCCAGCACAGTTTTAGAAAACGTTCCATTGGAACTTCGCCTGTCGCAAAGTGTAACTTTCGATAGTGATGCATCGCTAAAAATCCTTGGGCTACGATGGCATCCTTCGGATGACATTTTTGCATTTGAAGTCACTCCAGACAATCGAACTTGTACGAAACGCAATATATTATCATCTGTCGCTAGACTCTTTGACGTGATGGGTCTGGTAGCACCTATAATTGTACAAGCCAAGCTTCTAATAAAGGAGCTGTGGAATTTAAAAATCGATTGGGACGAAATCCCACCCGCAAGGATATCACAACAGTGGCAGCAGTTCAACGCGGAATTGCCGTCAATATCGTCGATTCGTATTCCACGTTATATAGGAGTCACGGAAGGATGCACGTTAATACTTGTTGGATTTGCTGATGCAAGCGAAAAGGCATATGGAGGAGTGGTATACGCTCATGTGACCACTCCTGATAACCGAATTAAGGTTCAATTAGTTTGCGCAAAATCAAAGGTAGCACCGCTAAAAATCGTCTCCTTAGCACGCCTAGAATTATGCGCTGCATTATTGTTATCGCACCTGTTAAAAAAGGTAATTGATAATTACTCCGCGAGGTTTACTATTCATTCAACATTTGCCTTTTCTGATTCGACTGTAACTTTAAGTTGGATTCATTCATCACCTCACCGCTGGCAAACCTTTGTTGCCAATCGTGTAGCAAAAATACACGAAAATTTAAACAGTAGTCATTTTTACCATGTCGCAGGTGCTGATAACCCTAGCGACTGCCTGTCAAGAGGTATGCTACCATCGCAATTGATAGCAAATGACATTTGGTGGAATGGTCCAAAATGGCTTTGCCAGCCGCATTTCGAGTGGCCTATTTCACCATTTAAGCACGCAAATTCAGAACAGTTACCGGAATTGAAACCCAATCAGTATGAACAGCCAACTACTTTTGGCTTGTGCTCTCGTGTAGCTGATCCACCCGAAATGAAACCTAAAACCGATAATCGCCTCAAGACAATCGTGTCACCTTTATTATGCACGTTGGCTTCTCGCATTCATTCGTGGTCGAAATTGATTCGAATTGTCATTTACGTGTTTCGCTTCATTAGGAAATTGCCGCGTAAATTTGAGTTAAGCCATATTGACATCGCAGAAATCGCTATTATAAAGGCAGTTCAGCAAGTACATTTTTCCGATGATATGAAGTCAGTGAACGAGGGCAAGAAAGTACGACAAGTTCTTGCTAAATTAAATCCATTTATTCAGGACGGTCTCCTAAGAGTAGGAGGCAGATTGAGAAACGCCGAACTCGAATTTGATATTCGTCATCCTATTTTATTACCCGCTCATGATCCTATAGTTGATTTAATTGTAGATTATTACCACATTAAGAACTTGCATACGGGACCCACCTTACTTATGTCTCTGTTGAGGCAAAGGTTTTGGATACTTTCTTCGCGAAATTTGATTCGGAAACGCGTGCATCAGTGCAATACATGCTTTAAAGTCAATCCCAAACCGCAATTCCCAATAATGGGAGATTTACCCGCTTGCCGCGTCCGCGAAGCTAAGGCCTTTCTGCACACGCGGGTCGACTACGCTGGGCCGCTTCAAATAATCCCGCATAGACGTCGGGGTGTTAGAAGCCAAAAGGCATACATTTGCTTATTTATCTGTCTGGTGACCCGCGCGGTTCACATTGAACTCGCTTCAGACCTCTCGACCGAAGTCTTTCTCAACGCGTTCAAACGTTTTCTATCCCGTCGAGGGCCTGTAAATGTAATGTATTCTGATAATGGGACAAATTTCGTAGGAGTTAAATCGCATTTGAAGGCTTTATTCGAACTTTTAGAGTCACCGGACTACAAGAAAGAATTCTCAGAAAATTTATTGGAAAACCGTATCGAGTGGAAGATGAATCCTCCACAAGCACCCCACTTCGGTGGGATCTGGGAGAGTAACATTAAGTGCATTAAATGTTACTTAAATAAAGTTGTGGGATCATCTCTTCTCACATACGAAGAGATGCAAACGGTTCTTCATCAGATTGAAGCTATTCTAAATTCACGCCCATTATCAGTGCTCAGCGTTACCGATGTTTCGGCTCCATTGCCTTTAACACCCGCGCATTTTTTAACGCTCACTCCATTACAATCTTTACCCGCTGCTGATTTGTCAGATGCGCCAGTTAATTTGCTACAACGAAAACATCTTGTCGATCGTCTCGTCCAGACTTTCTGGAATCGATGGCGAATGGAGTATCTGAACACGCTGCAATCGCGTCAGAAATGGAATACAAATTCGAATCCAATAACGAAAGGCACCGTGGTAATAATTATTAATTAAGAGTAAGATATCGCACCATTACAATGGCCTATTGGCGTAGTGGTAAACGTCCACCCCGGCGTAGATGGGGTGATCCGCGTTGCGGACGTTAAGACTAACTCCGGAACATATCGCAGGGCAGTCGTTAAACTCTGTCCCCTGCCTACACAATAACTTTAACGTTATCTTAGATTTAGTTAGTTAATATAGATCTACCACAAGTTTAGTATTGTTATCTTAGATTTAGTTAATTTAGAATTTAGTTCTACCGCAGGTTCAGTATTGTTTATTGAATCCTTTCATAACGTGTTTACTTTGTTGTATTAGTGACTTTGACCATTGGTCAAGGCGGGGGGCATGCTCGGGCCAGTTATAAATGTTGCATGTAATTTTTTGGTTCTGTTGTTTCCCGCCCGCGTTCTGCGCGTTTACCTACATCAAGTCAGTTGTATTAATGTTGCCGCGCCGCCCGCAAGGTACCGATCTACCGCTTCCGCATAACCTATCTTGAGTTGTATTAAAACCACCGCGCCGCGCTGTAAACAGCAAATGTTATACCGCAAAATATCGCCGTGAGAAAGTGCATAAAAATAGCAATCTATAACGCATTGACCATTTCGCAAACCAAATATCACCATTTCCCTTTCCTGAACTCTCTTCCAATACTAACAATTACCCTACCAGTGATTACCGCAGAGCAAAGTGGAAAGTGCCGACAGCTTGGAGATATTGGTAAGTCAAATCAAACAAATTCACAATATATCGCAAATTACAGTCCATTCACGCCGCAACAGTTGCTTTTATTAAGAAAAACCAGAAAAGGTCCAAACCTTTTGTAAAAAACAACAATTAATGTTCATAAAAATAATAATATTTTGATGAATTATATAGCTCCGTTTTTGTGCAAAATCACCTCAAGTGCTCATATACAAACTTAATTTTTGATATTTGCTAAACGTATTAAGTGCATAAAAGGTGAATCAATGATTGATAATTTCGAAAATATATATTTAAAACATCAGAAGAACATTGTTCATCAGTGTAAATGCTCTCCTGAAACATAATCAATTTTATTTCTAAGTTCTTAAATTGTTTGAAAATCCGTCAAACAACAGTTCTATTAGTTGACAGAATGTAAAATGTAGATTTTTTTACACGTGTGTTTTGTTCTTTCTCAGATCTAAATGCGCCTTGCCAAGCTACCCATCGAACGGGAAGTTCACGGTGTCGGGTCCTAACAAGAACTTGCTACCAAAGACTATCGTTGAAGAGTTCACCCTCATCACTTACTCTTGCAACACGAATTATGACCCCTCTACAGAAAAGGTGTTCGCCACTTGCGATGCTGGCAAATGGGACAGTCCACCGCCAACTTGCAGGAGTAAGGATTTTCTTTGTGATCGTTATTTTTAGAACCTTTCACAAAATTTTGTAAATGAAAACTTCCAACCAACTGAATCTAAAAAAATGTGGAATGTTATTTAAATTAAAATTTTATTGAACGTAGAATAAAGAACACAAGAAATAAATGCGCGCCTGTTTGGAGAAGCAAAAGTCTGACCGTTCTTCATCATTATGAAATTTTGATTTTTTCTCTTTCGACCCATTCTCTTGCACCGCAGCGGGAAGGATGGATTCCGTCTATATATATCTCACTTCTGGACCCACCGACCCCTAGATTCTTGCCCAGCCCTCACATAATTGGCTAATTGGACTAAAACCAAAAGTTACTCAGTCAATAGCGTCATTGGTTTCCATTTAAACCTACATGGAAGGCATCTGTATTACCTATCTATGTTTATTACTAACCCTTATGTAGCTAAAAAATGGCAAATAGTGGTAAATTATTTGCATGGGTCTTTTACATTGTACAATCCAGTGTTCACACAACTGTGGCTGGGTCAGAAGTGTAGTGGTTTCTATGCAGCAACAGTCTGGGTAGTTCATTGATCTCCGTACGTATTTTTTTAGAAAGATGTCTTATGGTCCAATCCCTCACTGTGGACTTCAGGTGCTATAAATCGGGAATCGAGATGGACTGTTCCAAGCATCTGCCTTTTGGATCCGTGATTACTTCAACTTGCAAGTCCGGGCACCACAGTCCCAGCGATGACCTTGAAGACCTGACCTGCATGCAAGGCGGGAGTTGGGATAACCCTATTCCAGATTGTAGACCAGGTGGAGTATTTTGTACAAATTTTTCCTGCTCGTTGAAACGCCAAATAAACCCTTTTACCCCGAGGTTGAAATGGAACATTGGACAGAAATTTCTGGGTCTAAAGCAAAGGTTCCCAAACTTTTTTGCCCCGTAGACCACTTCCAAATATTTTTTTTTCGTAGACCCCCTGCCTCCCGAATATTGAATTTTCCTAAAACGTTTAACGTCCCGTGTGATAATCATTTCTCTTTTTCGTAAGGAGATTCCCTTCCCTTGCCTGCCCAACAACCGGGTGGCGGTATAGTTCTCTAGTCAGACAGGGGCGCCCTTGTGAGGTATTACACCAAATGAAAATGAAGCAGGAAAATCAAAAGAAATTTCTTTCTGTAGCTAACCCTACAAAGCTGCGCTTTAAATTATTTGTTTGTGCTTATTCCGACCAGTTCTTCTTGTCACATGATATCCGACTTCAAGGTTCCATTTCCATAGTCAAAATGTCCTCAAACTTAGTTTTGAAGTCTGTGTAAATTACATTTAAATGTTGAACGTCATTACCCTGGACGTTTTTCAAAAACAAGTTGGGGAACTAGGAAAATTCGCAGCTTCCGATGTGCAATGTTTTGCTTCAATATATTGATTCTGACGAGAAATGGAACGTAGACTCTATTTATATACCTCAATAAAAAACCTTACGAAATATAAAAATACAAATATCAAATAAGTAATTTCTCAGTCCATTATTACTATTACGTAAACTGTGTTATTTGTGTTAGGTGTATTGTGTCATTTACGGAACTCCTAAATGTTGACTTGGGGTAAATGGGGGTCTGCTCGTATGTACCCCCATTTGAATCTCGTGGACCCCCAATTTTTTTTCTCGCTGACATGGACCCCCAGCAAGCTAATATCGACCCCTGGGGGTCCATAGAGACCACTTAGGGAACCTCTGGTCTAAAGCATAAATTGAGCTATAGAATGGTTCCTTTTTGGCAAAAACTGGAAAGGGCTCTTTGTAGGAAGGACGTAACACTTAACGCCGCTCTCTTCAAAATATTTTACAAAACATACGACATTCATTATGGAAATATTACTTAAATAATTTATATTATTCATTAAATTCTAGTGCTAAAAAATATGCTTTCTTTTTGGAAGTTAACAGAACAGTTGTTTTGCAGATTGCGGTTTAGAAAAGGCCTTTGGTGGAGTACAAATTGTACATGGGTTTGCTGTTAAAAAAGATACGTTCCCTTGGCACGTGGGGATCTTCCAGTGGAACGAAGAAAAAAATACCATCGAACAAATTTGCGGAGGTTCCATTATAAGTGTTAATCTTGTAATCAGTGGTAAATGTTATTCCATAATATATTTTGTATCATTTTTGATATCTAGAGTCCTTTCTTTCTTTTACAGTACTCTAAAACTAAGACTCACGACCGTTCATGCCCGATGGTTTTACGCTCATAAGTCTCAAAGTGTGTACCATCTCACAACATGTTTTTCAAATGATGTGAAAAAGCTTCAGGGACCATAATTCTTCACCGATGTTCGAAAGAATTTGCAATTTGACTGAGCGTCTTGGTGGTATATCTATGACGTCTTGTGCAGAGCTGCTCGAGCTTGCGGACGCAATGATGAGCGAATATTTTTGATTCCAAGTCAATATGTTTGTTCGAGCCAAACCGTCGAACATGAATATGTACATAGCTTAAGCTTTACCTCATTCAACGCAGTCAGCGTCGCCTTTCTAGTTACGATAAAGATTTTTTAATGAATATTATATTTTTTTTAATATTCTCAGTGTTGCGAAAAACTAACACATGTTTATCTTTTCAGCTGCGCATTGCTTCTTTGACGCGGTTAATCTAGAAAAGATAGATGCAAAGTATTACAAGGTGGCCGCAGGGAAGTTCCTCAGGTCCTGGGATAACGATTTGGCTGAAAACGTAAAACTCGTCCAGAAATCAGATGTTGGTAAAATTTCCTTTTACGTTATAATTATTTTATTTTCTCAGTTAGTCTGGGATATGGGAAAGGATTAAAATACAGATTCCGCATTTTAATATTTAACTACATTGAGAACAGAAAGTATTCTTTACGTTAAAACACTACTAAACTACATTTTTGACAAAAAAAAATAAATTTCAACATACACAAAATAACACTAACAGACCAGTTAGACAAGCGTACAAAGAAAACATAAAAACTCCGACAATAAATTCAAGCTTTGGACAAAGACACTACCAAAACCACGCAATAAAAGCTTTCAACAGTTTAAAACTTGATATTAAAATTGAGGAAAATAAAAATAAATTCACACACAAAATTACAAAATGGATTAAAGAACAAAAAAGACAATATTACCAAAATTTCATAGCATAAAATAAAAATAAAACCTACACGTAACACACAAAACCAATATAAACACACAAGATTATTTTCAATGTTCTATTTTTTTTTTTAAATTTTAAATATATTATTATGTATTTTTAATTTTAAATGTATAATTTTTCTCATTAAATGTATTATGTAGTTTTTTTTTTTATATTATAAAATGAAGGCCTCAGCACGGGCAAGCCACCCAGTGAGGCCTACATTACTGAAAACCTTGAATTGTAAAAAATATTGTACCTAATAAAAAAAATATATATATATATATCTTACAACTGAGGCTAGAACAGATACCGGGAGGAACTGTTGCAGTAAAATTACTGCTTTACGGAAACTAGCAGAAAAAATACTAAATTGACTAATTTTAAAATAAGTAAAAAGTACTACTCGAAGATAGGCGACAGTTCCTTTGTAACTCTATATTAATGCGATGATGGATGATTATCGTAATAATAATCCGGATATTAGTAAGATTTAGTTTGTCAATAAACGCGTACAATGATTATGGATTTGTGGGAAATCATTGGTTGTTGTACCTATTGATATCAACAACCAATGATATGGGAAATCATTGGTTGTTTTACCTATGGACAGCGCTTTGCGTGTACCTTTGGACGCGTCCAAATGTACACGTATATAAAAGTGTTATAGTATTAAGTATGAAAGAATTTTTTTCAGTGCCGAGAAGCAAGTGAGGTTGCAAAAGAGCTGATGTTTGCCCAGAAAGTCTGAAGAAAGCTGTGCAAGAGGTTTTAAATGGAAAATCTATCAGAGTGACAGCTACAAAATGGAAGATCACAAAGTCAACACTATTTAATTATGTCTCCAAGGTTAGAAGTTCTCTTAAAGCAGCTTTTGATATCCCTCCTCCAAATTATTCATTTAAGAAGGTATTTTCCCAGGAAAAGGAATCACAACTACACGTTTACCTGGAAAAGGCAGCGTATCTTCATTTTGGTCTTAGCAAGCTTACAGCTAGAAAGCTTGCTTTTCAATTTGCAATAGCCAACAAGAAAATTTTTCCCGAATCTTGGATTCAGCATGAAAAAACAGGTCTTGAATGGATACGTGGATTCAGAAAAAGATGGCCTGATTTGTCACTACGTAATCCCGAAGCAACGAGCTTGGCTAGAGCTTCAATCTTTAATAAAGCAAATGTTACGTCTTTTTTTAGCAATTATAAAGATTACAAATTTTCACCTGAAAATATTTATAATCTTGACGAGACTGGAAATTCAAATGTACACAAACCATCTAGAGTTTTAGCTCCTTAGTGAATTAGACAACTTGGCAGCTTAACTTCAGCTGAACGTGGATTTAAAGTGACGATGATAGCTTGCGTTAACGCTATAGGGAACAGCATTCCACCCATGCTTATATTCCCAAGGGTTAATTTACAGCATCGTATGCTTGATGGAGGCCCTCCTGGATGCATTTGTGGAGTTAATCCCAGCGGTTGGTCGAACGAGACTCAGTTTAAAGTGTATTTTCAACATTTTATTAATTTTGTGAAACCCATTAAGGATAACCCCGTGTTGTTGATAATGGACAATCACGAATCACATATTTCCATCGATATTATTGAAAAGGCCAGAGACACTGGTGTTGTAATTTTAACATTACACCCTCACACTTCTCACCGGATGCAACCATTAGATAGGGGAGTTTTTGGACCGTACAAAAAATTCTTTTACCAAGCTGCAGAAGACTGGATGCTTACTAATCCATGAAAGCTGATATCTCTCTACGACATGTCTAAATTAATCGAGAAAGCGTATTTTAAAGCATTTACACCACTAAACATTACAGGTGATTTCAAATCTTGTGGAATATGGCCCATAGATGAAAATATATTTAAAGAGGAAGATTTTCTTCAGTCTTTTGTAACGGACAGACCTATGTAATCCGAAAATCTTGAGCCAAGAGGAAAAACTACACCACAAGAGTTTGATAAGACGTCGGGAGAAACTACAGTCATTCCAGATACATTGACATCACCACCTTCAAAAACCACTTTATACAATATAGAAGACAACCAATTTTCAATCCCGAATTGATCCTTCCCTTCCCTAAAGCACCTGACAGAAAAGTCACAAATCATGGAAGGAGGAAGGGAAAATCGAGGATTTTGACAGATACGCCCGAGAAAAATGAAATTGCCGAAAAGTTTAAAATCAAAGAGAAAAGGAAAGTTCCTATTAAACCTGTTTTAAAAAATGAAGTCGCACTAAGTGCTTCGAAAAAGACAAAAATTATCTCAAACGAAGTAGTAGTAAATTGCTTTATCTGTGGACGCATTTCAAATAAGGACCGGGCACTTTTCTGCGATTCTTGCAAGAAATATGTTCATAAACAGTGCATACCAAAAGTCACTCGAAAAATATACCTGATCATCGAGACGATGACAACTTTCTCTGTCATAAATGTTTTGTACTCCCTGAAGGCTCGGACGATTCTATTAATTCTGAAGACTTGTACAATTCATACTTAGAATCCACTAAACTGTAGATAGAACAGCTGTTTAATACAATAATAAATAAAGATGTCTTTAATACGAGTTTGTGTTTTCTTTGCGAAAATCGAATTAGTCCAAAGGTACAATGTACTGTCCAAAGGTACAGTAACCCCTGTTCAAAGGTACAAACACTTACTGTACCTCTGGACAAAAATGCACTTTTTTTAAAATTCTAATAAATCAAAAACCATTCAAGGAAATTTAATGAAAAAAAAAATTTAAAGTTGTATATATCATAACCATAACCATGTTGACCATATCATAAGATTTTAAAAAAAGTAAGGTTTTGTCGTTCGTCAATTTAAAGAAAAAAATTATTTAAGATTAAAAATGAAAAATTGTCCAAAGGTACACCACTTGACCCTAATTATTTTTTTTAATTAATTTAATGATTTATTAACTTATTTATTTATTATTTAGTAATAATTAATTTTAATATTAATTTATTTACGAATTATTTTTTTATTAATTTAATTATTAATAAATTAATTTTATTATTTATCAATTTATTAATTAATATATTTATTTATTAATTCATTCATTTTTGTATTAATTTAATGATTTATTATATTATTTTTATTATTTATTAATTTTTTTATTTATTATTTAGTAATAATTAATTTTTATATTAATTTATGAATTTTGGTTTAAAATTAATTTATTTATTAAATAATTTTTTTATTATTTATTTTATTGTTTTTTTTTTAAATTTATTAGCCCTGATGGGCTTTTACGCAATACATGTTTTACTGCATAGTTAAAGTTACTTAAAATACGCGGTGAGGAGCTCTATTCATACGTTTAATTGTAAATTATTATTTTTAAATTTTATGTTAATAGCGCTACCTGAAGATGTCTTCGCAGATCAATATGATGTTGAGATTTTTTTAAATTAAACATATAGGGATTTCTAAATTCTAAAAACTAAAAACTAAACTCTGCTCTAACGCCTGTATTGCAACTTATCCTCGACGTACATTGTACTTACACAACAATAACCATTTATAATTTGTAGGTTTTTACAATTCACCTTCCCCCGCGCTATGGCGGAGATGAGCAAAACCAGCAACAGGACCTGGCCCTGCTGCAGCTGGCGACTCCCTTTAAATTGGCACACTCTGTCCGGGCCGTTTGCTACGACATCCTCAATGAGAGGTTTGACACTCTTCAAACGTTACCTGGAAACACCGGCAAGGTAACAACATGTTTTATAATGTATATTTGCTTGGTGTATCTTAGGCATAAAAGTACACTAGATCTTACACATCTCCACGTTAGTATCGGTAGTCTTGATAATTTCATAATTAATTTTTTTTTTTTTTTATTATTATTATTTATTTATTTATTTTATTTTTTTTTTTTTTTTTTTTTTTTTTTTATTGAGAAAAAAAGTTAATATTCACAAGAGATAAAAAATATATTACATTTCATATCAGACATCACTTTTTTTGTTTACCCAATTTGTAGAGAAATATTCTCGGGTCAAACTGAGGAGCTAGTTTATGTGCTTATATATAATAATATGTATAGTTACAAAATGGAAAAAGAATATTTTCAAAAATACTGTAAAATACTACAAAATATTGTACAATAAGAAAATTACATATAATTATAGAAACAGAATAACAAAAAAAATCTACGAAAAATCAACAAAAATATAAGCAACAGAATGTATCTGAAAAATCATCGATAAAAGTAAGTCAATCTTCTCTGTAAAAATACAACGAAAGTTTTTTTTTAAATTTAAAATAATTTTTCTCACTTTTTATTGTATCCGGTAAATCGTTAAATAACTTAGGGCCTATACATTCATGATGGTGCTGTGCAGCTGTCGTGTTGCATCTAGGTACATACATGTTCCCAGTTGTTCTAGGTCTTATACTTCGCGTTGAGGACCTTTCAGAATCTTTGAAAACTTTTAGAATAACATTTCTTTGAAATAGTTTTGAAATCGGTAGGACCTTAAATTTTTCAAAAAGTTCGTTGGTTGGAAAAATTCTTGGTTTTTTAATAATAACTTTGATTATCATATTTTGTGTTGTTACTATCGAATTCAGATTATTCTTATAGATACCTCCCCATGCGATTATTCCGTACTGCAACACTGACTGTACAAGAGCAAAGTAAACCATTTTAATATTTGAAAGATTTAGGATATTTCTTAATTGTATAAAAATGTAAGTAAGTTGTCTAATTCTTTTTACACAGTTTTCGATATGTTTCTTAAATTCCATGTTACTTTCTATAGTGACCCCTAGATATTTGACAACTGGGGTTTTCTTCAGGATTTTACAATTATTATCGTTACATTCTCCTTCTTTACACGAACGACTGTGCACTATCACGCTAATATTGGAATCTGTGACAGGATCATTAAGATAAAAAGGAATATATGATGTTTTTTCTACATTAAGACTAAGTAAGTTATCATAAAACCATTCCTTCAATATGTTAATGTCAGCATTCGCAGCTATATTAACTTCTGTCCATGTTATTCCTTCGATTATGATGACTGTGTCATCCGCATATGAGATGACACTTCCATTAAGAGGGAGAGTGAACATGTCATTGACATATATAAGGAAAAGTACAGGCCCAATTACTGTGCCTTGTGGAATTCCATATTCAGAAGACAAGGGTTCACTTAGTGAATTATTTAGTTTAAC
The DNA here is from genome assembly GCA_026573805.1 of Hesperophylax magnus. NCBI lineage: Eukaryota > Metazoa > Arthropoda > Insecta > Trichoptera > Limnephilidae > Hesperophylax > Hesperophylax magnus. Next base: position 1,211,847 of record JAIUSX010000230.1, on the reverse strand, counting down.
GTATTGTTTTCTATTTTTTAAGTAACTCTGGAACCAAGATAAAGCTTTGTCCTCCAGTTCAATTTTCTCTAGCTTAGCGATCAGCCTAGAATGCGACACACTATCAAAAGCCTTTTTTAGATCGATAAATATTCCCATACACTTCCGACGTCTATCCAAGTTCCCCATAACTAGAGAACTCAATTTTGCAATTGCATCATGAGTTCCTAGATTAGGTCTAAATCCATATTGGTTAGAATGCAGATTTTTTTTTTCTTCTAGAAATAGCAATAGTCTCTTTTTCACTATTTTTTCAATTATTTTAGAAATGTTAGATGTCAAAGATATAGGCCGGTAGTTAGTCATTTCCTCTGGGTTGCAAGATTTAAAAATCGGACTAATAACAGTTTTTTTGTAATTATTTGGAAATCTTCCAACCGAAAAGCTTAAATTAATGATATGCACGATAGGTAATTTTAGAAAATCTTTAAGATTTTTTATGATTTCTACTGTTATTCCATCGTATCCCGGCGCTGAGCCACCTCTCAGTGAACTAATTATATTTACAACTTCCGGTTCCGATGTGGGTTCAAGAAGTTGCATTTTATTTGTATCTAATAAATTTCTCTCAAAAGCCTCAGTGGTTTTGCTAGCAGCTAAAGGGTTAATTTGTTGTGCTAAATTTTTTCCAACATTTGCAAAAAAAATACTAAATAAGTTCGCACATTGAGTCGGCTCATCTTTTACGTCTAAAGAATTACCGTTGTACGTCAGTCTGTGTATTTCCGACCCTTTCCGTTTCTTATCAATAATCTCATTAATTGTTGACCACATTTTTTTTTTCATATTCTACTTGTGACATTTTTATTTTATAATATTGTTCTTTAGTATTCCTTATTAAATTTGTAAGCATATTTCGATATTTGGCTAAGGTATTTTTCAATATATAATTGAATGGGTTTTTATTACAAAGAATAAATAAACGTTGTTTTTCACGCACAGATTTCACCAATCCAGGACTAATCCACGGTTTTATTGGGCGGTATTTAGAAACTAGCTTCTGTACCTTAAGAAGTAACCGGGCGTTGATTTTCCATACAAATGTAGTCCCCATTTATCTTTCTGGATTTTAACCCTAGAGCAAATATTTTTTTAACATAAAATAGATATCGGCAACTTGCGTGTCGGTACGTTTTGCTTTTTTTGATAAATTGCTTCTTATAGAAGTTATGACCTTCCAAAAATCAATAAAATTGCCTGATTTAAACGCAGTCAAAAGACGTTCAGTCTACAAACTAGACAATATATTTTGAAAAAAAGCAAAACGGTCCGACATAGAATAGTTTCTTTTTATGTAGTTGGTAAAAAAAATTGAAAATCGGTTAACTTTTGGAGAAGAAAAATGGGGAATACAAAACCTCGATTTTGAAGATTTCAGTTAGGTATTAGTAGAGCGAGCTGCATGTGTCCCTTTCGCTCAGTATTCGGGGGGACAAGGGTCGGGGGGAGAAGGTTTAGATAAATACGTATGTATTTGTGCGAAGTGATGTCACGTAGTCATAAATCAATATTCTAGTGTTGTGTTGTCCCGAGTAATCGATGTTTTTTTTTATTATTTTTTCCGTTTGGTCACTTTTATGTTTGTTTGATGAAGTATTCCGATATTCTTACTTTAATTTCATATGTTTACGTAAAATAATATCTGTAAAAAAACAACCGTTACGGCCAGACCGACTCCGAGGTGATTTCGTTCCGTATTGCCAATATGGATACAAAACACTCAAATGGATAATTTTTTTAAAAATAACTTTATAATATTATAATAATATAATAGCATTATATTATAATTCTTCAATAACCTATAATGTATATTGTTATTTTATTTATTTAACTTCTATTTCGACAAACAAATATACAGCAAAGTGATGTAGCGTAGTATATCGAATTGTGTCGGTGCACTAGTGTTGTCTTTTCCCGAGTTATTGATATATTTTATTAGTTTTTTTTTGGTTTAGTGACTTATTTCGAGTATACCATACTTGCCGATCTTACTAAAATTGGAAGAATTCAATTTTTATACGTCAAGTACTATAATAATTTTCAATTTGGGAGGTGGTTATGGGTACCGCCGCCCCGGGAACCATTTATTGGATAACCTCTGTCATAGGTCACCCCAAGTGGTTCGCTACTAATTTTTTTAAAATATATATTTTTAAAAAGATGCCATTTGCGTGGTGATCTGTTATAACAAAACACAGTAGGAAAAGTTGCGCCGTTTAGTCATGACTCATGACATTTTCTATTATTTTCGAGTTACATGAATATTTAAATACTAGTTCATTTTTACTCATGATCCGATTTTCAGAACCCCGACATGTCTGGAGGTAGAGTGGAAAAAAATCGAGGATTCCTCCACACCATCAAATCAAATCAAATCATATCAAAAATTATTTATTGTAAAATAAAAATTACAAAAGGTGTAGCTTATGGGTAGACCCCATTTCTTCCAGCTAACCACATTTATTTAATTACAATGTTTATATAATATTATTTGTTTTATTATAATAATTACAATGTTTATACAGATAAAATAATAATAATAAATAATTAAATAATCCGATTTGCAGTGTGGTGATTGGCAAGGGTGTTATGGCTTTCATGTCATTTTCAAAATTTCAACGAATGGCATTGGCGTTGGCTCTATTAACAAAACACAATAATAAGATTCGTAAAACAAAATAGTGAACAAAAAATTGCAATATTATATCGAAAATTGGTCACTTGCGATGTTTATGTGTTAAAAATTGGTCATTTCGGCCAAATAAACATCGCAAGGGAATAAAAACCTGTTGATTTCAGGAATTTTACGAAAATAAAAAATAAATATTTTATTTTACTACTTTTCCCTGTCTCAAACAACTTGAATGGTTTAGTTAAGTTTTGATAAACAAAAAAGATAACTATCTGTCCAAACAAGTATTTTATATTATTTTTAATTGATTAATTTAGCAAAACGACACAAATTAATTTAATAAAATTTACTTGCGCACGCCGCGACCTGCGGATTCGTAGCCAAGAGCCTTACCCTTCAACCACGGAGGCAGTTTAAATGTACGCACCTACATATTTTAGTAGGTGTACCTATATGGGTAGTAAGATTTTTTTTTTAATTTTTAAAAGAAAGACAAACATTCCCGGGTTACGATAAACCTAACATTTGAAAAACTCCTACTACCACCACACTAAGCGGAAGATATTGCTTGTGTTGTGATGGAGAACTTAGCCAGCCGAGGAATCGAACATGGGACGCCCGGGTGGGACCCAAACGCGATGCCCACTCAGCCACTGACCGGTCAAGTAAGTAAGAGCAATACAATAAATTATGAAATAATGTACCTAGGCCTCCTATTTTATTACGAAAATGTACCTATTTAGTTCCTTAGACAATATGTATATAATAGCTTATTTAGGTGGCTAAAGATGGAACGTCCCGTCACAAGAAATTGATTGTTTATTCTTGTCTCCACTCCACACACATGCAGATAATCCTGTAGCGACTTGCGACTAGCCGCGCCGGCCGGCAAACATCGATGTAATATGATACCACAAAGCGAAGCGCCAAAGGAATAATTATTTGGCGGGCTTTCTTGGCGGAGTTTTTCTTCGCACACTCACACATCTACAGCACGATGACTGACCGTAGCACAGAGCGGAATAGCAATAATTGGGCTAAATACCTATTAAATAAGTTTCTGAATTACCGGGATTCCTCTTAAAGACGGTGCTCGCCTCTACATGTTTTGTTAAAATTTCCTCGAAGAGGCGAGAGCTCTCTAAAATATCCCGGCTGTCTAATACACAAGTCCAGGATTCCTTAGATATTTTTTCCCGGAGAAGCTCTTTATTTAACACTAGTTTAATATATTCTCTATCTTTTAATTGATTAGTACGCGCTATTGCATTATAATATAGTAGGCACATATAGTGGTCTGTTATACCGGTTTTATAAACAATAGACTGAAATCTCTTAGTATTATTACTATTTACCCACATATGGTCAATACAGGAAGGTTTCTGACCGGCGACGTTACGAGTAAAATTGTTAATACATGATTTAAAATTCAATTCAGTTAGCATATTAATATATTCATCCTTTAGATGAGATCGATGATTTTCAAATATATCCAAATTAATATCACCAACTAAAAACGTAAACGAATCCCGTGTTTTGCAAAGAATTTCATTTAGTTGACATATAAACTGCGAAAGGTCTGACAAGTGTGTCCTGTAGATTGCAATAAAATTAATTGTCAGTTTATTTACACATAATACAACACGTAAACAGTTTACCTTGTCAAAAGCAACTTCCTCAATATTCCGTACTATGAATGTATTTCTAATGAATAATAATATTCCCGATTTTTTGTTGATTTCGAGTGTTGTCGCAACGCAGCCGTAGTTTGGTATATCGAAGCGAGTATTGGTATTGGAGTGACATTCGGTTAACACTATAACTCCCGGTTTTTTTTAAATTAAATCTAATTGCACCAAAAATTCGCAAAAAAATTTTTTGACACTTCTTATATTTATATGCATTATACTAAATAGAGGATCACACTCGTCCAGAACATCGTTGCACTCGTCGCTAGTCTCACAAACATTTTCGTTTATTTTATACAGCTGGTCAATGTTTTCCGTTATAAAATCTTCCATTTTTAGTAGTCTATTTTTTGACGAGCAATTGTCATCATAAACTGTTTGTATTCACATTTGTCACTGTTCGCACTGTGATTAATTGGATTATTTGTAGATCTTCTTTCGTTGTTTAAGATGCAATTTTTGCATTTTGGTGGTTCTTTTTTGTTATTGCAGTCTTGATATTTATGGTTGCCTGCGCAATGTGAGCAGGCTGGGTCTTTTGTTTTATTAAGGCATCTTAGGCTCGAATGATTAAATTTAAGACAGTGGTAGCATTGTAAGTTTTTAGATTCTCACGGCCAAAAGCATTTTTGTTGTTTGTTTTTGGGGTGTTATGCCGTGTTGCGCTAACTCCTTCTTTAGCAGACGTTTCGGACAGCGTTGCAGTGTCCATCATCAGGGCAGATCCGGTAGATCCGAAGATGTGTAAAAAGATGCGCAACACGGCATAACACCCCAAAAACAAACAACGAAAAAAGTGGTAGCATTGCATAATTGGACTGCAGTCCTCTACCTTAACTTTGTGGTATCCGATATTAACACTATTTTTGTTAAAAATAATTCTTCTCATGGCTCCTAGTTTCCACAATGATGTTCGAAAATTCTGTGTTTTTTCTCTTAATTACCTTTTTTATCTCCATTTTGTGTAAAGTAGCGTCAGTTTTGTGAACATTTTTAATATCTTCATTTTGTAGTAAAATGCTCTCCAATAAATTATTGTCATTAACTATATCATTTTCAACTCCTTTAAATATTATATGTGGTTTCTTTTTCTTCACCTCTTTTGCCATTATGTTGATGATGTTAGTTTGTTTATTTATTTCATTTTTCAGTTTTTCTGAGTCATCTTTCTTGTCACATGTCACAATCAAACGATTATTTGATATTTTCTTGATTCCGCTATATGTTCATGCTTTCTTTCAAAATTCAGTTCCCGCAGTGAATCTGTCGTAATCTGATAGTATTATTACGCCAGCGTCTGGACGATCTAGGCCCTCTGATTGGTCGAATTAAAATTGTCTGTTTCGGGTAAATTCAGCTTACTTGAAAATAAAGACACGATTGCATACTAAAATAGGATCGCCTCATAATAATACGAGATTTCTTCAAAAGCATCGTTTCTGTTTATATAATTTTTGGATAATATCGAAGAAAATATGTTTTAGAACGTTCATAATCCATTAGATTATTATCCACAGTTACGTGATTATGTTTGACGTTTATAAAAAATCACGAGTTCCTTATTCAATATGGCGGATACGCACGGCTATAGATGGCCGACAGAGCGCGCCTCTGGCGGTTTAAAAACGAACCAAATGAATGGCGCGAATATTTAAATATGCAGCTCACAATATTTGACTACTTACGATTAACAAGCATCTAATAAGAAGATTTCTTCTGGAAGCTTATCACTTTGTAATGGCATTTTTCATTATTATTTATATTTTTTTTGCTTATTAATTATATCAGATTTTATATTGACATGTTTCCTAATTTGTAAAATTTCAAAATTATTTATTTGCGATGCTTTATATCCTGAGTGAAGTATTTTAAGACCTGAATTTTTATCGAAAGTGTGATCATTATTCAAAAGATGATTTGCAAACTCAAATTCACTATTTCCATTTAGAGCCCTGCGATATTCTTTAGTTCTGACTTCAAAGTTTCTATTGGTTCTACCTTTGTAAAAGAAATTACAATCATCCCAATTGAGTTTTTTAACTCCTGATTTTTTTGTTTGAATTTTGCTATCTTTATTATTAAGAATATATTTCTTCATTGTTATTAGTGTAAAACGCCAGTTGAATAGTACCAGATCTGTTTTTATATATAATTTTAGAAGTATCGTTATCCACAAGCAGAATTCTACGCCATTGTTTATTTCTATCTTTAGAATGACCGTTTGAAGAGAATATGTTTAATTTTTTTATTTAGTATTTCAACTATCAATTTATTAGAATAACCGTTATTAAATGCTATTTGTCTTATGAATATATTGTTTTAAGGTTATATTCTATTTGTTTTTTTCAGGTCTTAAAATACTTCACTATAAATAATTTTGAAATTTTAGAAATGAGGAAACATGTTAATATAAAAGCAGATATAATTAACAAGAATTTTTTTATAAACTCTCTTTTAAATATTTTCCCACTTAACTGGTCTTTCCCGTCTAACGATATTGCAATTCCTAATTATTAAAAACCCAGCCTACTCTTACCCCTTCTTACCCCAGAACTTTGCTACAAGTAGAGAATATTTTATAAATAATCATAACAAGTGCACTAATCGTTTGGAAAAAATGCTGGAAGTTCTCAATTTTCTTAATAATGATGAATGCATTCATAACAACCGTGTTTTAGGAAAGAGATAATTCAATAATAATGCCTCTATCTTGGTAAAAAGATATTATCTTCTAAGAATATCGGTAAGCTTCAGAATCCTAAGCTTTATTTCTTTTTGGTTTTCAAAGTAATATCAATGATTGAGTTTTTGTAACAAACACATTATATTTCTGGCAGGTAGCTGGCTGGGGAAGGACAGAGAACGGGGAACCATCAGAGGAACTGAAGACCTTGGATCTGCCAGTCATTGCTTACGGGGAGTGCCGCATAGAGATGTCAAAGTACAAGTTCAGCAAGTACCTCACGACGGATAAACTGTGCGCTGGACATCTCAAAGGTAAATACTCTACAGGGTGTAACGGGGTGTCGTCGGGACTTGCGATTGGGTCTTGACCACTCTTTTTTGATATTTATTTTTATTTAGTAGAGTTGCATTTGTAATCCGATCAATCCACGAGCTCGTAATGCTTTTCGAAAAAAATTTAACGTTGATATGGAGAGTTACCAAGATAGATAAGAAGTTTTAATGTTGCTACAAATGGTTTTCTTAAGGAATGTTTTTTTGTTTTATATTAATGATTTGGAATAAATTTTTCAGGTTACGAATTCTAATGTACCTGAAAACTAGGTGCATTTTCAAGATGAAAATATTATTAATATAATAATAACACTTATAAATAAAAAAAATATTGTTTTTTCACTAGATCGTGCCACGTCTTCTTTTAGCATCCTCCACTTCTTCTAACGTTCACATACACAACGCACATTATCTTAACACATCTTTCTTCGTTCAACACGTACGCCCTATTTTACCACAATTCATTATTTGATTCACGTCTTCCTCAATCTTCTCTCTCTTTTAATACTGTATTTCTTTCTTATAGTTTAATGAAATCAATATTGTTATTGTTTTTAATGACTTTAATTCAACCCCGTATCTCATTCCAGCACAGAGATAAAGTGTTAAGTCTCCCTCGGGCGTTCCCGACATTTTCCACCATTCACTACTGTGCACAAACTGTTCTTTAAAACTCGTCTTTAATTCGGTCACGTATCAATCTCATTCCAGCGCAGATATTGCGTCTTTAAAATTTTCGGCGAAATCAGTTGAGTTGTTTTTTGTGTTTACAGGGGACAATCAAAGAAGCGTAAATATTTTTGTATATATGTACATTAAATCTTTTTTGTGTTTTTCAGGAAGGGCCATGTGCCAGGGCGACAGTGGTGGAGGATTGGTATTTCCTTCGCCGGACAGGGAGGGTTCCACCCGCTGGTACCTGCGTGGGGTGGTGAGCAACGGGCCTCTCAATGATGAAAAAACTTCCTGCCGATCCAACACTTACACGGCTTTCACCAACATCTTCAAGATGAGGGACTGGCTGAAGAAGACTATAAGAAGTGTAACACGACCCACCATCACTAACGATGTTAACAAATAGAAATGGATGTCTATTTAAATGTATTTAATCCATGTGAACCTTAAAAACTCGCAGTTAATAAACAAACACTTATCGGTATTTCGTAAGAATTTTCTGCAAATTGGTTATTAGATTGTGTAATAATTTAAAGCTACTAACGATAGTGGACGATGTTATTCTAGATTGAAAACCTTTTCATAAAACATAAAACATAAAACGTGATATTTCCCATTTGATTTAATTTTGCCGGATTTTGTAGTTGTTTCAAAGTGATCAAATAATACTAATACATAATTTAAAACTGTTTAAGCAGGGTATCATAACGACCTCATGTTTCGTCAAATCGTTTCATTTGTGGTATATGTTCACCCGTTTTACAACAATTGTGCATAGTGAATGAGAAAAATGAGAAAAAAGCGTGAGCCGAACCACAAATTATGTGAAAGTAGAGAAACAACCGCAAACAGTGCGAAAGAGCAAAAATATATTTTCATTGTATTTTTAATAACGAATACATTATCCACAACGGTTTAAATAGTGTTTTTTAAGTACAATCGTCAGATTACCCTACCCTTTTTGACTTTATTCATAGTTTGTAAAAATACCCCAGTCGTGGCTCGGCTCGCGCTTTTTTCCTCGTGTGTGTTAAATTCCTCTTTTCCTGTTTTTTTTTTCTTTATTTTAGGTTTAATCATGAATACCGTATATAAATTATTGTCGATCGTTTACGCTAATTTAGCGTGTATCCAGCCTGGTTATGAAATTCATTTGTGATAAAGCATTACAGGTGTAAATTTGTATGGAGCAATTACTTCTGCATTCATCCTTTGGCGTAGCGTATTTCATCATTTAGCCTATGTTCATTCTGTTAAAATCACAATTTAAGAGCATAAAAAATACATGTATTATTTGTCAGTCGATTCCCCAAGGATGCATTTACGGAACACCTTTAAATGTTAGCATTACCCATGACATTTTAAAATAAATAAAAACGATTTTATAATTCTTGATTTGTTTTAATAAACTGTTTACGTAATAGTCGAAATTTATTTTCGTACTTTATTTACGATACTTAAAGTCGTCGGTGATTATTTTTCTAGATGTAAGTAGTTGTCTGCCTCCGTGGATGTCTTTAGAGTCAATTTACAACAATCATAATAATTCTGAAAAGACAAAAAAACAAACAAAAAATGGTTCAACTTAAGATTGAACATTCCTGACCAGGGACACCCAAGCCAAATTTTAATAAGATAGTTTTTTTAACCGACTTTTTTTTTTTTTTTTTTTTTTTTTTTTTAGATTCTCACGGCCAAAAGCATTTTTGTTGTTTGTTCTTGGGGTGTTATGCCGTGTTGCGCTAACTCCTTCTTTAGCCGACGATCTGCCCTGATGATGGACACTGCAACGCTGTCCGAAACGTCGGCTAAAGAAGGAGTTAGCACAACACGGCATAACACCCCAAAAACAAGCAACAAAAAAAGATAGTACCGACATTTATTTTGTATATTAACTGCAGCAATTTTTTTATTTATTAAATATATCATCCTATGCATTTGTGCGTACGTGTATGTTTATGAGTGATACCGATAGTTCATTTGATTTCACTTAATTCATTCATAAATTAACTCGAGAAAACAAAATCAATATTCAAATAGACATGTTTTAAGAACGAAGCGTTTTAAGCTGAAGTTTAGCGTTGCCCGGTCTTTAGGCTAGGTTTTTGGAACGCTTATGTAAGCAGTGACTTTCCTCTTGTTTTGAGCGTCCAAGCTGTCAACAGATACTCGGAAGGGGTGGCAATGTACCAGGCACGTCGCACTTTGGACGGAATGGAAAAAAAAACGCGAATTAAGTGGTTTTGGCAAATGTTATTTTTTTTAATATTTATATTTTTTTTAGTGTAGTACAATAGTTTCTGCATTTTATGTGTTAATTTAAATATGTCAATAGGGCTTGATGGAAGTTTGGCAACGCTGCAAAGTGTGTCGTAAGTTGGATGTTCGGCATCGCGTTTTTCAGTTCACTCCTACGCGTGAGCAGAGACGGTTGTGTAATAAGTGACGTTTGGATATATTTACAAAAGTTTGTAATGGCTGACATTCCTCAAGGTATTCTTAATTTAATTTATTAAACTATATATCAATATATCATGTGTGTGAGATTTGAACTAACATCTAATTTTACACTATTTTTGAATTTTTTTGATGTTAAAATGCATATTTCAATTAGCATTTAGAAACAAAACATCGTTTGTTCCCATTTATGAATATATAAGTATTGTAGACTGAAGTCTCACCTTTAATGTCATATATAAATTGTGATCATCTTTTGTCCTCCCTTGAACAATTTTGTTATTTTCAGGAAGGCCTATATGCATTCCCCGGAGAGAATTATTCGAGGCATTAAAAGAACGGGGTATATTAAATGCCACTTCTGTGAAATCAAAAGAGTTTTTAATTAATTACGTAACACAAAAATACCACATAGCGGCAGGTTCTAACATTTTGAGCCCTACATTTTACAAAAACATTAAGAATTTTTCACTACAATTAATGATGAAATTTCTACGTAAGAGTATATTAATATTTTTACTTAAAAATAGTTATAATTCATTAATAAGTTTAAAAAAAAATATTGCAGTAATATTTAGCCAGCAAACAATTAATTCGTGTTGTACGAGACAATATACCGTCCGTACAATAACTGTAGATACGAAGGTAGCTGGGTACACTTTTCAGCGTTTTCAGTCTCGGTAGATGTTGTAGAACTTTTTGTGGTGGAGTTTAATGCCACGATCAGAGAGAAATTTATTCCAGATCTGAACTGACGAAAAGAATTTATTACTGGCAAAAACTGAATTTACTACTGAATAAAACACTTGAAAATATTTCTTGAGACTCTGGAGACTTGGAGATGCTTCTTGAGGAGAGAGGATTCTCTTTCAGATTTAGTTGTTGAACTGACTTTGTATGGGATTCGATTCTCTATTTATAGAACGTTTTCAAATCGAGCCCTCTCGGAGGTGTTCTATCCTCTTTCGTGAGGAGTAAAATGGTTTGGTATTTTTCCTCTCTGCAATTATCTTGTTGAGAGGAAAGTTATATTTTAATATGATACCTTTAACCAAGTCAGTTCAATCTACCAAAACCATCTCCCCCAGTCCCGTTTATTTATTTTATAAATAATTATACAAACTTTCACATTGGGTTTGAAGTTAAATATCTTTGGTTTGAACATTTCCCAAAGAGTAACAAATATATTTAGATATAATTTTTCATGTTATTATATTTATTTATTTATTTGGTACATTATTTTGTTACAATTTATGTTTTCCAGTAATGTAGGCCCACCCAGTGAGGCCTTCATTATTGCCCGTGCTGAGGCCTTCATTTTATAATATGAAAATCTAATCTACATATTACATTTAAAGATAAGATAGTAAATTTGAAAAGAAAATAATAAATTTAAAATTAAAAATAAAAATACATAATAATACATTTAAAATTAAAAAAATAATACAATGAAAATAATGTTGTGTGTTTGTGAGTGATGTGTGTTTATGTTGGTTTTGTGTGTTACGTGTAGGTTTTATTTTTATTTTATGCTATGACATTTTGGTAATATTGTCTTTTTTGTTGTTTAATCCATTTTGTAATTTTGTGTGTGAATTTATTTTTATTTTCCTCAATTTTAATTTAAATTTTTAGACTGTTGAAAGCTTTTATAGCATGGTATTGGTAGTGTCTTTGTCCAAAGGTTGAATTTACTGTTGGAGTTTTGATGTTTTCTTTGTACGCTTGTCTAACTGGTCTATATTAGTATATAATCATTTCTTGATGTTGACATTTATTTCGTAGTTATATCTTGCATCATTTTCCCGTAAATCCTGTCTGATGATATCACAATTAATCACCTTTGAATCTGTTATCAGTGTTTGATAAGAAATTCAAGGTGACATGCTGGGCTGTGATTGGTTGGAGACGGCGGCCATCATGGAATTCCATCCGGGGAGTAGTGGAGGGGGTCCTACGTAAATACTGAGTCGCCTTCCTAGCTGTGGTCACTTCGTGAGTTGGTGTGTCCGGGTGAGGTGGTGGATGGTTATTTTCAGATGTGTTTCAGGTTCTGCTATTATATTGCTATGTACTTATCTTAATTAATCACACATAGCACATCATTTGATTTAGTAATCGTGATGTAAAGATTTCCAATTGTGTCGGCGACACGGTATCAAGCGGTTTCGGGGTTTGAGTGTTTTTGTGATTTTGACGTAAATATGAATTCTCTTGCAAAATTCTGGAGGTCTGGATACGTATGATACACGTGTTTTTTCTTCATTCCGTCCACTGTGCGTCGATCCAAGCTGTGAAAGATTTTATTTATATAATAAATAAATTTTAACATAAAAAAACTTGATCTGCACATCTCACTAGGGTATTCCTGTGTCAAGAAGTGCAGCTCTACAATTACATCATTTATAAAAAATCATATGAGTAAACTTAATATAATACTAAAATTAAATTTAAACCCACAAAAGAACGTTTAATGACACGGTTGTGTCGAGACCGTTAGCAAAAATAAACAAAATTTTAGTAACAAATGTACGAAAAATAAAACAAAAATGTCCACAAAATAAACATTGGGCAGTACCTTTATAGTAAGTTGGCAACAATAAAATTCTTCTGTTAACTAAAGTACAAGGTACCTGTGCTGGCTTATCAGACACAAGCATAGGGTAACCATACTAACAATTTTTTCAATCCATCGCTACATATGGTATTATGGGATGGGGTGGTTGTGGTGAATCCGTCATTAATCCAATAATTACAGTACAAATATAAGAAAGTACAAATTACATATTAGGAAGTTTTGCCTGTCCAACTAGGAAAGTTTCCTGTTCCAGGACAGACAAATTGACAGGTGTAGTTCATATTATTCCGAAATGTACATAATTACACAACTATTGATAAGGATACTGAGCGACAGAGAAGATCACTGTGCATCAGAGCTAATATGATTTCTTGACGATTTAAAAGTGTAGCCCAAAAGCAAAAAGGCAACTTTTTAACACATACTGCACGAGCTTATATACCTCGGAGCTGTGGACCGACTTCAACAAAGCATCTCTAAAAATAATGGAAGTACAGTACAACAATTCATAACGAATAATTTTGGGGCTGTCCTGGTACTGTAGTGCCACTGAAATGTTTGTAGAAGGGCGTGCTCCCGGATTCCGAGCACTAATGAAAAAACGGATCACCAGCTTTCGAACGCAACTAGCCACGAGCGAAAACGGTCTTGTGATGGCAGCACTGCACTTCTGGCGGGGACCTATTTACAAGCGATGGAGTCAATTCCTGATGTCATTGGTTAAAAAAATATATACATATATATTTTTTAACAGTACTAGTGAGCGGCTTTGTAAAGATTAACATGGTGACCACAGACATATGAATATTAATAGACTAGAACTTAAAGGTGAGGGGTAAAATCAACAGTTGGGGAACGCAGAGGGGAAAGCTGACGGTGATTCGTCAATTAATCAATCTGACAGTATATAGGCATCTCGCATTATAATATCACCATTTAGTTATTTATTATGGAACTAAGACGGATCTATTGTATTCAATGTCTCAAATTTATATTTACACGTCCTATCAATTTCACCAAAAACACAAATCGCTCGAGCCAGAGACATACCACATGCGTGTTCACAGTCCCTCACTGCAAAACTAGGCTGGGCTAAAGGCACATCAACTATATTGCCCCAAAATTGTTCAATTCTTTACCCAATTCCATCAACATGTGTCAAAACCTGAACTTATGTAAGAAAAATGTTAAAAGTTGGATAAGAAATAATTTCGAAGCGAGTAACTTTTTTCTATAATTTAAGCTATCTGTTTCTAAATAACTAAAATACCACATGTCTTTCTGTAAATTAAAGATTAATTTCTGTAAATCAAAGAAATATACATTTATTTTTTTATTTATTTATTTATTGATTTAAATTTACACACAGTACAATATGATACAAGATATAATTAAAATATTTTGTGATTATTGATTATTGTACCTTATCAGGTCGAAATTATTGATTCCTAACTAGGCAAATTGCCCGTTCCAAGAAACCAAAAAATATGTGAAAGTAAGTGTGTGATTTGTCTATGTCTATAATATATCTCATTAATGTTTTAATTTGTGATGTTTAATCGTTACAATCTTATGATAGAGTCGAACTTGAGCTGTTGTGTATGTTTCAATTGTGTATGAACAATAATTAGAATAATGGAAGATATATATAGTGTGTGATTAGTCTATGTCTATTTATTACGTGACGTTTTTTAACATTTTTTCAGATTCTCCTCTGCCTCATGCATCTATGTTTTGTGTGAGTGTGTGTGTGTGTGTGTGTGTGTGTGTGTGTGTGTGTGTGTGTGTCTGTGTTTGTGTGTGTGTGTGAGGGTGTGTGTGTGTGTGTGTGTTTGTGTTTGTGTGTGTGTTTGTGTGTGTGTATGTGTGTGTGTGTGTTTCTGTAAAAAAAACCAATCACATTGATCTCTATAGATACTTTTTATAAGTTTAAAAAAAAAAAAAAAATTTTAAACACCACTGTTTTATCCTTATACTATAATACCCACGCTCAGGCTTCGCCTTTGTGGGATTTTTTTGTTACTCTTTTTCTATATTACTATGTATGTACCTAAATTGTATATGTATCAAAAATTTTGTAAATAAAAAAAAAAAAAAAAAAAAAAGTTCTTAAAAGTAAAATCAGTTATGAACAAATTTGCGAAGTCCAAATTCGGCAAAATAAATTTCTTCTATTTTCAGAGTTGAATATTTTGTTTACGTATTTAGCTAAGACACTTTTATAAATGTTCATAATTTACTTCCCAGTAAACAACCATGAGCACACTTGAGAATCGCTACATTCGACCAATGTTGGAGGGTTGTTACAACCGCTCTGTTCCTATTAATAATAAAATAATTAAATCTTTAAGAAAATATATAAAATTTCACCTTTAAGAAGATAATAGAAAAGTAAAACATCTAAAAAAACAAATGAAATTATATACACACAGCTTTTACCAGCGATTCCTAAAAGTATTTGGAGTAAAAATTCGGACATAATTTTGCCGTCCGATGACACTTTTTCAATTAAAAACAAAAAACATGATTTTCTATCACACATCGCCACTCGGTATAACCTAGCGCATTACGTGATATGCACTCCTTCTCGTTCCAGCAGTACCGTACATACGAAACAAGCGCGTACCTAACACGTGGTCCGTTGGCGACGTGCGATAGAAAAATATAATATTTTTAATTGTAATAGATAAAAAATATCATCGGACAGCAAAATGATACACACATTTTTCATTCCAAACATGCTCACTGTATCCACATTTTACTTCCAAACATACCAATTTTTCACAATTGATAACCAACCATTTATCAAATATTAAGGCGATCTCATATTCCAGGTGACCTTCGAATTAAGAAGGGGCGCGGCCTATTGGGGTTGGTTATAGAAAACTTGAGAACCAATCAGAGAAAGCCGAACGCCAGATTTATATCTACCCAGTTACGCCCATAAACGCACACTGGTAAAATTTATCAAAAATCCGGTATAATATAATATCGGCATAATGCACAACTCTTCCATTTATCAAATTTTACAGGAGGCACAAAAAACTGTTTTTTAAACTCTTCGTTTTTTTATGTGACATCTCACAAGAGCGCCTCTGTCTGTACAGATATATATTTATATCGCTATTGGTTGGGCATGGTTGCGGGGCGGATTAAGGAAGAGGTTGAAGGAAGGGTTTTATTAATGCGGGTCTTGAGAGAGAAATGTATTTAAAAATTTTACAGTTTGTGTAGTAAAATTATGCAACAATTTTTAAATAATTTTTATTAAGTAAATTTTTAGGTGGGTCCAAATATATAAGGTAGGTTTTCTATACCAACAAAATAGGAATAACATTCCAATAACATCACCGTAATGTTTTACTATACAAAATTAGAATCATTAGCTTTGGTTGGAGGAGAAGTGTTCATTAATTCAAACAGTTTGTTCACAGTTAAATAATAATAAATACGTGTATTGTAATAGGATTTAATCAATCTGTAATGCACAAAAAAATATAATAATGGACTGAATGTAGCGAAGCCGTGATAATAAACTAAAACTAAAAATTTCCAAGCCTGGAAATTTGTTGTATGAAAAACTTACTCAAATTTAATTTAAAATAAACCAAATGCTACGCAAAGACAAATTATAAACATAAAAATGAAATAAAAGCTGAGGTGAAGTAAATCACAATAATAAATGCCAATTGTCTCAAAATTTTATTTGGAAAGGAATCAACTACAAAAGTTTGTCTTTTGGAGATTTACATCATTATTCTGGATAATTGTGATCCCTAAAAGAATATCTAAGGACTCTCATGGTCTTTTTTTAAGCCTTATAAATGAACTCACTCGAAAAATGAACAATTCCAAAACCTGCATTGACCATTTAGAATAAAACATAAAACACAAGCAATCTGTAATGCGTGAATTGACAATAAATGACCACCTTATAACAATCATTGTAATAAACTTAACCCTTGGAACCTTTTAAGACCAAATACGTCCCAAATTTCGTTAAATTTTACCACTGTGCGTCGCTTCGGTACGCAAAAGCGCGCGAAATTTGAAATTGGTTTTACACTCTACACTCTTTACTCGTTGTTTTGTTCAGCTGCGTTATTTACATATTTTTGGCAAATAAATTATTGCATGGTTGTTTTTCAAATAGTATTATCATATAAATCGACTAAATTACAATACCTAATTATAGTTAGGAATTATTGAAACAGCAGTATTTTTTACGGAAAGATTACGTAGAGGCCTGTAAAAAACATTTAGATAAATTACATTACAAAACACATTGCATGCATTGAAAAAATAAAAATTAATTCCTACTCCATGAGTATATGTGACCTAATACTCCAATCGTATTCGATAATCGATGATGACCGATTTATAATATTTTTTTTGTATATTTAAATAATAATTGTAACTTATTTTATCGTGCGTTCATTTTGCAATGTATATTTGTTAATATTATTTATGTATATCTGTTTGATTTCTAAACATAATAACATAAAATAAACAAATATTTCTTTTTATTTTTCGGAATAACTTTATTGAGTAAAACCACAAATTGTAATATTTAAATATTGAAGACAATTTTAGTGATTTCTAAACGAAAATCTGAAACAGAAAAATCAGAAAACGAAACGGTCACATCTGGGACACGAACCCAGGACCCTTGTCTTTCCGTGACAGTGCTCTACCCCCAGTTCTACCGACAGTTCTACCCAGCTCTACCCAGTTCTACCCAGCTCTACTCTACCCCCAGTTCTACCCAGCTCTTCCGACAGTCCCAGATGTGACCGTTTCCTTTTCTGATTTTTCTGTTTCAGATTTTCGTTTAGAAATCACTAATATTGTCTTCAATATTTAAATATTACAATTTGAGGTTTTACTCAATAAAGTTATTCCAAAAAATAAATATTCATTCTAGACTTGCAGAAAAGTCAACAGATGTCGCACATTAAAAATAAAAAATAAGATAGGTTTATCTAAGACGCTGTCTGGATTGCATTTAGTTCGGGTTGAATCTTGCGATCGTATATAAAGATAGTTGCCAATAAAAATGTGCGGTGAAAAAATGAAGACAATGTTAGTGGTTCTTATTCGAAGTATGATACAGTTAAAAGTGACCGAGGGGAATAGGGTCCCATTAGCTCAGTTGGTAGAGCACTGTCACGGAAAGACAAGGGTCCTGGGTTCGTGTCCCAGATTTGACCGTTTCCTTTTCTAATTTTTCTGTTTCAGATTTTCGTTTAGAAATCACTAATATTGTCTTCAATATTTAAATATTTCTTTCGTTCTAGGTAGGTACCTAATTATGAAAAAAAATATTTGAACTAACCCAAATATTCCAGCATGTTTTTTATTTTGTTTTGGGACACTGAGCGTACCCAGTTTTTTTTATTATCTTTCCTCCCCATTGTATAAAACTAGGAATTTAAAAAAAACGATTACACGTAAACTGATTTTAGTTGAAAATATTTCACAGAACAGAGCGGCACTAAGGCAAAGATCGTCTTCATTCCGCCAGCGCCGGGCGGTAACTAAAATCAAAAGCGTGAAACCCTTACGTAGACGGCATACAGTTTATTTCACAATGGCAAATTCAATGTTTACCTCCCCGAAAACCGATCAATATTCGTGTAAAAATAAACAACGTGAAAATGCATATTTTGTGAAGTTCTGGTACATATATGAAAATTTCCTCCGATAATAGAATAAAAAAATGAATTTCTCACATTATACAATAAAAAAAATATCCAAAAATGGGTTTGTAAATGGGATATTTTACACTAGACAGTTTTTTTTAGTCCTGATACTTTATTTTTTTCTAGGCTTATAAAAGGTCTTTAAAGCATATTTAGTATTTTTAAGCAATCAACTTTTCAAACCAAAAACATCTGATTTTGCATTATTTGGTATTGAATCGCCTTAAGCGTGTAGCAGTTCTTACTCCTGGGCGGCGAGTTCCTACCGATTAGAAATAATCAGTTGGTTAATTTTCTATGTTGGCACTCCTGTTTTCGAGTTCACGGTGCCGAGCGGTACTTCGACTGGTTCAGTTGGTGTCTGGACTCAGGAGATTGCGGTGTTTTTCGTGCGACGCTGAACATGAGGGTCTATATTGCAATTCACGAAAGGTCTTTTTCTTTTAACTTTTATTCTAAATATTTAACTTAACATTCCGATAGGGATTACTGTTTTAACTTCTTGCATAGTTAATATATACTATGCTGGCGCCCACTCAGACATTTCTTTACAAGATACTTAGAGTTTTTTAATTGATAATGTTACCGGGTCATTAGTCATATTTTATCAAGATGGCGTTTATCATACGTGCATTCTTGACACGCCCGGAGATAAGATTTTATTAGAGTCTCATGTTCGTTTTATTGATCAAATATTTAACAATTGTTATTTCAATAAATTAGCTTCTGTTAATAATTAAAACCTTCTTTTATTTAGAACTTCCTACTCAGATTTCATTGCTACCTACATACATTTATTGTCAGTGCGCGTGGTTGAGATGACTTGATTATTGTAATGGTATTATCAATTAATGTCACAATCTTAGGATCCATCATTAATTAATTATAATAATCTTTTCATCACCCATCGATTGGCAAGAAGTGTTACAAAATGGCAGGCCTTGTGGATGAACCTAATTTTGACTAAATAGTAATGCAGTATTTTTCCTTCCTTGTTTTTAATCTTGTATTGAGATGTTTGATTTTTTTTTAATGAATTTACTTGTATAATCCCTTTGAAAAGACCTTTCGTGTTGCATGTTAGATGTTAGGGTGTTGTACCGCTCGAAGTACCGCTCGGCACCGTGAACTCGAAAACAGGAGTGCCAACATAGAAAATTAACCAACTAATTATTTCTAAACGGTAGGAACTCGCCGCCCAGGAGTAAGAACTGCTACAACCTAACGATGCAGAACCGCCGATATGTACTATGTCAGCAACCACGCGTTAATAATTAAAACCTTCTTTTATTTAGAACTTCCTACTCAGATTTCATTGCTACCTACGTACATTTATTGGCAGTGCGCGTGGTTGAGATGACTTGATTATTGTAATGGTTTTATCAATTAATGTCACAATCTTAGGATCCATCATTAATTAACTATAATAATCTTTTCATCAACCATCAATTGGCAAGAAGTGTTACAAGTGTTGTTTATGAGTTGTGTAAAATTCAAAACTCGTTTAGTAATAACGCCATTAAAGTGGAATAAATTTAAAAATGATTGGTTTATTATCCTTTATTAATACGACAGAATTCCAGCAAGATATAACAGATGAAAAAATAGAAGTTCCAAATTATACGATTATGTATTTTATCAAAGCGCAAAAGGCGAAGGCACATCCCTGATTCTTATGCAAACGGCTTTGTATTTTGCGTCCAGATGTATCTCGATGTGATAGTATATGTTTCTACAACTGATCCATATTATACGATGTGAAATTAACCCACTTGCTGGCATCCGATCGAGCTGAAACTCAGCATATAGACTCGTTGTTCACGACAATTTATTATCGGTAGCATTCATGCACACACACACGCACACATGCATTGGATGATATATTTAATTAATAAAAATTTGATAAAATTAATATACAACATAAATGTCAGTACTATCTAATTATAATTCGGCTTAAGTGTCCCTGAGCAGGAAAGTTCAATATTCAGTTAAATTATTTTAGTTTGTCTGTTCAGAATTAATATGATTATTGGAAATTGACTCTAAAGACATCCACGGAGGTAGACAACCACTTACAACTAAATTTCGATTATTAGGTACGTAAACAGTTTATTAAAACAAAACAAGAATTATAAAATCGTTTTTATTTATTTTAAAATGTCATGGGTAATGCCAACATTTAAAGGTGTTCCGTAAATGCATCCTTGTGGAATCGACTGGCAAATACATATTATATTATTTATGCTCTCAAATTATGATTTTAACAGAATGAACATAGACTAAATCATGAAATACGCTACGCCAAACGATGAATGCATACAAATTTAAATCTGTAATACTTTATCACAAATGAATTTTAAAACCTGGCTGGATACACGCAAAATTAGCGAAAACGACCGACAATAGTTTATTTATTTATACGCCTATTGGGCTTTTACGTACATAGTTCTTAAGAAAAATATTCTGAAGATTGTAAGTTCACAATAGTAACAGTAATAATACATATAACCATATCCATATGACATATTATAACAGCAAGTAAATAATAAATGCATACAACAATTATTTGTAGGTATAAACCTCTTGTACAAAAATAAGAATATGTATTGTTAACAAAATATAGAGCGTTTGACTGGTTATCGTGGCCTGTTAAATCGAGGGCGTTCGGTCTGCCATTTTACATACATATTTTAAATATTTTATGTAAAAGAAATATTGTGAAGATTAGTTATTGTGAAGTGTAGAATAGTAAAAGCAATAATATAACCTTTAAATTTATAAACGGTATTCATGTTTAAACCTAAAATAAAGAAGAACACCAGGAAAAGAGGAATTTAATATAAAGCCTTTGCTCGTTTCATTATGCTGCATACACACACGAGAAAAAAAGCGCGAGCCGAGCCATGTATGTGGGTACTTTCACAAACTATGAATAAAGTCAAAGAAGAGTATGGTAATATGACCATTGTTCTAAAAAACACGATTTAAATCGTTGTGGAAAATGTATTCGTTAATAAAAATACAATGAAAATATATTTTTGCTGTTTCGCGCCATATTGTCCATTATGCACAATTGTTGTAAAACATGCGACCATAGAGCAGAAATGAAGTGATTTGACGAAATCCGTTACGATACCCTGCTTAAAGAGTCTAAAATTATGTATTAGTATTATTTATATCAGTTTGAAACAACCACAAAATCCGGCAAAATTGAACCAAATGTGAAATATCACGTTTTATCAACAAGAAGATTTTCAATCTAGAATAACTTTGTCCACCATCGTTAATAGCTTTAAATTATTCCACAATCTAAGAAACAATTTGCAGAAAATTCTTACGAAATATTGATTAGTGTTTGATTATTAATTGCGAGTTTTCAAGGTTTGCGTGAATTAAATACATTTAAATAGACATCCATCTCTATTTGTTGACATCGTTAGTAATGGTGAATCGTGTCACACGTTTAATAGTCTTCTTCAGCCAGTCTCTCATCTTGAAGATGTTGGTGAAAGCCGTGTAAGGGTTGGATCGGCAGGAAGTTTTTTCATCGTTGAGAGGCCCGTTGCTCACCACCCCACGCAGATACCAGCGGGTGGAACCCTCCCTGTCCGTTGAAGGAAATACCAATCCTCCACCACTGTCGCCCTGGCACATGGCCCTTCCTGAAAAACGCAAAAAAGATTTAATATACATATATAAAATATATGTGTGCTTCTTTGTTTGTCCCCTGTAAACACAAAACACAACTCAACTGATTTCGCCGAAAATTTTAAAGATTCTTCATATTAGTACCAGGAATGTTTAGAGAGATGTTTGCATGGTAGAAGAAGTCAGAGACGTCAGAGAGAGACGCAATTTCCCTGCACTGGAATGAGATGGACACGTGACCGAATTAAAGACGAGTTTTTTTAATAGTTGGTGTACAGTAGTGAATGGTGGAAAATGTCGAACGTCCGAGGAAGACTTTACACTTTATCTCTGTTCTGGAATGAGATGCGGAGTCGAATTAAAGCCATTAAAAACAGTAACAATGTGGATTATATGATACTATAAGAAATGAAAAACAGTATTAAAAGACGGGGAGGATTGAGGAAGACATGAATCAAATAATTCATTGTGGTAAAATCAGGCGTACGTGTTGAAGAAAGATGTGTTAAAAGAATATACGTCGTGTATGTGAACGTTGGAAGAAATCGAGGATGCTTAAAGAAGACGTGACACAATCTAGTGAAAAAAATACTTAAAAATATATTTTTTAAGTTTTATTATTATATCAATAATATTTCCATCTTTAAAATGCACCTAGTTTTCAGGTACATTAGAATTCGTAACCTCAAAACTTTATTCCCAAATCTTTAATATCCCCGATCAACGCCAGGTGCACGTCAGCTAGCTCAGCTATAAAAAAACATTTCTCAAGAAAATCGTTTGTAGCAAAATTAAAACTTTTTATCTCTTTTGGTAACTCTCCACATCAACGCCAAAAATTTTACGAAAAGCATTACGAGCTCTTGGATTGATCGGATTTAAAATGCAGCTCTACTAAACAAAAATAAATAACAAAATTTTTTAGCAAGACGGTCGTCTCAAGTAGAGGTCAAGTCGCAAGTCCCAACGACACCCCGTTACACCTTATATAGTATTTACCATTGAGATGTCCAGCGCATAGTTTATCCGTCGTGAGATACCTGCTGAAATGGAACTTGGACATCTCTATGCGGCACTCCCCGTAACCAATGACTGGCAGATCCAAGGTCTTCAGTTCCTCTGATGGTTCTCCGTCCTCTGTCCTTCCCCAGCCAGCTACCTGCCAGGAATATAATTAAAACTCAATCATTGATATTATGTATATTACTGGTGCTTTTATAACAGTTTAAAACTACTTTGAAAACCTAAAAGAAATAAAGCTTAGGATTCTGAATTTTAGCGATTTTCTTATACGATTTTCCTTTTCGCTGCACCAACAAATAAATTTTATTTTAGTAAATATCGACTTAACAAGATAGAGGCATTCTTCTACGATTATTTATAAAATATTGTTTACTCGAAGCAAAGTTCTGGAGTTAAGACACCAATTTTATGCATAAGATTTATTGAATTTAATAATGGTCCTAAAATGGTGCTATGGGGCACTCCTGACGAAGAATAATTAAAATTACTACGGTTTCACTGCGGGATCTGAATTTTGGAAGAAAGCATAAACATATTGAAGGATGAAATTATCAAGACTACCGATAGAGATGTATAAGATCTAGTGTAATTTTATGCCTGAGATACACCAAGCAAATATTTATTATAAAACATGTTGTTACCTTGCCGATATTTCCAGGTGATGTTTGAAAGGTGTTAAACCTCTCATTGCGGATGTCGTAGCAAACGGCCCGGACAGAGTGTGCCAACTTAAAGGGAGTCGCCAGCAGGGCCAGGTCTTGTTGCTGGTTTTGCTCATCCCCTCCATACATCGGGGGAAGGTGAATTTCCATCACCTACAAATTATAAATGGTTATTGTGGTGTTAGAAAGTAATGTTACAATTACAATGTACGTCGAGGCTAAGTTGCAATACAGGCGTTAGAGCCGAGATTTTGTTTTCAGTTTTTAGAATTTCGATATCCCTATATGATTAATGTTTAAAAATCTCATCATCATATCAAATAGAGCTCCACACCTAATATTCGTGTAAATATAGCTCCTCACCTTATTTTAATTAACTTTTATTATGAAGTAAAAAATGTATCGTGTAAAAGCCTATATGGGCTAATTAATTAATAAAAAATAAAAAAAATAATAATTAATATAAAAATAAATAAATAAATTACTTAATTAATATTTAGTTAATAATTGAATTAATTAATAAATAATTAGTAAATAAAGAAAATTATACAAATAAATTCCGACTTAAATGTCCGGGTTAAATCTTCCCCACAGGACAAACTAAACCCTTCCACACACTTTTCCATAAATGATCATCTAGTCAATCCACATTATGCAAGTGCATTATATAAGCATAATAAATACAAAACAATACAAGAACAGCACGTCAACTCACCAGATATCAAATAGGAAAATAATTCACCGACTCCAGATATTTTCATATCAGAGGGTTCGGCTCGGAATTAATTAATTAATAATAATAATTCATTTATTATTATTATTTATGACCCGTTAAAACAAACAGTGGCAAATTGTCTTAAGACGCGAAGCGCATGAAACTCCAAATCACTTCAAGCATCCAATTCTTGATGCAACACTTATTTACTAAAAAATTACCAACAGAAGAAAATATTTTTGTGTCCTATGTTTAGTGAACGAAAACAGTTATACAGGGTGTCCGGAAACTCGTAGTACAAGCGGGAAACTGGTGAATCTACATCACATTCAACAAATTCTTATAAATTATTACTGAAGATCAAAGTACCCAACTAATTAAAACTATTTGAAAGTAAAACAAATGAAGAAACTCGGATTTGAAGCATTATTTTGAAATCACCCTTCATTTAATCCGGTGTAATCATAAAATATTTCTGCTCTGCAAGGTTAAAACATCTGTTGTTCAACCCTAAACACCAGAAAAAACTTTAACCCAAAAATAGCCGAAAAATATTTTTTTTTGTTTTTTTTTTTTTTTTTGTGAAAAAGCTCAAATCAAAAAACTTTATGTTTTTTTGGGTTCCCCATGTGGTGAAGATTCTCCAGTTTCCCGCTTGTACTACGAGTTTACGGACACCGTGTATAGCACGTAACTGACTTATTGTGAAGTACAACTGTGATTGTGGGTGAAAAACTATTTATTATCCGTGAAAACCGAAAAAGTTCATATGATTGAAGTTTGTGAAATATTAGCAAGAAAAAACGTGGAAAAAACTTTTATTTCTATCAGCCATCAGCAAATAACACAACAAGTTTATAATAAATATAAAAGCGTGAAAAAATCTAAACAAATGGAATGAAACTACAAAGGTTAGTTTCCGAAGGAATAATTGAACCGGATTTGTGCTGTCAATTTGCTAGTGCTATTGATCCGGTTCTTTAAAGGGATGGAAATATTAGAATTTGTGGCTTTTACAAGTTAACAATTTGCCCTCAATTATTGATAGATGCATCCGTTGCCGAATATTGAGGAAACCAGAATCAGAAAAAAAAATTATCATTGAAGCCATTTGAATCGGAAGTATAGTTCAGAGTTCATATTAATAATGGTAGTTTACACAATAATAAAAAATGCTGTTTGTAGATTAATCTTCAAAAAGGATTGAATGATCAGATTAACGTAAAAGTTTTTTTACTTGTTTTAACTAAGTTTTCTTATTACCAACATTTTTTTTTTTAAATTGTCTTCCTAATAAATTTCCAATAGATTGCCAAATAAATTTCAAAAAGATTACCAAATAAATTTCCAACAGATAACCAAATAATTTTACAATAGATTACAAAATAAATTATGTATTTTTCTGATAGATTACTGGAAAACCATTCATGTAACAGGTTTTGAACTATCTCTGTTTTTATTCGGAAGGAAGATTAGATCAGTTTTTGACTCATTTATTCCTAGAAAAGTTGTGAAAGAAAAGGATAATATTATAGTTTCGTCACAAAAAAGGAAAAAATTATATTAAAGGATGTAAAACAAAGTTGAGTCAACGAAAGGAAACACAAGAAATAAAGTAAGTTTTAAGTTTGGTCAGAAGGTAATGACTAGTGTTTTTAGATCTCAGGTAAATATGTTATAGGTTTCAGGAATAATAATTGGTAGAAGGGGTATCTATAATATTATTACGCTGGCATCTGGACGGTCTAGACCAAGGCTGCCCAACCCCAGGCCCGCGGGCCACAATGTGGCCCGCGAACGAATTATAAGTGGCCCGCGTGAAACATTTTCAAAAAACCCGCCAATCCGCCAAAACAAACAATGCAGCTTGCGCGCGGTCACCAGTGTTGCCAACGACGGCGATTTATCGCTATTTAGGCTACTCAGAACGAGAATCAGCGACGAAAAAATCTAACCTGTTGAACTTACTTTTGAAACAAAAATACACCGGTTTTCGACATAATATTTTTTGCGTCGAAATGGAATCCTGTAGCCACCCCCCCCCCATGGAATTCGAAAAATTGCTGTGTGGTATCACATATAACTCATATCCGTTTCGTAACACAAAAACACTGACGTTATTATATAACACACTAGTCCTAAGTGTACTTGAATCAAACTCGATCATCTGGGCTCCACATGAATTAACATACACTTTACGCATTGAAAGAGTCCATAAAAATTTTTTAAGGTTTTTATTCTCGCGGCTCTATGGACGTTACCCTTGGCTTTACCCATCGATTTATATATTAGGCATGACCAATTACCACTCCCTAGAGACACGTAGAGGTATTGCTTTGCTTAAATATTTTTTCCAACTAATAAACGGTCACTTTTCTAATAATGAGATACTGGCCCAATTAAATTTTTTTGTACCAGAGTCTCACTCTCAAGGACGTCATCACAATCTTCTATATAGTAGAGCAAGCCGCACTAATTTATTAATGAACTCACCTGTGGGGAGAGCTACGTGCTTTTTGAATGCGGTAGATAAAAAATTAGATTTATTTTTTGTGTCCTATAGCGCATTTGCAAGATTTTTGGCATTGCATATACACTGCATAAATGGTACAATTATAACGTCAACGAACGAATTATAAGTGGCCCGCGTGAAACATTTTCAAAAAACCCGCCAATCCGCCAATTTGAAAAAGTGTCGCGGGCCCGCGGTAAAACAAACAATACAGCTTGCGCGCGGTCACCAGTGTTGCCAACGACGGCGATTTATCGCTATTTAGGCTACTCAGAACGAGAATCAGCGACGAAAAAATCTAACCTAATTTGAAAAATTGCTGTGGGTTATCACATATGATGTTCGGAATTTTTTCTCAGCGAAGTTCCGTAACAACCCCCCCCCCCCCCCCATGGAACCGTCAGGTATTCAGTGGCCCGCCAGTGATTCAAAATCGTCAATTTCGCCCAACTGCTAAAAAGGTTGGGCAGCCTTGGTCTAGACCCTCTGATTGGTCGAATTCAAATCGTATGTTTCGGGTAAATTCTGCTAACTTGGAAATTAAGACCCGATTGCATACTTAAAAAGGATCGCCTCATGTATGTAATACGAGTTTTCTTCAAAAGCATCGTTTCTGCTCATATAATTTTTGGATAATATCGAAGAAAATATGTTTTAAAAAGTTAAATCCATTGGATTAATTACATTACAGTAAAAATTATCCACAATTACGTTTTATATATTTGACGTCTGTTAAGAATCAAACATTCTAAGGTTCCTTAAAAATGTCAATCATTTCATTTCATGTCAATTTCATTTATTCAAACAACGGTAATTATTTACGTAAAACTACCGTTTTAATACGAATTTACAAATAAAACAAACATTTGATTCAACCTAATGACAATAAACAACAACTCTTTGCATGTACGATTTTGAAAAATATTGATATTTAATATTATTTACGTAAATAATAATTTAGCACTATTTTGACAGAACACCAATTTGAAGTTAACGCATAATACGCGTGTATTTGTAGGAAGTATAGGCACTGCTAACCCAATAAAATAATATGAAACACAGATAGAAACGCTTCGTTGATTGTAAAATTAGCCAACAAATCTCTAATCTGACATGTACTTATATGTATAATAAAACAATCATTTTGCCAGGTACATATATTTATATAATGGTATTTATGTATGGTAATTATTCGGAATCGCTGGACAAGGATAATACGAAATATTTTTAAATAAAACCTTCTGATTTAACTTAATTAATATAAAAGAAATCTGAATGCATTTGGGAAATTTTTATTTTAGGATTTTAATTTTTAATTACGTTAAATGAAAATTCGCTTTCGTTGTATGGGATGACAGCCGGAATAATGTCTATTGATGACATTTTCTTTGGTCGAAGCCCAAGTAAGTGCCGCCCGCAGGGCCTAGGAGCAAACAACCCGCGGAGCGTGTTTTTAACTGCTAGTTACATTTATTGGATTCAAATAAATAATTCAAACATGACTGGGGAAAGACATTTGGTCAAGTGAAAGATTTTTTGTTTTTTTGAAATGAGAAAAATAATGAGATTTAACGCATTTGATACAAAATAACCGCCTGCGGACGAATTCAAGTTCACAGAGATGCTGCGTATTATGAGTATTTGAAATCTTGTTTCTCCATGTTTCAGGTCCAAACCATGGCAAGGAAGTATACACCTGAAGTGATAAACTCTGCAGATGAGAGAGGAGAGGCAGAAGGAAGAACACAGGAGTAATTACGTTCCCATTTTTGAATTAATTAAGCTAAAATATATTATTTTTTGAATTGTGTAAAATAATTAATAGGTGCTAACCTTAGCACCTATAATTTAAGTAAGGGAGGATGTAGCATTAGAAAGTATTTATTTTTTATTTATTTTATTCCGTCAGTATAGAGCGACATAGATAAACTGTATAGTGTATAAGTAAGTGTATTATATATATCTCTCTCTCTCTCTCCCTCTCACAACCCAGCTCTCAGTTAGACCACACAAATCCATAATCATTGTACGCATTTATTAACAAACTAAATCTTTCTAATATCCGGATTACTATTTCGATAATCATCCATCATGGCATTAATATAACAGTTACAGGAACTATCGCCCCCCTCGAGTAGTACTTTTTACGTATTTTAAAATTAGTATTTTTTCTGCCAGTTTTTGTAAAGCAGTACTTTTATTGCAACAGTTGCTCCCGGTATCTGTTCTAGCCTCAGTTGTAAGATTACTCTCTGTTCTCTGGTTCTGTTCTGTGGTTAAATATTTACATTTTAATCCTTTTCAAAATCCCATACTAACTGAGAAAATAAAGTTAATTATAACGTAAAAGGAAATTTTACCAACATCTGATTTCTGGACGAGTTTTTCGTTTTCAAGCAAATCTTTATCCCAGGACCTGAGGAACTTCCCGGCGGCCACCTTGTAATACTTTGCATCTATCTTTACTCGGTTATTGTCGTGAAAGAAGCAATGCGCGGCTGAAAAGATAAACATCATAACAATCATTTTCTTAGTAAGACTAAAAATATTAAAAATATATTCATTGTTAATCGTCATCGTAACTAGCAAGAGGAGACTGACTGCGTTGAAGGAAGTAAAGCTTAAGCAACGTATGCATGTATATTCATGTTCGACGGTTTGGCTCGATCGATCTTATTGACTTGGAACTATGCTCATCATTGCGTCCGCATGCTCGAGCAGCTCTACCACCAAGAGGCTCAATCAAATTATAATTTTTTGTCGAACATCGAGGAAGAATTACGGCCCGTGAAACTTTTTTGCATCATTTGAACAAAATGTTGTGAGATGGTTCACACTTTGAGACGTATGAGCGTAAAACCATCGGGCATGAACGGTCGTGAGTCTTATTTTTAGAGTACTGTAAAAGAAGGGAAGGAATCTATCGATCTAAAGATACGAAATATATGATTGAATAACACTTACCACTGATTACAAGATTAGCACGTATAATAGAACCTCCGCAAATTTGTTCGGTGGTATTTTTATATTCGTCCGACTGGAAGATCCCCACGTGCCAAGGGAACGTATCTTTTTTAACAGGGGACCCATGTACAATTAGTTCTCCACCGAAGGACTTTTCTAAGCCGCAATCTGCAAAAAAACTGTTTTGTTAACTTTCAAAAAGAATGTTTATCAAGAAAATCGTATGTTTTGTAAAATATTTACCATTCCATAGCACAGTTTATGACTTAGACCTAGAAATTTCTGTACAATGTTGAATTAAAGCCTCGGGGTAAAAGGGTTTATTCGGAATTTCAACGAGCAAGAAAAATTTGTACAAAATACTCCACCTGGTATACAATCTGGAGTAGGGTTATCCCAACTCCCGCCTGGCGTGCAGGTCAGGTCTTCAAGGTCTTCGCTGGGATTGTGGTGCCCGGACTTGCAAGTTGAAGTAATCACGGATCCATTAGGCAGATGCTTGGGACAGTCCATCTCGATTCCCGATTTATAGCACCTGAAGTCCACAGTGAGGGATTGGACCATAAGACATCTTTCTAAACAAATACGTACGGGGATCAATGAACTACCCAGACTGTTGCTGCATAAAAACCACTACGCTTCTGACCCAGCCGCAGTAGTGAGAACACTGGATTGTACAATGTAAAAGACGCATGCAAATAATTTGCACACTATTTGCCATTTTCTAGTTACAGAAGGGTTGGTAATAAACATGGATAGGTAATACAGATACCTTCCACGTAGGTTTGAATGGAAACCAGTGTCGCTATTGACTAAGTAACTATTGGTTCTAGTCCAATTAGCCCGCGCTCTTTCTCTATTACACTTCCTTTTTTTATTTTTTACTTTTTTATCAACCCGACACAAAAAATGACTTAATAAGTGAAAATAATTTCGCACAGGGCCTATCTCATCTTTTATGATGTCGCATAGAGGGTTTTTTTATGAAAGGAAGAAGAGGCAATTCTGGGGAGGAAAAGGGTATGAGGGGTGGGTGAGAATCTATTCGGGTCGGTGTGTCCAGGAGTGACGGATGTATATATAGACGGAATCCATCCTTCCCGCTGCGGTGCAAGACAATGGGTCAAAAGAGACAAAATCAAAATTTCATAATGATGAAGAGCGGTCAGATTTTTGCTTCACCAAATAGGCACGCATTTATTTCTTCTGTTCTTCTTTATTCTACGTTCAATAACATTTAAATATAAATAACATATAAATTTAAATAAAATTCCACATTTTTTCAGATTCAGTTGATTGATAGTGTTCATTTACAAAATTTTTTGAAAGGTTTCGAAAATAACGATCACAAAGAAAATCCTTACTCCTGCAAGTTGGCGGTGGACTGTCCCATTTGCCAGCATCGCAAGTGGCGAACACCTTTTCTGTGGAAGGATCATAATTCGTGTTGCAAGAGTAAGTGATGAGGGTGAACTCTTCAACGATAGTCTTTGGCCGCAAGTTCTTGTGAGGACCCGACACCATGAACTTCCCGTTCGATGGATAGCTTGGCAAGGCGCATTTAGATCTGAGAAAGAACAAAACACACGTTTAAAAAATCTACATTTTACATTCTGTCAACTAATAGAACTGTTGTTTGACAGATTTTTAAACAATTTAAGACCTTGAAAATAAAATACCAAATTTCATAAATTGATTTTGTTTCAGGAGAGCATTTACACTGTTTAACAATGTTCTTCTGATGTTTTAAATATATATTTTCCAAATAATCAATCATTGATTCACCTTTTACGCACTTAATACGTTTAGCAAATATCAAAAATTAAGTTTGTATATAAGCACTTGAGGTGATTTTGCACAAAAACGGAGCTATATAATTCATCAAAATATTATTATTATAATGAACATTAATTGTTGTTTTTACAAAAGATTTGGTCCTTTGCTGGTTTTTCTTAATAAAAGCAACAATATTTCTAACACTTCAATCGTTGTGATCAACGGACAGTATTTGCAGTTTTTACAAAAAGACTCTAGTTGTTTTTACAAAAGTAAAATATTTTTTTACAAAGAATTTGAAGAATATGATTTTTTTCCAAAGTTTTTAACAATAACCGTTGCATGGAACATTTTGATAAATGTGAACCTTCGAGATTTTCTTCCTAAGGTCTCCGATTGTTTGGCAAAGCTGTCGAAACTCTTGAAGTTGTAGATTCGACAGATCGCAAACAAAGTGAACCACTTTAACAGCATGTGGTTCAAACAACGTGGAAGGACTTATATTTAACTAGTGATGTGGAAAAAATGACTAGATATCAATTTGCTGAATATATCAAATTTGATTACAGCATTGAAAACAGTAGCAATGCAAATAAATAGTCTTACTCATCCAATATTGGTTGTGGAGTGGTTGTCGAAGGAACTGAAAATTATAAAAAAAATCTATTAAAAAAATAATAGTTAAAGACGGAAAAATGCCAGAAAAACATTATATTATTAGTAAATTAATTCAAACAAAATAAGCATAAAATTTGGGTTAGTGCAGAGGGTTCCGTGCAAAATCAACACATTGAAAAAACATTTTTAAAGTAGCCCTAACCTAACGTAACGTATTTAACTTAGTTTTCTTTTATCATTTTTCAAATGTGTGGAAGTGTCACTGTGTTGAGTTGTCCGGTTACCATATACAGGTGAAGATGCTGTTTGGAGGGCCTTTTGATGGAAAGGAAGGAGAAGTAATTCTGGGAAGGAAAAGGTACGAGGGGTAGGTAGGAATCTGTGGGGGTCAATTTGTCAAGGAGTGATGCACGAATGAATCCATCCCTCCGACCATTACCTTTGGCCAAACGCTTGGCATGGGTCTTGGTTATCCAATAAAGGGTGCCCGGGGCGGCGGTACCTATACCACCCGCCTCCCAAATTGTAATTTAAATGGTGAGACGAAATATACCCATGTATTAACAGGTACGGTAGAAATTCACAACCTCAAAACTTTACTCCAAGCCTCAATTTAAACAATGATTGCATTTGTCTTACTTAGGGAGCATTTGGGCATGGGTTTGTCCCACTGGCCGCCGCTGCAGTACATCCCTCCGGAGCTTCCACCAGCGTGGGTGTAGCCTTCCTTACAAGTATAGTTAATGTTTTTCCCATCTGATATCTTATTTGGGCAAGGTGTCTCTGAATGGTCAGAATCGTAGCACGTGAAGTTCACAGTATGTGATGGCCTCAGGTTGCAAGTGACTGGAAATAAATAATCTTGATAACATTGGAAGTATTGATAACAAGTTTATGAAATAATATCTTACCTCCAAATTCAACAATAACTTTTTTTTAAAGAAACACAAACATTTCCGGGTTACGAATAACCTGACAATATTTGAAGATCTCCTACTACCATCATTTGTGATGGAGGACTTAGCCAGCCGAGGAATTGAATTGATGTCAACTCAACCACCGACCGGTCGAACTTTAAATGTACATTTCAATATTTGCAGCAAAGTCGAGTCGTAGCTGATTTAACATTTATACATAGAGTATTAAACAATAACATTTACTGTACCGAACGTCTGTCCCTAATTAATTTCAGCCCCTTAGGTGAATTCTTTCGTTTTTGGGAACAAATCATTTGGTCTCACAGAATTTTTTGACGCTTTCTTAGTGTTGTTGATAGAAATAAGATCGAAACGTTGTAAGTGTTGAGTGTTGTGTTATCATTTAAAATTAACTTCACTTTTCTTATCTCGATGTTTAAAATACTTTACATCAAATTCGCGTCTGTGTGTCACCTATCCTGTCATCTTTTCTATATATTGTCTGTCTTTGTGTTTTTATGTTTTACGTATTGTCCATGTGTTTTTATGTCAAAACAACGGGTTTGGGTTAAAATCTGCAAATGATTGTGACATTCTTGTATCATTACCTTTTACAAAATTCGCTTTCATTCGAGATATGAGTTAAGAAAAAGTTTATTGTGAGTTAACATTCTACACCTTGAAGCCTCTGAGCTCACATCATTGCAAATTCATCTGAATTAAAACGCAATAAACCAATTTGTCAAAACATAAGTGTTTTTAATACAACCATCTCGCAACATCCATCTATCTATCTGTGCGTATCCCTGCGCAAAGACACGAAGGACTTCAAGAAAAGCAGCTCTCCTTACAACTGACGGCAGAAGTCCTGGAGACTATCGCAGGGACCGTTCAGTAATAAAGAGAAAAACCACACTTTATACTCAAATCCAGAAGTTAAATACGGAAAAAATAAAATGTGCACCTTTATTAAGCCAAAGGTACCGACCGTTAGCTGAAAATACTTTTGAATTTTAAATAATTGCTAATTTGTTTGGTTTTGGGAACAGCTCGTGGTTTCAAAGAAATCGTTGGTCTCCCTTCCCTTCATAGTTATAGTAGAAATATTAAAATAAATATATAAACGGTGTTAGAGAGAGAAAACACCAAGATTTATATTCTAACACAGAAGTTAACCACAGAATAATTAAATAAAACCAAAAGTTCCGACTGAAATTTGAAAAATTTATGAAACTTTTTTTCATTATATATTTTTATGTGAAACGATAAATAAGTTAGGTGACCATACAGTTTGAAATTCATTTGTCTAATAAAATAAGTGTTTTTTATGTAAATTTAGTTACAAAAACGTAAAGTCAGTCATTGTAATTTTTTATGTTTACTTTCAATTTATCAAAAAATAAATGTTTTGTAACCGTGCTCTTCAAACTCTCAATAATATTTGTCTAACTTCTGACATTGACATTTTTTCAAATTCACTGCCCAAGTTATTTAGAAGACGCATCATGTCAACGATATAAACTGTTGAATGCGCATACATAACCTACTCACACACAAATATACAACACACACGTCACCCGGTAATTACTAATATACACACCAGATATAAGACATTAGAAAGTTATTTATTATAGGTACCCACTATGAAATATTTAATATCTGTAACCAAATACCCTATAATATTAATAATACGTCCAACTCCAGTAAATATTGACAATATCATCAGCTCTAGTCGCTAGAGGCGCTAGTGTAGAATATTAAGGTAGACATTCCTTTCGATGGCTCCAAATTGATATTTTTTGGAACATGGTGGGTGTGTTTTTCGCTTCCTAATTTGTATTTTGATCAATATTGATAAAAAAAAATATTGAATTGTCCCAAATTAATTTTAAAAAATTAAGTAGTTCTCATTAC
Source organism: Hesperophylax magnus (assembly GCA_026573805.1). Lineage (NCBI taxonomy): Eukaryota > Metazoa > Arthropoda > Insecta > Trichoptera > Limnephilidae > Hesperophylax > Hesperophylax magnus. The sequence goes on along the minus strand of JAIUSX010000230.1, from coordinate 1,176,309 downwards.
AGGGTACACAGTTAAATTAATGATTATAATTATTGTTATATTTAAATATAATAAATTGATTACATTTCTAAAAAATCAAATATAAAGTAAATAACCGCTTTAATATTTTTTACGTAAAATCGTACTTAGGTTACAAAATGTTTTTAGTTTTTTCGATTTCACCAATCTACTAACGCAAAATAAACCAATTATTTCATACACATAAATCCATTTAGCTGTATTTAAGGAAACCAAGACGCACAATTCACGCCTCTAAGAGGCGCTGGCGTAGCATGTTGCAACATAATGTATTGGAAATGTCAGAAGTTTGAGGCATTATTAATATTGTAGGGAATTTGCTGTTACCAATTGTTTTTTTTTGTATAATAAAAACACATAAATTTGTTTTTGACCACGATAGTTTTATTTTCACTCTACCGGTTTCGGAAGATCCCTTCCTTCGTCAGGAGAATATTTAAAACTAATCTACTACACAAAATATTGACACATAAATACAAAAATGTTAAGTGTTTGAGGGAGATGTCGACAAAGTGGAAGGGGTAATTACGGGAATTCCAGGAAGAACAGAGCGGTTAACTGGAAATATGTCAAGAATAGGACTATAAGACAGATTAATTTGGTTATTTATTATACTGGAGTTATTATTGATGGATTTTCTGATTTCAAGTGCTTCTAAATTATCTAATTTTTTGCCTTTATTACTACGGTGAAGAATTTTAACCCCTGTATCTTTATTAAAAGTATGATCGGTGGAAATGAGATGATTGGCAAACTCCGAAAAATTATTGTTATTTAAACATCTTAAATGTTCGGTGATTCTAATATTTATATTTCTAGTTGTCTTACCTATGTAGAACGATTGACAATCATTGCAACATAGTTGGTAAATGCCTGAGTGGCTAAATTTGTGATCTTTATCTTTAGTATTTTTAAGTAATTTTCCCAAGTTGTTATCAGTATAGAACGCGGGTTTAATGTGGGTAGGCAAATTTTTTGTACTAAGTGAAGAAAAATTGGATATGTATAAGATTTTACGCCATTGAAAGGGATTTTTTTTTGTATTTGCTGTTACTATTTTTTTGTATATAATATAAAATAGATAAACATATAAAAGTACTTATGAGCTTTTCCGTGATAGCTGGAAAGTCATACACAAATAAAACGCTCCCAATTCATTTACAGCATATAAATACTCCAATGAATGAAGCGAAATGGAAATCGGCAAAGAAGAAAAATATAAGGAAACATAACATTTAAAAAACCTTCCTTACTCAGTTTACATTTTGGTGGTCGTATATCCCACGTTCCACCCAGGCACTTCATGCTTTCAAGAGGTCCATCCGACTTGTACCCAGCTTTGCAAGAAGGGTTGATAATGGATCCGACAGGACAGCCGTCTTCCAAAACGGGGTTGCACGACAGAATCACAGAGTCAGATATCGGCTTGTCACAGAGTTCTGGAATAATTAAACATTATCACAACTTGGTACAACACAGAAGCATTGATTCCTGCGCATGAGTATTTTGTGTACATACAATCCGCCAAGACGTCATTGCAGCACCGAGCTCAAGTTAAGGCGACGCACCACTCTAATAACCGGGGTTTGCTCGAGGCTCACATTTTAATTAATTCCGACCAATTCATTGCTATAATTTTTTTTTGTAGACCGATATCCACGGATGTAAATTATTTATGTTTGAGATTATTGAAAATAGTGTCTTATCATTAAATTACTTTACGTAAAACGTTCTTCAACAGAAAAAATAACGGTAAGCGCAAGATTTTATTTTTCTAGTCGCTAACTAAGGACGGGTTGTTTCGGAGAATTTGAACAATTCATCAAATTTCAACATTCATTTTCGGGTTCTGTGAAAACTTATTCAAGTTCTGTTTTTATATCATTGTAGGCTAGTTGCTTGACAAAACTGAAATAAAAACAGAACTTGAAAAAATCTTTCACAGAACTTGAAAATGAACGTTGAAATTTGATGAATTGTTCAGATTCTCCGAAACAACCCGTCCTAAGTAACTTACCGAGGAATTCATTTATGAACATCTGAGATTTTAATAACGCGTTTATCGGAATTAATTAAAATTAACCCCACAAAATGATGAATTTTCTTGGCCTGCTAAAGCAATTTGACCGTAGGTTCGTCTGAGCCTCGTGCCGAATATTTTTGAAGATGCCTTCTTCACTCACGTCATTAAGGATGGGTTGTTTCGGAGAATTTGAACAATTCATCAAATTTCAACGTTCATTTTCAAGTTCTGTGAAAGTCCAATTCAATTTCTGTTATTATATTATTATAGGCTAGTTGTTTGACAGAACTGAAATAAAAACAGAACTTGAATAAATCTTTCACAGACCTTAAAAATTAACTTTGAAATTTGAATAATTGTTCAAATTCTCCGAAACAACCCGTCCTTAGTCTCATTTTATTTTAGAGTATTTGCCCCACTGCCATAGCCTCACTGACTCCAGTCGGTTCGAAGCCTTTGCAGTGTTTGGTGTCCAGAACTGAATACCCCTCCCCACTGCCATAGCCTCTCTGACTACAGGAAGCCAAGGTTGGGACTTCTGTTCAGTATTTACACAAGAAAGGAGGTGAAACACCAATATCCCGCTCTGTTTAATATTTATTTTATAAGTCTGACACTCACGCTCATCAGATCAGACGATAAGTGATGACTGACATCATTGTGACAACGTGATTGCACTATAAACAGCTTACTGTTTAGTTACCGGTAATATATTTATGTATTACCGCACGCGACCGACGAAGTAAGCGTGGAACTATTTCCTGCTTTAAATTAAATATCTGATAGTATTATTACGCTAGCGTCTGAACGGTCTATGCCCTCCGATTGGTCGAATTCAAATCGTATGTTTCGGATAAATTCCGCATTGGGGGTCTGCAAGCAAAAAATGACTACTCTGGCCCTCAATTTTAACCAACTGTAAGGTTCATTTCCGTTTGCAGGCGACCGGATCCAAAAAAATAAGATTTTAAAATTAACACCCGATGTCATACTGAAATAGGATCGCTTTATATAATACGAGATTTCTTATCCGTTGGATTTTTAACTTTTAAAATTATTTAAAAATTATCCACAATTACGTGATAAAGTTTGACGTTTGTAAAAAATCACGCGTTCTGAGGTCCTTGAAAATGGTCGATACGCACGGCAGCTATAGTTTCCCTGATGGACCAAAGACAAATATGCAGCTAACAATACGCACAGTTATGCAAAATTACTTGACCATTAACAATCGTTCAATAAAAAGATTTCTTCTGGAAGCTTATCACTTTGTGATTGCATTATTTATTTTATTAAAACACAAATAACTTTGTTTACATCACTTTATTATATACAACCTCTACATGTTTCTTGAACGAAGTTCACCTCATCAGGAGTAAGTATACACTGAAGTCAAAAATTAAATATAGATTACAATTGGAAAGAAGAAGTGGAAGGAGGGGGGGGGTAAGAGTGGGCGGAGTTTATCAGAATTAGAAATTACAATATCGTTAGACGACACATAGTGCCGCCGGGCAGGGTACAGGACCTAGCAGCAAAAAACCCGCGGAGCGGGTTTTTAACTTTTTTTGTAGTGAATACCTCACAAGAGTCCCAACTGCTCCCGTCTGGAGCCAGTGAGACTATGGCATCCCCAATTGGGGGATGTTGTGAGGCTGAAGGTAAGTGGGGAAGGGAAAGAGGAAGGTGGGGAAGTACCTGGCTATTCAGATCTAGTCACTAAACACGGCTAAAGCCATTTGGAGCAACGTTTCAATTCTGAATGGTGGTCTTACACCAGGGCGATACTGGTAGTATCTTCCACTCTGGAACGTGCCGCAAATATACTATATATTATTTTAAATAATTAATTGTGAAATAACACAAATTAATAAATAATTAATTGTGAAATAACACAAATTAATCAAATAAAATTTATTTGCGCACGCCGGGTTCGAACCCGCGACCTTCGGAATGGCAGTCCAATGCGTTCCCACTGGACTATGTCGGCCGTCATAACTGCTAGTATTTATACATTGCCTTACGCGACCGACGACGTACGCTTGGAACTATTTCCAGCCTTAAGTTAAAAAGAGTCACGATAGCTTTTACTAAGTTTAAATTTGGTTTCTGCTCCAGCTTTTATAGTAGGTATCTGTAAACATGAAAACTCACTTTGACAAACCGGAATGGGGACCCACATTGAGCGTTGGCACAAGGACATTGTTTTGGTTACCACATAGCCTTTGTTGCAAGTGTACTCCAAGATGGTGAAATCTTCGACGGTTGAGCCAGGATTAAGTACGCCATCATAATTCTGGATGACGTATGCCCCATGGTCTGGCATCTTGGGTAGAATGCATCCAATGCTGCTAATAGTTCTGTAAAGAAGAAAACGTTTATCAAAACATTTATACATATATTCAACGCTGATTATTTGTTGTGGTGTATTTATTGCGTAGGAATGTGATATTTTGTCTTGTATCCCTAGTCGGCACATGGAATTTAATAGTGGCAACGATGGCAGGACTGCCAATTAAGTCAAATATTTGAGCGCTCCCTCTAATCATCACCATAGTTTTTACTTTTCTTCCTTTCAAATTATCTTCACTTATCTTCTTCGTCTATGTGAACCCTTACTACGTTACTCAAGTTATATAGTTGTTATAATTAATGATCTATAATAGTCAGTACTACGATAGAGTCTTAGAAAAATAAAAATAATCTATGAATACTGCAATATTATTACAAGCTTTACCTTATACATTGCCATTGCTTGGACCAATGATTGTCCTTCGGCTGGCACATGGACATGGTTTCGGTAGGTTCGTAACCAGGGTCGCACTCTATGTTGACGATGGTGTAATGAGACACGATGTCCCCGGGACTCACGTTAGCTCCAATCGTCCTGTAGCGTCCGTTGTCGGGGAATGGTGGCAGTAAGCACCCTTCGCTGGTCTGTCGGGTATTTCTGGAAAGTAGCAAATAACGTTTAATTTGTATATTGTTACTAAGCAATTTTTAAGCTTTGTTATCCTTGTTGTGACAGTTAATTTGGAATTGATATGAATTGCGCCGTTGACTTTATCGTTCCACTCCTACTTCTGTCACAGGTTTGTCTCCTATGGCTAAAATATTTTCGTATGAGCCACGTACACCTCTTCATATTTTGACAGAAGAAAATAATGTAAATAAAAGTAAGCAATCAAGAAAATATGCATTGAAAGAGTATGTCACATAAATATTTGTGACAAGTGTAGTTCTTGCCTAATTGGGGTTATTTTGTCTATGGTTTTTTTTTTGAAGTTTGGCAATATTTATTGAGGAAGGAAGGCAGGGACCGCGGAAGTACTATATGACGGGGGGGGCAAACTTGTTTAGTCACCCTCTTCCTTCAGTCTCCTGTCCAGTCAATCAACTAGTTATAAATAAGACAAAACGGAGATCACTAGGTCAAACAAATAACAGGTTCAGTGAATAAAAAACTTTTTTTTTTAAATATTGCTTTATTGCATTCATTGAACGATACCAAAAACGTTGCGTCTCTCAGCCGTCTTTGAAAATTCCCTAAGAATTTCATTTAAATCTAAACTAAATGTTTCCGCCTTATGCACGTGCAGTATTAATTATTTAAATAATCAAAGCTCTAATGCTATCTCTCGACAATTTTTCTTGTATACAACAAACACTTTTTCATTTATGAAAAAAAGCACTGTGAAGGATACAGATAATCTTTACCAGCATAGATAATCCTTCTTTACCCAGGTAGTAAAATTGGAGGGGGCGCGGCCCCCCCTCATTTGATTTTAGGGGGGCATTTGGCCCCCTCTGCCCCCCACTTCCGCGGTCGCTGAAGGAAGGACAGTTTTGTTCATGGTGACTTCCTCCCCGACCTGCTTGGCCAGCCGGTCGGCGGATCCAGTCACTCGCCATTCAAGGGGTTTTAATTTGAGTTAATCATGTGATTAGGAGTTATTCTTTTCTTTTAAAAAGGCGCGGGGTGTTTTTCCTTTCACCGTGTTGGTTATTATTTTTGGTGGTGATTATGGAATCCCGCTTTTTATCCAGTGTTGGCCGGTGGTCATATTTGTAGTACTCGTGTTTCGGAATTGAAACCGTAAATGGATTGGTTCTAGCTGTGGCTAGAAGTTGATGGCTGAGTGTCCCCGCGTCGCGAAGGAACGGATTGCTGTTCCCGAAGTCCATAAGACGAGTCTGGTTGGTTGCCACGTGCTGGAGACTTGATGATCCTGCAGGCGCACCTTGAAGGAGTTGCGTCCTCCCGTTTCCACTAAGAGAAGGATGTCCTGGCTCCTTAAGAAGAGTCTGATTGGTTACCACGTGCTGCGGACTTGAAGTTCCTGCAGGCGCACCTTGAAGGAGTTGCGTCCTCCCGTTTCCACTAAGAGAAGGATGTCCTGGCTTTCGTCACGGGTCCGTTCCCCGCTTCCGGAAACAAGTTTTCGTTCGCCACCCGTTGTTATTCCTTCGTTTCTCGACCACGTAAAGTTAGTTTAGTTTGGTTCAGGAGTCCATCTGGTATGTGCTTACTTTTATTCCTATGTTTACATTGGTATCTTTTGTATTCCTTTGTTGTAACTTTTGATGGTTTCAATATAATTTCTATTAAGTATTTACTCTTATTATTTCTGATTTCTCACCTTACTTGACAGGGAATTAATCCCACAATCATGAGATTGAGTTCTTTGCTCTACCGTATTTGTACCTTATAATTGATCCTGTAGATCTCATTATTACATGTAAACTTTGGAATGTTCCTACTTTACATTTACAACGTTACAAGTATGAGGAAAATGATAATGTATTGGTATACTTAAGACATCTGAAAGGTCCTATGAAATGGGTTCAGGGAACTATTAAGTTAAAATTAAGTTCATGGGTGTATTTAATTCATTTAATCGGAGGAGAGGTAAAAAAGGTCCATGTTAGCCAAATAAAAAAGTTGTATTAAGTTAAAATCAAATTATGAAAATCCTCATAAATGGTATTTATTTATTTATTTATTTATTTATTTATTTATTTTTCCATGTTCTCCGTAAAACGGTTATTCACCAATACATTATGGAGAAGATTACAAATTAGACAAAAAGTATAGCAAAACACATAAAAAGGTCAGTTTCACTACTTTGTGACATACGTCAAAAGATAATTGTTAAACTGCCTGTAGGTTACGTTAAAAATGTCGATGGTCAATGCAGACTCGTTGAGCAGTTCAGTCGCTCTGTTGACTGGGGCGTTCTGATAGGCAAAAGTCCTCGCTTTTGGAGCATAAAAAAGGGTATGGGACCTTCCACGAGTATACTTGTCTGGAACATATAAGTTAATCTCTGTATGACTTGGGAAGTCAAGAAAATAAAAATGTTAGTGATCCTTTACCCAGCACTAGTGGTAAAACTGATGTAATAACTAGGGCTGGAATATTGGTGAAACCCCCTGTCAGATTTAGTCAAAGTGATTATGTTTAAGTTTTTTTGGTCATTGTAAATTGTTTGAAAAATAAAAAAAAATAAAGGAGGAAAGGATGATATGTTTTGCTATGTTGGCCGTCCTGATGCGTCACGTGGGAGATAATAACGAATGTGCGCAGTGTCAATAAACGTCATAGGTCTGAGTCAATAGTCTTGTTTCTTTTAATAATCCCTGATATAACAAGACTCAGCTCCAAAAGTTTATTCTAACCCTTTTTACTGACGAAAAATATAAAATAGATATGTAGCGATGCTACGAGAATATTCTGAAACGCTCGCCAATGCAAAACGCATTGTATCGGGAACACTCTAGACACAATGCGAGCGTTCGGCGTTCCTACCTACAGTTCTGAAATGTTCTCGTGCACCCGGGCGGCTATACAATGAGGCGCGCCGAGATGTACTAAGTCAGTCATTGATTAGCAGTTTTATGAGTGACCATACTGAGGAGTCGGTTGCTATAGCCGGTTCCCCCTGCGTCGCGTCCCGCTGTTTCTTCACCGCGCCTCTACAAGACCATCACCTACACCCGGCTCTGCACGGACTATAAATCATCATGGACTCCTCGGGATCACATCAGCGCCCTGGCCCCGGCTATCATTCCTTGCTGGCGCTGACCTCACGCGCCTAGACCCTGCGACAACTTCGTCGGCTTGCGCTTCGGCCCGCAGCTTCGTCGCTGGCCTGCATCTCCCGTACATCTGCCGACCAGGTCGATCGCACCTTCGGCTACCTCGTTCACTAGTGCTGAACACATCCACACGTCCAGTCTCTAACAACGCAGTGTAGACTCACTGACCACCGCCTCGACCTCTCCATGACAGTCATCGCCGTCTACACCTGGTGTCATCCTCATCGGTCCAGAGTCATCTCCCAACTGCGCAATTCTACTGACTCAGAATATACGCTGTGACACAATACAACTATCATCTTTCATTGTCTCCTTACCAGATCCCCAAATATAGTAGTAATTGGTTCTAAATAGTTTGAGACACCCGCTCACAGTCCCCTCTTACCCGCTGTAGTCTTAACATACAGCACACCACTACACAAGCAAGAATCTATTATAAATGATTCTATTGTATATATAATTGATACGTTAACTCCTCCGGTCAATTTGTTCTGTTTTGGGAACAAACGTCTATTACCCGTAGAGTCAATTTGTTCCCTTTTCGGAACAGCTCATACGGATTCAAAGAAATCGGGTCTCCCTTACCGTTTTAGTTACAAAGAGGAACAAAACAATGTTAAAAGAAAAAACACCAAGCTTTATATTCAAATACAGCAGTTAATTACAGAATAATTTAAACATACACCTCTATGAATCTAAAAGTTCCGACCGCTATTTGAGAAGAAAATTATGAAACTTTGTGATTTTTTTAATAATTATTTTTAAATGAAACGACAACAAGTGGGCAGTAATGTTTATAATACATTTGTCTCATATGAGATGTGATTTTTTTCTTTTCACTAATTTTAGTTCAGAACAAAAGCTTAGACAAAAAACGAGCCATTTAAAAAAAAAATTACGTTTGATTTCAATATTTTCATATTTAAAAAAAACTATGTAGGTACTTACATCTAACCATAAAATTTTAATGTGTATTTCATCACCTTTCAAAAATTGTTTTTAGTTTTTGGATACGTTCAGGGGCTCTATTCCTGAATCGAGGGCGCTCGTAATCGCCGTCGAAAGTGCGTACGTTGGTCGTCGTTGCTATTCCCAAAATTGGTCGAAGGTACATACTTCGACGCCAAACGTCAAAAGTCATTCCACACAACAACTACTGGGTATAACCAGTAGAAACAGGGCAGCGAGTGGTAGGTTGTTGGCGTTTCTATGGAATTGGCTGTCAAAATCTAGTCTAGCTGTCAATTTTTGTTTTACCGCGCGAACGTTCGGACCCGCAAAGAGGTTTATAAAGTTATACAATCCTATTACAATTTTACAATGGCTAATTTACCAGCGATGTTGGCTACAATTCACCATGTTGAGCAAGCTGAAGCGGCTGCTTTGAGACCTTTCTCCAGTGTTTAAAGTCTTTATTCGCTCCTGCCAGGGCATTTAGTTGATCGGCAATAGCTATCCATCTACGCCGGGATTCCGCAAATGTAAAAGTGGGTGAAAATTTCCCACTTACTAAGTCTTTATCGGAGCTTACAAGCTCAATTAAGAGTTGCTTTTGGCAATTTGTAATATGTCCCGCAGCCATTTCTGTTTTGAATAACGAATAACTGTTGTCTGTTTGACAGTCACACCATAGAAATCCCAAAAACATCAGGAACATAGACAATATTCACAGGAGTGCCAATATAATCATCTCTTCTACCAACTTCGACCGTTCGACGCTCAAGAATACGTAAAATTGAAACATTCGAAAAACTTAGTCGCGACGACTAGTAGTTTTTCACTCGAAGACGGCGCATACGAAAACGATTGATCGTTTAACTCCAGAACCGCAGGCCAGAAATATTCCATTTATTTGGGATTTTATTGCAGAAAAAAAATATTCCAACCTTCTGACAGAATATGTCAGAGACTGGAGGGGTTAAAATGATTTTACTGTATAAACATTTTGTAATTGATGTAATTAAATTAATTTAAACTTTTGTATTTTAAATGTTTTTCTCCCCAAGAAGTGAAAAACTTACCGTACAAATGGAATCAGTTCAGTTTTCAGATGTAGCGAGGTAGCACTCTTCCATAGAACTGTGAAAAAAACAGAGTTCATTCAGTTTTATAAAAGAATATTTTTAAAGTATGGGTAAAATAGATGAAAAATATTGGACAAACTATTAAAAGAATACGTAAACTTTACTACATTTTCCTCAAACTGAGAAATATCCTTCAAAAGCAATTGCAACAGGAGGTTTACTATGCGCTAGCCCAGTGGTCGGCAAACTTATTGGCCAAAGAGCCAAATATGTACATTACAACGATTCAAAAAAATTCTAAGAAAAAATAGATATTTATTCGTTCATAAATAATAATATGAAAGTAAGGTATCCATAAATTTAAATCATGACAATGACTGACAAACACTTAATGCGAACAATGTCCTTGCATCTCCTTGGAAAGTTTCAGTGAGTCAGGTTTGTATGTAGTTGTTTTTTTTTTATTTTAGGCATGATTCCAGGTTCTCACGCAAAATCCGAAAGTAAGGCAACGGATTTACAGCGCAGTTCATTGTGAGACTTTTCTGCGCGGCGGCCTGAAGCGGCGCGTGATACCGTCGCACAGTGGGCTGAAAATTGCTTTTCATAGACATAGAGAATTGAATTTTCAAGGGTATTTTTTTTGGCTAGAAATGGATTCTGCTGATCATTACTATGCTATAAAAATTTCATACGAAGCAATTGCCTGTACAAATGAAGGAGTTATAATTTTTTAAGAAAAATTTGTATGGCACTGACATTAAAAATGAGGCTATCTCTAGAATCATAAAGTTGGCCGTTCCATCCTTACACATAGATATACTACTATTTATTTGTAATTTTTTGACATACTTCGTATTGTGGCGCAACTTGCGATTTTTTTTTTAAATCCTCAAAGTTGAAAAAAACCACAGACATGAATATATAGACTAGAACTTAAAGGTGAGGGGTAAAATCAACTGTTGAAGAACGAAGGGGGTAAAGCTGACTGTGATTCGTCAATAAATCAATCTGACAGTATATAGGCATCTCGCATTATAATATCACCATTTAGTTCTTAAAAGTAAAATCTGCTTTTGAATGAATAGACATTTTTACATGGGAGCGCAAATTACTCGCCACGTTATGAACAAATTTTCGAAGTCCAAATTCGGCAAAAAAAAATTCTTCTATTTTCAGAGTCGAATATTTTGTTTACGTATTTAGTTAAGACACTTTTATAAGTGTTCATAATTTACTTCCCAGTAACAACGATGCGCACACTTGAGAATCGCTACATTCGACCAATGTTGGAGGGTTGTCACAACCGCTCTTCCTGTTCCTATTAATAATAAAATATTGAAATCTTTAAGAAAATATATAACATTTCACTTTTAAGAAGATAATAGAAAAGTAAAACAACTAAAAAAACAAATGAAATTATATACACACAGTTTTTACCAGCGATTCCTAAGAGTATTTGGAGTAAAAATTTGGACATCATTTTGCCTTCCGATGACACTTTTTCAAATAAAAACAAAAAACATGATTTTCTATCACACATCGCCACTCGGTATAACCTAGCGCATTACGTGATCTGCACTCCTTCTCGTTCCAGCAGTACCGTACATACGAAACCAACGCGTACCTAACACGTGGTACCTAAAGCGCAAAAGGCGAAGGCACATCCCTGATTCGCAAACGGCTTTGTATTTTGCGTCCAGATGTATCTCGATGTGATAGTATATGTTTCTATAACTGATCCATATTATACGATGTAATTACGCTTAAAATAATGCTTACATATGGAATGTAATACGACAATTGGGTTTATTCTCTTTTTCACATCTATTTTTACAAGTTTTCATAGCTAAGCCACCATTTTGCCGTGTTACTTCGTAAAATGCCTCGACCATAGCTCGACGCTAGTTCGAACAAGAATGATGACGTCACATTCTCAAGATTCACGGGAAGCCATACGCGAGCCCAGCCGGCTCCAATGGAGCCGGTATGGGGAGTGGGGAATAATAATATGCTTTTAATCACTTAGGGCAGGTCTACTAATATTCATATGTCTATGAAAAAAACCCTTTTTAATGTTTATGATTCATTTTAATGCTTAAATGCTTTTAGGCTTGCAGTGTAAATAAAATATTGTAAACTAGACAAAGCATACTCATATGTAAAGCATTTAAGCATTAAAATGAATCTTCAACATAAAAAAGTTTTTTTTTCAACTTTGAGGATTTAAAAAAAAAAATATCACAAGTTGCGCCACAATACGAAGTATGTCAAAAAAATAGTAGTATATCTGTGTGTAAGGATATAATGGTCAACCTTATGATTCCAGAGATAGCCTCATTTTTAATGTCATTGCCATACAAATTTTTCTTAAAAAAATTATTACTCCTTCATTTGTACGCGTAATTGCTTCGTACGAAATTTTATAGCATAGTAATGATCAGCAGAATCCATTTCTAGCCAAAAAAAATACCCTTGAAAATTCAAGTCTCTATGTCTATGAAAGGCGATTTTCAGCCCACTGTGCGTCGCTCCGAAGTATACGTCATGTGTGGGGGTCTATTCCCTCGGCGCGATGCACTTGCCCGGGATCGTGGATATTTGGGTCAGAGCCGCACTCGCCTCAAGGAGTCAAAGAGCCGCACTTTGCCAACCACTGCGCTAGCCCAATCATTTCTCCAATAGGGAATAATAGGCTGAGAAGGAGCATATAAAACTAACTTAGCCCCACTGGAAGTATTCCAAAGAAAACTCTTTAAAATAATTCTAGAAAAATCGTCAGATTGAATTATTCTAAGAATTTAAATAAATAAATAAATTCTTTTTCCAGGATGTGGGGAGGTTAGTGCAATCCCACACATCCCATAGAGGATATAAGTACAGATAGTATTTACATATAGCAAAATAAATAAAAAGAGATTAAAAATTAAAAATTTAATTAAAAATGAAATTAAAGCAGAGAAACACGGGAATCTGGAGGATCTAAGATTGTGGGAGTAAGTATCTTTTACCAATGGTCTTCAATGCTCGATCCTGAAGTCAGACGGGATTCTATGATAAGAATGTTTCTGGAATGGTTTATCCTTCCCCTCAGTCCTGCAATCCTGGTTCTTGACAGAGCTGTAAATCCTGGAACTCGCCCTTCTGTTGTCACACCCTATCTATCCTATACAAATAATCGGATATGGATCACACCCTATCAATCCTATCCATATAATAATTCCAAACGAATATCTTAATTACACTTCCCTCATGAACTTACTAAATTTAACAGATTTATCATTGAGACGCACAGTGTGCGACTTAGTATCTCTTTTCAAAATTTCGAATGGCAGACTGGACGCCATTGATTTGACGAGTCTTATATCGCTCCGTGTACCTACGCGCGACACTCGACAGACCGCTCTATATAATGTTCCCATATCTGCTAACAATTATTTTCAAAACTCACCTATTCAAAGACTTCACATACTCGGTAATAAGTATAGCTCAATTGATGTTTATCATCACCAATCAGTATACAAACTAAAATACAGTATACTAGAATGTTTGTAACAGATTCATAATTTTTTTTCAAACGCATATTTTATTGTTTCATTAACTAAGCTTTGTTTTGTAAAATTCCCAATCGGGCAAAATAAAGATTGATGATTACAAAGATGGTTTACAACAAACTGTAGTGTTTATCTTTATAATAATAATAACAAACTTACTTGTCTTGTGTGTATTACCTACTTACATTATTGTACTCTTGTAACTACACTATATTTATATAAACTTATCGAACTCATTGTCCAAATTCCAATAACACCGTAACTATATACTTGAATTGTATCTACTTAACTACCTACCTATATCTGTTATATTTTTCTCAAGTTTATGTATTAGTTTAACCTATGTTCTGTAAAATATTCAACCGACGTACTTTGTACAATAAACTTTGCTTGCTTATGTTTATAAAATAATAACACCATAACAATAACCCTACACATTGTTATGTAAGTTCATACTCAATTTACTATGCTATGTAATTAAAATATTTTATAATGCTACTGAACAACAAAACCCATAACATGTATATGTAAAAGCCTTCTAGGCGTTAATAAAATGAAATAAATAAATAAATAGAATATGGGTCACACCCTATCTATCCTATCTATATAATGGGATATGGGTCACACCTCGTCTATCCTATCCATATAATAGGATATGGGTCCAACCTCATCTATCCTATCCATATAATAGGAAATGGGTCACACCCTATCTATCCCATCCATAAAATAGATTATGGGTCACACGCTATCTATCTTATCCATATAATAAGATATGGGTCACACCCTATCTATCCTATCCATATAATTGGATATAGTTCACACCCTATCAATCCTATCCATATAATAGGATATGGGTCACACCCTATGTATCGAACATGAAAACATGATTTTATTGCATTTAATTTTAATTGCGACTAAATTTGAACATCTGCAAGTTTGATGACCCCTTTTCCAAATCATAATATTTACCAGTTGAAAAATCTAAAAATCTTGTTACCAGGCAGCAAAAAGACTGGATCTAACCTGAAACAGTTCGATAACCCTATTTTCTAAAACGAAATCAAAATATTGACAAAGCACTCGCTGGGCGAAATTATTATTGGCACTAAAAATACCTGCCTTTTGAAAAACATGTTTTTGCAAGCTGACGTCACACAAACGCTGGTTGGAGACATTATAAATAGGCCATTTAAACAAAATATTGGCAGTCAAATTTCAAAAATTAACACGAGTGGACGGAACACCTCCAGGTAAAACGCGATCTGTTAATTATAATTATAAATTCCTAAGTGTCAACTAAAATCTGTAGTCGCTTCTGTTCCATCTTTTAAAGACTACAACTATTTGCGACGAGCTGTTTACGGCCGGCACTCTATCAGCTGAGCCAGACGCATCTGTCATCATTACAATAATGGGGCGTCTCCGTGTGCCGGCTCTTATAATCAAATGACCATGCTGCCGCTGATCACCTAGAGGCTGGCCAATCCCTGCTGCATTGATGCTGACAACCTAGAAGCCGGCCAATTCTTTCTGGCTACCGACTGAATTAGCCATTGATGCTGAAAACCTAGAAGCCTGCCAAATTTTTCCTGGCTACCAACTGAATTAGCCATTGATGCTGAAAACCTAGAGGCTGGCCAATTCTTCCTGGCTACCGACTGAATTAGCCATTGATGCTGAAAACCTAGAGGCTGGCCAATTCTTCCTGGCTACCGACTGAATTAGCCATTGATGCTGAAGCCTAGAGGCTGGCCAATTTCTGCTGGCTACCATTGAACTGGCCACTGCTCCAGCAGTCGCCTACGCCATTTGCTCTATCGTATGGCGCGATGATGCACAATGTGCTCCAATTTGAAATTATCGCTGAAAGAATTCCGATTGTCTCAGTTTTCTATCTGTGTATAAATCCCAGTTGTATTGAAATACATATAACTATTTCTTGTGAATTGGGTTGGCTGTAAAAAATAGGAAGTACCTGTAAGCTACACCCCTGCGTACGTTCTGTATACCAGTACAATACTTGTAATTAAAATGTGAATTTTGATTCGAATCGTCTTTCTTTTATGATGGTTTGGATAGAACACCTCACGGTGTTTTACTTAAATCATTACCCAGGTTGAGGACTGATGTGTGCCGGTGCTTATTATTTACAGTCTTTTCTTGTGCAGGCAAACACGTCCCGTACACCCTATCTATCCTATCCATATAATTGGATATGGATCACACCCTATCTATCCTATCCACATAATAGGATATAGGTCACACCCTATCAATCCTATCCACATAATAGGATATGGGTCATACCCTATCTATCCTATCCATATAATAGGATATGGGTCATATCCTATCTATCCTATCCATATAATAGGATATGGGTCATATGGGTACGTCAAAATGTCATGTTGCATGTGCAAAAACTATATTTACACAAAACTTTTTTTATGATACAGATGTAAAATTTTAAAGATAAAAATATGGGGGCACTAGATTTTTTTAGATTCACCGAAGTGGGCGATGGTTCAAATAAGTTTGAGAACCAGTGGATTTGACGAAAAAGCGTAAGGTGAGCCATTTTGATCAAACTTTTAAAATTTAAAATGATATGATTATTTGCCTTTCAAAAACAGTTTTTTGTTTTCGGATACGTTCAGAAATATTCCATTAGAAATACACACAAATTCTCCGAGATTCTTATAGAATCTTTAAGAAATATAACGGTCAATATGCCAGAGGCCTGAGGGATTAATTATATTTTGTTTTCGTTATAATATAACCTATTCACGACTACCATGATACGGGTATGAGCATGGTAGACGAGAGAATACAAAAAATTGTTATGTGTCAAGTTTTTTTTTTTAGTGTTTAGTTCAACTCTTCTGCCCGTGAAGTGCTCCATCATTGTACAAGCATCAGCTTCCACTTATGATGATAGTAGTCGCACAGCAATCATGTACCTACTTCAGGAAAATTACTGCAATTTCGGTTCATTTGTTTGTTATTCATAGTTAAAAGTAGTAAATTGAGTCGTAAAGTGCAAACATTATTTTTATCTCATGAGACCCGCACGATATCTGGTCAACGGCCTCAAACCACGTTGAATGAAATGTATACTTAAGGCGATGCACTACGTCGTGTAATATTTTAAATCAATAACACCCCTTACATAGATGGCGATAAGGTTTCAATTCCCGCTTAACACCATCCATCCGTTTGATCCATTTTGATTTATCCAAGAAAAAAACATGGCCAAAAAGTGCCTTTTATTTTATTTTGTGGATGTTCAGGCATAAATATTTAATTTTTTTCTAACATTTTATAAATAACTTAATTTGCCACATTATACAATAAAATCATAACCGAAAATGGGTTTGTAAGTAGAAAATTTTTGACTATAAAGCAGTTTTCACAGGCCTTATACATTATTTTTTTCTGGGCTTATAAAAAGATTTATCTAAAAAATACTCGATTATTTCAAAGGCCAAGATGTATTCTACTCGCAGTATTTAATTAAAGCATCTGAAACATTTCTAGGCGACCAAATTTTCAAATCAAAAACACATGATTTTGCATTACTAATTAAAATAAGTTTTTCCTCAATGCTTCACCAATCATTGTAGCGTGTTTGTAGTATGTCTGAAAATATGTAAATACGGAAAATATCTGTCTTTAAATTAATAACATAATGACTTGTTTTCTTGCACACGATAAGAGATAAACAATACAAACAAATAAGACATATACATTATAAATACACTTGATACTATGTGAAGAGGTAGTCTGAATATAAATGACAAGAGAAAACCATTTCTTATTAATTTCAGAAATAAGTACTGTAGAAGGTTGTTTTTTTTCAATGTTGACTTTCTTAATTCTGCTGGTCAACATCGATTCATTGTTTTGGGCAGTGCTGCCATACTCCAAAAATGAAAAACCCTGCTTATAAGTAAATAAAAACCATAATTTACATAAACTTTTCATTGAGAACTTAAGTAATGAAATAATGGAACCTAAAAAAATATTAACTGTTGTTTTAATAAGGATCATTTTACTAAAAATATATAAATCTTTAAAAAGAAAAAAAAATGTTATTTTTTTACCGATATATCTAGGATTTATTTTTTTAAAAAATCAATTAAAATTATTACATATCAATATAACGGTTCCATGATAACTCAACACAATGGCTATTCAACACACCATTCGAAAGTGATATAAAGTCAATAAAAACGATGAAAAAAAAAATTATACCTAACCTAACCTACGTAACCCAGTTAATAATTTTGTGTTTCATCAATTTCGGTGACTTTATATTATAACTTTTTAAGGGACGTACTTCACTTCACTTAAACCAGTGATTCCTAATATTATATTTATACAGGGTGTTAAGGAATGTACTTCACTTCACTTAAACCAGTGATTCTTGACATTATTTGGCGATAAAAATGTGAACGAAATTTTAACCTCTGGTAACATTTGTGATTTTTTTTTTCAAAGTAAAAACTTTCATAATCGGTAGGTATAAGGCAATTGGGGTTGGGGGTTTGGCTTTTATTCGGCTGAGGAACCAGTGGCGAAACGTGGAAGTTTCTTTTTTGTTTAAAAAAAACATTGAAACTGTCACCGCAGATCAAAATGTCATCAAATTTTTTTAAGTTCAGACCAAAAAATGTCAGGAATTACTGGAAATTAAGTCAAGTACGTCCCTTGTGTCATTTATATTATCATATTATTAAAAAAAAGTAAAAAGTAAAGATTGTAATAGCTTAAAGTGAAGTTAGCGGTCATCAAATACATTCTGACCGAAACATTATTTACCTATCAAAGAAAACCACAATACTGATTAAAAAAAACTAACAAAATACTTATTTTTTTATGTTAAATTTGAAGAACTCCGTTCTAACTGGTTTTAAAAATATAATTATATGTTTTTACAGATGAGCTCACTTCCGTGAGAACAATCCGGTTAAAAAAATACAGTTAATACACAAATACGTAGGTACATTCAATTACAAAAATCTATTCAGACAAAGGATACGTTAATTATTATACATCTTAATGAATATTCAAAAATACAGAAATATAAAAGCTCGCTAAAGTGACAAAAGATGCACAAGTAATACATAGTAGCAGAACATTTTTTCGGAATTCGTATAAATTATCACCGAAAATGTCTACTTCAGCACACTCTATCTTATTATACAGTCGACACATTGGAGTTAGGGGCTAAAATATGCGACTTGATTTTGAATGTATTCAGGTGAAACATGCTTTGGCGTCTTTAAACAATAGGAATTGGGAACATTTATTTCAATATTGAGAATGCGGTACAAAGCGGTGTATTTAATTCTGGCCATAAAATGATTTTTATGGCCGGAATTGGATGGTATTGATCTGGACAACGTTTACTTTCAACAAGACGGCGCTACGTGCTACACAAGCAACGAAACCATTGATCTTTTACGGGAAAAGTTTCCGGACCGTGTTATCTCTCGAAGAGGTGATCACAATTGGCCACCGAGATCTTGTGATTTAACACCTTGCGACTTCTTCCTTTGGGGCCAAGTGAAAGAGAAGGTCTACGCCAACAGCCCAGCGTCGATTCAAGACTTTAAAGATAGAATTCGTGAGGCTATCGAGGACATAAGGCAGCCACTTTGCGATTTGGTTATGGAAAATTTTATGAAAATGATATTGTCCTGTAGGCGTGGTCGTGGTGGTCATTTGACTGATGTTATTTTTATATTAAAAAATAGCATTTTTCTTTGAATATCGAAATAACACCTCTTATTGGAAAACCCTATATTATATTTATTGAATCTCTTGGGAATATATGGGAAATGTCAAAAGTTGGAGGTATTATTAATATTATAGGGTATTTGTATTAACTTAATAAACTGGATAAAGTTTGACAAGGAAATCTTTGTTTTAAATAATTACACCTCGTCCACACTGATGCTGAGGATATCTCCGCACCGATGGTAAAGACCACCATTCAAAAATGGAAACGTTGTTAGAAATGGATTTTGTCATGGTTACAATTCAGATTTCTAATGCCTTCAAACCTTCCTCCACTCTCACGCACATTCAATGATGGACATTCCAACGTAGTCCAAAACGCCGGCTCAAGAAGTTGCAACAAGCGTAATGACAAATTATCAAAGCAAAAACCAAACACCGTAATAAAATGGCAGAAAGAATCTTCAATCTTATAACGCAATTTTGACTGGTACTTACCCAAGAATAAAAATAATTCTAATACGTGACCCACACCATTTCCCAATAACTTATTCATGATTACACGACACACAAACTAACATCACTGATCAACACTGACCAACACCGAACGCTGACTAATCTATGTACAATATTTTAGTAACAAACTCAAATAACATTAACACAACTAATGCAGATAGCACATATTTCCGAAACTCACATCTGCATATCTGCTTATTTTATCAGAGCTGTATGATTTTAAGGCGAAGCTATAAGTGAAAACACTATAGGTTATCAAGATCAAAAATATACTATGGATACATTTAAGCTTTTTCTATCGCTTGGCTTTATCAGAATTAAAATAAAATTGTTAATTACGTCATGAAAAATATAAGCGCAAACTACTAAATAGATTTCTTTTTACTATGAACTCGTATAAGAAACAACTTTAAAAAAAATACTGTTTTATGGCAATGTTTATTTGCTACCACTTGAGTTGATAAACTTTTTTCCGTTTTAATTAAATTATTCACAAAAAAATAAAAACCACTTTGGCGCTTAGGTAATAATTTTTTGAGTGAAACATTGTATTGAATTCTATGATTTCTTCAGAAGCCCGCGAAGAGCGGCAACGAATAGACGTCAGATCTGTTCCAGTATTTTTAACGGTTTCTTTCCTGGTGACATAATTTTAGCTAGGGGCATTTTTAGTTATGATTTTGACATTTTTGGGAAATTTTGTTATTTTTATTTTTCGATATCATTATTTTTCGTGACCAAATTATTATACCTTTTCAATACATCTATTTGAAATTCACTTTCGTTTTCTTGAAAGTATGTATGAACTACCTGAAATCCAATCGACCTGAAACTCAGCAGATAGACTCGTTGTCGATGATAATGCATTGAAGTAGACATATATGCATTTATCTGAAATTGAATGACATTACAACAGTCCTACCAAATTGAGATTTGGCTCATTTGTTAGCGTGGTTGACTCCAGTCCCTGGGGAGGAAGATTTATTATAATCAATTTCACCTTCATTAAGACTTGTCCAGTCAATGTTAGACAGTGCCTCATTAATTTTGTTGTAATCTTCATTTTTAAATTATAACAAAATCTTGAGATTTTAATATTATCATCTTCAGTGTAGGGTATAGAAATTATAAGTGTAGGATGGTGTTTATCTGTAGGAACAATGAACTCAGGAGATTTGTTAACATTGAACATTGTTAACATTGGGTACGTTATTAAATTGAGAAAGATTTAAATAAGAACACATATCCAGAATATCCCTTTCACAATCAGAAATTGGCGAGTAATTAGTATCATTAAACTTACAAGTCGGTAGGTTGTAATCTCCACAGACAATTATTTTGTGTGTTGTATATTTTGTTTTTACATACTCGACGTCCTCACAGTGATTTTTGTAAATCGACAAGTCCGAGTTGGGAGGAATATATACACTGCCAATAATAGTTTTACATTATTTTCCGCTTAATAGTACAAATATTTGCTCAACATCATAATTTGTATGTTTAATTAATTTAGAGTTAGTGCTTTTATTTACTGCTATTAAGACGCCCCCCCCTCTTGATTTGGCACTAGTATTATTATTTATTTTTTTTTTTATATTTAAAGAAAGCAAGACAAAAATACATATTACAGTAAATAATAAAATAAAAAATACAGAAAAAACAGAAAAGTTCCAATAAACTACTTTTCAGTAGTTTGTCGATGGCAACTTTTCACATAAAAAATATTAAAAACAGATAAAAACTTATTTTACTTAATGACAACAGTGATAACAATAAAAATAACAATTTGTTTTAAAAATATAAAAAAAACATATACACAACAGTGATAGTATCTACCTATAATTAGACTCTAATACAAACTATTTCTTTCAGCGAGCCAATTTTTCAACATAATATTTGTTTTTACATTTGTACATTTTTTTTATTTCAGCAGGTAACATATTTAAGCAACTAGGTATCATGTAGTCCAGTGTTCTTTGTCCATATTTGTTTAAATGCTTAGGTACAATTAGTCCTGACTTATGACTCTATTATGACTCCGGTCCATTCGGTATATGTTGTGATTCGGTAATCCAAGATCCCGGTTTATGTTTATTAGCTGGCCTTTTGAACTCCTTTAGTTTTGTTCTGATGCCCCTGACGTTATGGTAGTAGATGAGGCGTTTATATAGCTGGAGTTTTTTGGTTGAACATTGACAATTTTAGGTGAGTTGTTAATATGTTTTATGGTTAAATTATTTTTTCCCTTATTTTTCCGGTCTTCTAACTTTTTCCATACATTCTGAATTTCTTGGCGCTGAACCCATGTTAAGTCTTTTTTGGTTTTAACACTAACATTTTGTAGTCTATCGCCTTTTTTTGAAGAACCAATTTCACTTGATGTTGGTCCGACCGTTCAATCTTGATCAGACGTATTTTATCCAATTCTTTTTACCTAAACGGAACATTTTCATTTCAGAGGTATCAACATTTTCAACTTTGCTTAGAATACTCAAAACTTTGTTCTTATCCTCCCTCATGCAGTCAGTTTGAGTACCAGTTGAGAACTCAGGTACAGGTCGTACACGTAAATTAGTGTGCACGTCGGCAAGGATTTACTCCGTATTGCTCAGTCGCCGCTCAAGTTTCGGCCGATATGGTTCTTTGTCACCCAGCCCGACGCTCCAGTTATTTATTTTACGTATTTTTTTATTTAATCCTTTTCGAAATTTCATTGAGAAATTGCTTACGAGACCGATTAAAACAGAAAATTTGGTATTTCGGTCTTGAACGGATGGATACGTTTTTTTTTTTAATTTCTCCTTCATCTAGCGCAGAGGTTCCCAAAGTGGTCTATATGGACCCCCAGGGGTCGATATCGGCTTGCTGGGGGTCTATGTCAGCGAGAAAAAAATTTGGGGGTACATACGAGCGGACCCCCATTTACTTCAAGTCAACATTTAGGAGTTCTGTAAATGACACAATAGACCCAACACAAATATAATAGACTGAGAAATTACTTATTTGATACTTGTCTACGTTCCTTTTCTCGTCAGAATTAATATATTTAAGCAGAACATTGCACATTGGAAGCCGCGAATTTTCCTAGTTCCCCAACTTGTTTTTGAAAAACGTCCAGGATAATAATTACGTTCAATATTCAAATGCACTTCACACAGACTTCAAAACTAAATTTGAGGACATTTTTACTATGGAAATGGAACGTTGAAGAATCGGATATCATGTGTCAAGAAGAACTGATTGGAATATAATATAGTAATGGTTTTATATTACCCACACTCAGGCAGTGCCTTAGTGGGTTTTCATTTCTTGTGTATACAATTTGGTAATATATATTATGTTATTATTTACTGTATATTAATATGTATAATATATGTAAAGAAATGAAAATAAATAAAGTAAAAAAAAATAAAAAAAATAAGCGCTAACAAAGAACTTAAGGGGTATTTCGGTAGGGCCAGCTACAGAAAGAAATTCCCGTTGCTTATCCTGCTTCATTTTTATTTGTTGTAATGCCTCACAAGGGCGCCCCTGTCTGCACAATGTAAAGACAGAGCAACTATACCACCACCCGGTTGTTGGACAGGCAAGGGAAGGGAATCTTTTTACGAGAAAAATAAATGATTATCATATGGGACGTTAATAGTTTTAGGAAAATTAAATATTCGGCAGGCAGGGGGTCTACGGAAAAATAAAATTTGGCAAGTGGTCTACGGGGCAAAAAAGTTTGGGAACCTTTGATCTAGCGTATAAACTACCTTTTAAAAAATGGCATGCTCGAGGCTAGAGGACAAAGAAAAGGTTGCAGAAACCAAGAGGCAAATTCAGGCGCAGTACAAAGACTTGGACAAGCCAAAACCAGGATTTAGTAACACCAATAATGGTAACACCGCGCGGCGATTTTTTAAAAATGCCGCAGTATCTGCAGAAATAACAAAAAATCGATGTGGAAAAATTCCGAAATTTTGCACTAGACTCGGCCAGATATTTTGTTTATCCGTGGTACGTCATGCCCCCCACACTTCATAAATTTTTAATCCATGGTCCAGAAATAATAAAAAGCGCATTATTTTCAATAGTTCAATTGACAGAAGAGGCACAAGAAGCACGAAATAAGGATTTCAAAAATTATAGTGAGCATCGTTCACGAAAATGCAGTCGTGAAAAATCCAATGTTGATGTTTTAAATTTGTCGTTGTTTTCATCAGATCCTCTGATAACGAGCTAAAGGAAGCTGCCAAAAAAAAGTTGACCACACTCCCCAAAGAAGCGGTAGAACTGCTAATGGCTCCATCATTACATGGTGAAAATTAATCAAGTATTCAGGATGATGATGATGATAGTGACGATTACGATTATGATGATGATCGTGATGATGGTAGTGTTGATGATGGTGATGATGATAGTAAAATTGAATCAAACAAGTCGGATAAAGAGAACTGATTTTTTTTTGTTATTTATTTATTTTAAATCGTATATATATAATATGTACATAATAAAGTTTGCATATATTAAGTATTTAAAAATTTTATATTTTTATTAACTTCCTTTCCACATTCAAATTTTTAAAAACGTCCCTGTGAATAAAGGGCGTTTTTCATGTCTCTTGCCCCATTGTGCGGCGCGTAAATTAAATGGTTCGGCCTCTAGCTCTACCCACTGGAAGCTCGTCAACTCATTGGAAACGCCCATAACTGATATTTTTTGAAGTCTTATTTCGCCTTAACATCAAAAATATTAAATGATATATTGCGTAAAGTTGTTCTAGTTTCAATAGAAATATTACAATTTTACTTTACTTTATGCTAGTGTGACATCTAGCGTCAAATAGCATAAGTATAATAAATAGCTTCAAGCTTGAACCGCTAGATGACGGAGTTAAATCTGACATGACAATCAATACCAACTTTACGAAACTAACTCGATAGACGTCAGGATTTATTTTGATTAGGTGATAAACGTCAAACTGTGTTAAAAATATCATATCGTTTCAACTTTTGAGATAGTGAAATTTAATAATGGCGAACGGAACTCCAGAAAGTGAATTTTCGATAGAATGTTTCCAAAACTATTCGGCTCCCGAAGTGTTTATCCAAGGACTGGCGGGAATCGTTAACCAGACTGATGTCGAAACCATGATTCGGTCTCAAAAACAAATGTAAGCATCGATATTTATGTGTAGTTCTTGTATTGATGTATTTATTTACTGTTTTAAACTTGGATTGTATATATTACCTTGTAGATTAATAATTATAGTCATCCAAGTATCCTTTGACAGGATCAATAATCTGATTCCGATTTTTTAAAACTTTTTTTGTGTTAATTATTCAGGCTCGCTGGCCTCTGGAAAACCGTTCGTGCACAAGATTTTTTTCCCGCCGACAAACCGTTCATGCGCTGCTGTCATTTTAATTTCGCCCTAGCTGGAATTTTTTATATGCGATTTAAACCTGTATGCCATGAGAATGTTCATTATTTTTTTTAACCGAATCGCTTGCACTTGAAACTCTTTAGAGTTCAATTTTGATTTTCCTTAATTGATTGATTCACCATTAACTATAAAAGGTAACTACAGTCAAACTTGGTTATAACGAGCGCGAGGGGACTGACTAAATTTTCTCCTTATATATGGCCATTCGTATGTACCTACCTACCTGGCTCTACTATCAATATATAATAGTACAGTATATTTTTTTGAAAATAAGAGTAGGTATTACTTATTAAAAAAATACACTTTTATTACTCACTTTTATTGTCATAAATAACTAGCTTGTGGGATTGTTTTGGTTTTCGGCTGTGAAATTTTACTTGTCACAAACCAGCGATGCACAACATACGGCCCATTTGGCCATAGAGAAAAATCTAAATATTTGGGGTAATTCTTGAAAACCCTGGCTTAGAACATTGTTTTATAGAGTTTTGGTTAATTTACGCTGCATTTCCTGAATGTAATCAAATTTGAAGAACCGGTTTGCATAACACGATTTAAAAAAATCAACATAAATCTTAACTCTTGAATATCGCTGTCAACCTCCTACCCCTCAAAGAAAACAAAAAAAAATCCACTTGTAAATTGTTGTCCCTCTGCTGAAAAAGTTGTGCATCACTATCATAAATTTACCCCGTGCAGGGATGTAGGTACTCGTAACTATGTACCTTCATAAACATATTTATTGGGTTTTAAAACAAAATTTACGATTAGTTGTAATACAATAGGATTTGTAAAAAGGGAACAAATTTGCGAAGCTCAAGTTTCGCATGACTTTCGCAGATTTTATGACAATTTTACATAGTGCCTTTATGTTTCTCTGTGTTTCCTCCCTCCTACAACATGGGTCTTGAAGAGACATGTTTACTCTTTCCTCTCCTCAAAAAGACATTCAGCATCCCCAAATGACTATCATGTGCTGCGTCACAGTTTATTTCAGCTTGTGCCTTTTCAGTCATTTTGAAATTTGACGCAAACGTAGTATACGAAATATTGCTGGAAACTGTGCCGTGTTCACAACTGTGTGCGGAACAGTGTAGATGCGTGTTTGCGCCGCGATACGATACTTAAGGCGTTCGATACTCGTTCATACATTACAAAATCTGCATTGTCCTGCTCTGCACTAAGCTGCGCGGTCTGCGTCTCAGCATCTGCTCAACCTTAGTGTTTGCTTTCCATTCCCATCAGCTGCATGTGTCAGGTGTTTAAGGTTTCAGATGTCCTGTCAATAGTTCTACTAGCTCCCTCAGTTACTAGTTGCCTGGTTCCTTGATATATAATGTAACGTTTAATTTTGTGAACAGGCTACAGAGATTTGAGAAGACCAACGAGATGCTGACCAACTGCAACCTGCTGAGCGCCAGTCGCCTAAAGGTGGCCGGGGTGGAGTTCAAGAAGCACACGCAGCTACTCCTCGACATGAAGAAGGACCTGGATTACATCTTTAAGAAGATACGCCTGCTCAAGACTAAATTGAGGTTAGTTTTTTTATTTATTTATTTTGTAAGAAACAAACAGCTTTTATATAATATACAATGATAGATATAAATATACAAGTTAACTGAAGTCAAGCCACAGAAGTTTCTTATGTTAAAGTGCATTAAAAATGAAGTTTTAGTATCTTAAAATTAATTTGGTGTTAGGAAAGGGAGAGGAATGGGGAAAATAGGAAGAGGATAGGAGATGCTCCCGATACATTCCATACTCTTATATTAATAATCGATCGTACCCATTACTTCATATCGATATTTCTTTAGTTTATTACCAAAAATGTCAATGCTGTAAAATTTTGTATTATATTGTGCACATATACGAGGAATCGGGGACTTTTTTCGAATGTTTGTTCTACAAGAGGGTAGATAAAATAAATCAGATTGTCGGGTTGATCTAGACGGAATATGAAGATTTATTAAATTGGTAAGTTCTGTTGAGTCCAGACCATTATTTATTTACCTTTTAAAACTTAATACCACCAGTTTTTTTGTGAAATGCATCGGGTAAGGATATCACGAACAAGGTATAAGCCTATAAAAGAACTTTGATAGCTCCGATATGATTTAAAATTTTCACTCATACATTCTACACTCTAACACCCTAATCTCCCGTCATACATCTCTCTCATTCCTCATCTAATTGTCTTAAATTATCATATGAACATTTTTAATCTGTAAACATCACCCGCCATAACACAGGGGTATCCCTAGCATGGCGGGTTAAATAACACTAAGAGATGTATCCACTGTAAATTTTTTTTGTAATGTTTCCAAAAAGTATTATCATAATTTTTGAGGTATCGCGCCACGTCTGCCCTGATATTGGACACTGTTATGCTGTCCGAAACATTGGCTAAAGAAGGTGGAGGCGCAACACGGCATATTTTGATAGGTCCGTTGTAATTTCTCATAACACAATTAATTGTAATAGAAAGAAAGGTTTGTAAGAACTCTGGTTGACAAGATTGTAGCTGTATATTTAATATGGCGTTATAGGGAAACATACGATTTTTTAACTCGATTTTTTTATTTATTTAACAAAGCTACGACACTAGATCTCCCAATGTCCCTGCATACAGGATTAGCATGCAGTATGCAAGTACTTACATAGTTAGTATAATATTGCAGACTCCACAATCTGAAAATAAAAGAGTAACAAGAGATAATGTAAAAGACAAAAAAGGATATTATATTATGTATATTATATATCGTCAGTTTAAAACTATCCGAGTCCATTTTCAAAGGTTACAAGTCAACAATACGTAGATTAAACAAACGATGAAGGTCTGAGACTGAGACTGAGCCAACATACGCAACGTGTGCATTACTACGTTCCAAGGGCAATGTGCACACTTGTCCTAATGCAAATTTCTTGTTATATATTGTGTTAAGCGATATTCAAATTTGCATGTCTCCGCAATGCAAATTTGAATTGTAGCACCTTTCGTGATATTCAATGAATTTTACGTTATGAATCTCTTCGTGAATATCTTACTAAATCTGTTAGTTGTTTATCTCCCATTTTAACAACAAAACGAGTAACGAATGTCAGTAAACGCTAAAACAAATAAAACCTTTACCGTCAAATCAACTAATGCAAATTTCTTGTTATATATTGTGTTAAGCGATATTCAAATTTGCATTTCTCCGCAATGCAAATTTGAATTGTAGCACCTATCGTGATATTCAATGAATTTTACGTTATGAATCTCTTCGTGAACATCTTACTAAATCTGTTAGTTGTTTATCTCCCATTTTAACAACAAAACAAGTAACAAATGTCAGTAAACGCTAAAACAAATCAAACCTTTACCGTCAAATCAACTCGTTGGAAGTTCTTCCACCAACGCCATTATTCTTTCATATGTCCCACGTCAATCTGGACAGCGCAGGTCGGCGTTGTATGTGACAAGTGTGTCTCTGAAGGATCTATTTTAATAAAAAATGTATGGATTGTAAGTTGTCCAGATATCTTAATGTGTTGCTTACATTGCGTACATTGCGGCCCATTATTCCTCATTTTAACGGGTATTTGGTTGATTACACAAATGTTTGGGTTTTGAAAGGGTCCAGATTTTTATAAATATGTCATTTATTTTTGGTGTATTATGCCGTGTTGCGCTACCTCCTTTAGCCAACGTTTCAGACAGCATTACTGTGTCCTTCATCAGGATGCTTGGCAATTGCCGATTTTCAGGATGGTCAAGTTTACATGCTCAAAAGTGTTCCGATATCCTTTCGGAGATTGTCCATTCTGCCTGGCATACATAAACGTTGTCACATCCGGAACAGCTGAGTTTGTAAACTCCACCTGTTTCCAGAGGAAACTTAGTTTTTGTAGGCCTTAGTAAGTCTATATTTTTTTCATTGATCTGAATACAATCTTGATGTTTTGTTTTCTCAATATCTTGACAATTCTGTCTGTCACATTGTGAACATAAGGCAAGAAATCTACAGTGTTTATTTATAACAAGGCCTTAATTTTTTTCTCCTTTTTCAATAATTCTTTGTCCATATTTATACGTTCAGTGGCACCTCTCGTAACGAGCGACATTTCGCGTAACGAGCGACGCAGAAAGGGAATGTTACTTGTGAGCCAGGACTTCCGCGCCAGTGCGTCAGTTTCTGGTTAGCACTCATTCCGCTAGCTCAGTAGTGTAGCATGTGATCACACATTTTTCCAAGCTAGTGTTCAGACATTATTTGTGCAAAGTTTAGTCAGCCTAGCAAAAATGTCCCTGAAAAAAAAGTCACAAAAAGACAGCCACTAGAGAATAAAAGTAACCATTGAAAAGCGAGAACAGGGGTGTGAGCGCGGCTGATCTAACGCGCACATTCAATCGGTCTACATCAACGATTTGCACTATCCTCAAGAACAAGGATAAAATTAACAAGATAGATGGAGTGTCAAGAATGTCGAAATGGTTACCTATTCTTGATGATGTGGAAATTTTGCTTCTCATATGGATAAACGAAAAGCAATTGCAAGGTGACACTATTAACGAAAACATAATTTGTGAGAAGGCGAAAGACGCCAGGATCGTCAACTGCCGAAAAAGAAGTACAATTTAAGGGAAGTCATGGATGGTTTGAGAAAGTTAAGAGAAGAATCGTCATCCACAGAGTTGTGAGGCACGGTGAAGCAGCAAGCTCTGACACAAAGGCAGCAGAAAACTTCATCGGCGACTATAAGAAGCTCGTAGATACTGAGGGTTACCTGCCGCAACAAGTTTTTAATTGTGACGAGACGGGTCTCTTCTGGAAAAAGATGCCGAAGCAAACCTATAAAACAGCAGAGGAGAATGAAAGACCGCCTCACGCTGCTATTTTGTGCCAATGCAAGCTGCGATTAAACCGCTGCTTGTTTATCATTCAGAAACTCCATTAGCCTTCAAGAAGTGTAACGTCTAGAAGAGTATAAGACAACGTGTCATTTTCACTGATTGGATCAATGAAGTGTTCGGTCTTTCTGAGATGAATCTGCCACTCCATGTCTTGCTCGTAATAGACAACGCACGCGCCCATCCTCCAGGTCTACAAGATGATATTCTTGAAGAATTTAATTTCAACAAAATCCAGTTTCTGTCCCCCAACACCACTCCGTTTCTCCAGCCTATAGAGCAGCAGGTTATTTAAGAAACTCTACACTAAAACACTCTTCGAGCATTGTTTTGCGGTGACTGAATAGACAACTCTCACTCTCAGCGAGTTTTGGTAAGATTACTTTCACATCATTGCAAGGTTTAAAACCGTACCTGTAGAGTCTACAGTCAACGAGTTTGTGTCTTTGGCTAATACCATGGGACTGGAGGTAGATAACAATGATATTGATGTGCTTGTGGAAGAGCACAGTCAAGAGTTTCTTTGTATTTCACATGGAGGAGAGTTTGTTAGTGGATGATGAGGAAGTAGCAGAGCAACTAAGTTATTTTTTTTAAAACTATCAGGAATGTGCTAATTAAAAAAGACTTAATCAAAATCTACATGGCTCTCTGCCAATCACTGTTAGAATACGGTATTATCTGATGGAGCAGTGCAAATAATAATATACTAAATCCACTAATTAAAACTCAAAAAGCCATAATGAAAATTATACTGAAAGTTCCTGTAAGAACTAGCACTGACGAAATCTTCAACAATCTTAACATCATGTCAATTAAACAACTATATTCTAAAACTATACTCATTTACATTCATAAGTACAAAACCCAAGAAATAACAATAAACACGTACAATAGAAACACTAGATCTCATGGTCAAAAACTTATCCAACAAATCGTCGCTGTGAAATCAAACCGGCATATCTGCAAAATGCTTGTTTTTCACCAGAGCGCTTTAAAGATTTCGCATCTGATATTTTCCTTGTAACGTCCGTTTGGTTCACCTCAAAGCCACCTTATGAATGAATAAAATTTAGACGAATACTGCTTATTGAAGTAGTAGTTGCAAATAAATCTAAAATTGCTTAAATTAAGAGTAAAATGCAGATATGCCAGTATGGCTTTAAAATCAGTGTAATATTTGCATTTGTGTCATAGTGGCTTCTTCTTTTGGAACCTGTTTGAAGTATAAAAAAAAGACAATGTTGTCAATGAAAAAAAAAAATTATTGCTTCACAAATTTTTTAAAAACAATTAACATAATACTGCTTTTTCCTTTGCTGGTAACTTCAAAGTTTCACAATCGTTTATGGAAATCTGAATAGACGGTATTATCCCGGCGGTAACTAACTTTAAGATACCATTTTTCTTCTTCTCATCAATGGTCTCTTGGAATAAGCTTGCATCAGAACAGGAATCACGCTCCCATTGCCCCGTTTATTCCTTTTCTTCGCCTCCTCCCAGGCATGTATCCGTAGGATGTTTTGAAGTAAAAGTTGCCGTAGTCTTTAATTACTTTAAACATTCGAATGTCCAAAATGGGTAAAATTACCTGGGGGTCCTTCAGAGCTTTTATATCAAAAAGTCCTCGTGACTCAACTCATGAACCAGGTAAGGCTTGCCGTTTTCATGGCCATGGCGTATTGGGAAGGTAAGTATATCGGTCTGCTTCGGAGTGCTCTTTTAACTTATTTTTCAATGGTTGAGTGAGCCAAATTCACCTTGTTTTAGGTGTGGCCCTTTACTAAAAATTCGTGTGTGATAGATTTTATGTTTTTAATGTTGTAACAGCACATTTGTACATTGCCATCATAAAGTTATTTTTTTGTTGTCCACAACAATTATCGTTGTAAAAGACAATGTCTATTGGACAGTCAACTTTGTCATTTAAATGTTGCAGTTATTTCAGCACACAGCTCCCAATCTCAATAACGCTTCTTTTTCCCTGTGTCTCATCCTAAGTGTAACAATTTACTGTTTTGTCGCCTTTCAGTTGAGCAATTGTTAAATTGTAAACGGTTAGCTTTGAAATGTAGTAGTAGGAAGACGCTTCCCCCTTCGGATATGACAGCACTGCCTTTAGGTCCTATACTGCTACGACGACGGTTGAATTTGTGCTTTTATTCATTCTCCTTTTCCAGTCTGGACAAGTCCTTTTATAGAATATGATTCTCATATTCTGTCGTATTTTGTTTTTGTATTTTTTGTAAATGAGACAAACATCACACTGATCTTTCTTCGGCGTGAAAGTTTATATGACTTGAAAAAACCTCTGTACTGGTAGTAGCTGATTCCTGAAAGGTTTGACTCCTTTCTTTCTTTTAGATAATCTCTGTGTTACAGCGCCCTTGAGGTGTTTTTGCACAAAAACGGCGCTATACAAGTCATCCAAGTATTATTATTATTATTATCTGCGATAGATTTTCCACCATCGATATACTCCCGAGAACTTTGAGATCTGTAGTAATGACTAGGAACACTTGAGTTTACAGTTGTGGCAAGGAGGCTTCATGCTTCGTTGGTTCACTCTTCCATGGGTTTTAGACTCGTATTCCTCACCGCAGTTTCGCATTATTTCGGTTTGCTAAAGTTTTTTTTATTAAATTTGCCTATTTTAATTTATTTTTTTAACCGGGAGATATTATACCCGGGTCAGACATTTTGGCATATATGCCGGTTTGTTTTAGTTGAGGCTGCTATAAACGCTTTTGTTAAGTGCAAACCGGATTATCTGCCAATAAGTCATACAATAAGTCATATCTGGGTAATAATAAAAATGTACTATTGTGAGATAATCCAGTTTTACTTATATGATGGACGCCTTTCCCCCTTGAAAGTTTTGAAGCAACTGGCGTATTGCGGAATAGGTCTGTCTTCTGCTAAAAAAAAAAGCGATTCCCGCGTAAATGCATACCGGTCCAACGCCATCTGACAGATTTTTATTCAACTATATCACACGCCGGTTCGACATAAAAATAGAAGGGAAAAAAATAAATTTTTTGACACCAATAACTCAAAAGCTCAATTTTTGCACATATGCCGGTTTGATTTAACAGCGACGAAATAACTACTAATTCAACTTTTGGGCAAAAAAGCTTCTTATATCATAGTATTAAACTCTACAATAAAATACCACTCTCACTCAAAAACCTCAACATTATAACATTTAAATCTCAAATAAAAAGCTGGATACTTAATATAGGGAGATCTGAAATAGAAAATATACTGAAATCAAACACAGACTAAAACCGAATCTACTAAACTGAACTATACAAAAAAACACTATCTTACTTATTTTAAAATTATTTAAAAAAAAAAAATTATAGTACATGATATATGTTTATAATTAAATTCTTATGTTACTTTGTTGTAATATTAATTTCTTATAATTAAATTATAATATGTAAATGACATCCTCAGCACGGGAGATCCCAGTGAGGATATCATTATATCTATATGTTATCAATGAAAAGAAGACAATAAATCATTATTATTATTATTATTAAACAATCTTCTGGCGCAATAAGAGAAATGCTGAAAACATGGGAAACTGTTGCATCATACGTTCAGTAGCATTACACTAATAAGGAGGTGGCCATGTGTTCTACAGATGAATTTAATAATAATCTGTGTTAAAACAAATGACTTCAGACAGCTTCCTAATAAAAAATCTGATAGTATTAATACCCTTGCGTCTGGACGATGTAGGCCCTCTGATTGGTCGAATTCAAATTACTGTTTCGCTTAAATCCCGAAAGGGGGTCTGCAGGCAAAATTCGACCACTCTGCCCCTCTGGCGGTATAAGAACGAACCAAATGACTGGCGCGTATATTTAAATATGCATCTAACAATACGCAAGATTACTGGACCATTAACAAGCGTTTAATTTAAAGATTTCTCCTGGAAGCTTATCACTTTGTGATAGCATTATTTGTTTTATTAAAACATAAATAACTTTGCTTACATCACTTAGGGCGGCTTGCACCAAATTTTATCTTAAATTTTATTTAACTAAACGAATTTAAGACCCTAAATACATTTAACTTAAATGCGTTTAGTTGCGTCCTGCACCACGTAGTTCGGTGGCAATTGTAGTTAAACGTATTAACGCGTCGGTAAAACAGTTAGCGCGTGGTTACCGCCATTAACGAGTCGATAAACAGCTACGATGTTTCATTTTACTTGAAGTGTCAAAGTATTTTGTGATTGTGTGTGGTTTAATAGTGTGTTCATTTATTTTATGAAAAAAAAAGTTAAAGCAAACAGACATAATGATGAAATAAGACAAAAAGAGCTTCTGTTGTTGGAATTAAAAATAAAACAATTATCCGAGTAATTTTGTTTTTTATTTCTTTTACATATTATATTGTTTTAAAGTATCATAAGAATGCTGTAGGTATGATTAGAAGTTTACAACCTTGCAAAGTACTCCTCGATAAGGAGTGTTAGCTCCAAGTATTATTTATTTATAATTTCCTTAATTTTATAATTTCTATGATATAATTTCTTCATCATCGTGAGAATACAAATCCCAAATATTCATTTTGAATACAAATTAAAATGAGATAGATTTCAACTACAATCAGAAATCGAAGGGATAAACTAAAAAAAATGACGTTACTGCTTTATGAGTAGAGCTAAACACGTTTAACTCGGTTAAACAGCCCCTTTTGGGTATTTTAACTTTGACAGTTCTTTAAACGCATTTAACGACTTAAATTTTGTGGTGCAAGACGCCAAGTCGACTTAAATCAAATAATGTGTTTAAAATGATATTTAAACCAAATTTAACTTATGGTGCAATCCGCCCTTAATTACATACAACCTGTGCATGTTACATGAACGATGTTCACCTCATCAAGAGTAAGTATACATTGAAGTCAAAAATTAAATATAAATTACAATTGGAAAGAAGAAGTGGAAGTAAGGGGGAGGGGTAAGAGTGGGCGGTAAGAGTGGGCAGAATTAGGAATTACAATATCGTTAGACCGGAAAGACCAGTTGAGTGGGAAAATATTTAAAAGAGATTTTATTAAAAAAAATCTTGTTTATTATATCTGCTTTTATATTAACATGTTTTCTAATTTCTAAAAATATAAATTATTTAATTCTGATAAACCCCGCCCACTCTAACCTCTCCCCCCTCCTTCCACTTCTTCTTTCCAATTGTAATCTATATTTAATTTTTGACTTCGGAGTATACTTACTCCTGATGAGGTGAACTTCGTTCATAAAACATGTAGTGGTTGTATGTAATAAAAAAGTGATGTAAACAAAGTTATTTGTGATTGAAATAAAGTTTAATAAGATAACATCATATTATCTATTTCTGTTGTATATCAATGCATATGTACGCAATAAAATGTTAACATTATATTTATTTATTGGACAATTTGTATAGCGCCGCTGTTGTGAGATATCATCTCAGGGGCGCTATTTTGTAATAATCTATTTACTATATATACTCACCCTCTTTCTGTGAATGACCTAATATGTACCTATTAAATGTAACTGTTGTTAGTATCACTTAAACTGGGCGAAGCCCAACCAAGTGCCGCCCGCAGGGCCTAGCAGCAAAAAACGCGCGGAGCGGGTTTTTAACTGCTAGTAATTAATTATTTTTCATAAATAATAAACTAGTTATTTCGATTTCTTTTGGAAATTGAAATCGCATTCCAGGTTGTTACGCTCCTTAATAATTTATAAGTATGTAATTTTATTTGAATAAATGTTAAAAATAAAACAAATGAGTATTCTTTTTGCCATGAAACGCATTATCGTATTTTACATGGGAAAATGTGTGTTCACATAACAAGTAAGATTCTGGAACGAATAATGCTTGTTTCCATTGTACTTTTGCTTCATACAATATACTTGGCTTTTTTGTTGTTTGTTTTTGGGGTGTTATGCCGTGTTGCGCTAACTCCTTCTTTAGCCGACGTTTCGGACAGCGTTGCAGTGTCCATCATCAGGGCAGATCCGGTATCGTACCGGATCTGCCCTGATGATGGACACTGCAACGCTAAAGAAGGAGTTAGCGCAACACGGCATAACACCCCAAAAACAAACAACAAAAATGCTTTTGGCCGTGAGAATCTAAAAACTTACCAATATACTTGGCTGATCATTGAAACTCCTGTCATAACGAATCCATATAAATGATATCAAATCTCATAAAATAACACTGTAATTTTATTTGTAGCTCCCAGTATCCTGAGGCATTTGAAATCGCCCAGAAAGCCGCCAACCTGAAAGCCTCGCAAGAAGAAGAAGAGGAAGAAAGCCTAGAAAACATTCCCAAACCGACCACGTCTCTCACCAAGGACATTTCCAAATCAACCGAAACACTTCGACCGAGCATTTCCCAAGTATTTTCTAAAAGTCCGAACGAAGAATCGAAAACAATCAAAGAATCAGACGAGAAAGTCCAAGAGAAGGTGCAGACTAGAAGAAAGAATAGAATCGTGAATGATAAAACAGATTCCGATTTGGAAGAGAGCGGACCGAGCAATACCAAGATGGCGGAAAGCGACGGACAGAAAGAAGTCGTTCGGATGAGAAAAAAGCCGGCGAAAGATGAAAAAATACCTCGCGCTTCCCGATCTAGCAGCTCCTCTGATAACTCCAACGCCGGCGATTCTTCAGGCGATAGCACTTCTGACACCGGCTGATTTAAACAATTGTTTGCTTCTAAATATTTATTAGCTTCATCCAGATACCGCGAGAATAGCGTACGAGATGTTCGCAAATAACAAATAAATAATTTATCAGTCAAAGGGGCAAAGTAAAGTGTATGAAATCAATTGTAATTATAATAATTTATTAACATTCAACTATTCATCGATAGATTCATAGTTAATCATTTAGTTTCAACTATAATAATATATTCGGAACTTTCCATCAATTATCGTGATATATTTTGGGTTATTATGCCATGTTGCGCTTTCTCCTTATTTAGCCAAAGTTTTGGACAGCATTACAGTGTCCATCATCAGGGCAGATGATGTGAATTAGATTGTGGTGAAGTGAGTTATGTATGTAGAAGCGATATCGTGTTGGGCGCGTCAATCCTTTTAGGGCCGGTATTTCAGTATAATAATTAATGTGGCGTGTAGTTTTGGTGTAGCCGTCAAGTAACCGACACCAAAAACTATTAATATTAATGAGGTTTTGTGGATTTCAAATAGTTGTTTGCATTTGTCTAGCACATTCGACGCACGCCTCATGATGTCTGGATGAAGCTTTTGCTTTACAAATTTGCTTTTGTTGTCAAATAACTTTAATTATTATATATTCTAGTTTTGTCTCTGAACAAACAATATCTAGAAGTGCAATCTATCTACCGATTTTAAATAAATTCACATAAGACCTTTCTACTCCAAGGTCGAACTCAGGACAATTTAGTTTTTCTGTAAAATTTTTTTTTGCGATATTTGAAAAGTTTGATCAATTTCAGCAGAGGTAGGGATGAATTGAGCTTACTCTGAGTACCTACACAAACACGCCCACAACGCGCTTCTATTGGTTTATCTCTTCAGTGTTTATGATGTACTGTTAAATTCACATGTTATGGATATTGTGAATTCGATCTCAAGTGATATTGTGTTCTTAGATTTTACATTACACTGTTTGTGAGTTAATTACAAAGCTAAATATAATACATTAACAATGTAACTACAAGGCTATTTTATTCATTATTATATTTATATTTGTCATCTTTGGGGATGCTGTGTGGAGTATTAATGAGTAGTTCATGAGCGAGTCGCACAATTGAGCTAGCTCTTTTTGATGTGCCGTATTCGTAGGACTCTCGGTAGACCATACCACGGCTAAATTGAATGGTTATCCTTTTAGATCAGGAGATATTTTAGAAAAATAGCGCCGTTTAAATTATCCAAGGATTAATTTTTATTTTATACTCAAAGACGTGAACAGCATCTGACAGTCCGACATCTTAAATTTTAATTTTTAAAAGAAATACAAACATTCCCGGGTTACGAATAACCTGACAATATTTGAAAATCTCCTACTGATGGAGGAATTGAACACACTTCGCCTGGGTGGGACCCAAACGCGATGTCAACTCAGCCACTGACCAGTCAGGACTTGGACATATGTACCTACACCTACTCATCACCTAGCATCTTATTTATATCGTGTTACGAGGCGGCGTACTGGTACCAAGAGTTGTACATTCATAGCACAATTTGTATTGATATTTCAGGCAGGTAATTGATGGTTAAAATAATTTGTAATCAAATTTTCGATCAAATGTGACGAACTTTGAAAAACTTAAAGTTACTGAAGACCCCCTGTAAAAAATGTGGGAGATATTTGAAAACCGCACTCAACTTAAATACATTTTTCCATGTCCAAAATTAAACACTCCATTTGCACAAAATTACTATACATACCAAGGAAGAACCTTTTTCAATTAACTCTCCGAGGAAATCAGAATCATAAACGACAAAAGCCAAGCTTTGAGCATTTAGAAAAAATATTTTAAGGCGATGCACTACGTCGTGTAATATTTTAAATTGAGCCGCTATCAATAACAACCCTTACTTAGATGGCGATAAGGTTTAAATTCCCGCTTAACACCATCCGCCTATTTTGATTTACGCAAGAAAAAAACATGGCCAAAAAGTGCCTTTTATTTTATTTTGTGGATGTTCAGGCACAAATATTCAAATGTTTTTCGATCATTTTATAAATACCTTAATTTGCCACATTATACAATAAAATCATAACCGAAAATGGGTTCGTAAGTAGGAGATTTTGAACTTTAAAGCAGTTTTCATAGGCCTTTACATTATTTTTTTCTGGGCGTATAAAAAGATATATCTAAAAAATACTCGATTATTTCAAAGGCCAAGATGTATTCTACTCGCAGTATTTAATTAAAGCATCTGAAACATTTCTAGGCGACACAAATTTTCAAACCAAAAACACATGATTTTGAGTTACTACGTATGGCATCGCCTTAGATAAGTTATCAAAAATATGTAAAGTAAATATTCTACTTAAGAAGCAATTTCTTCTCCAAATGTAGTATACATATTAATAAAAATAATTGTTTCATGCGAATGTTATCTTTATTATAATAAAATATTTACAAAATAAAACATATTATACAAAAAGAGGCAAGTACTTTATACAAATTATGAGAGAAAAATATCTATAAATATCAGTTTTGTAGTAGAGGTGTTTAAAGTTTCGTTTCTGCATTTTTACTGTTTTTAATAATATATTTCTCCAATTAAATAAACAATATTGTTGAAATGTTTCTAAAATGTTTACATAGTATAGTTTTTAACTTCACTTTGAAATGAGATTGGCTTTCCTGGACATGGTATATCTAATTTTCGGCGACAAAGAGTTACGAACTAGACTCTGCTAAGGAAACCCAAATTTGTGTGTGTAATGCGGCATCTTAGGGATACGCAAGTATTTGATACTCGATGCTTGAAATATCTTGGCGATTACCGCCATACATCTGTGTAAAGGTTCGTACGCTGCACTACTGCGACCGGCCGGTCTTTATCACTCAAGTGGTCGAGACTTTAAACATGGTGTCACTTGTGTCAAACATTTTGTAACAATGCGTGTGCTTTTAGATTAATACTAGAAACAAAAACAATCGACAAAGAATGACGCTACAAAAACTGTTTGGTTGTAAGTGAGGTTATGAAAAGCATTCTAATTTTGATGTTGCGAGAAATCAAAAAATGATTGGTAGTGACGTGGACTCATGATTTCTGTAGTGACATGTATGAACGAGAAGGATACTTGCGTATCCCTATGGAAGAACGGCCTAAATTTCAGATA
Organism: Hesperophylax magnus; assembly: GCA_026573805.1. NCBI lineage: Eukaryota > Metazoa > Arthropoda > Insecta > Trichoptera > Limnephilidae > Hesperophylax > Hesperophylax magnus. The sequence goes on along the minus strand of JAIUSX010000230.1, from coordinate 1,136,149 downwards.
TTTACATATTATTTCAAAATTTTAACATAAGAATAAGTAAAAACAATAGAAAATAGTAACAAATGAACTATAACCAAACTGCACAGACTATCAGTGCAGCTACGCAATAAAAGTTATGCGTTTGTTGTGTAGGTAGGAACAAAGATGGGGTTCCGCTTTGCGTACATACAAGCAGTAGTATATCATGCGTTCTGTTTGTGGTTTTATACTTACTACTATATGACAGCACATGGCCTATCTCCCATGTTTCTATTATCTAAGGGAAGACCCTTATTTGTAACTCACACGATTCCAAAGATATTTACATATGTGATTTCGCAAGAGATTCAAACATTAATTTATCTTGTAATAATGGTTTACGGAATCAATATTGTTTTTCCTTTACAATGAATGCATGGTGAGCATCGGCGATTTAAACATCACATGGATTTTCTCTCTGAAACACCCTACGAAAGTCTCCAAGCCGGGAATGGGGCCCTAACAGTAACAGCATTTAAAATAATAAAACTATTTTATCAACCTCTTCGAATGCTATAAATAGTTTATACTGAACAACTACCGCCAGGGTCGACGTCACGACTTGCTCAATATTCCACATTACAGAATGAACATTCTGGCCCAGCATAGCATGACAAGAGCTATGATGCTGCTAAATGAAATCTGTAGGTCTCTTGACATTTTCAGCATTGGCCTCGAATGTTTCAAGTCATTTTAGGCAAGGACTCTAAAATATATTATTGTTATAGAATTACATACTGAGTGAGGACATTCTACATGGCATATTTCTTGGTGTATTCTCTGGCCTCAGCGTCGAAGGCGGATCGGTCCACTTTGAACTGCTGCGCGATGTCCAGCATGAGGGGATCGTCAGGGTTGGGGGAGTCCAGCAGAGCCTGGACGGCCAGCAGCAGGGCTTCCAGGGCAACAGTGGGTTTCCAAGATCCTGCGGGGGGCATCTTTACCAGGTCCAGACAGATCCTGCCACCTACAAATCAATCATTTTTTATATGCTTCTATCGAAATATAAATCTATACTGATTAAACATCTTAGCAGTGCATATATTAGGCCACTGACTGGAACACACTAATCACAAAAGCTGAAGTTGGCCTAAATATTACAAAAAATTGGGTTGATTCTAACTTATTAACTTTAAATATAGAGAAGACTAAATTCATAACCTTAAGCGTAAACTCGAGAGGCCAACCCTCCAAAAACATCTACCTTAAAATACATTCCTGTCATTCAGCGAGCACCCCATGCAATTGTCCTCCAATCACACAAACGGAAAATATCAAATATCTTGGTATTTACTTTGACCGTTATTTAACATGGGACAGATATATAGAGTCGGTTAAAGGAAAGCTAAACAAGTTGATTTACTTTTTCAAAAACGTAAGAAATATACTAAACATATATGATATAAAGAATATATACCTCGCAATAGCACAATCCATAATGGAATACGGCATTATTGCCTGGGGCTATGCCAGTAAAAAAAACATAGACACACTGTATAAAGCTCAGAAAACCTTAATAAAAGTAATTCTCAAAGTACCTATACTAACACCCACTTCAACCATATTCAAAAAATTCCCAGTGTTGAAGATTCAAAAATTATATTCAAAACAAATACTTACTTTCCTTTACAAGAGCCTAAACACATTTAAAACTTCACAAATTTCTCGCAATACTAGAACAAGACATGCACACCAACTCCTAATACCAAAAACCAACACATCCTTTGGACTAAAACACTACAGATTCCAGGCTATAAAAATATACAATTCACTTCCAACACAATATAAAACATCTAATCTTACAGAATACAAAAAACTCATATGGAACTGGCTACAATCCTTTTAAATTCAAATCGGGTTTCACGATTATAAAAACTCTCATTCCAGGAATTGAATTATTACAATAACAAACAATATACTAGCCTTTTGTTGAAATACCGATGTGAATGAAATGCACGAAGATAAAAAGAAGACTTGCATTACGATTCGATAATTAGGTACACATAGTTGAGATCTTTTTTTTTTTTTTTTTTTTATAGTGAATACCTCACAAGAGTCCCAACTGTTCCCGTCTGGAGCCAGTGAAACTATGGCATCCCCAATTGGGGGATGTTGTGAGGCTGAAGGTAAGTGGGGAAGGGAAAGAGGAAGGTGGGGAAGTACCTGGCTATTCAGATCTAGTCACTAAACACGGCTAAAGCCATTTGGAGTAACGTTTCAATTCTGAATGGTGGTCTTACACCAGGGCGATACTGGTAGTATCTTCCACTCTGGTAGTATCTTTACAAAGAGATTCGTATATAATATTCATATAAGAACATTGAATAATTCCGTCTTTTCTGCCATTGAAATTAGGCCAGCGCAAAAGGTAAAACTACTCTTTCCTTTGAATATTAAATTTTGAACTTTGATTAAATAAAAATGTAATTATAATGCATCTTTTACAATCTCTCCAGAAGTAAATCGTTGTTTCTTGTAGTAATTTAGTTGAAACAAAGTGTAATTTCCATAATCTGTGCTTATTAATAGTGCGGCGGTTAGGGGAAATATTTAGGTACCCAAAATTCTTAAAATAAATAAAATTAACCTTTATCAATGTTCGGATGATAAACTGGTGTCAGGAATTTGACTTGCGGTGGTTCGAAGGGATACTTGGCAGGGATGTCTATCTGTATCCTGAACGCTCCACCGTCGTATGGAGAATCCCTTGGCCCCATTATAGACGCTTCCAGCTTGTCCAGAACTCCTTCCTTTATACAATTACACGAAATACCCCAGGGCGGGTTCTTCTTTATATTGTTTAGTTCTTTTCCGACTCTCATGGCTTGCATAATCAGTTAAATAAATGTATATTTATCACAGAATAAGAATAAATAATAATTAAAATAAGAATATCCAATATTATAACTTCGGGTCTGACAGTTATTAGCATAAATAAACCAGGTTGTCGTTGAACTATTTTGACGTTTATGAGTTTTAAAATCATAGACTAAAATGGCGGGAAATTGATGTTTTTGTAGTGATGGGTATGATCGAAACTTCCGATTGTGAATTTACAAAAAAATTAATCTTTAAAAAAACGACAACGTAAAACTGTAATTTGTTACAAATGGTAGAATGATTTGGAGACGCCCGAGGAAGACATGAGCCAAAACTGAGTTATCTGACAGTCCCGTTCTCTCTGCTTAACCTGTGGGCAAACGGTGTGATAGTTAGTTAGTTAAATTTGTTATTTTTTGTTAATATTTCGCTAAATACCGATTTCGATACGTCCGTAATAAAACTATTGAAAAATAATTGCATTGATTTTTGAATGCGTATTACTGATAGGTATTGTAAATTTCGTGTGTATGTTTAATGTTTTGACATTTTTTTGCTGCTATCTTATTGTTTTACGTAACTATATTCCGTGAAAAATTTGCATTTTATTTAGTTTTAAATTAGAAATATTAATTAAAAGGTTAAGTATTGACTACAATATATACTTATTATATGTATATTTGATGATTTGAGAATTTTTTTTCGAGGAAATAATACACGAGAACTTTACATACGTAAGTTCAGCCATAGAATAAAGAATATTTACGTGTGTTAACTTCATATTGTGAATTGTTTACAGGGTTGTGAGAGCTGTTGATTTGGCATCTACGCTGCTTTGTTTTGGTAGTTCCACCTCATATATCTTACGAATATTGTACTGATCAAGAAACGATGATATAAAATCATTATGAAAGACGTTCGGGTAAACCATAAATAAACCAATCACGGGTAAACAAAAACATCGATTGGATAATGACCATATATAAACCACATATTAACCAAGGACGTGACCATAAATTAACTAAACCAGTCGCGCAACAAAGCTCGCAAATGACAGTGACCATCAGTGATGCCATACCGCGAAAATGAAAATCGGTAGATTTGGCTGAAAAATATCGGCAGATTAGATACGAAAATCGGCAGAATTTCAGAATGGATTTGTGTTGCGTATTGCTCACTCAGTACTGGATTCTCCACAATATAATAATTTTTTTACCCTCCAATGTTTCTGTACAGAGTTGATTTATTGTGATTGTCTTATTTCTTGTTAACCAAAAGGATTTTATAATTCAATTTATTTAATTTGTTTTCATTGGGTTCCTATTTCTACCCGGCTTCACCACTGAGTTGATCTGTCGGTTTCGCCGTGGTATTAGACCACCATTCAGAATTAGAGGTGGGTCCTATGAGTACTTTTCGTTACTGGGTACAATGAAAAAATACCTGGTAAAAATACCGGTGACAAAATACTCAAAAGTATTTAATACCGATCTGAGGATTGATTCAGAATACGTAATTCTAATCATAAATTCTGTCCACATATTCCCCACAAATATTCTGCGTGAGCTTGATTCCCCCTTTTATTATTCGAAATCCATGGGGGGGGGGTTGTGTCAGAGAATTTCTGTAAAACATAATTCCCCACAAAAAATGAGTGCTCCCCACAAAATATTTGAAATCCGTGGGGGTTGTTATCCGTTGTTCCAGAACTTCGCTGAGAAAAAATTCCGCACAGCCAAAAACATCATATGTGATTCCCCACAATAATTTGAAATCCATGGGGGGGTAGCTACGGAATTTCATTTCGAAAAATTCCTCACATTTTTCCGGTGGCAAAATATCATGTCATCAAATACCCATCAAAAATACCCTTCGAATATACCATTCAAAAATACCCATCGAAAATACCTATTAAAATTATCTACTAAAAATACCCATAAAAATACCCATCAAAAATATCTATCAAAAATACCTACTAAAAATACCCATCAAAAATACCTACTAAAAATATCCATCAAAAATACCTATTAAAAATACTTATCAAAAATACCTATTAAAAATACCTGGTAAAAGTACCTATTAAAAATATTTAGTCCCGGTATAAAATACTCATGAGTATTTTGGAACCGGGTATTTTGGAGATCTGTCACAAGTACAAAGTATCGCATGGAAATACCCGGTACATTTACTGGGTACGATAAATACGCCTCACCTCTATTCAGAATCAAAAACTTTCTTGAAATGGTTTATGCCGTGTTTGACGACCAGCAGGGTGATTAATCTTTGAGGTTAATCGACGTTAAATCAGTTGCATGTAACATTCAGATTAGAGCAACTGGTTCGGATTAGAGCAACTGGTTCAGGAGCCTACAAGGGTTCCTGATGTCCAGACTCACCGTTCCAATCTGTTAGACCTATTTTTAACTACTGTGCCATACGGTTATAAGATTGACGTCACAGCGCCTCTGGGATCATCTGACCACTGCCTAGTGACGACATCAATCCCCGTTAGCCTCAGACCAACCAATGAGAGGCTGAGGAGAAAAGTGTGGCACTATAGGTCAGCAGATTGGTTCGGTATGCGGGCCCATTTCAACGCTTTTCCGTGGTCAGCTGTTTGTTTTCGGACTTCGGACCCTTCAAGATGTGCCCAGGAGATTGGTGAAGTCATCAAATCGGCGATGGATGGCTTCATACAATCGACTACTAAAGAAACTGGTGTGGGCTCAAAGCCGTGGTTCAGTCGACAATGCTCCGAAGCAGTTGGACGAAAAAACGCGGCTTACCGAGCCTACAACACATCTCGAACGCCCGAAAGCAGATCAGCATACAACAAATCGGCAAAGGAATGCAAGAGAATCATTAATAGGTCAAAATTCGAACACGACCTGCAGATCAGCAAAAAGCTGGCTGCCTGCCCGCATGGTAGCAGAGCATTCTGGTCCCTTGCAGGCTCAATAGGTCGGAATTTTTGCAAACCCAGTTTGCCACCTCTTACCAGACCTGACGGCTCACTAGCAAACACCGCCACCGAAAAGGCTAACTTATTAGGGAAAATGTTTGCGGAAAACTCGACCCTCGATGACGGAGGTGCTGTTCCGCCGTCGGTTCCTCACTGCGGCTTCTATATGAAAAAGCTGAGGATCCGGCATCGGGATGTACTCCACGTTATACGGGGGCTCGATGTTAACAAAGCTAGTGGACCTGATGGAATACCTGCCCTGGTATTGCAGAGGTGTGCTGCGGAAATAGTTCCAGTTTTGACAAAGCTCTTCAAAATGTCCCTGAAGTGTGGCACTGTGCCCTCTGGTTGGAAAAAAGTAGTCATTCACCCTATTCCCAAGAAAGGTGACCGCTCCAACCCGGCCAACTACCGCCCCATAGCGATCACATCAGTTCTGTCCAAAGTGATGGAACGTGTGATCAACGACAAACTGCTCACATAACTCGAGAAGAACAAAATTATCAACGACCGTCAATACGGATTCCGGCGGAACCGCTCGTGCGGTGATCTTCTCGCGTATGTGTCGCATGTTTGGGGGCGGTGCCTGGAACGTCACGGTGAGACCCAAACGGTCGCACTAGACATATCCAAGGCCTTTGACCGGGTCTGGCACCGAGGACTTGTCAACAAATTGCCTTCTTACGGACTTCCCGCATCCCTGTGTACGTGGATTGCTGATTTTTTAAGGGATAGGTCGATTCAGGCTGTTGCTGACGGTTTCACCTCATCCTCACACTCTATAAATACTGGCGTCCCACAGGGATCGGTTCTGTCTCCGACTTTGTTTTTGTTGCACATCAATGACCTTTTGACATGTGCACCGATTCATTGTTACGCGGATGACAGTACAGTTCATGATGGCTTTTTGTTTGACAAGCCCCCAAAGGGCACACAAACTCCAACGGCTCGGAGGGCTTTGAAGCAGAGAATGGACGGTTATCTCGAAAGTAGTTCCTCCTGGGGTAAAAATAATCTCGTCGAATTTAATGTTTCAAAGACCCAATCCTGTCTGATTACGTCTAAAAGGGATCTAAATGATAACCTAGTCTCCTTCAACGGAAGCAATCTTCCGAACAGGCCTTCCATTGATATGCTTGGTGTAACTATAAGTGACCAGCTCAGGTATGGGGGCTCCATCGAAGCCAGAGTAAAGCTGGCCTCTCAGAAGCTGGGCGTACTGTACAGGGCCCGCAGATACTTTAATAGTACACAACTGCTGACCCTGTACAAATCGCAAGTGCGCCCTACTGTCGAATTTGGCAGCCATCTCTGGTCCGGAGCCCCTAAATACCTGAAAAAACCCTTGACTCTGTGCAAAAACGGGCGGTCCGTTTGATAGATTCCCCAATCTTAACAAACGGACTGCAATCTTTAGAGCACAGGCGTCAGGTAGGTATGCTGTCCTTGTTCTATCGGTATTACAATGGAAGATGCTCTGAGGAACTAGCGTCATTGATCCCTTCGGCACCGGTGCGTAGTCGGGATACACGCCAAACGCGCGCCCAACATTTGTACACGGTTGACATTTGTCACATGAGAACGGGTCGCTTCTACGATTCGTTCTTAAGTTCAACAGCTCGGCTGTGGAACGAACTGCCGGCCTCTGTGTTTCCTCCCTCCTACAACATGGGACTCTTCCAGACCCATGTTCACTCCTTCCTCTCCACAAAAAGACCCCCCACACAGCATCCCCAAAGATGACATAGGCCCTGAGGGAAATTATTTTCTTCAGGGCCTCCTGTGTGGAGTTAATATAAAAAAAAAAAATAAAAAAAAAATATCAGGAGTTCTAATGAAGATTTTAGATAACGCAAAATATACAGAATAGCCCGCCTGATGTAAACGGACAGTTACTTCTCTGCCTTCCTCTTGCCCACCTCGTTTGCTACCCCACCTTCTTCAGCTTCACTGGATACATCACTGGTGATGTCATAGTCCCCCTGGTTCCATCAGTCACAAAAATTAAATACAAAATGTATTTCAAAGGACCTTATCTTATCATGAAAAAGATGCAAGTTGAAAATAATAATGTTTATTATTACATAATACCAAAGGCGTTGTGTTGTTCGGACTGTTGGAACAGCTGCAGATTCATGTTGAGAAATGAGCCAAGAATTGCAATTCTCCAACGAACAACAAGCACTAAGTTTTTTTAATTTAATATAAATCAAATTTAATAATATTATTATTAAGTTCTGCAAGTATTTTGTTTTTTATTATTGTTACAGCTGTTTCGGCATTCAAAGTCATTTTCAAACTGTGATCATACCACTTTTAGAAGACTTATTTATATGATTCTATGTTACCCCCTCCCAATTAAAATTTTATGATGTCTAAAATGATTTATTACCGGTTAAACCGATTCACTGATAAAATAATTGTGACATTAGATTTCTTATTCTGCGGGGGTATTTTGAAGTCTGTGTTCCCCACATTAATGTAATCTTAATTGTTTAATTATAACGTCACTGCTATTAACTTATTTAGGTATTGTGAACATACTTGCTTTATTAATTAATGTTATATTAGGGTCATTGGTTCGTTTCTTGATTTCAAATTGTTCAAGTAAATTTAATCCAAGGCCCTTTCTTTCTATATGGATCGTTGTTGTCAAGCGGAACGTGCTTTTATTATTATAACATCTTATATGTTGGGTAAGTTTTTAGATTCTCACGGCCAAAAGCATTTTTGTTGTTTGTTTTTGGGGTGTTATGCCATGTTGCGCTAACTCCTTCTTTAGCCGACGTTTCGGACAGCGTTGCAGTGTCCATCATCAGGGCAGATCCGGACACATCTTCGGATCTACCGGATCTGCCCTGATGATGGACACTGCAACGCTGTCCGAAACGTCGGCTAAAGAAGGAGTTAGCGCAACACGGCATAACACCCCAAAAACAAACAACAAAATCTTATATGTTCTTTGAATCTAATTGAGAAAGCCCTTTCCGTCTGTCCGATATAAATAGCGTTGCAGTCGGCGTGGTCACATTTTAATTCAAATATGCTATCAAAATTAAATGGAGTTCTAAGAATTAAACACGAAAACAATTAATAACAAGTACTATGCAAGCATCAGGGCTACTAGCCACAGAAGAGCTAGAAACATACATGGCTAAAGTCATTTCAAACAGCCAAAGAAAGCTATTTCTACCCTGACTGGTGAAACCTGTCACCAGGGTGATACTGAGAGTCTCAGCCACTATCAGAATTTTTTTTATAATTTGTGAAATTCAATATAAATAATTGAATAAAATTATCTCGTCCCCGCCAAGTTTTAAACACTCCGGTTTTAGAACCAAAAAATTGCCGCTCTGCTTTTCAGATCATCATCTGATTCAGTTGCTCTGTCTCTGATGTTGTAAGATAGAAGAAATAGGGGAGGGAATTGAGAAAAGGCTAGAGGAATAGGGATATTGTAACAGGTTATAGATTAACAAGTTTCCTGCTTAAACTACGAGTTTCCTGACCCCATGTACGAGTATATTAACGTGGGTAATTAATAAAATAAGTAAATTAAGGTTGAAAAAATATAATAATGAATTCTTTTATTACAAGAATTGGCATAAAATAAACTTAACATAGAAAAATTAAATTAAGTTATAAAATTTAATGTCTTCATAGTAAATGAAACAATAACATTGTTTGTTTTTCATACATTTGTGGCTTAAACAGGAGTTATTGTTTCATTTTATGATTATTTTTTTGTTTATATGCTCTTATATGCATAGGATTTTTACGTAAAAACAGTGATTTTACCACTCAAGTGAATTTTGGCATATAATGCCAAGTTTTCAAAACGTTTCGAGCGATTGCTTACCATAAATGCCAAATGTATAGTACCTAATAATAATATGGGATAGATAGTGAAATGTAGGTGGATTAATTGGCTTTAAACCGCAGTAAACAGTTTCATATGTTTCCATATTAATATTTTGAGGAATGGTATTAATTAAATAAGATGGTAAATGCATATACATACATTTATGACACCAATCGCTCGAGTGAAAGATCAATAAAAATACAACATAAGAGCAATGAAGGTTTCATACATGTCTTTAAATACAATATTAGGTAAGATGTATAACAGTGAAATACTTATTTAATGGATACATAATAATAAGTAAAAAAAATAACATAAATTAACCAACAGAATAGGAAAAAACTAATTAATAATAATATTTGGCTAATTTATATAGCGCTATTTTCGTGAAAAATCACCTCAAGGGCGCTGTACAAATATATTTATTAAATAAAATTAATAATAGAACTACTGACTTAAAACTAGTAACTTACATCTAAGACTTATATATAGTGACTTACGACTAAGGCCTATAACTACTATCTTAATGACATATATATTTACATATGTATAAACTTACAACTAACATTAACAATCTAATTTTACTAGCGGCAAAAGAAGAAGGAAGTTCTATGAAATTAATAGGGTGTTTTTTTTTTATTAATTTTAGAACATTGGTGCAAAATGCGCCCAATGGGTTAACTGGATATATATCTTAATAATACCAATGTCTAATATTTTAATAGAAATATTCCTGGATGACATTAATTTTAAAATATTCGCTGTTTTTGAAAGTGTGCAAAAATAAAATAAGGTTTTGTGAAGCCGATGAAAGTATTACAAATCAACAGATGCAACCAAAAAAAATTAACGATCAAATTTTTAAAGTCGCGCTTACTGGTTGTTTTTACCATTTAAACCATAATTACTACTTTACAAGAACTAAAAAACGTATTTAATTAGACAAAGGTAAAAATATTTATTTAAAAAATTTGCAAACCTTAATAAAGTTAATGCAAAAAAAAATTCTTAGTATTATTTAAAAAATTTCGGGGGCGCCGATGGTAAGCTTTTAATTGAAAATACAAAGCATGGTGTTCTCTAACACTGTTTAAATCATATTATACAAAAGGAGATAAAAAACGGCTTGCATGAATCTCATCTTTTGCGTAAAGTACACGAATCCGGCAGGTTCAAAATAATTTTAGATTATTAGTAAAGAATAACATTACAAATAGCTAAGTCGATAAGAAAAATAATTTATGTTGTCTGATTCCCTGAACAAAGACAGAGTTAACCGTAATCTGTATGCAATCCTCCTAATTGTACAAACACTTGTTTTCATACTATTTTATGGTTGAAATTTGTTTATTGATATAATATTTTTTAATTTTAAAATTGTTTATGTTTAGTCTACCTAAACAATTTCAACGTAGCCTTGTACAAAGTCTTCCACAACAGGTGAACCCCTGGCGTGGTGGACTTTAAACAACGTCCTCTTGTACAATACAATATGTACATGTACAGTTAAAATATACCAATTAATTATTTTTTATTATCTAATACAAAGAAGCATTAATGATAAAAAAAACAAATATTGAACTCTATAAAAAATATTTTAGGGAAATCATTAACAAAAATACTGCTTACTCTAGTTTCACTTGAAAATCTCACAAATTATCCTACAATACTCTATTTATCCTCAATAATATTTTTTTCTTCTTTCCAAATACAACAATTTGTATGGATTTTAATTTCGTAATTATTTTTTACTTTGTAACCACAACCCTAATGTAACATAAATCTTAAATTTAAATTATGTTAATTATTTCACCACATAATACAATTTTTTTTCACAGATGTACACTCCTCTTCCATCCACAAGCAAATGCTTTTAATGGAAGAGTAGTATAAACAGAAAACAGAAGCTATTCAAAAATTCAATTAAAAAAAAATATATAAAATCTGATATATTTTTTATTACAGTAGATAACAAATAATAAATATTTATATAATTAAATAAGAACATCAGTAATTGAACAGCAAACGGAGAGTTAATATTAAGAAAATTACAAAGACAAGTATATATACTAACCGTCTAATGACGGTGTATAACAGTAAGTTATTTCAGATGATCTGCATAAGGTTAAGTGTATAATATACGTTCCAAGATTAATACCTCCCTAATTGAAAATAACTAGTGTTTAGGGAGGGGGTGTTGTTTTAAGTTTTTAACATTAATTCATTTTAGGAATATTACCATACATATAAACTTTAAAATTATGAACATATGTGTACAGAAAAACAGATTTACGCTAAATATCGCAAAAAAAAATATATTTTGTGTTAATTAATTAATTATGAACATATTGTAAAAATATGTATATATTTTACAGAATATATATTTAACACTGATTTTTCTTGTAATTAGTCCAAGTTAGAGTATAGTTTAAGTTTATTCTTCAAATTTTCATAATTTTTTTCTTCTTGTATTTCTTTATATTGGTACATATTTTAACAATAATTATGACATGTTCACAGTGTATTTATTACAGAGTATAATATCATAACAGCTTTTCCTCACCACAAAGAGACAGGGTTTTTGTGTTTGGTGGAGGAATTTAACCTCAAATAATTAAATATTATAACGCAGCATTATGATTTTTCTTACTCTAATTATGTATATTATTTCAAAATATGGAATGTATTGCATTGCACTACCTCTGCATACATTCTGGAATAAATTCTTATTATTATTATTATCAATAAATGCCTTGAAAAAATCCTACACCATATTGAACCCAAAATATTAAATATACTTTAATGACAATTAAAAATACTTTCACGTAAGTGTCTACATATTCAGCTAAAGACAGGTGCAATGTATGTGGTGATTAGATACAGATAATTTATATTGATGTTCTACTGATGCCCTTGTGTTGCCAATTATAATTAACATTATGACTTGTAATTTGATCCTACGTCATGTAGGTACCTATCTATATATCTATAAATCTATTGATCTTAAAAGTTAATTTGCAATCATCATTATTATAAACAATGTAGAGAGACCGATTGAAAATATTTTTAAATATTCCATTACAGACAGTTATTAAAATTAATAGACTTGCCCTAACATGAAATCTGGGTATCATTTCGACGAGCTGGAGGCAAACCACGTTAACATATTATTGACATCAGGAGGGTTCAAGAATGCGTTGAATAAAATATGACATCAAGTAAAGCAAACGTTAGCAGCCCTGTCCATTGTGGGACTTTTCTGCGCAGGATCTGAATTTTCGTTCTTAAATGAATCGATTATAACACATTTGTTAAAGTGTACATAAAAAGCATAACAAAAAATTTAATTTTGGAAACAAGCCCAAGAATTTTTGTTTTCCTGATTTGGGATACTATAATAATATTATTATAATATTGTAAAAAGGACTAGTAATTTGTAAGCAGATTTTATTTTCGAGGACTGTTAAAGGTGATATTACATTGCGACTTGCTTGTATACTGTCAGCTTCATTTATTGAATCTGAAAGTGGAACGGGCACGCTGCCTCCCGCGCTCCGCGCAATTTGGTTTGTTCCCCTTCCCCTGATTGGCTCGTCAATTAATTTGAATGACTATGGAACCTGCTGACAAACTACAAAAGTATCTAGGTTTAAAATTAATGTTAACAAAAACAAAAAAAGTAGATAAATCACTGTTAATAAAAATAACTAATATAAAATTAAAACAGTGAAGAACTAATTGTATAACAGAGTGACAGATTAATTTGCTAACTATGTACCTACATTACAATTTGTAGAACAGAGTGACAGATTAATTTGCTAACTATGTACATTACAGTTAATTATGCCTAATTTATTGTACAGGTTATAAATAGCCTTATAATAATTGAACTCTTTAAATTATTTCTTACTAGCTTGCCCCACCATGCGTTGCTGTGGCTCAGTCTGTCTGTGCAGATAGAGAAACAATATCGCATGTTGCTTTTACGTCCATGTTTTTAAAATAAGCATGTTTGTCCAACAGATGCTTAAAAAATAAAAAAAAAACATGTTTTACTTGTCACAGATGGCATCTATATAATATAGGTATATAAAAACACACGCGTATAAACTAATTTTTATGTATGTAATCTTATTTACCTGTAAATGATCCTAAATAATAAAAAAATATGCCAAAAACCTTGCAAACTCAATGTAGGATTTGAAAAATACTTGAAAATAATTTCACATTTACATTCAAGATGGCATGTCACTCTTCACACCGGTGATTTGGGTACAGATTGGTATGACTCGCTCGACAATACAATATGTTGTTGCGATGTTAGACTGTGGCACAAATAGGTTGATTTTCGCCAGAGTCTCACTAACCGTTGATAAAATTTTTTAAAATATTTTAGCGGAGCAAAGAATGAGTTTTTGTGAAGAAAAAGTTAAAATTAATTATTGATTAAAAAAGTAAAAGTTTAAAACTAGCCATAAAATCACTAACGGCAGAATACAGATGAGTTATTAGTTTAATTCGATCGAACATGTTGACTTGAAACTATGCTTGTCGTTGCTTCCACACGCTTGAGCATCTCGATACAAGATATACCACAAAGACGCAAGGTCAAATCATAAATTTCCATCAAATATCAAGTAAGAATTACGGACCTTGAATGTTTTTCGCATCAAACAAAAAAGCATTGAGCAAGATGGTACTACACGTTGAGACATGTTCAAATGAGTATAAAATCGTTAAGCATGAACGAGCGTGGTACTGGCCATAATTATAGCAAAATACATTTATGTATTATTATTATAAGAAAAAAATATTAATAAATTTAATGTATTGTCATTGTTTACATACATACAAAGTTCAACACGTTTGTTGTGACCTAACACTGTAAAAGAATGGCTAATATCCCCTTAGCGTCATAGGAAAGCAGGACTGTTCTGTAACTATTAGCTATCCCCAGTACATTCAAAGGTATTATGAAATAATTTATGTACCCTGTGAGCAGTAGTTCGTTTGACCAGCCCTTCCATCGATTAATCCAGGGGTAACCAAGCAAGAAGTCTGGCAGTGGCGGTGTGTCCACGATCTTCGGCCAGCTGCAGGGGTGTCCTGTTTTCTGTATTTCTCGAGTACATCACCGCCGCCAAATGCCTCTTGTCACCCCGAGGAAGCACAGTGCCGCCATGTCCCGCCATTTCAAACACCTCCTCGGCTAAACGCAGCAGTCGTGTCACAGAGGGACTGCAGGAACACTGCAGAGGCGTGTGATTGTTGCTTCTATCCTGACTGTTGTAGCACGCACCATGCTCCAACAGACAAGTCACGATATCGGTTGCTCCCTTCTTAGCAGCAACGTGTAGAGCTGTAGAACCTCCGACTACAGTTTTAGCATTGATAAACTTATAATAAGCTTTAGGTTTGGTTCTCTTTACATTCTGCAACAAGAGATAGACCATTTGCCTGCTAGTTCGGAGCGTGGCGAGGTGCAGGGGGGTGTTCCCCTTCTGTGACACGGCAGTAGCGTCGGCTCCGCTTTTCAGCAGCAGCTCCATAACCTCCACCGTGGCGGCAAAGTGCAGCGCCGTTCTACCCTCGTCATCCGCAGTGAACACGATCGATCCATTCTCTAATAATTTACGAATCTTGTCCCCGTCCCCTGCACTAGCTGCTTTGAGCAAATCAACACCACAAGGATGAACATAGTCGATATCCATATCCAATCTTGAATTTACCAGTTTTTCATATATATCTAGAAATTTATCCTGCGCCGTGTAAATTGGGCTGTTGTGACCAAGTACGGTATTCCTAGCTTCCAACCCCGCCTTGTGAACTTTTAGGGTATCGTAAACATTATTCTGAATGATATGTAAACGAGTGATCAAACTTGTATTTTCAATAGTGTCAAAGTGATTGGGTCCCAACACATTCTTCTGAATAGCTAATACTTCTTGACAGATTTGCAGAGCGTCATCAAATTTGTCTTGATTCATGAGAACAATTGCCATATTGCGTCTGGCCCTGAGCGTGTCGGAGTGATTCGGCCCCAAAACCTTTTTTCTGGCTTCGAAAACTGTTTGAAACAAAGTGAGAGCTTCATGGTGCTTGCCTTGGGCAAGCAACACCAAGGCAATGTTGTTTTGTTGAACTAGAGTGTTAGGGTGTTGGGCCCCTGATGTGTTTTTCCACCTTTTGTAAAGTTGCGTGTGCAAGTGCAAGGCCTCTTCATTCTTTCCCAGGGCATGAAGCACAAGCCCTGCACTGTTTTTAGTAGCCATTAGTTCGTCATGCCCTTCTCCCAGCGCTTCCTCTTGCCTCGGCATAACTTCCTGGAATATGTCCCATGACTCTTTGTTTCTTCCTAACTTGTATAATAATAAAGCCAGCTTACTCCTTGTCTGCAGGGAGTCTTGGTGGTCGGGACCAAATGTTTCCACTCTCTTCCTACAGATATCTTCCAACATGGGCATAGCTTCAAAATATTTACTCTGTTTGTACAATGCATGCGCTATTTTGTATTGAATGTCAAGCGTTCCTGGATTATCCTCTCCCAATAATTCAACTCTTTCACTATGCATTTGTTTTAAAATATCCAGGGCTTCCGTGAATCTTTCACGCATAAATAACAAATCCACCTTGACCAAGTTGTCAGAAGCATTAGCCTGTGAAACATGCTTTAACATGTCAATGGCTGGGAAACCATATTTCATAGCAACAACCACAATGGTGTTGCCGTCGGTGTCTCGAGCCTTCATCACCGCCTTTACCATTTCTACATTCCTGATTTTGTTTATATCTTTAATTACCTTAAAATCGTGGGATCGTACTTTCTTGAAACAGAGAGTAACTCTTTGCAACAAAGATTTGACATCTTTTTGAGTTGCAAAATCCAACGGAGTCTTTGTATTGTTAGATTTGAGGTTGTGCACTGCGCCATTTTTCAACAAAGATTCAACTATTCCTGGATGAGAATATTTGGCTGCGTAATGCAGAGGAGCATTACCGCCTTTTCCAACAATATTGGGATTGGCTTTTCTCTTCAACAAAATGTCACAAACTTCCTGAAAGCCCTTCCAGGAAGCGATGTGTAAAAGTGTGGCATTGTCAGAACTTTTTATGTTTAAATAATTGGCCAACTTTTTAACCAATGTGCCAACCATCTCAGTATCGTTTTGTTTGAGGGCTTTAAATAGTTTTCCAATTGACTCTAACAGTTCTTTAATATCTCGACAATTAGTCAGATCTGAAGGGGTTCTACCGAGAATATCCCTGGCATCATACACCGCACCGCTATGTAATAACAATTTGACCATCTCCGTGTGTCCCTGTACGGCAGAACAATGAATAGGCTTGAAGCCTTCTAAATCAGTGGAATTAATATCGACATGTTTGTCTATCAAATACTGAGCCACCGCTAGCTGCCCTTCTTTGGCAGCGGAATGTATCAGGGTAGATCCATCAGATTTCCGATCATCAATGCTCATTCCAAGTTCCAGGAAGAATGCCAAGATATTATGGTGGCCATAGATAGCGGCTATGGTGATTGGTTTACAACCTTGTATGTTTTCAGCATTTATGTCAGCTCCTCGCTCTACCAGGTGTCTAGTTACATCAAGATTACCCGCTCTAGCCGCAGTATGCAGTAACGTCCAGTTCTCATTGCTTCTCTCGTTAATATTAACACATTCTTGTTCCAATAATACTAAAGTATTTTGCTTTTGGCCAAGAGCAATTGCCAGCTCTAAGGGCGTTCTATTCTGTGAATCTCTGATATCATAGTTTGCTCCATGGTGGAGCAATCTTTCCAAAATATCTGGCTTGTTCATGCGGACTGCTTGATACAGCGGCGAGGAATTAGGATCCGTGGGATTGACATTGGCTCCATTTTCTAGCAAAACATCAACAAACTCCGAATGTCCCCATGATATTGCAATGAATAAAGGCGAAGGGTCTTGTATACAATCTGCAACTTTAATACCTTTCTCTATCAGCGCCCTGGCTAAAAGCCCGTCACCATTTTTAGCAGCCGCACATAAGAGGTTTGAACCGTTTTGATCTTTAACATTGATGTCAAAATCTTTTATCTTTAATAGAGCTTCAACGACAAGTCTATGCCCTGCAGTGATTGCAGTGAACAAAGGTTATCCTTCTCCAATGTTCAAATTCGCTCCTTTTGCCAACAACATATTCAACAGGTCTGTATTGTTATTCCTTGCTGGCCAGCATAATACTGAAGAACCCGTACCATCCAAGCAGTTAACATCTGCTCCGCACTTTAACAAGATCTCAACAGCCGCCTTGTGATTTCCACTAGCAGCCAAGTGCAATGCCGTGGCACCGTCATTGTCTTTAGCATCAACGTCATGCTCTTCCTGGAGCAATGTTTCTACCATTGGACCGTCTCCAATAAACGACGCAATATGCAACGCTGTTCTGTTGTGTTCCTCTGTCTCTTTAGCATCAGCTCCATGCTTTAGCAGTATTTGGATAGTTTTCTGATTGCAAGTTTTAGAAGCAGCTGCATGCAATGGTGTGTTATTCATATTATTTCTACAGTTAATTTTAGCACCTCCTTTTAGCAAAGCATCTGAAATTGCATCATGACCATTTATGGCGCTGAGATGCAGAGCTGTGGAACCTTCGTTGCATACGGAATGTACATTAGCTCCTGCAGCCAGCAAAGTGTTAACCACTTGCAGGTGACCTGCTTCTGCGGCCAGGTGTAACGGTGTCTCTTGACTGTGTCCTTGAATATGGATGTTGACTCCCCATTGAATTAAAGTCTGTACAATGGAAGTATGGCCACAGTGGGCAGCAATGTGTAAAGGCTGTGCACCGTTCATGTCTTTGCTATCTGCCAGAGCTCCATTCTGCAATAGAAGGTGAACTATATCCGCTTGTCCGAAGACAACCGCAAGCAGAAGTGGGGTAATGCCATAATGTGTTACATCATTGACATTCGCTTTATATTGCAACAGTAGATTGACGATAATTGCATTGCCAATAATAATGGCAGTGTGGAAGGGGGTGTTGTTGTTTACCAAATCTCCCTTATTTACCAAAGCTCCGTTTTTCAAGAGAATCTTAATGATCTCTTCGTGGCTGTCTTCCACGGCGAACTGTAACGGGGACTGACCCTTGGCGTTAGTGAGATTCACATGAGCTCCCTTCTCTAGAAGAGCGTTGACAACCTCCAGGTGACCATTCAACGCTGCCAGATGCAGTGGAAACGTTCCTCGCTTAGTCCTAGCATTGATATCAGCTCCCTCTAGCAGAAAGTACTGTACCATTTCTAAATGACCTTTTTCTGCAGCTATATGAAGGAAAGTAAAGCCCCCACTACCAATTTTTTCACCCACAGAACTACTTTTCTCCAAAAGGACCTTGACCACATCTAAGTAATTATTCTCCACAGCATAACGCAAAGGAAAATATCCCAACAAATCTTTGACAATTTTGGCTCCCAGTGAAAGCAATGTCACAACAGTTTTCTTGTGGCCATATTGGGATGCCAGGTGTACTGGTGTCTTTCCAGTACCATCAACTTGATCAATTGCGTTTCCCATTTCTACCACTAAGAATCTCACAGTGTCTTCTTTTCCAAAGGCTGCGGCTACATGCAGGGCAGTTCGACCATTGACATCCCTCACTTCAGTGCTAATCATATCCTGTTTAATCAAGAATTTGACAGTCTCGATATTGGGTCCCCGCACAGCATAGTGCAACGTAGATGACAAATCTTCTTTTCTTGCACATATATCAGCTCCTTTTGCGATTCCTATTATGAAATGTTCAAAGTTGCCGTCGAGCAGAGTCTTCCACATTTCCTTCTGTTTGTCAAGAATAGATAAGCCTTGCTCATATCTCCGTCTCAATTGTTTGATATTGTGTTTTAAAATGATCCCTATTTTATTGTTCAGTGCAGACGAGAAAAGGTCTTTGCTTTCAGTAAGTTTCGTGGCATTTAGGAGCACAGCGGACCAAGAATCAGTTGGCAGAATTTCTACCAAGGCGTTTCCGTGAGCCAAGTGGTTGCGCAAGCACCTACCTCCCAACAGAGGCATGTGCCCATCTAGGTACAGCATATTGTTGGGAACGCGATTGGAACTATCTAAAAGGGACATGGTATCCAGCACAAGGCCTTCTAGCACTAGTCTGTTTGTGGACTTTCCTTTAAGTAATAATAAAATATGTTCATAAGATTGACGACTCTTTCTATCAGTTCCTATGATATTCTCCAGTTCAGTTATTTTCAGAGTGATTTTTTCTGCCATTCTTATGTCGCTGCCGTTTTTAGCACTCTTTCCTTTGCCGATTTTATTGAAGTTTTTCAATAATAATTGCCTACTATAATCTACAATACCGTTAATATTACCCTTGTCAATTGATTGAACATAATTTATTCTACATATAGCAAATATTATTTCACAGGCAATTTCAGGTTTAATTCTCATAGATACACTTTTATAAAAACTCCATAATAGGCTTCCTAGCTCTAGCTCGTAGTTTTCAGATTTTAATGAATTTTTTTTTGTTGGAAATTGTTTTAAAATTATTTTAGCATTGTATTTTGCGTCAATTATATGGTTGCAAATAGTTTTTTTTCCTTGACCATGAAAGTAAAGTGAATGAATACTAACCATTGACTTTAAACGCTGATAATCTTCAATTGTTAAACGATATTCTAATTTTGTGTTGTTGAGAACATTTTTTATTTCGGCAAACAGTGTCTTCTCATATGGAGTATGATTGTCGATGCTTCTAATAAGATCTTCAATCTTTCGGTCTTTTGAAACCATATCTGTTTCTTGGACATCCGTATAACAGATATTTCGAAAGACATTTGCAATTTCTTGAAATTCTTCTGCACCATTACAATTAATGAGTGCCGTCAGCGTACGCTTTATTGAGTTCACTTTGTTGAAGTATGTTATGTCGGAGATGACAGATGCTATCTTTTTAATGTCATTTTGTGTGTTGGAATATAGTACAGAGTCTTCTGAGTCTAGATGTGGATGGGATAATGAGTTGCGTAAGTCTTGCAAAACTTTTCTGGTTTCTTGGGGTGCAGAGAGGAGGAGAAGTTCACTCACGGCTGGGGAGAGCTTGGGGCTGTCCAATGTATTATTCAGATGTTCTCCTGTAACCTGGAGGGCTCTCTTGATAGTCAACTGGCCGAGTCTAGTAGCAGAGTCTGCCAGCAAGGCCGCGTCTAGATATGTCTTCATGGTGTGGAGCGAGGATATGTCTCTCACTTCACAATAGTCAGCGTACAAGTCTGGGTATCTGGTGCTGATGTTAGCGGCAACATCCTCGCGGTTTTTTCTCACTCGGTTCCGTAGCTTCTGGATATCTGTAGACTCGATGAGTTCCTCTAACTCTTGAAGGTCAGAGGCAAACTTGTTCAATTCCTTCACTAACCTCTCTTTCTTCAGTACGGACAAATAGAACATACTCAATTCTTGTTGCCGAATATGGGCTGATACAAAGCTCACCAAGCAGAACTCCATTTCTTCCCAGGGTAAAATGTTGTACGTCGATTTCAATTGTTGTTTCAGTATGTGGATATTCTGAGCTATAAACTTGGCGGTGTATAAAAAGTGACCGTCCACTTCCTCATAAGTATTAATTTGCGCAATATTTTCCACGAGTAATTGGATGCGTTCTTGGATATTATTATCATGGGAGGAAGTGTCAGGAAGCGCTCCGTCGCCTTTGGAGAAGAAACGTAAATCGACCAACGTGTATTGCACAAACAGATGCATTTCCTCTGATACAAGGACGTTGTTTAGCAGTAATTCCTCATAAGACTCTGAGACGAGTCTTTCCGAGAGTTCGGGGGCTACTGACCCGAGGAGTGTGCGGAGGAGCTCCATATTACTGGAGCGGATGGCATAATATGTGGAATCGTGTCCTTCGTATTCCTGTTCCACCGAACACCAGCGGGGAACATCAACCACTGCCCCATCAGAGGGAATGGATGTGTCATCCTCCAATAAGAATTGCACTAAGTCAGTCCTGTTGTGTTTGCAAGCCAAGGTTATGAAGGGGAAGAAGGAGGAGTCCATCCCCCGGAGCCGTGTCAGATCTGCGAG
Organism: Hesperophylax magnus; assembly: GCA_026573805.1. Classification (NCBI taxonomy): domain Eukaryota; kingdom Metazoa; phylum Arthropoda; class Insecta; order Trichoptera; family Limnephilidae; genus Hesperophylax; species Hesperophylax magnus. Next base: position 1,114,398 of record JAIUSX010000230.1, on the reverse strand, counting down.
GGACTTGCAGGCCAGGAGAACTGACACTTGACTAGCCCTATCTCCTTCCATTGTCAGTCACACTACACTACACTGCCACTGCCGACTATTGATGCTGTCTCGCACTACCAACCAATAACCACACAGCAAAATGCTTACACTACTGGTAGCCACAAGCGACCATATTCGTTAACTTGGTAATTTTAAAATTATTTTTAAAAAGCCACTATTCCGAACTTTGTGACAAATCCGAATAGATAATAATATGCATTAATTACAATAATTTGTATTTACCTCAACTGTATCTTAATAATACTAGACCAGCGTTTCTCAATCTTTTTTAACCTGTGGGTTTTCTTATACTTCTCGTGTTACCTGCCGCTGTTTTTTTCATATTTCAGTAAGGGAGCTATACCTACATACTTTACTCCTAAAACAGTTATATGTAAAATAAGTAAGAATTGAATATTTCAATTCTTCTATTATATATTAAATATGTATATATATACATAGACAACTATATATCTAACATGTGATTCTATATTGTATATATATATACACTTGTATTCAGTAATCCGCGTACAATCGTAATGATATATTTCGCATTAGTCAGAAGTACACTGGAATATGCATCGCCAATTTGGAATCTACAATATAAACATTACATGGTATAGAACGTATCCAAAACAAATTTATAAAATATATTACCTCCAAATAAAACAATAACTTTGATTGTACATTTGAAACTTTGCAGCAAAGGCGAGTAGTAGCCGACTCAATATTTATACATAGAATTTTAAACAATAAAATCGACTGTACATTTTATCGGATTCACTGCCCAAATTCAAACGTGTCATCGTGTCAATAATATAAACTGTTCAATGCGCATACATACAGACACACACACACAAACACACACATACATTAAACACACACCTACATTACACACACACCTACATACTACACACGTCACCTGTTAATTAAGGAATAAACATACCACAGACATTACAAGGAAACATATCATAGGTACCCAACAAGAAGTATCTAATTCCTGTATATTGTTTCATCACTGTAAATCATGTACTGTTTGTTTCTACAATATAAAATATACATTTGTTACGTCCGACCCCTAAAAACTCCATAGCATTGTATCGTCCACCGACTTACAGCGTCCGATATACGGACGCTACAATGTTTTGACGTCAAAATTGGCCAGAACGATGCTTACCCCATGTAGAATCGTATGGCAAAATTTTTTGTGGAAGCAAAAAATCTCTCAGAATGTCTGGAAACGAATATTGAACGTTTGACATTTTGCCGACAGGTTCGCTACACGATGTATATATCGAGCAGTGTATGTTTTTATTCATTTCTACGATCTTGCCGCGTCCACGAAGTAATATAATTTTCGATACATAACGACGATCGTGCTGCGTCTACGCATTACGTCGATAGTATTGCGTCCTCGAGACCGATTACGAGTAGATATTATTTTATATACATAACGACGGTCGTGCTGCGTCCACGCATTACGTCGATAGTACTACGTCCCCGTAGCCGCTCATGAGAATATACTATTTTTAACACATAATGATAATCGTGCTGCTTCCATGCATCACGTCGATAGTATTGCGTCCCAGTGAACGATCACGAGTAGATATTATTTTGAATATACAACAACGGTCATGCTGCATACACGCATTACTTTGATAATATTGCGTCCCGTGGCCGATCACGCTGAAATATTATTATGAATACATAACGACGCTCTTGATGCGTCTACGCATTACTTCGATAGTACTGCGTCCCCGTGGCCATTCACGAGTACATTGTTATATATTATTTGAGCGTTTGGTTGAGTAAATCATCAGATTTGGCAACATTGGGTTAATTTACAACGATGCCGCTTGATACTCAGAACTAAGAAACATCCTGCGTGGTTTTTAATGCACAACGACGATCGTGCTGCGTTTACGCATTACGTTGGTAGTATTGCGTCCGTTCATGAATAGATATTATTTTTAATACATATCGATGGTAGTGCTGTATCCACGCATTACATCGATAGTATTGCGTACCCGTAGCCGATCTAGAGTAGGTATTATTTTTAATTAATCAAGACAACATTAGCGAAACTCAATCGAACATTTGAAACAGAAAAATCTGAAAAAGGCACTGTCACATTTGGAACTCGAACCCAGGACCTTTGGTTTTCCGGGCCTATATTATATCTCTTCTTGGGCCCGGGTTATATTATATCTCTACACTATGTTTTCAAAACTCGTATGGGCGGAGTTTACACAAGCACACTATTTTACATTGAAATCATTATCGAACGAAGAACGAAAAAATATTGTTTTTTTAAGAAGAACATTCGGTGGTAGCGAAACCCGGTTGGCACAAAGTATAAAAATAAAAGTGGTGTTTACAAAGTAATTGTTAAATTATTACAAAGTTATTATTTAATTGCAAAGAAAATCGATTTAAAATTCTCTAATACCACCTCATAACGTTTCTTATTGTTTGATATTATTTATTTTATTTCAGGGAAATCAACAGTTTACAATGTGGTTCATTTATACATGTGTAATTTACCTAACTGAGAAACCAATTAAGGTTCCTCAATATACTATTCTATTATGTATATAAAAAATTTAAACACTATACTTACAAGAACTAAAAAATATTAAATTTATCGAAGAAAGCAAACACTTTGTGGCTTGACATTATACAAAATGAAACAAATACTTTGTTTTAAACCACTTTATTTTAATTTATATTTCGTTTAAATATTAATTTAATTAAATTTAAAAAATAAATAAAATGAGATTATTATAACAGGAGATTATTAAAACAGAAGATTATTATAACATAATACATGTCATTACATAATATAATTACATTTTATGCAGTTTGGTACACGTTTAATACATTTTTAATTGAGTTTTTATATTTATTTTGGTTACATTGAAGATAGAATCAGAGATAATGTTATTATACATATGTTGAACATATTCTCCTAAGACAAGCATTTTTATTTGAATTGGTTTTACAGTGTTTTGAAATCTGGTAAATAATTGGCTTCTGATCTTGGGGAGAGTTGAATGCGAAAATATTCTAATTAACAGTCATTAACTTGCTTTTCTTAAATGTCGTTTTTTCGAACTACACTGTATTTTATTTTACATATACAGGGTGTCCGGAAACTCGTAGTACAAGCGGGAAACTGGTGAATCTACATCACATTTGGAGTCGATTTTGTAGTATACTTTTTTTTTTTTGAGCTTTCGTTATCGAGTAAATCGAGTTTGAAGTTGATTTTTTTTTTTTTTTTTTTTTTTTAATCAAATTCTTATAAATTATTACTGAAAATCAAAGTACCCAACTAATTAAAACTATTTGAAAGTAAAACAAATGAAGAAACTCGGATTTGAAGCATTATTTTGAAATCACCCTTCATTTAACCCGGTGTAATCATAAAATATTTCTGCTCTGCAGGGTTAAAACATCTGTTATTCAACCCTAAACACCAGAAAAAACTTTAACCCTAAAATAGCCGAAAAATATTTTTTTTTGGTTTTTTTTTTTTTTTTTTGAAAATGCTCAAATCAAAAAACTTTATGTTTTTTTGGGTTCCCCATGTGGTGTAGATTCTCCAGTTTCCCGCTTGTACTACGAGTTTCCGGACACCGTGTATATATATATTACAGTAAATTTATGTGTTTACCATTGTAAATTTAAAATCTTCTTATAACCTTTCTTTACACCTTTTTATTTTATTTTTCCTTTTTTTTAATTTATCAACTCTATTTTAAATTTTAAATATTAATTTCATCAAAATAAAAAGTAAAATTTCAATTTTATAAACTCATATGTCAATAATGTTTTACGATATTGCTATTTTTGTATTATCATTTTTGAATGTTCTTTTGGTCTTTTCTCTACGTTTATATTATTTAAAATACAAATTAGCAACTTCTTATATTATATATTTTTTTCTTTTCATATTATTTATAAAGTGCAATAAGTAAAAGTCAATACACTAGACTAATCATGAATCGTTTTTTTAAATATGCCTATTTCTGACTGTCCTAAAACAGGTATTCTCCTAGTTGGACAGCCAAAGATCATTGTAATATGAAATATGTCATGTTTTTTTAAAAAAATAATAAATAAATAAATAAGTGTTTTTCTTTAAATAGATTACATGAGCGTGTGTGCCGTGTAGGTACTTTCAAATCAATTCTGCTTAATAAACTCCACATATTATGTTTCTGCTTATCATTTCTTGGTATTATTTATAACTAACCTGTTTTTATTACTTTTATTGTATTTTCTTGTAAGGTTATTAATAGTTTTTGTAATAACATTTGCAATATAAATATATGTAAAAATATATAGTTGTCCTCTCCTAAGCACAAGCATCTGATTTATCAGAAAAGTGATTGAAATATTACATAATATTATGTTGTAAATATTGTAACACTAAAAATGTTAAGAAATAAATATTTTTATTTTTAAGTTAATGATAGTAATAAGTTTAACTCATTAATTAAAATATTACAATTTGAGGTTGAACTAATTAAGTTAGATATAAAAACAGATATTATTATATTGAATACGTAACGACGGAAGTGCTTCGTCGATGGTATTGTATCCTCGTGACCGATCACGAGTGGATATTATTTTGTATACATAACGACGGCCGTGCTGCGTCCACGCATTACGTCGATAGTATTGCGTCCCCGTGTCAGTTTGCGAATATATACATTGTTATGTATTGTTTGAGCCCTTGGTGAAGCAAAACGCTAGATTTGGCAACATTTAGTTCATTTACAACGATGCCACGTAGCACTCAGAACTAAAAATATTATGGTGGACATTTTTGTAAAATGGTTTACAGTAGACGGTAAATTGATGTCCCGACCTAAAAAGGTCCAACCGCCCTCTGCAATGGAGCGAACTGGCGCGTTATGAAATGATACATTTTTATTAAGGATATCGTTGTAAAAATGATTGTCGCACGCCTGCGCCCAGTAGGTACTTTTGTATACAAGATGCACCAAGATATTCATTCAAACTTCTCATTATCAATAGACAGTTTGTTGTCAGGTCTGGTGTGTTTCTGGATGCCAAAAAAATAAAACATATATATATATATATATATAAATATATTTTTTATATACCGCACAAGAGTCTCAACCGCTCCCGTCTGGAACAGCGAGACTGTGGCATCCCCAATCTGAGTACTAGGGTGAAGGTATTGGGGAGGGGAAGAAAATGGGGAAGAGAAATGTAGAAAAGTACAGGGCTATTTATATCTGGTCACCAAACACGGCAAAAGCTTAGAAATAACGTTTCCATTTGGAATGGTGGTCTCACACCAGGGCGATACTGAGAGTATATTTCACTCTGGAACGTGCTGCAAACACACTTTATATCATGTTTAATGTATTAATTGTGAAATAACACAAACAAATAAAAATTTATTTGCGCACGCCGGGTTTGACCGTCAGATTACGGGCTTCAGATTGCGATTTGAGAGTCTTACCTCTCAACCACAGATGCTGTAATTAATTAATTAATTCACTATGAACGTGAAAACTTCACTAGAAAAGTCAGAAATATTTTGTGTTGTTTATTTATTTTTTAATTTATTTATTACACCTAATAGACGTTTACATTCTAGTCTAATAGTTGAGTATCGCAGTTATTATAAATTCTTCAAAATTAAAACAATAGAGAAAACATAATACAATGAAAAAAAAAAAAATGTTACAACAAAAGCGTATAATAAAATAAGATACATTGGTAAAAATGATAAGAAGTCTCACACAAGTAGATATTCAAAATAAACAAAAGATTGCAAAAATTATAAATGTCTATTTGTCTTGATATATAAGAGAATTAAAATAAACAATATTTATATTGATTATTCTTAAGGTGAAATATATCTCCCATATCAGAATAAGTCATATAATCCTAAGGGGTTTTATAATATAAAGGGCATAACAACGGCCTTAATGTACCTTTTGAAACACTCAAAACAAATCCAAGAGTCTTAAGGGCCTTATATACGGAAGACGTTAAAATTAAATCGACCTTCAAAACGCCATGTAACAAACAAATAATATACACTCAGACGCCAGAATAAATTATTCAGTATGGACGTGAAACCTTTATTAGAATAGTCAGCAATATACGGAAGACGTAAAAATTAAATTAGAGTGAACGGACGTGAAACCTATATTAAAAGGAACCTTCAATATACAAAAAATATACACCCGGACGTGAGTATGTACGTGACGCTAGAAATGTATGAAAGTGTAATAAACATCAAAACCTGCATTATTATGAATATTAAAAAAATATGACATTAGCGATTATTGTGAGTAAAACATAGTGCAATATTCACAAAAACAATCTAAAAAAATAACTAGAAGTGCTGGACGCCCAAAGACGGATTTACGCACGGACGCAATAAATGTTGTGGGACCTCTATATATATATTTTTTTTTATTTTTTTTTTTTTATTTCTTTTTTTTTTTATTCCTTTTTATTTAGGAAGCAAACAGTCGTACAGTAAAAAATTATGACAATAAACATTCATATGTTCTAGACCAATTAAGTTCCATTAAATTAAATGTAGATTTAGTATTTTTTACCTACACAACATATTAAATGGCAAAAAATAAACATAATAAAGAAGTACATAACTATAAAAACAAAAAGAAAAAATACAACTTTTCGCATAGTTATACTATTCACTACGGGTGATAATAATGTACTTTTCACAACAAAAAAAAATGAATAAAATAAAAGTATTTTAATTTATTAATTTATTAAGCTGAATTTTATATGATATTAAGTTATGGTTGAAAATGTCTACATCTCGTAAGACATTGTGAGTTTCACAGATACGTACTATTACAGAGTTTTGCGCGCATTTGGATTTACAATGTGGTATTCTAAATAAATCATTCGATCTGGTGTTTTGCTTGGGGCAACGAAATTTATTTATTTATTTATTGATTTATTGTGAAAAACAGTATAAGCCATTTACATTTCACAAATAACAGTTTATAAATTACAGTTTATAAGAAGTAAGTACATACATTTATTTGCATGGGTAAGTACATCAATACTATCTGATTAACCAGATTTGTTAAATAGTATGCTTATTGCCGTCTTAAATTCTCTTTGGTTCAAATTGAAAATGTCAATCACAGAAGAAATGTGATTTAACAAAGTAGTTATTCTCCCCAAAGGCATGATCATTGGTAGGTTGGTCCTGCCCCTTGGAAAAATAAATAATCTGTGCTGTCTAGCTCTGATGAAATTATCAGGGACATAAAAAGAAATTCGTTCCAGAATATCTGGATTGCAAATGTGCCCATTTAGCAGCTTGTGCGCCACTAACACCATTGCAATATTTCTCCTAACGTCTAGACGTTCTATCCCCAGCATTCCGGCAAGAAAATCAGAGGGATACAATAAAGGGTAATATCCGAACTCTCGCATGTAGAGGTATCGCATAAACTTTTTTTGCACCTTTTCTACGTCATTTGAGTAAAGGGCATCTTCGGGTCCCCATATTATCGATCCACTCTCAAGAATGCTGCGAACCAGAGTAAAATAAAGCATTTTTATGACTGCCGTATTCGTAAAAGATTTCGAATTACATATAACAAAACCCAGCATTCGCATTGCAGAGTTGCACACCGAATCGATATGAGTTCGAAAAGTCAAACGCGTGTCAAAAGTGATTCCTAAATCCTTCGTTATCGAAATATGTTTTAGAGAGGTACCAGACATTTTATAGTTAAAATATAAAGTACGCTTTGCCCTTGTAATGCACATAATTGAACACTTACTACTGTTAAAATGAAGTTTATTTTGAAGACTCCACTCTACTATACCGTCGATATCGATTTGTAGACGAATGGAGTCTTCATTTGTCTTTATACAGGTGTATAGTTTAATGTCATCCGCAAATAATAAAAAATTTACAAATCTTATAAACATCCCTATGTCATTAATAAACAATAAAAATAATAGTGGTCCTAAATTAGACCCTTGAGGGACCCCAGAATTTGTGGCGTAGAGTTTCGATGTGAACTGCCCGTAAACAACGTATTGTTTTCTATTAGACAAATAATTATGAAAGAACAAAAGCAGCATGTATGAGAAGCCGAAGCTTTCAAGTTTATTAAGTAATATGAGGTGATCCACTTTGTCAAAAGCTTTCGCAAAATCATTATATGAGACATCTACTTGTTCGTTATTGTCCAATATATTTGAGACGTAATCCGTAAATACCATTAAGTTGGTCGTTGTAGACCTGCCCTCTCTAAACCCATGCTGCTGGTTTATGAGAAATGGTTCTACTTTATAGTATATACGTTTTTGTATTACGAGTTCAAATAATTTGGCCGGTGCCGAAAGAATTGCCACAGGTCTGTAATTAGATACACATGATTTATCGCCGTTTTTGTGTAAGGGCGTGACTTTTGAGATTTTCCAGCGGTCGGGGAACTTACCGGAGTTAAGTGAAATATTAAAGATATGTAAAAGCGGTACCATTAACGGATCTGCATATCCCTTCAGGACAATTGTGTTAATAAAATCTGGTCCAACAGATTTTTTTGGTTTTAGTTTTTTAATTGCAGCTAGGTAATCATTTTTATTTACACTTAAAATTTCAACATTTTGAGCTAGTGAAGAGTAACCGCCTGGGGTGTATGAGTCAAATTCTGCACTATGTTCGCTATAGACTGACTTAAAGTAATTCGCAAATGCTTCCGGAATATCGGGCCCAGTATGAGTACTTCCGTTCCATGACACTGAGTTTAGAAACCCACCGTCTTTCCTCTTTTCGGATACAAATTTCCAGAAGGATTTCGGATCACTCTTGACGTTTTTTTCGATATTATTTATGTAATTCTTATACGCAATATTTATACTACGTTTGATTTTAGATCGTAGAATGCAAAACTTTTCCCGATATCTTATCAATCCGGTGCGCCTCCAGTTTCTGTGAAGTTTGCATTTCTTTTTCAGGTCACTAATAATTTCACCATTAAACCATTTAGGGTATCTTCTTTCAAAACAAGGTACACGCTTTCTCTCAAAACACATGTCAAAAAGGTCATAAATTACATTATAAAAATATTCTACTGCTAAATCTACATCTTTAAGTTTTAATAAGGGTTTCCAGTCGTGAGAATTCAAGTAAACATAAAAATATTCGAAATTACCACGTTCTAGATTCCATCCTCGCTTAACACAATTTCCATTGTCGTCATTTAATAAATTCCGACAATAGGCTTTGCTTACATTGAGCGCGAATTCTATATATAAAGATGGGTGGTAAGAATCTTCACTAACAAGTGAGTATACGGATTTGAACACTTTTAAGTCAAAATTACTGATAATAACGTCCAGTGTCCTGTTCGTTATATTAGTGATTAAGTTTTTCTGTTCCAATTGAAATAGTTCCATAAAATATAACAAATCTGTTTGAGTTGCTTTGTGACTCACACAGGAGTGTAAGTTAAAATCGCCAACAATAATAATTTTTTTATCTACTAAAAAGTTAAAACTAGCTATGATTTTATCGAAAAAATCAGAGTAAGTAGTTCTCTGTGAAGCCGGTGGAATGTACACTATACATATATAAATACTAATTTCACTTATTTTGGCCTTAATCCATAAGTTTTCGCCATCATTTTCTAGAAACGTGAGTCTCTGGCATTGTTGGACGCGATCACGTCTCGCGGCTAGTAGCACTCCTCCTCCTCTTGATTGGCCTGAAGTTCTGTCCTTTCTGAAGACGTCATATCGTTGATCGAACAGTTGACAATTATGAATACTGTCGTTGAGCCAGGTCTCTGACAATAATATAAAGTCGTTGTCTTGTATAATAACACTATGTAAGAAGTCATCGGTCTTAGATCTCAATCCCCGCACATTTTGATAATACATTGTGCAGGGGAGTGAATTTACTTTAACTCTGCTCTCTAGTCATTTAGTGGCCGCAGAATCGTTTTGTTTGCCTCGGTTTTGGTTAAGATCAACCGGATTTTGTCTCGGTTTTAAGTAACGGTAGTTTCTTACCGGTACTCCTCGGGGCCACAAATCTTCCTGCAAAAGTTTATCGTATAACTCATCTGTTACTCCTATACGGAACGCTGCGTATTCCTGAGAATTAGCGATGAATTTCTCTATCTCACAGTTTGTTATATTATTTTTCTCTAGATGCGCTCGGATATCATCTACTGTGGTGTCCTTTGAAATCCTAGATACTATGATATTCCTTATGCAATCCTTTCTAATAGATATGATGAATCAACTAGGCAGTTTACGATTTTGTGTAAGAATAATGCATCAGAGATTTTTCTACGTTTATTTAAAGTGACAGGGACAAATCGATGGTCACTAAAACGATACGATAGGTGTTTCATAAACTTGTTCTGAATATTTTCAATGCGATCAATATATGTTTGATATTGAGGATTCCAAATTACTGAGGCGAATTCTAGTTGTGACCGTACATATGACATATATAATAGAATTAGGGTGTGTGCTACCGTAAAAGGTTTTGTAATTCGAATAATGAAACCCAATTGCTTATAAGCTTTTTTTAGAATATTTTCAATATGATCCCTAAATAACATTCTAGAATCTAGTATTACTCCAAGATCTCTTATTGTTTCTACTCGTTGTAGAGGTACATGGTTTAGTTTGTAAGTATAATAAATTGAATGTTTTTTTCGTGTAAAAGTAATAACATTACATTTATCTATGTTTAGATATAGTTGATTGTTTTTGCAATATTCCTCAATTTTACCAAGGTCTTCTTGTAATTGGTCGCAATCATCTATGGAGCTAATACATTTATATAATTTAATGTCATCATCGTAAAATAGGAAACAAGAATTACTAATAACACGATTCATGTCGTTTATGTATAAAATAAACAAGAGAGGCCCTAGATGGGAGCCTTGCGGTACCCCTGAGGGAATAATTATAATTTGTGACATGTAACCTTTTAAAGCAACAGCTTGACTTCTATTTTTAACATATGAAGAGAACCATCTCAGAAGATTTCCACATATACCAATCTTCGAGAGCTTGTTTAACAGTATGTCGTGATTAACTTTGTCAAAAGCCTTAGAAAAATCTGTGTAGATGGAATCTACCTGTTTTCCATTATCCATAGAGTTAAGAACAAAATCAGTAAACTGTCCTAGGTTCGAATCAACAGATCTGCCTTGAAAAAAACCATGTTGATGCGGGCTAATAATAGTATTTTTGCATGAGTCAAAAAGTTGGTTATACACGATTTTTTCCAAGATTTTACTTAAGATACATAGTTTAGAGATAGGTCTATAATTTTCAATGTTGTGTTTGTCCCCTTTTTTAAAAACAGGTGAAACAAAAGCTTGTTTCCAAATGGTAGGAAATACACCTTCTTTAAAAGATTTTTGGAACAGTAGTGTTACAGGAGTAACTAGTGTTTCAGCACAATTAACAATAAAAATTGGGTGTAACTTATCACAACCGGCACTTTTTTTAGTGTCCACATTTTTGAGATGTTTTAACACTAATGGTGCAGTTATATCAATTGAATCAAAATTAATTGAATTTATGGTAACATCATTACTTGTATCAACAATATTTGTGGAAGTATTAATAGTAGTTTTATCGGGGATAAAGACAGATTGGAAGTAATCGTTAAAAAGATTGCAAATTCGTTGACCATCACTTGAGGAAATGTTTTTGTGATACACGTTATTAGGTACTTCAGAAGATGACTGTTTTGATTTCACGAAAGTCCAAAAATATTTCACATCTTTCCTTATATTTAACTCGGCTTTCTTTATATAATTAGTATAACACTCTTTTTCTGTTCTTTTTTGGCGAGTCCTGAGTAATGAGAAGGTATGATAATCTGAGGGGTGTGAATAATTTTTAAACTTTCAGTGATACTTTAGCTTTTCTTTGATGATTTTGATTAGGTAGGGAGTGTACCACGGGGGATATTTGGGAGACAGATAAATGGTTTTTGATGGTACGTAGTGATCAATAGCTTCATTAATAATTTCGTAGAATTTATCAGTTGCTTCTTCCATACCCCTTGAAGAAAATATATTCGACCAGTCAAATTGCTCCAAAAACTCGTTAATCTTGACGTAGTCAGCTGAATTAAATAATAAGACTTGTCGTGGTTGATGTATTAAATGAGGTTCGTTTTTTAGTCTTATTTCTATTTTGAAAGATTTGTGATGCAAATCTTCAGTTAAAAGGGGTGGAATGCAAGGTTGTAATGAGCAGTTCATGTTGCTAATGGCTAGGTCAAGAACACGTTGATTTACATTTAAGATGTTATTATATTGAAAAAAGTCACAAAGAGATAAAAAGTCTATAACAGTAAAGCTGGCTTCGTCAACAGGTATTTGTGGTATCATCTGTCTTTCAGAATTTAGATTCCAGATAAGTCTAGAAATTTTATAATCACCTACCATAAGAAAGTCATCATCAGGATAGTTCAATCGGAGCTGACTAGCGGACTCAAAGTGAGCTTTAAGATTTCTAATATGATTCGTACCATGGGGATGGTAAGAGCAGCAAATGTTAATATTTTTATTAGAGGTAGTTGAAGTAATAGTTACCCATATATCTTCAGCCTCTAGTGTGGACCAGCTAGTTTGATGAGTAACATTATATTTGGACTGGACAGCAATAAGAACACCCCCTCCCAATGTTTGACCTGTGAGATTATAGTTTCTGTCACGTCTAAAAACATTATATCTGTCGTCAAAAATCTCCGGATCACAAATATTATCGAGAAGCCAAGTTTCTGAAATACATATAATATCGAAGTCATTGTTTAGAACAGCCCTTAGAAAATCATGCTTTTTTGTGCGCAAACTAGAAGCCATATTGTATTACACAGATAAAATATCAGAAAAATACATTTTCCATTTCAAATAATAACAATGGTATGATGTAATATAATAATAATAAGTAAGTATGTGAATTCGATTCATATAGATAAAAAGTGTTCGATGCAGATTCAATACCTCACGAGATGTATAGCATGCCATAATCTGATTGAAAGTAGTTTGTTTACTGACAGTTAGTATATAAAAAATGAAGTATAGTTTAAGTTTAAGTTCTGTGTGCGACTTAATAATATTAAATGCGAAACTAAATGAAAAGAAAAAAATACTTTGTTTAGATAATGTAAGTGAAATAAAATTAAAATGCGAAACTAAGTGAAAAGAAAAAAGATTTTGTTTGAATAATATAAGTGAAATTATTACAGTATTTATAGAGAGTCATGCTATTTTTCTTATATCTGCTTCAGAGGAAATTCGAATGACAGGAGAGCTGTCACTTTTTCTCATAAATATATTGCAATTTTTTGTCCACAGATATTGATATTGTTTTTCAGCTTTAATTTCCCTGGCTTTCTTCATCAGTAGCTTGTTAGAAGGCGTGAGGTGGTCGTTGAGGAATATGCGCATGGCTGCTCCTGGAAGACCAATATCTGCTGAAGTCAGGGTCCGGTGGCGTCGAGCAGCTGTCAGCAAATATATATATATGTATACGATACCCATCAAATATATATATATGTATACAATATATATATATATATGTATACGATACCCATCAAAACCGTGATTTTAACAATTCCCTCATATTTCCAAAAAAAAACTCCCCCAATTAACGAATGAGAATTAATTATTAAACGTAATAATAATAATATCTTTATTTAAGAAATTTGCAACTATAACTAGGAAAACATGTTAACAAAGTTGAGGTTTCTCATAACCTGCCTCAAATTTACCATCTAAATGTACCTCTTACCTTTCTAAAAGTAGCATGCTTCAGAGATTGTGCTTTCTGTAGTCTAGAAGTGGGAAGTTCAGGTCCCATCTTATTTAGATGTACCTCTGAAAACAAATATCCTAATCTATCTATCCTAATCTATTGAGCCTTTAAAATCAACCCATTTTTTTACAATTATACATCTATTTTTAATTTTCGGACAAGTTGCCTCTTGGGCCGGCTAGAAGCAAATTTCAAAGATTATTTTTTTTGGTTTGACTGTGGATTGAACCTTCTTCCCAGGGACTGGACTCAACAGCGCTAACGAGTCTATCTGACAACGCAATCTATAAAGTTTTGATGGCAATCACGCATACACACGTGGTTATACACGCATTTATCTGAAATTAGATGAAATTACAGAAGTTAATAAACAAAATAAAGGTCGGTCCTACCTAATCAGGATTTGGCTCAGTTGTTGGTTGACCTGGGGAGCAAATTTCAATCCTTGATGGTGATGAATTGAAGATGACTTTTGGTAATAAAACTTTGTTTCTTACGGTTTGATCTTTTTGTTTGTTTATAAGGATGTTTATTGATTTCATGCATTTCATTTTGCCCTTTTGAGTGCTTCATTATTTATTATTTATTATCAACTATCAAGTTGGGAACGGCTCATATGTGATCTGCAGCCCATCTTAAGTCAACTAGCGATGTATTAATAGGAGAGAGAATATTGTGGGATGGGGTGGCTGTGCTGATTCTATTATCAATCCAGTTATTACAGTACAAAAACTAATTTTGAGAATTATATTTAAATGCCAACCTATCCCTCAAACGAACTGTTTGCTAAAATTAGGGTCTTAGATATTCCTCAGTTATTTACTAAGACAAACTTGTGCTACATACGGACAAATAAACTGCTGGTTAGCACACACCCGCTTTTCATCAAACCTGGGATGCGTGCTCCCTAAAACTAGAACCACATTCGCTCAACGACAGAACGACAATTCTGGTTCATTGCTCCTAAAAATATACAATGCATTGAACACGGATATAAAGTCGATTAAATCTATATCCCTTTTTACTATCCCCGTTCAACATCGAAAGGGGAAGAGCTTTCTTTAAAGAATGCACGAGTTCAAGTGTTTAAAAAAAAAATTACTCTATCATTTACTTAGTTTTATCTTTATTTCTATTTCTAATATGGTATGCATTATTTCAATTTTTGTTTCACGAAATTCCTTTTCCGTTATGTTTTATTCATCAATCATGTACGAGCCTAGTATGGTAGTTGAGAAAGTCACCAAAATTGTAATTTTTTAATATTTATAAAATAAATAAATAATTTGCCCATTTTAGAACATTGTATAAGGTTGAAATGAAATAATTCAGGTTAGGGAACTTTAGCTGCTCCTCAGCAATTGATAGCAAAGATGATTGTGCCAAATTATGTACATTTCGTTAGTAGGCTCCATAACTTGAAACAATCACAATTAACAACTAGACTATTGAAGCTTACACTCTGAGCTTTGCAAAACAACTGATTAGCTTAATCCACTCACTCCAAATGTCCTCAGCCTTTATATGGGGCCAAAAAATTATGAGGCATTGTGATTTTGTGGCCCAGTGCCAGTGGCGACCCACCGTTTGGGAAACACAGGATATGGGTTGTCAATCACTGCACAGATTAGATTGTACCAATTTAGGTAGATCGAACACTCCAGATAAGATTATACAACTCATTCTCTAATTAAATGCATTTGTATCATTATTAATTATGATAAAAACATCAAGTTGCGTAACATTAATATTTTTTATTTTACCAATACAAGTGAAATAAATAGAGGATTGTCTGCTATGGCCCACCTTAACCAGTGGATCCGATTCCCCCCGAGACACTGGAACGCCGCACAGTGGGCTGAAAATCGCCTTTCATAGACATAGAGACTTGAATTTTCAAGGGTATTTTTTTTTGGCTACAAATGGATTCTGCTGATCATTACTATGCTATAAAATTTTGTACGAAGCAATTGCGTGTACAAATGAAGGAGTTATCATTTTTTTAAGAAAATATTGTATGGCACTGACATTAAAAATGAGGCTATCTCTGGAATCATAAGGTTGGCCATTCTATCCTTACACACAGATATACTAATATTTATTTGTATTTTTTTGACATACTTCGTATTGTGGCGCAACTTGTGATTTTTTTTTTAAATCCTCAAAGTTGAAAAAAAAACTTTTTAATGTTGAGCCTTATCTAAAATTGTCTCCCCTCCATTCAACATCTCATCTCTTCTTAGTCTGAACTCGACTCCAATTTTCATTATAATTTTGAAATTTGCCTATTTAAATAAAATTAATATTTAAATTCACCTTTCATTTCTCAATAATTTTAAATGATGGCCAAGAACACCCTTGAAGGGTGAAAGCAAGAGATAATGGAAAAAAAAAAGTTGATGATTCATTTTAATGCTTAAATGCTTTACATATGAGTATGCTTTGTCTAATTTACAATATTTTATTTACACTGCAAGCCTAAAAGCATTTAAGCATTAAAATGAATCATCAACATTAAAAAGTGTTTTTTTCAACTTTGAGGATTTAAAAAAAAAAATCGCAAGTTGCGCCAAAATACGAAGTATGTCAAAAAAATACAAATAAATAGTAGTATATCTATGTGTAAGGATAGAATGGCCAACCTTATTGTTTCTGCTATCGTGGTACGAGAACACGCCGTCAGATGGAATGCAGGAAAACACTTCTTCTTCTTGACATATAAATTTATTAATTCACAATATAATTGCAGAGGATCTTATTTTCCTCTGCTAAAACTTAAACTGAAAGAAATTAAGGTCTAGTTTCCTTTATTCTTCAGTTTTCCCTAGGTTTACATAAACCTAGTAATTATCTCACGACTGACTGCCTAGGTACGCATGTACCTACCAGTTATTTCAACACTCGCTCCTGCGTAGGTACGTCTGTACCTACCCGTTATAGCAACACTGCAATACTGTCCTTTTTCTGGGAGGTATCTGTATTTAAACTAAATTCTGAAGGACATTTTACCAAAATAAAGATGTTCCACCCGCTCGTTGGCAAACAACATTCTTAACATAAAATAAAATACACTTAACTATTCTTAATGATACAGACGTGATTTAAACAATACAAATATTTTAAAGGAATTATTTTAAGGGAGATGAAACTTTATTTGGGGCTTTTATTACTATGGGACAGGGGTGGGAAAGGTATTGGAAAATATTTTTAGGCATAATGGTTTAACTAGGGTCATCATAAAATAGAGAGCGAACAGCTCTATTTGAAAGCTGCCGCTGCTTGCAGTAAAATGTCACTAATTCTTAAATCATAAATGATACAAGCAAGACAATATGTTTATAAAAATACCAGGCAAATGAATTGTTTTATTGTAGGGTCGAATGTGCAAATGTGGGAAACTACGCTATCTTTGAAAATACGAACTGTGGGAACTGGCCTGATTTTATATTTTACTGAGCAATATGTAAAAGTCGCATTCTGGAAGATACACTTATGATTCCAGAGATAGCCTCATTTTTAATATCAGTGCCATACAATATTTTCTTAAAAAAATGATAACTCCTTCATTTGTACACGCAATTGCTTCGTACAAAATTTTATAGCATAGTAATGATCAGCAGAATCTATTTGTAGCCAAAAAAAAATACCCTTGAAAATTCAAGTCTCTGTGTCTATGAAAGGCGATTTTCAGCCCACTGTGCGCCGATGGGTCTCCTAAAAACATGCCAGATTTTGACAGTCTGTAGGTAATGCTTCGAAAAATGTGAAACAAAATGAACTGAAAAACAAAGTCAACATCGTTTGGGCTAATAAAACTTTAGATTCTACTTTAGATTTTTATGAATGGCGCCAGTAAAAATATTTTTCTGTTTTATGCTCTGGCCTTCAACAGGTTAAATTTTTTAATTTTTTTTTTTGACTGCCCAGCATAATCTACCTTGAGGTTGGATGATATTGTAAAATAGACCTCCAGTAAGTAAAGTTACATATCAATTATGTTGAACTACAACACTCTGTTAAATTATATGAATACGCTTAAATTGTCAGACAGATGAATTTTCACTGACTTAGTATTTCTATATAAAACTCTAAATGATTTAGTTGACAGTCCGGTATTGCTAGAATTGATAAACTTCCGGATTCCACAACGTAATACTAGAAGTCAGAATTTATTTCAGTGCAGAAATTCTGGGACTAACTACCATATACATATGGTGTACATGAGGAATACATTCCTCTTTTCCCAGAATACTAATGGAGGGAAACAATTATACCAA
This sequence comes from Hesperophylax magnus, assembly GCA_026573805.1. NCBI lineage: Eukaryota > Metazoa > Arthropoda > Insecta > Trichoptera > Limnephilidae > Hesperophylax > Hesperophylax magnus. The sequence goes on along the minus strand of JAIUSX010000230.1, from coordinate 1,096,243 downwards.
GTCAGTGGACATCTTCAATTTATCTTTAAACAAATATAAAATGTTTTTAATAAAGCAATTCAGTTATGTACAATAAATAATGTATATTTCTTAATATTCACATGTAAGAGCCCCGAAAAAGGGCGTTAATTAATAAATAAATAAGTCATATCAGTCACATCAGTCACATAAGTTGCTCAGTCACATCGGTTGCATCAGTCGCTCAATCACATCAGTTACATCAGTCAAATCAGTCACATCAGTTGCTCAGTCACATCGGTTGCATCAGTCGCTCAATCACATCAGTTACATCAGTCAAATCAGTCACATCAGTTGCTCAGTCACATCGGTTGTATCAGTCGCTTAAGTCAAATCAGTTGCATCAGTCGCACAGTCACATCATTTACACCAGTCAAATCAGTCACATCAGTCTCTCAGTCACATCAGTTGCATTAGCCACATCAGTCGCATCAGTCACATTAGTCGCGTCAGTCGCGTCAGTAGTCAGTTGCATCAGTTGCTCAGTCACATCAGTCAAACCAGTTGCATCAATCACGTCAGTTGCATCATTCGCTCAGTCACATCAGTGGCACAGTCACATCAGTCACATCACTCGCATTAGTCGCTCCAGTCACATCAGTCACATCAGTTGCTCAGTCGCATCAGTCACATCCCCCTCCTTAACAACTGGGAAGTATTTGATAACATTGCTGGGTTCTGATTTTTGGCAACTCCCCCCGCCATCGAAATCCAAACTGAAATCTTGGATAAAAGTGAAAAGTCTTCACTGTGTAATAATAATAACCCATTGGTTCCGTTGCTATGGTGGACTGGACCAAATTATGTTTGGCAGGGAAAATAAAGAACAACTGCATTGTTTTAACAGAACATATATTTTTTCAATAATATATACAAGAATCAGCAAACTATACAATTTTATGCCTTTTAGGTATTCATCAACATTTGTATTCATAGTATAATAATATATATTTAAGATATCATCACAACCAATCTATACTTCTATGTCGAATTAACATTGGTTTGCTTTTGGAAATACATAATTAATTCCTGATTTAAAATCATCCAATTTTTAAGCTTGGCGGAAATGTGATTATGTAATAAATTCATTTATGAATAATTATTAATAAACACATGATTAATTAATTACAGAATTCTTATGTATTAGACCAGTGTAAAGCAAAGCTATTTTATTATATCTATTGGAAGATATTAAAACTGAGAAGCTACGCAATCATTAAATTATAATTTATTATGCATATAAAACCCGTCCGTTTAGTTTGGAGATCACATCACATTATTACGGCATTCACTAACGGAATTAATAATTCACCATTACTGCAGTAGAATGAATTTACTGTCATTTAGAATCAATTCATTATGTCAGAGTGAATTATCTGTGCTTTTTCTGTCAAATGTCAATTATTCTAAAATTACAGCGAATTCATCGTAATTTTAGAATGCATTCATTACTTCACAGTTATTTAAAAAGCAAATATTAGTTCACGGTGAATACACGGCTTTTATTTAGAATTGATCACTGTAATTTTAAAAAGAAAATATTACTTCTGAGTGAATTCACTGTCATTTAGAATTAATTCATTATTTTAGAGTGAATTTGCCGTCATTCTAAAAAGAACTCATTATTTCTGAGTGAATTCACTGTTACATATGTTTAGAATCAATTCATTACTTCAGAATGAAATCCTCTTAATTTTAGAATGCATTCATTACTTCATGGTGAATTAGCTCGATTTTTAGAATAAATTCATTACTTCAGAGTGAAATCCTAGTAATTTTATAATGCATGGTGAATTATTTAAAATGACTTTGCCATCAGTTTAGTGTAAAATAATCACCAGTTTAGTGAATACCATGTTGTGAAAAGACATAATCTGCAACAATATACAATAATTAATTAATAACAAATGTTTGGTGTTCAGTTTACTAACTAAATAAATAAATAAAAAATACTAAAAAAATAATAAATAGATAACAAGAATACATATTATTAGCAAAGATATTGGAAATAAATTCGTTGTGTTTATTTGGAAATTGAATAAATGACAACAAATTTTAAGAAAAATTGACAAATGGCAATGAATTTTAAATATTAATAATTTTTACAAGAAACATCCTAAACCATAAAAACTAAAAGAAATTGAACTATAATTTATTTTAGATAGCTTAAATAAATCACAGCATGATTTTTTTTTAACTTTATTTCATACTGGTAGTGTAATGTTACAACTGTATAATTATTGACAGTAAGAAATATAACATCAACAGCAATAAATCATCGCAGTAATTCATTCTGCAGGGCCATTTGACAATGGTAATAAACCTTCATCGGTTGAATTAATACATATAGGATTTTTTCAATGCAAGGGAATAGTCTTACAATGAAAACTGAATCACTGCGCATTTTAATTGTCTTTCATTTGGGTAAAATCATTGCCAGTTTTTGTCTCTCCTGAAAAGTGGCCAAATATGATTTACACGGTGATTGCCATTGCTGTCGATGATGAACATAATAGGTATAGATTTGTCATAAAAAATCTTTCCGCTTAATACTTAGTTAGTAATTAAAATTAAAAATAATAAGTTTTAATTCATTGGACAACAGAAAGACATTGCAAAATGTTTACTTTTAATAAGAGTAATTTTTAATTTCATTGTCACTTTGGATAAAAAATTGGATATTTTATGTGTTGACCAAATAAGTTCTGCCTTTTGTCAATGGGTCTGTGGTAACCACTTTGGGGGAATGTTTGAAAACTGAATGAAATGATAGTAGTCATTTCAATCGTGAATGGTGGTCTCTCAGGGTGATACCGAAAATATCTTCCACTGGCATTTAGAATTAATTCATTACTTCAGAGTGAATTCACTGCCAGTTAGAATGTATTTATTACTTCAGAGCGAATTCACTGTCATTTAGAATGTATATATTGCTTCAGAGTGAATTCGCTTTCATTTAGAATGTTTATATTTATTACTTCACAGTGAATTCATAGTAATTTTAGAATGCATTCATTATAATAGAGCGAATTCACTATCATTTAGAATGTATTTATTACGTCAGAGTGAATTCAACGTCATTTCAGAATGCACTCATTACTTCAGAGCGAATGATGTCATTTAAAATGCATTTATTATTTCAGAGTGAATTCACCGCAGTTTAAGGGTGACTTTGCCATCAGTTTAGGATGCAAATAATATGTACATAAGTGCGAACATGAATATTATCAATTTATTTCAATTATTTGTGAAATATTCCATATTATATAAATTAATTGAGAAGCTGGATGCAATAACAACTTATGATGAAAAATATTGTAGTAAAACGTGTTCAAAGTTTATTGAAATGCGTAGTACTTGTAACTTGTAAATAGTGATCAAAGTTTTGCGTGTAGTTCCATCTGTGTAAAATTTCCAGAAGTAATAATTACACAGCAGATAAAGAATGGATTGGAGATACCAGAAAGGTGATGGAAACAAACTCAGCTTGTGCGCGTTGAAGTTGTTTTGCATGTAGTTCCTCAATTGCACCTGCAACCTCTGAAAGAATCTTACAACCCTGCCACAGAGGTCGCTAAAAGCCTCCGGAGACCTTCAGAACGACTAATAATTATGAATTTATACTACCGCAACGTCTTTCTGTAGACCTTGAAAAATCCATTTTGGATTAAGACTTCCATCCATTTAGGCACTGAAAAGAAAATCTATAGGAGTGTTACTTGTAAAAAACTGATGCCCTCAATTTACATGTGATCTTTCCACCCCTAGGCACCAGGCAGGTCATTGAACTTGATTGCTTTTTCAACAAAAGAATTTCGATCTTAGAAAAAGTTTCATCAATTCCATCGGAAGTAAGATAAAATTACGCTTACTTCGAACCCAGTACACTTCTATCAGTTAATCTCTTCAGTGCAATAAAACATAGGCAAGACACCATTAACCTAATTGACTTAATGCGACGTATTTACCCTTTAATGGATGAACATTAATTTAATTCAACATGGAAGCATAATTCAAAAAAGGCTATTAACCCAATAATAACATTGGATTTTATTTTAATTTAATTTATACAACATTAACAATAATATCTTTTAATTAGTGCAACATTGGCTAGACAGTCAGTTGGTAGGGTTATTGAAATGATGGAAATCAAACACAGGAAATTTTAAAATCCGACAAACCTGGAGTATTTCACAGAAATTTAATCAGCGCCATTTTGTTTTTTTTTCGACATTGGACGAGGTAACCGTTTAGCGCTGAATCTAGGTCCGTTACAGCTTTCGATCAAAGCATTTCAACTATGTTGTGCTTTTTTGCTGACTGAAAATTGTTCGAAAACTCGGCTAGGATCGGCATTTGACGGGAACCTTTTCAAATGAAAAATTATATCAAACGTTTGAAAAACTTAACGGCAGTTGTAATGAACGATACAATACTATTGTAACTCTCCAGTCCCGGTGCGACCAGTTCACCAGGGCGCGTACAATGATATATTTTTGTATCCAGTAAGTAAAGGTTAAGATTTTTTTCATTCTATCTACAAGCGTATTGATGTTGTGATAAAACTGCATAAATGAGAGGAAAACTGTTGTTACGATATGCAATAATTACATTAATCTATCACTTGCAGATTCCCATTAGTGAAAATAAAATTATGGTGCATACATACAAAATATCCAAACAAAAAACTGCTATCGATCTTTCATAAAATTTTCCATTTTTTGTTTTAAAGTCAAAGTGTCGTGTTTAGTCTGGCGAGAAGACACCATTTGTAAACTTATTCAAACAAAAAATGTGGCTGAAAGAAACGAACAGAAACACAAGCGACAATTGCTACGTAAACAATAATAACGAACCCCGGTGGCTGGAAAAATTGTCAGCGAGACGAAGCTAGAGGGCAGCGTAGTAACTGAGTGTCTAGGATAAACCAAACCGATTCGGGGCGGTACAAAGCTTTGCGCTCGAGTCTAGGCACGCGGCGGACTAGTTAATTTGATATGGAATACAGGCTAATTACACAGCTTGATTTAGTGCCGCCAACTCGTAAAAATAAGCTGTCAAATAATCGAGTGGTGGATTACAGAGAGAGTACTGTATTTCAATGAGGACTGTTCAAAACTCGAAATGCTGCTGATAGTTGATTCGATGGTCAACAATTTGATGAAGTTAGCAAAGTCAGGGCTTAATTTGGAAATTGCAACAACTTAACGTGTTGTAAGCGGACATCACAACGGTCAGGTTTTAGTGGTCGTGCCCCATAAACAGACATCACAACAGTTGTTTTGCGAACATGTATCAAATAAAAGTGCCGTAGCATCAAAACGCCACGTGTTCAAAGAGTAATAATAATAATAATGATGATTGTCGATGGTGTATGAAGACAAGCAGGTGTTTTTTTATTATTGTCTATGCCTTTAGCACATTGAAGGTTATATATTATATATATACAAATTACAGCATTGTCATAAATTACGTAATAGAACTGCATACACACGTAAATTAACTATGATTATAATTTATTACAATATTTTAGATGTTTTTAATTTATTTATTTTACACAATTTTAAGTAGAGTATGATGGGTAAAATATTACAGCGTCTAATGGAGGTGATTTTTTAAAATGTGAACACTGAAAAAGTCCCAATTGCCTAAAACCAGTTAGACTATGGCATCCTCAATTGAGGCATCCTCAACTGGGGTATGCTGTGAGTAAATACCGGTCGTCCTGTAATGTTATGCTTTGTTTATCATTGGAATAAATTTTATTTAAAACCATTTAAATATCCAACATATAAAGGAGATAAGAAAACAAAACAAATTAATACAAAATCAATAGACATAATGTTTCAGAAAGTATTTGGCTAATTGAGGCCCTTCATACACTGAGATACTTACAAGCTATGTGACTGCAATGCAACCACAAGTTGCCTACCGATATGCTACTCTTTAACGTTTCTCTGTACGTTTCCGTACACGGCGCTACCCCAATTATACTGAACTGGATCATTTGCAGCCGTGGAATTAATATGTTATCAGGTGGCTCTAATCCTTTCCAACGTATTCCGGTAAATTATAGTTATATAAACATAAATAGTAGCAGCTTGCCACACTAAAATACATATTGAAAGGTGGGTCAAATCCCGGCACTGGGAGGAATGAGAAAGGGCACCCGGAATGGGGCAATCATAAATGGACCAGACCCAAGGCGAACCAGACAACTACTCAATATGGACAGAAACTTACTGAGGAAACTGGTGGGACTACTAACGGGACACTGCCATTTCAGGAGAAACATGCAGTTGTTGGGAGTGGAAAACACCAACAGATGCAGGAAATTTTAAGAGAATGAAGAGACTCCAATTCACCTTTGGTGCCAATGTCCCGCTCTGTTGGGAACAAGGCTCAGATTCCTGGGAAGACACATTGTAGAAGCCATAGCCAGATATCCAATGACAACCCTGGTGAACATTATTAAAGGGACTGGGTGACTGTTAAAGAATTGAGGTAAAATGGGAGATAGCACAATGGGCCTATGGCCTAGATGCTCACGGGAACTACATTTAAACCTTCTCCGATCTATAAATAAATAAATATTTTCCCACCTCCAGAATAAATTCTACATTCAAATCATCCTCAGACACACAGACATATGAATATATAGACTAGAAATTAAAGGTGAGGGGTAAATTCAACTGTTGAAGAACGAAGGGGGTAAAGCTGACTGTGATTCGTCAATAAATCAATCTGACAGTATATAGGCATCTTGCACTATAATATCACCATTTAGTTCTTAAAAGTAAAATCTGCTTTTGAATGAATAGACATTTTTACATGGGAGCGCAAATTACTCGCCACGTTATGAACAAATTTGCGAAGTCCAAATTCGGCAAAAAAAAATTTCTTCTATTTTCAGAGTCGAATATTTTGTTTACGTATTTAGTTAAGACACTTTTATAAGTGTTCATAATTTACTTCCCAGTAACAACGATGCGCACACTTGAGAATCGCTACATTCGACCAGATGTATCTCAATGTGATAGTATATGTTTCTACAACTGATTCATATTATACGATGTGAATAAGCTTAAAATGATGCTTACATATGGAATGTAATACGACAATTGGGTTTATTCTCTTTTTCACATCTATTTTTACAAGTTTTCATAGCACAAGCCACTATTTTGCCGTGTTATTTCATAAAATGCCTCGACCATAGCTCGACGCTAGTTCGAACAAGAATGATGACGTCACATTCTCAAGATTCACGGGAAGCCATACGCGAGCCCAGCCGGCTCCAATGGAACCGGTATGGGGAGTGGGGAATAATACGCTTTTAATCACTTAGGGCAGGTCTACTAATATTCATATGTCTATGCTCAGACACCATTTCTGTCAAACGAATAGTAGTTGCGTACGCAACTAACATAGCGTGCTACCAGCACTGTCAGTAGCGTGCAACAGACCTCAAATCCGATGTCGACGCATCGCGTTGTGTGCGAACACTAACAAAAGAGTATGGCGGATACTCACGAGCGAGGCTCACGTGTACGCTTGTAAGTATCTCAGAAAGAAGTAAAATTTGTATAAGGACTGTGATTTTTAATGCTGTATCTTCTCTGCCTACCACTCTGGAGACATAATGTGATGGTATGTTATATATAAATAAAATTGTATCAAAAGGGCGATCAAAACCTTAATATTTATTAGGTACGTACTTAAAAGTTATTAAAATATTGATAAGAAAACATTACTTACGTAAAATTAGATAATATTTTTTATAGCAGCATACATAAACATTATAAAGGCAAGTAACAATACTAATATTATTAGAGAAAAAATAACTTTTTTTGAAAGCATGCTGAGGCCTTAGAAAGGATTCATAATCATTTTAAATTAACAAAGCAAACATTTCATAAATCATTTTTAAAAATAATTTATAATATTCTAAATATTATTCACATTACAAAAAAAAACTTTATATTTTAATATTAACAGTATGTTGATTGTAAAATTTTATATTTTGACCGTATGGCATCTTTAAAACATAAAATAGTTTTTTTTTGTCCTTTGAGCCAAATTTTTTTCATGTGCACAATTATAACTAATTTCATGAATGTCTAATTTAAAAATTTCTTCAATTAAACATTAATTTTGTCAGGTTTCATATAATTTTAAAATTAAATGTGTAAAAGTTGGAATACATACGCATTACTCTCACATTTGTTGATAGGAAAGCTGCCGAAATGACATTAGTTTTAAAATATAAAATGGTTAAAAAAACCTTTTAAAGTAGCAACAGTAGTTATGAAAACAAACTATTTGTATTATTTGTTAAGCAGGTCGATAAAGCAACTCACCAAATTACTGGGATGACTGGCCACTATCCACAAATACAGAATGTTCAGCATTAAATTAATTAAAAAACCTTCCAATTATTATGCGGATACCGAGTGTATACTGATTAGTTCTTCGATCTCCAATACTTTCTCATTTCGGCATAGCTTCGTCTCTTACTAATTAGGGCGAGGGATGCTATTGGTTAGTTTTCACCTCGCCACTCTGGCTTACATATGTGACCCCTGAAAAGGATAACGCAGCTGTGATGACCTATAATAGTTGCTTTGCGGTGCCTCACGCAATACTTCAGTAAACCTCTGAAAGTTTTGATCCAAGAGACGCTTCGTAAACCATCTACTTCGGAGTGCAGCTAACCAAGAGGGACAATATATTCATTGAAACCCTCGTGGCGAACAAGTTACCTAACTTCGGTCACTCCGGCAGTTCTGACTCAAGCGACGCTTCGTAAACTGTCGACTTTAGGAGTTCAGGTCGGTTTTTCGGTAAAACATATTACGTTAATTTGGGAGGAACGATAATGTGTAACCTGTTTCCTCAGTGAACTATTGTTGAACTGCTGTAAAAATGCAATATATTTGCAAATTGGTTAACCCCGAAATGAAGACTAATTGTGTTTGCAGTTAAAATCATGCATTTATTTAATAATCCCCTTACAGATTTGAATATTTCCTTAATTGCAAGCCAATGCAAGTTATTTTAGATTCGTATTATCAAATCCACATTAAGATTTGTTTCTGCTCTATAAACACATGTAAGTTGAATAACGCTTAGTAGCGTATTTGAACCTTAACATTTGTTAGAGTGGCGGTTTTGCACTTCAACCAAGACGGTGACTATTTTGGATTTGCTAAGTACTTACATGTTTTCTGGCTCATGATTGGTGCATTTACCTCACCAAAAGTGGACCATCATTTTAAAACTTTATTTTTGAATGGCTATTGCTTTAGTTTGAAGATTGTATGGTGTAGAGGCTGTAGAGGATTACTAATCAATCATTAAGTCAAGATGAACAAAGTGTGGATAGAGGTGGTTTTGCTTAAATACTATAAAGACCATAATATTTGAGTTGCTAAGCCCATTTGTTTAATATCTTTAAATCACACTGGTATAGGCAAATAATTAAAAGAAAACAATTCACTAAATTAAAATGTACATAAATAACATTGGTTTGTTTTAATTAATAAATAAGTTTCTACTTGGAAGATTAGAAACATTAAAATCTTGTGTGAAAAACAGTGAAATCTCAATCGATCGTTTTTCCTCAAGTATCGCTTATTTATTCCAGTCATGAATTAATTTCATACAAAACTCGCAAAATCAGATTGCATCGATCGTTTCTCTATGCGTTGTTTTAGTACCATATTACTCGGTCAATCAAAAAGATAAGCGTTTCAAACTAAAAAATTAACCGTCCGGTTAAAAAAGTGTATACTCTCGAAAGATTAAAAATTGTCAAAGAACTGGAAAAAAAAACTCCACTGTGTTGTTGTAGCCGAAGATTTTATGAATTACGGAAATTTTATTAAACACATATGAATGAATTTTTTTTCTATATTCCCGCGTTCATTGTTTATTTCGATACGATCCATCGAAAACTATTGACAGAAATTTCACTGTATAATATTATGGTACAGGTTAATTGAATATAAGACATCTACAATGGGTTAATAAAATAAAATATTTTGTAAACGTTTTAAACAAGTGGAATTTAGGCCGTTCTCCATTAAAAAAGAGAGAAATTAAAGCAGTTTTTACACTGTGGATTGACTCTAAGGCATCCGCTTGAAGGGCAGATGCTCTTACCACTGAGCGTCTTAGGCAAACTATGTCATTATTTTAATAAATAACATAGAAATAAAATAATCTGAATGTAAAACTAACTATCTAATCTGGTTTAGGCTACGACCATCTCAAGCTATGCTTCTTGCGTATCACAATATCATATATTAACTTTTAATAACCTTAACCAAGGGGGAAGCCACCGCCATCTTTATGAATACAAGCCATGCTGTAGAAACTACGCTGACACTTAACGAGATCTGTTTCCAGACTTCTTACACTAGGTTCAGCGAGGATTAGTACTAAAATCAGTGTAGTTTCTAGAGAATGACCTGCATTAACAAAGATGGGTGGCTTTCCCCCCTTAACCAAGGGGGAAGCCACCGCCATCTTTATTAATACAAGCCATGCTATAGAAAGACAGTTAACGAGATCTGTTTACGGACTTCTTGCACTGGGTTTAGCGAGGATTAGTACTAAAATCAGTGTAGTTTCTAGAGAATGGCCTGTATTAACATAGATGGCGGTGGGCGAGCTTAAAAATACTAAATAATATATAAATATAATACATTAAGTAATATACACAATCATCGGGAGGCAAGTTTCAAATCGCTAGATTATTTAACCACAGTCGAACCCCGTTAATTTGAAATCCACAATTCCCATGCAATTTGAATATTCGTGTACATAAACCGATTATCGTCACGGCCGGGCCATCAAATTTAGATATTTGTGAAAATACGATGTATTCACGTAGAAATCGAAAAATCGACATCGGTTACCGGTGCAGTTGGGACTATACGTTCAGAATTTCTAAATGACAATATGAATTAGAACCGTATATATATAATAAAAAATTTACTGCTTTTTATCCCCACAGCTGACATGTCAGATTCTGATTTACAAAATTATAAACGGAATTTATTAAATTACACAGATATATTTTCGTGTACGGACAAATTAATTACGAATCAACGAAATTCCAATAAATTATTTTCACGGGGACTTTGTTTTGGCAAAAATTTCGATTTATGCATTTTTTTCTAATTTTCGAGGTCCTACTGTGTCACTGCAAAACTATTTTTATATAATTTACAAAACAATTTCTTTTACGACATTTTTTTTTTTTAATGCGAATTGTGCGCAAGAGTCCCAACTGCCCTGATTCAGTGGGACCGTGGTATCACCAATTGGGGTATGTTGGAGGAGACGGGGATGAGGAAGTTTTGGAAGGATCTGGCTATTCAGATCTGGTAACCAAACATGGCTAAAGACATTTCAAGCAAAAAATTTGATTCAGAAGTCACCGGGGCGATATTGAGAGTACATGCCACCTCTTACGCACACAATGCAACAAACAATTAATGTACATTAAACAAAGTGTTACAAAAAATCTACTTATTTTTACAGGATCGTTAGCATCCATATTTACGTTCGCAAGTAAATTTACGATAAATTTACAAATACAAGCAATTTAAAAACTCGTCATTTTGTAACGATCGTATATAATTATTAAATTATTACATTAAATGTCTTTATAATGGGTTTTCTAAGGTTATAATTTATTTATTTATTAATATAATTTTAAGGCAAAATTTATTTTTCAAAAGCTTCACCTTCACCTTGCCTAGCTACCATTGTCTATAGATTTGTTAAATAGAAATACCATACCTAAATATTTACGCAATAGTTAATGTGAAATGATTCATCATTCTCAAAGTGCGTACAAAATGTTGTTATTTTTATTCTTACGCATGTTTCTTTTTATTAATATTTATAATAATTTAAAAACTATTGTCTTTAACAAATAAATATAATTTACTTTAATATTGTAATCAGTGTCTCTTGCGGAAATTTAATTAATGCCTTTGACAAGTGAAACAGCTGTTTAATATGTAATAGCAAACAACAAATACACACTTGATTGTGTGTATAGGTGAATATGAATACATTTGATTTTAATATTCCAAAATTTTTACAGTGTGTTCTTTTAATTATTTTTATTTTATTTAAAAATATATATTTTTGGTTTAGCTGAGGATTGTACCTTCCTTTCCAGGAACTGGAGTTAGCCGCGCTACCGACCTTGCCAGATGCCGACAACGACAACGAGCCTATATGCAGAGTTTCAGCTTGATCGGATGTCGAGAAGTGAGTTAATTTCCACTTCAAGATTTGCATTTATTTATTATTATAGGTTTATTTTAAACATTCTTTTCTGAAGTTGAATAACAAGTTTCAAACATGCTGTACGCAAGCAACTCATCCATATGAGTGCTGTGTTCGATTCAATTCTGGTGGCAAAACTTTTGACCAAAAACTGTTTGCAAAATTTTTTATTTGCTAAAGACAATAATAATTTAGAATTATAAAAATACAATTTGGAATACATACTGTTTCATATTAAATTGGCTAGAAGCGTAATACCACAAGAAAGGTTAGGTTAGGTTAGATTGATGATATGGAAAACATTTGACCCCGTTAGTAAAAAAAAAAAAAAAAAAAAAACATAAAAATGAGTATTTTTCAACAATGTTTTTGTTTCGTATAATAAATACTTGACGACGGAAAAAACAAAAACTTTAGACAAAAATCAATGGCGCTGCGATCGTTTAAAATATTTTAAATGGCAACACCAAGATGTCTCACAGGAAAATGATTGTAAGTTTTAAAAAGCACAACGGTTTTCAGAAATTAATTGTATTTTATCAAGGAGATGATTTCGCATCATATTCCAAGACAATTTAATGTTTATTGACAATTTGCAAGGAAGATAATTACATTGAAAGGTAATTTTTTGTATTTCTGAAATTTATGTATCAAAATAAACATTTATCAAATGTTAAATCAAAATAAAACAAAATCTAAGGGTGCCCACAAACTAGAGACTTTAGTTTCGGCAATTATTTCGTAATACAAATTCAAAAATACTAAAATATCACTTATGTACGGGTAGTAAGTAGTGGAAGAAAATATGGAAGTACAGTGAAACCCGAATTTTACGTCCCCAGATTTAACGTTTTCTCGCCAATTACGCGTAATTATTTCAGTCCCGATATATTTTAGTACATTTGATACTCGCTTTTTACGTTTTTTTCCCGCAATTTACATCGAAAATATTCAAAAAATGTTAGTTTCGCGGGCTTGACACGGCCGTGCCGTAATTGGTCGGCTTACGGCGCGCAACGCGGTGATTGGCCGACATTTTTGAATTTTAGCCATGTGTAAAATACTGTAGCATCATTTGTTCGGTTTATTTACGCATCTGTCATTCGGTTTTCAACTCGATTTGTGACGCTTCTTTCTGACATTATTCGCGATCATCACATAGTTTTTTAAATTTAAAATGTGTTTTTCTTCAATACCCCCCATCATATACATGATTTTTTTAAAAAATAAAAAGTTCTTTTCTTCAGTATCCCTAATATATATATATACACACAATTTTTGTAATAAAAAATAAAATTCAATACCCCCCCCCATTTACATTTTCCCTCCGTTTAGGTTTTTTTTTTCAGTCCCTTAAAAAACGTAAAATAGGGGTTTTACTGTATGTGTAATATTTGAAATCGGAACAATCTCCGAATACTTTAGATATAATCGTTCGGCCGCGGAGAAAGTTGCGGTCCGTAATAGATTTTTATGACTGCAACTATCTCCATAACTAAAGTCTCTCGTCTGCTCTAATTCCCAGACCAAAATTAATAGTTTAAAAAGATCTGTTGTTTTCCCTTGTTTTTTTTTAATACAAACTGTAGAACTTGAAAGTGAAGGTCACATTTCAAAGACAAATTAAGTAGCTTTGTGTTGCCATTGTAATGAAAATTTTTAGTACCAATTGAATAAATTTCTAGATTATTATGCCAAGCTGTACTCTTGCCCAGCCCAACATAAAACATCGATCAATATCTGGCAATCACTTTTTTAACCGTTGTTGTGAATCAAATGTAATGGTGATATACAGGGTTAGGCAGTGAAAGAGAGACAAAGCGCACAATTTTGATTTACTGACTCGGTATTACAGTAAAAAAGTGTTATTATTGGTTTTCTTTGAAACTGACATTTGAATGATCTCTTACTTTCAAATTTAAATAATAATGGTCAAAATATGTGGCCTTTTGGGGTCATTTTAGTCACCGTGAGGTTCAATCAGTGAATTCCATATCAAGAGACGTAGGCCAATGATTATCATATATAAATTGTAGCTACTTAATAGGAAATGATTAAGGTAAATAATAATAAAATGTGAAGAGGTATAAGAGAGTAGAGGTTGTGTCGTATCTAGCGCTCTAACATCGAGAGGGGTAACAGCTGCAGGTTGAGTCCGATGGAATCCACGGACAAATTGACGAGGTTATTGTAAGCGTTGATTTCCAAATCTGAAAACAAATACATAACACTATTAGAATTGAATAAACTTACCATGATTCAATCGAGGCAAAATTGAATTTGTCAAATCGATCTTATTATTTATGTTTATTAAATGTACCGAAGGAGAAGTGGAGATGAGAGATGAGGCCACCTCCGTGAACTCTTCCCTTGTGGGGCCTTCACGGAACCAGGAGGAGATATAAGAGCTGGGAAGACACATTGTGGAACCAGAAGATGTAGCCACATATCCAACGACAACCCTGGTGAACTTTATAAAAGAGACCAGGTGACTGTTAAAGGATTGAGGTAAAATGAGAGATAGCACAATGGGCTTATGGCCTAAGTGCTCACGGGAACTATATGTAAACCGTCTCCGCTCTATAAATAAATGAACCAAATAGACAATCCGTGGAAGTATGATCTATTTGAAATAAAACCGATGTGAGGAAAAGAAGTGAGGGAAAATGCACTAACTCACCTTCTTGGAGAGGAGGTGGTCACCATAGCCTCTCCATGGGAATGTTGGCGAAGCCGGGGTTACGCCGACTCTCCCAGTATTTGCCCGTGTATTGCCAATACTCTTCCCCGTTGGGCGCCACACTTTTACTGCAAACAAACAAACAGTCAAATATCAGTTGCAGCTCCACAAAGACAATAATCGATAACTCTAATGGTACGTATACATTAGCGAACTGAGTCATTAGAAGCATTCTAGGATGTAACTCTACAAGTTGGTCGCCTGTCTTTAATAATCACACTGATATCATCCAATGCAAATTTTTGAGGTGTTTAACCCATATCTTCCTAGTGATCGGTTATTTGATCGGTTGATACTTTATTTTTTTATGTGAAATTGTGAACACATTCGTTGTTAATTTTTTTATATTGGTACACCTGAAACTATTAGTTGTCAAGAATTATTTTTGACGTTTCACAATTCCCGCGTTTATTATTCCAATTTAAACTGTTTGCAAGGCAATTTTTCTTAAAAAATTTGTCTTGTCGTAAAACGTAAGTAGTTTTGGTATATTATAATATAATTCTATTTATGTTTGTGGTTTTATACTTAGAATAATGTTGGTCACAATATTGTAACATATTGAAATTATTATAAAATTGATTGTGGGTAGAAAAATTGGTTTTTTATAAAGTGATCGATTTTTCGATCAGTAGGATGATATACCAGTGTGTTGTTATGCATTCATATGAAGGTTTTAGTTAGATATTTTTGTTGTTTTTGTTACAGTTTGTCAGTAAATGAAATTATTTCACATCTGGAAGATGACACGAATATTTTATCGGCTGATATTTATATTACTCCACCAGATAATTATGATAAAAGTGACGAAGATAGTGGTGACGAGGAATCTACCCATATAAATAATTTGTCGAGGCAACAACTATTAGCAGAAGCTGAACTTAGGGCCACTGTTGCTACAGAAACTTGTATTGACGTGAAAGACAGTTTCTTGGACGATCACACTCTCCAACCTACGCCTAGTACATCATCAGCAAAACCACCTCCGCAGAAAAAAAACGTGTTCCAGTATCTAGACGTTGGAGGGCTATAGATATTCCAGATAAGCCTGAACAAGTGACCACAATACCCAGTTTCCTTGAAGATGTTGAAACACCAATACAATTTTTAACGTTGTTTTTTGATGAAGAGGTATTTGAGCTGTTGCGTTCAGAAACTGAAAAAAATACCATTCAGAAAGGGAAACACAATTTTAGAGTTACTGTGACGGTTGCGTCTACGCAGTATGGTGTACAACCTGTAGGAAAGGTCAAGCGTTTTTGTGACAAACAAAAAAAGGATGTTGATCAACCCAGGTGTTTTATAAATTATAATAAATATATGGGCGGCGTAGATCGCCTAGATCAAAATGTGGGATGATAACGAATTTCTATTAGGCTGAAGAGATGGTATTGGCAACTACTTATGTTCCCTCTCAATGCGTGTGTGAATAATGCCTTTCAATTCTATAAAATATCCCCAGCATCGAAAAAGGGCAACAGTAGTTGTCATGATCTATTATCATTTACCAGGTACAGTAGAACCCCGTTAATTCGAACCCCGATAATTCGAAAAAACGCGTAATTCGAAATTTTCGCCAAAAAAATTTCCGCTGAAAAATTTTTTCATACAAAAATTTTTTTAATTCGAAATTCGTTAATTCGTAATTCGAAATTTATTTTTGTCCGCGCACGAAAATTTGATCGTGTAATTCGAAAAAATTTGATTTTTGCGCAAATAAATCATAATATTTCGTAAATTTGAATCTAAAAGTCAGCCGTGGCGGTAAAACGCCGAAAAATGTATTTTTACGTGGTTATACATCGTCCTAATTAATATTATTATTTTGTAAATCTGAATCGATTTACACTGGAATGTCGAACTTTTTCAAATTTATTTCGAATATCCGAGTTTGAAGGGCCGAGAAAATACGTTTTACGCGGATATATGTCGTAGTTTTACGAGTTTACACCAAATATCTGAATTTAAAGGGTCGGCCGCGACGGAAATCGGCCACGAAATCTCGATTTACGCGTAAATATATCGTATTTTTACGAATTTATTTCGAATATCTGATTTTTTTGGGCCCGCCACGACGGAAATCGGACGCGAAATTTCAATTTACGCGGAAATATATCGTATTTTTACTAACTTTACTTCGAATATCCGAGTTAAAAAATACGGCGCGGCGGAAATCGGCCGAAAAATTTCGATTCACGCCGAAATATGACATATTTTTACGAATTTACTTCAAATATCTGAACTTAAAAGGCCGGCCGCGACGAAAAACTGCCGATAAAATTCGATTTACGCGGAAATATATCATATTTTTTACGAATTTACATCAAATATCTGAATTTAAACGGTCGGCCGCGACGGTAATCGGCCGCGCATTTTCGATTTACACTGAAATATATCGTATTTTTGCGAATTTATTTCGAATATCTGAATTTAAAGAGCCGGCCGCGACGGAATATGGACGCGAATTCTCATTTTACGCGGATATATATCGTATTTTTACGAATTTAAATTCGGATATTTGAAATAAAAGGCCGGCCGCGACGGATTATTACCACGAAATCTAGATTTACGCGGAAATATATCGTATTTTTACCAATATCTCAATTTAAAGCGTAGGCCGCGACCGAAATCGGCAGCGAAATCTCGATTTACGCGTAAATATGTAGCATTTTTACGAATTTATTGCGAATATCTGAATTTAAAGGGCCCGCCGCTACGGTAATCGGCCGCGAAAATAAAGAAATAATTGGTATTAATATGAATTTACAACTAAAACTCCACCTGGAGTTGAAGAGGCGGCCGAGAAAATCGATTTTCGGCGTTTTTTTTTTTTTTTTTTTCATAAAATTTCGAATTACGTGGGAATTCGTTAATTCGAAATTTGATTTTTGATGTCCCGTGGATTTCGAATTAACGAGGTTCTACTGTATATAGTTACGACATATTTTCTAATGAAAGAAGCCTCCAACACCTCCGTTGGGAAACTTTTGGTGTCTAGGTCATTACTGGCTGTTATAAAACGGGTTCCAGACTCTATAAGGCTAGATGGAAAGGCCCATCACACTGTCAACCAAATTAAATCTACCCGATGTGGATTATGTCATAAAAATACATTTATTAAATGTTCAACGTGCAATGTCGCTTTACATCAGAAATGTTCTGTCATTTTCACACATTCAAAATAAATTTCATAGATATACACAATGTCTTAATTAATTACAAACAGTTATAAAATATATAATTTTTATATAAAATAATAAAGTATGGTATATTCACAGTTTTTTTATTTCACAATAAGTAACATTCTTATGAATACAACCCACGTAGGTATATTCCTACTGATCAATTTATCGATCGGTTTCAAAACTCAGCAAATAAATGAAATTTTTTTTTTTTTTTAATTGATATTTTATGACATACATTATAAGGTGTTAAGACCAAATTTTCATCAAAATCGTACAAGTCTAGATATGCTTGGGATAATATGGGTTAAATTAATTTTAAACTTGGAATTCCTTTAGAATCGATAGATTATATATATATATATATATATATATTTTTATATTCATTGAAATTGTTGAAGTTAATGAAGTTGAAACTAAACATAAATCATTGCTTTAACACCATTCAACAAATCAGACATCCCCCGTGTGCGGCTTGATTTAATTTTTTTTTTATCTATCATTTAAAACACTTATTCTCAAACCTTGAATTTTTTATTACAATAACATAAACATGTAAGCTATGAAATCCCATACTTTTACGATACAGATAAAATACAAAACCGAGGCGAGAGAGATATACACGACAAAATGGCGGGAGTTCGACTCCCTGCCGCTGAGAATTGGGTGCTCTGTTATTTAATGTGTCTGGATGAAGTAAAGATATTGATATTTCTTCTTAAATATTTCAACAGATGTCAATGGAATAAAGAATAAGCCACGTTTTAAACTCGTATTGAATACTATTTGATTTGAATTTTGAGTGCTGCTCAATCACACACGAAAGCGTCATCCGCGTCGTGACCTTTCCAAATCACATACGTGTGCGTCAGCTGCGGGAAAAGAGTTATTTACCTAAACCATTTGGGAAGATGCTGCTTTTGTCCATCTTCCTCCATGGCTTTTCTCCGATCCCGCTGGGCTTGCTCTAGTTCCAGCTTCAGGTTCTCCGCAGCGTCCACATCTCCCTCCTCGAGCGCCCTCTGGTCTGGCCTGGTAGGAATAAACATGTAATAAGTCAATGAAGAAGAACATAGTACTAATAAATCTAAACAAAACATGAAACAGAAAAATAAAAAGATAATGGTCACAACTAGGAATTGAACTCAGGATCTCTTTTGTCTGACCGGGACAGGCGTTTTAATCCACTCGACCATTGAGACCCATTTATTGAGCGTCATATTTGTCGATATCATATTTCAAATTCAGAATTAACAATTTCATCTACTAATTTTTCCCACATTTATGGCATCTACCTTTTTAAATGAAAACAAAGTTTCTAATAAAATTGGTTTGTAACCTAGATAGTGTCTCGGATAAACATTTCCAATTATTATTTATATATAATAAGTCATTTAAAATTTAAAAAGGGTGGGGTGAATTCCAAAAAAATCCCACAAAGGCGAAGCCTGTGCGAAGTTTTGTTTATTCAAAGGTGAAGCCGATTTGAACTGAAATGTCGTATTTTTACAAATTTATTTGGAATATTTGAATTTAAAGGGCCGGTTGCGATGGAAATCGGCTGCGAAATTTGAATTTACGTGGAAATATAACATATTTTTACAAATTTACTTGGAATATTTGAGTTTAAAGGAATTAATTAATAATTTGAATTACGTGGGAATTTTTATGTCCTGTGGATATCGTATCAACGAGGTTCTACTGTATTTGAGATAAATACCCGACGTCTCATGATGATAAGTGAGCTATTTACCTTTCTCATAATCAGTATTGTTTTTAAGTTCAAAGTTCCTGCATTGTTTTTAACGGAAAAAAGTTCATTTAAAAAAATGCGTGATTTAAGTGACCTACCAGAAAACTACGAATATAAACCAATAGTTGACAACGATATGCATTGCATTTTGACAAAATTTAAGTCAAAAGAAGATGTTGACGAAAGTAAAAACGTTTTCACATTTTATTCCTAACCTAACCTAAACTATGTCGGTTATTTACCAAGCGCCCGCGCACTGCCGAAATGTTTCGAATAGATAAAGCATCAGACAAGGCAGTTTGCGCAGGAGTAGCGAGGAATTTCTAACGTTGTTTTAAAAGAAGTGACTAACCTGAATCTTGTGTCGGTGCAAGGCAATACTTTGGCCAGTTCGGGGTCCAGCTCGTTCAGTTCCATGGCGAAGCTGGTGAACCCGTAGTAGATCTCAAAGTCTTCGGGCATAGTTCCTAGAAGGGATATGCAAGTTTTAATTAAACGTGTTTATTATTACGAGAGAATGTATTAGTATATTGTCCTCCACCAATTCATCTGTGTCGTGGAGATTAGTTTTATGGGAATTGGTAGTGAGACAGTGCAAGATAAAGATGTTGTTGTTGTGGTGTTTATTAAGAGTCAGGATAATACATTAGTTGAGTCAGTTGCCGTGACGAGGGGATGATGTAGGACAGATGTTGGATACTCCGGTTGCTGCGATGATGTGGTGGTCAAGCGCGGGTCAGTGAGTCGACGCCGGGCGCTGTGACCAGGACTCGATGAAGGTCAGGTACTGGCGAAGAACGTAGGTCTTCAGGCACTCCAGTGCTGACGGGACGGCCAAAGGTGCGGTGGACCTTGTAGGCGGTTGAACGGGCGCGGTGTGACCAGTGAGGATGCTGCGTGTCCTCGTGGTGGTCATGATGCGTGGAAGAAGCGCTGGTCAGAGACGCTGGGACCAGGGCGCTTGTAATCCGAGTAGCGCTTGCCAGGGACGACGATCCGGACAAGGCGCTAGGTTGATGTCCCGGTAGAGTCCATGATGGTACGGGCGAAGCCGGGTATATGTCCTTCGTGGAGGGGCGCGGGGCCCCCCAGTTGTCAGATTGAGTCCCCAGTGAGATTAGTAAATCGTTGGCGACAGATTGATGACTTGCTGATGACTGACTGATGTACTTCGGTCCTCCACCGCTTATATACCTGCTGATTCCTTTGTTGTCTGCCACGGGTTGGAGTAGCGTCTGGACTTCGAATCCGCAGGACCGCTGACTCGGTTGTTTAGCACATGCCGTCTGGTTTATGATTTTGATGACGGAGCGGTGACATAACCGCTACAGTTTGTTCAAAATCTTAAATCTCCCAAAGTTCTTCACCGATTGCTTTCAAATTTTGACACTACAGTACAATCGAATATGAGTGTGTTATATAGATATCACGTGTGACAGGAAAAAACATGCATTTTGCAAAAAACAGCGCCATCTGTTGGATATAAAATCAACAAGCGCTGACAGACTGAGCCACAGCAAAGCGTGAAGGGGCAAAGGTAGTTTAAAATATAATTTTTTTATTTATTCATCAATATAAAGTTTTATTACATAAATTTTTCGACATCTGTCTCACTAGGGTACACCTGTGTCGAGACAGACGTATTTAGGTACTTAAAGATTACTTACAAAGGGACTATTATAAAATTATTGATTCTAATATTTTATTTTGTATTTGAATTGTTGTTATTGATTACGTGTAATTTGGTTTACAGATGTTTGCGATAATGGGACGCCCAATACTTGTTATCCATTTCTTTATTTCATGTTTGAAATTGGTTATTGACTCTGTTTGTCTGATCGTGGCTGGTAGTGTATTGTATAGATTACAAGCTGTGTATTTAAAATGTCTTTGCCCAAAGGTGGTTCTAGCAAAAGGAGTTTGGAGAAGTTCTTTATTTTTGGCTCGTGTATGGTGTATCGTTTGAGTTGGTTTGTATAGTGTTTTGCTGTTTTGGTGTAAATTAATCAAGATGGATCTTGCACAGAGCTGTTTTATGTCCATAACGTTGATAGTATTGAAGATAGTATCAGTGTTGGTAGAAAGAGGAAGTTTGAGAATTATTTTTATGATTAATTTTTGTGCTTTAATAATGTGGTCGAGGGTATTCAATCGACCGAATCGGATCAATTTAATTTAAACAATTATGACACAATAAAATTTCGACTTTATCAAGGGTTAACTTTGATATGATTTGAGTTTTTCGCAGCCAAAAGAATTGTAGTTGTTCTTTTTAGGTTATTACCCCGAGTTTCATTTCCTCCTACTTCAACCAACGTGTAGGACAGATGTGTAGATTGAGAAGTGCTCCCAACCATCTAGAGCCAGCGAGACTGTGGCATCCCCGATTTGGGTATGTTGTGAGCCTGAAGGTAGTGAGGAGGGGAAGGAGATGGGGAAGTACCTGGTTATTCATATCTATAAACCATACCAAACACCACTAAAGCTATTTCAACCAACGTTTCAATTCTGAATGCTGATCTTACACCAGGGCGATAATGGGAGTATCTTCCACTCTGGAACATTAACATTTACTTGAGATTGCTAGTTGAGATCCTTACCCCTTGACCACGGAGGCCGTCACTTCCTTTACCCATCAGTCTGTCGAAACCGGTGAGAGCCAATTGAATAGCGCCTAAATTTGACGATCGGATGGTGACAAAAAATATCTAAACAATTGAAATGATGAATAGAAAAATGGCAAATGTAATAATACCTGGTCTCCAGATGCACTTGGCGGCGGGTGGCTGTCCACAGAACAGCGCCTCGGACCAGCGCCCAAACAGTTTCCTGAGCACCTTCCCTTCCGGGGTGGTGATGGTTCCATGGATCTCGTGGCGCTTTGCCGACCAGTAGCTTGCCTAAAATTCACAAAACATTTAAAAATAAACTTACAAATTATAAAATGCAAATTTATCATCAAAAACACTAATTTCGGTTGGGACTCCATCTATATGTCTGTAACTCCGGTTCAATGAACTCTAGAACTCGGTATTATTTTTTAATGATAAACTAATGTTTATAAGACAAGGTTTTATGCATATCATCAAGGATAACAAATAATTATAAGCAATAATTAGTAGCCAAAAAACAAGTCAAAAATATTTCACCAACAGATGAAGATATAATATGTCTCGATGCCATCTAGTGAGAAATTTAGCACTAACAAAGCCTTTCCTACAAAAATAAAGTTAGTTGTTTACAGGTGGAAAAAATATAATTAGCAGTAATTGTTGATTGAGTTACTAGTACATATTGAATTAATTGACAGATTGGAAATAAGCCGACATAGCTCAGTGGTTTCAGAGCACCTGACCGGACATCTGAAGGTGCGGGTTCAATTCCCATTGGCGGCATTTATTTTTACTCAGGAGATATTTTCAATTTGTATTGATATTTCAGGCGAGTAATTATTTTCTAGAACTCGGGTTTGTTTTGAATAATCATTTTTCAAATCATCAAATCAAATTTCATCATTTTGAAAATTGAAAGTGTATGTTTTGAGAGCTCAGACAAACGAAAAAGTACCTACCTATGATTTAATATTTTTAACGGGAAATTATGTTAATTGTCATGTTCAAAAATTGGAACTGATTTGTCGAGAATTCAGATTATCCGTGATTCACCCAGTAGTGTTGAATACTTCATGATGCAATACAAATGTCCCATACAAAAAAGTAAAATGTCCCGACAACTCACAAAATATATTTGTACCAACTCTTTTTCTTTGTATTTACTATAAAAGTTTTGTTGAAAAACTTGAAACTGCCAACAAGAACAAAATTCCAGGAGTACAGAAATAAGATTGGGTATTTCCATTTACTATTATGAACATTTATTGCTCAGAGATAGCTTCAATTTGGGAGGCGGGTTTGGGTACTGCTGTCCCGAGAACCATTTATTGAAAAAACAATTTTTTTTTAAAATTATTCCATGGTTCTTCATGGGCCTGTGCAAGTATAATAATAGTTGTTAAAATGATAACTGACCTTGACAAAGGTTAGCTTGCAGATGAGGTTGTCGCTGGTGATCTTCAACTCCCCGTACTGGTCTACCCAGCGTTGCCCGCCAAACAGGTTGTGGACACACGTCGTAACCTGCAACAACAAATATTAAAATATCACAGAAAGTCCATTTGATAGAATAACCGGCCACGCCGGCTTTA
Organism: Hesperophylax magnus; assembly: GCA_026573805.1. NCBI lineage: Eukaryota > Metazoa > Arthropoda > Insecta > Trichoptera > Limnephilidae > Hesperophylax > Hesperophylax magnus. Next base: position 1,072,040 of record JAIUSX010000230.1, on the reverse strand, counting down.
AAATGGCATTTTGCACGCTAGCTGACAGTAATCTCGTAATTATACTAGTCCCAGAGAGGTCATATGTGACGTTATCGTTCTAGTATCTTCTGTCTTTTTCATTTTCATACAAGACGTGTGAGAAGAAAGAGGACAAACAACCAATAGAAGTCCATTGTAAGGTTTCCACTTTTGCGATGCACTTTTTCAAAGATAAAATAAAGAAGTGACGGACGAATGATCTATCCCTTCCACCGCGGCGCAAGACGATGGGTCAAGAGAGACCAGTTGGAGAGGTCAAAGGGGCCCCAAACCAGCCTCTCCCGATCCGGCACGCCGCGCTGCTGGTGGGCAGGCACATCCTGAACACACCTCACCCGATGAACCCGGGCACCCATGCTAAACCACCAAACGTAGCGAACCAAAGATGCTCCGGGGAACTAGCGACACCGATTCTTCGGTGCGAGGATAAGTCAAATGCATCCTCAACATTTATGCTCAGTTTACATTTTGAGATTGGATAATTTACACAACTCGACAGTAAAATCATTCAGCTTTTGTTTTTCCACCTTCTTAGAACAAGAGTTGTAGCAGTTCAATCTTGCCCCGCTACAGAGATTATAACACCGGTCAGTACCTGGCACTGGTGGATGTTGTGGCTGTTGACATGCCGTATGGCAACTTCGAGAGAGAGCTCGAGACTGGATTGCGGAAGCACGAGCGCCGCCATCTTCAGTATTCTACGGGCTGCCGGTTGGGGACGTTGTGTCTACAGGAAGACACGAGCGAGCACGCGAGTCCACATATTTTACATGCGGCAATGAGGCCGTGAGCTGTTGATTCTCTACCTTGGTCATCGTTTGCTCTGTTTATAAATTTAATTACGCGGATGCGTAGTTTGGCGCCCTACTCACGAAAATTCAGGTCAGATAATTTTGTCTCCACACTAATGTCACACTTTCAATGTAATTTCAAATTCCACCGCACGTTCAGTTCTTCGAACTGGCCGTTCACCCCTGAGATATTATAATATTGTTGAATAGAGTCTCTTGTTCTAAAGATGTAGGAATAAATGTAATTTTTGGAAACCTTTTATCCCTTTTTATTCTTACATACTTAATTCCCGATGTTGGTTCCTCTAGCCTTGTCAATTGGCGGCCCCACACGCGGCCTGGTTTAGAGATATTATTTGAGAATGAACTCATTATTCGTAAGTATTATATCAATGGTTAAAATATTACGTTACAGAGTCAATGGTTTTTTGAGATATGAATGAACAATAAAACCTATTTGTTAATCTTTAAACACCAATAAGTATTAAAGTTACCTTATTCCACATGTAATGGTCTCCTGTTTTGGGCAGCGTGAGATGCACAGTACTGGCCGGCTGGAACTCCATGGACTTGCCCCAGAACTTAGTCCTGATGCGCGCCTCCTGCCAGAAGATGAAGCTCTTGGATTCGGCGTAGCAGGCACTCACGGGCGGGTGGTGGGACACCTACAATATTGTAATTCATCAGAGCTGTTAACTCCTTCCTTTCCTCAAAAAGACCCTCCATGCGACATCCCCAAAGATGACATAGGCCCTAAGTTAGTAGCGTAGAGTTAATGATTTTTTTTTTTAAATGGATTACCACAGGGATCAGACTTGGGTCCATCATTGTTTATTCCAAATAATCTGTTATGAAGTTGAATACATGTAGATATAAATCACATCATAAGACAAAAATAACCCTAGTTAATTGTATTACACTCACAACCGATACAGGAACACTAAAAAAATATACTGTTTTAATGCAACTTGGACTTTTCTCACCTTCCTCAGCAAAATATAGGTTTTTACAAATTATTGTAGTTTTGAATCAAATAATGTGGTTTCCCTCAGGGATTCCTTTTGTGTCTACTGTTGCACATATATGGAATTGAGATGTAATAGGTTTCATTTATCTAAATTGGCAAACAGATTGCAGAGGTTTTACTCTAAAAATATATATCATCAGCTTACTTGTGAGAAAAAGTCCAGATTACAACATTTTTCAAGAGACAATGAAAACGCTGTAAAATGTTTAAATATCAAAGTGTTTTCATCAATAGTTGTAACCGTTGTGACCAAAGTTCAAATTGTTTATTCTGTATTTATTTATACTTTTTTTATTTTTATAAAAACAAACATTCCCGGGTTACGAATAACCTGACAATATATGAAAATCACCTACTACCACCACAGTAAGCGAAAAATGTTGCTTGTGTTGTGATGGAGGAATTAGCCAGCCGAGGAATTGAACCCACTACGCCTGAGTGGGACCCAAACGCGATGCCAACTCAGACACTGACCGGTCATATATATACTTCTTCTTCATGAGCTTTCTGGCATCCATCTTTGAAAATTGAGAGACCGAATATTAGATTAACTGTCCGAACGAAGTGCTTTAAAATAAACACTGCTTTTAGTCATCCTCAAAAAGTGGTTAGTGGTATCCCACAGGGTGGCATTTTGGGACTCTTATTATTTTTAATCTACAATAACGATTTATGCAACCTACTGAAAATCTGAAACGAGCCAAGAGTCAACATAGACCTGGGACTTTTGATGTCAAATTAAAAAAACAGTGCCGATTTGAAGACAAAGTTACATCTGAATTTATGCAAAACACCTTACTGTACAGTGAATGTTTATAACCTGTTCTGCAAGAAACCTGAAGCCCCTGTCCTCCCTGACACACTCATAGGTCTCCCCAAGCAGCGGGTTGAAGGGTTTGCTGGCGGGACGGTGGCGGGCCGACCCATACGCAGACACCGCAAAGGCCGCCACTAGCGTCATCCGCTCAACGGCCTCGGAAGTCCCGGCCGCTAAGTCCAGCAGTTCGCTGTATTCCAGCTCTTCACAGAGCCTCTGAAATTGTGAAAAAGGCATGTTAAAAGTTTGTAAAATACCTGGAGTACTTATCATATACCTTAGCTATTATTAAATAATTATTAATAACATACTGCAAGTGCGTATAATATTTTAAGAATAATAAATAAATAAATAAATAAGACATTACATTGAAAATTCAAAAAATACAATTATGTATCAGATAGTAGACAAAAAGGAGTTTCTGATTTCTGACTGGTGAATCTGAGGGTAATCGGATGAAACAGAACAATCAAATGATAAAATAATATGTTAAGTTAGGTTAGGTTAGGCTAGTTTAGCTTGGGTAGGGCTAGGAATTTTTCTTCTATGTTCTGTTTTGTCACTGTGACCAGCTAATAGACCAATTTACCTGCAACATATTGAGGGGTTCGTTGATGGTTACAGGCATGGACACCTGGCTGAGGTCCTTGCCGATGTTCTTGCAGAGCAGGTTCCATAGACTGACTCCCTCCGTGTCGGGGCGCGGGGCGGGCAGGCGAGTCCTGCGACCCGTGAGGCCTGGGGCGCCTGCACTTGGCACTGAAAATTATAAAAATATCTTGCATTATTATTATTGTTACTTGTATAATTTGATATTTTTCAAATGGTAATTTGATATTTTCCAAAAACTCAAAAAGTTCTGTTCTCAGCATGCTCTAATTAATATGATACATTTATAAATAACATGAAATTTCACTGTAGGAGACAACCTCATTGCACTTTGCTTGCAGGATATTAACATAAAATTAATAAATACTTTATCAAAAGGGTGACTTTCCGTTTAACTCTTTGTGAAGTAACATGCCTCAACACGTTCTATACTGTTGTTGACTTTATTATCTTAGTAGTCTGAACTGTCTTTGGCCTTATTTATCTATGACATACCTGTCTTCCATTACCCGTAAACACTAAGGACGGGTTGTTTCACAGAATTTGAACAATTCATAAAATTTAAAAGTTGATTTTGATTAACCTGTCAACAGTGGGGCAGATTTCGGAAACAGCGAGAAAATTACCTTAATGAGTTTTTTCTCAAATTTCGGAAAAAAAACTAAGTATTTGCTTTTTTTTCGATTGTTTTCTGTTTACCAGATAATGTAGCTAATTATTCATATATAGTTCATGATTATATCGTAAGACGTTTTCCCAGAATAGCTAACTTTATCTGAAAAATTAATAAAAAATTCCCCCGTTCGGGAAACAATTGTCAAAAAAATTATTTATATGAATATAAACGGATTTTATTATTTTCACACAAACCTGAATAAATAGCCTATATGAAAAAAAACAAATCAAAGGTGTTTTCAAAGAAATAATGGCATTTACGTTGTTTTGAAAATGTAAAATATTTTAGGCTTTTCAAAAAAAAATGTCAAGCCAAGCGTGCACTTTAGAATTTTTTTGTGTCGTATTGTATAAAGTTATGAAAGCAATTCTTTCAGTTTTTGGTAGTTCATACTATTGTTGTTACTAATAATATTTTTTTATACTAGAAACCTGTAAATAAATAATGCTAAAAATATATTTATGCACTAAGATGTAAATTTTCTAACATTTTTCCCGTCTCTTTACCAACCTGATTTTTGACACAATTATATTGCGAAATATTGTAAAAATTACATCAAAATAAACTAGATAGAATTACCTTTCTAATGGTACCTCACACCTATTATTTCGATAATGAATTTATATCCAAAACAATGCTAATATGTAGAATATTTACCTCAGAAAGTTGATCAACTCGAAGTATATTTCAATCTATAGAATTCCATAATGGCCGCCATTCTTGTGTACGTATTCTAATCGAAATACAGAGTGGTTCAAAGAATCATGATTCAATGAGAATAAAAATTAATTTTAGTGATATTTTTTTTCATAATATTTATTTCAATTTTATATAACATAAAATGCATTTTTTCAATTTCAAGTACTGGGTGGTTCAATAAAAATAAAAGTCGGAGATTTATGTTTCATCATATTTATTTCATTTTATATTATATGAAACACGTGTTTTTCAAACTTTGGTCCAGAGGCCAGGCTCTCGACTACGAAAAATATTATTTTACATATACATATTTATTATGATAATATGTCAATTTTTAGACATTGTTTCTCAATGAATGGACATGAAATATCAACCAATGCACTTGCGACCAATGCACTTCAGACCAGGTGAAGGACTGCTCCTCGGGGTTTTCCTCCTCCTCCCCCAACATCTCCAACTCTTCCTCAGGCACATCCGTTTCAATCCCCAGGGGCGGGATGTAGTCGGGATCACCACCGCAATCAGGATTTATGTCGACATCATCTTCGTCATCATCTTCGCTATCGAAGCTGATAAATTCGAAGATGATATTGTCGACTACCTATATATAGAAAGAAAAAAATATATATTCAGCTATGTTTAACGAAATTATTTTATTTTCATTGAAAAGCGCCCTTGAGGAAGTAAAATACAAAAATTGCACTGTAAAAGTTAGCCTAGTCTTATTATAATTACCTGAGTCGTTGGAGCTGTAGAGGTTGAAGGGGTTGGATAATCCGAGGGCTCCTCCAAGTCTAGCCTCCTCCTTTTTTTTGGCTGACCAGGAACCTGAAACAATAAACATTTATTGTTACACTAATGTCTTTCAATTCTGGAAAAGATGAAGCACACAATCAACCTAATATAACTACTAGTAATACACAACATACCGTGATTGCGATAGGCGCTGCCTCTTCGGTGCTTCTGGCGCCTCTTCTGCCGGCTCCAGGAACCTGAAACAATAAACATTTATTGTTACACTAATGTCTTTCAATTCTGGAAAAAATTAAGCAAATAACCAACCTAATATAACTACTACTAATACATAAATAATAACAATAATAAAAATAAAAAAAACATACCATCGTTCCGACCGGCGCTGCCTCACCGTCCTTCTACCGCGTATCTCTCCAGAATTAGTAGTCTCCATTCTATAATAATAGGAACAATCAGACATATACTAGTATTTATAAATTTTGTATATATAATAATAAACAAAAAATATTTTTTCTTATTATTTTTTGGGACACCCTATACAACTGCTCTAATTTTGTGATATTTATAACTATTTTTCATAATAAATAATAAATACCAATAAAAATATTTCCGTAAACAATAGTTTACGTTTTCTTGGACCCCCTTGTACAATCTACGCGAATTCTTTGTAAAACACAACTTTTAAAATCTGCCGCTCAAGTGGCGGTACTGGCGCCCGCCGGTTGAAACACTAACACATGGAAAATGTTGTCGATGTATTTGTGCGATCGGTGGAGATGCATAACTTATTTTTTTATAATATTTTCACTAAATATCGACTATATAACGGCTTTGTTACATAATCTCAATTGTTTTCCCTGCATAATGACATTCGAATAACTCAAAATAACATAATGATCACGTAAATATTCAAAGCTAAACATGAAATATTTACGCGCAGCTATTTTTTTGACACATGACATGACATATCATTTTTTTTAAAAATAAACACGAAGTATTGACAAAACAAAGGCTTCGATATATAATAACAATTGTTTTTTCCACACAATGATACACGAATAACTCCAAATAATGTAATATATGATGTACATAACTTCATCCAAAAAGTAAAAAAATTTTCCGCAAAATTTTTGCGAACTTTTACGTCATCTTTTACAAATTTACAATTATCAAAAATGATTTATATTTTACAAAACACATTACTTGCACAATGAACTATGTATAAAAACACAATTACTTACGTTTATTTGTTGAATTAATTGATTAATCCGGTTTTCAGCAAATGCCCACTCAAAGAACGACCGATAAAAATAACGCTGACAGAAGATGACGCCGGCTTGTCATAGATTAATTTATATTTACACGAACAAAGGAGCTAGCCTCGTGAAACAAAAAACAAATCCTAGTCCGTAATTGGCGCAAGCGATTCTGACCTTTTACTTTATACAAATTCTTTATACATAAGGGTTAAAATCGCATTTAAAAAAAAAAACCCGCCGGATTTCAAAAAAGCCCGCCGGCGGTCGAGCCACAGTTGACTGGTTAAACAACCTGTCCTAAATTGGATTAACAAACTGGTCAATTTTTTGTTGCCATTACAAAAGTTTTACGGTATTTTATCAGTGATATCAATTTTTAACGCAATTTTCCACAGGGATACTGGAATACATACAAAAATAGACTAAAGTGGTATTGTGTTTTTAGACATTATGTATTACATAAATAGACTTACAAGTGAGGTCAGTGGGTGGTTCGGAATTCTCTGAGCTGACAGACCCCTCTTCGCTGGAAAGACTGCCAGCTTCTGAGGAAGTATCGCCCTCGAGTTCAATCACGCCACCCTGTTGGCAAAATAAAATTCTTTAATGCTTGTTCCATCATATTTTACCTGTTCATGGGATAACCAGATTTTACACATCAGTATATAAATAAATGTGGATTAAGCAAGGACCGACCATTGCAGCAAGATAATGCAGTGAAAGAAGTAAGGTTAACGGGCAGCAGGCGCATTTTGATTTCGCCTTGTTTGCAAACCGAGGTGTTTTTGGCAGTCATTTAAATTTTATGGTTCTACCAAACTTTTGTTGAATGATTACCCAAAATAGAACTTATTGGTGCAGTTAATTTTGAAAGTTACACTGGGAATCGAGAGTAAGAATTCTACAAAAACTTCAATGTTCCTTGACTTTTGGAGTATTGAGTAACATGTTTCTACACTCGCCCTGTTGATGGATACTGCAAGGCTGTCCGAAATGTTGACTCAATAAGGAGGAAGAAGAGCAACACGGATGAACATCTCTAGTTTAACAAGGTTTACCTCAAGGAAAATACTTGTGTCCCATTCTCCTTTTTATAAAATTAAAATTAATAGATTAATTAAATTATTCCACAGTATAAAATGGTTTACCTCAGGGATGAAATAAAAAATAATTTTACCAAATTATAATACAGTTTACCAAGGGTCACGTTTAGTGCCATTCTTATATTATTTTCAATAAAATCAGTGTATTAAATAAATCATGTTGTCACGTTTTAATATGGTTTACCCCAAGGATCACACTTGGGTTCACTCTTAATTAATATTTACTAGAATTATATTAAAAACAGACAACTTAACCACTTAAAGCATAAGCAAGAAGGAAGAGGAAGAGCATTAAGGCTCAATATCCCAAAATCTAAATTAACAAGGCTCTAAAAACATGAATGAAATATGAAAACTAATAAAATGATTGTATTAGTAAATGAGGCATGAGTTTTACCCCAACCGCATTGGGCAGGTCGGCGTTCTCTGCGTTCCCGTCCAGAGACAGCAGGTCCTCTGCGTCGAAGAACTCGGAGGCGGATACGCACGATGAGCTGTAGCTGTGCGACGTGTGGAATGGTCGGGTGGCCTGCAAATTGTACGCAGATATTAGCATCAATCATTTGTAACTTTGCAACTCAGTTACTTTAGTATCACATTTAAAATGCTTGTAACTGGATGATGTTGTTACATCAATCAAATTTAAAGGTTTTTAATGTGCTGACATTAGTATAAAACGCTTTTTAAACATTTTGGTGAAATTAGTAACAATTAAATTTTAAATATTTTTTTGCCCACCATGTTTCCACCTGCTCCTTGCTTCATTCACATTCATGCATCGTCTTGTACATACTTTTCTGTTATTCTAACTCTTGGCAGACCCACTCGAGTATTTGATTCACTTGACCGTGATCATGTTGTGTCTTCTTTGGACGTTCCGACTTCTTCTATCATTCACTTTTGCATCATACCTTCTGGTGCTCCTTTCTCCGTTCATTTGCACTACATGTCTAAGCCATCTTAATGTATTTCTTTCATGATTTTACACACATATGCCTCAGAGATCTTATTTCTAGAGCATTCAGTCTACTTTCATCCTTCCTCTGCCAATTGCATGCCTCTTTGCTATCAAGATTTGTGTTAGCAATGGATTGTGAACTGCTAACCTCGCTTCTTTTGACAACTTTATATTAGCAACTACTCAGTTCTTTATTGATAAAATTTCCTGCATTCACCCTTCTTTCAGTGTTCTTGTCGGCCTTGCCATCTCTCGTGAACATACTTCCAATTGATTCAACTATTCATAGGGAATTCATCAAGGTTATCCGATGACCGGATGGCGATAATAACTTAAGCATACTCACAATCTCGGAGGCGGGCCCCACGCTGGAGAGCTCGGCCAGGTCGGAAGCGTCGTGTATCCGGGACAGCCTGCCGCGCAGCTCTGCAAGATCCCCGGGAGGGGCTGGTCAGTGGGACAACCAACAAACATACCAGGGTGATAGATCAAGCGCTAGCTAGTCACATGCAATAAATACACACACGTAATAATGCAACACACAGTTAGGGGGCATTCGGTCAGTCCGGACGGTTCTATGCGCCAATCTAATGGAACAGCGGTATGTCACGCTTTGATAACGGTTGTAATGCACCAATGTAACAGGACAATGGAATGTCACATTTTCAGGACAGTTGTAATGCACTAATCTAACGGGATTATGATATACAATGCTTTGAAGACGGTTTGAATGCACAAGTCACTTTTGAAGGACGGTTGTATTGCGCCAACAAGACAATCGTATGTCACGCTTTCAGGATGGTAATATTGCAAGTCATTTTTGAAGGATGGTTACATTGCACCAATCTAAAGGGACAATGGCAAGTCACACCGTGAGGACGGTTGTTTTGCTTCGCTCTAACGGGGCAATGGAATGTCATGCTTTGAGGACGGTTTTAATGCACCAGTCACTTGTGAAGGATGCATGTATTGCACTAATCTAATGCGCAGTGTAATGCCAAGCTTTAAGGACTGTTTTAATGCACCAGTCACTTGTGAAGGATGGTTGTATTCATAGACATATGAATATTAGTAGACCTGCCCTAAGTGATTAAAAGCGTATTATCGCCACTCCCCATACCGGTTCCATTGGAGCCGGCTGTGCTCGCGTATGGCCTCAAGTGAAATTTGAAAACGTGACGTCATCATTCTTGTGCGAACTATGGTCGAGGCATCATCGGTTCATTTTACGAAATAACACGGCAAAATGTTGACTTGTACTATGAAAACTTGTAAAAATAGATGTGAAAAAGAGAATAAACCCAATTGTCGTATTACATCCCATATATAAGCATTATTTTACTTTATTTTAAGCATATTCACATCGTATAATATAGATCAGTTTTAGAAACATATTATACTATCACATCGAGAAACGTCTGGACGCGAAACACAAAGCTGGTTGGTTGCTGGGAAGTAAATTATGAACATTTATAAAAGTGTCTTAACTAAATACTTAAACGAAATATTCGACTCTGAAATTGAAACCGAATTTTTTTGCCGAATTTGGACTTCGCAAATTTGTTCATAACGTGGCGAGTAATTTGCGCTCCCATGTAAAAATGTCTTTTCATTCAAAAGCAGGTTTTACTTTTAAGAAGTAAATGGTGATATTATAATGCGAGATGCCTATTTACTGTCAGATTGATTTATTGACGAATCACAGTCAGCCTTACTCCCTTCGTTCTTCAACAGTTGATTTTACCCCTCGCCATTATCTTCTCGTCTATTAATTCCTATGTCTGTGGTTGTATTGCACCAAAGAAACGGGACAATGGTATTTCACGCTTTCGGGATGGTAATAATGCACCAGTGTCACTTTTGAGGATAGTTGTAATGCACATAATTGCAATTTTGACGATGATACTGCATTAACTCTAAATTACTGATAAAATAAATTCACAAAAGCTACACCCTGAGGATGGTATACCGGTCGGTGGCCGAGTTGACATCGCATTTGGGTCCCACCCAGGCGTAGTGTGTTCAATTCCTCGGCTGGCTAAGTCCTCCATCACAACACAAGCAATATTTTCAGCTTACTGTGGTGGTAGTAGGAGATTTTCAAATATTGTCAGGTTATTTGTGATCCGGGAATATTTGTCTTTCTTTTAAAAATTAATAATAAAAAAATTAATGGTTGTAATGAACTAGTTTAACATTTAAAGGATGATTGTAATGCACGAGTGTAACATTTAAAGGATGACTGTAATGAATGAGTGTAACATTTAAAGGTTGATTGTAATGCACGAATGTCATATTTAGAGGACAATTATTAGTTATGTTTTAAGGATGAATTAATGAAATGTTACTTTAAAGCATGGTTGTTAGGCATGAAAATCACATATAGAGGATGTGTATAATGTCCACACATCCAGTATGTTGAGTTCGGATCCCTACAACTAAACTGCTATTTTAAATCAGCTACTCTTTATCTGTTCTTTGTCCGTCCGCTGATAAAGACCGTCCGACCGACCTTTTATTGCAAAAAAATAAAATGGAGACCAAAAACAGTGATGTGCACAAAAGAATGATTGGTACATGTAGTTACATGCCAACTGAAATTTGTCCCAAAATTATTGCAAAAGGACAAAATTAAAATGTTATGATGAACATTCTGCAGAAATTTTTTTTTTATGGTAGGTTATTGAAGGATCACCATTGCATTATAAAAATACATAAATATTATGCTTAAGATAAATGCAAAATCAAACCATTAATATGCAATGCAATGCAATAAATGTTTTTACGCAAGCAGACAGCCAGCCAACAAAGGGGAGAATTGAACGAGTAGGTACTTGGACGGGTACCTACCCTGAGAAATACAGTAAAAAATCAATCTTCAAAAAAAATTACGCTACAGTGAAACTCTCTTAACCAGTGGCGGCTCGTGGTTGTTGGATGTACTAGAGAGCTAATTTATTTATTTATTAAGACATACACAATACAATAAGATACAGTTAAGGATATTTTTCATTATTACATAGTTGTAGTACCTATAACGTATGTCCATAAAATATCGTTACCTAATTTCGCCTGAGATTGTTCTGAAAACTTAACTAATGATTTTAAATTATAATGGCTATTGATGTTGTTGTAACCGAAAACGTCTTCTTCTTTTTTTTAATTCGGGTTTTTGTATGAAGATTTTCAGGTAAAACAGAAATATCTTCACACAAAAATCGAATTTTCGAAAAGAAAAAAAAAATCGTTTTGGACTAAACAACATCAATAATGTCGAATCTTTCTTAGAAACTTATCACTCTATCACATTCAAAAGTCACGAGCCGCCACTGCTCTTAACCCTCCTGGCCGATTTGCAAATAAATTAAAAATATTTGAACGAATCCAAAAACTAAAAACTGTTTTTGAAATGTGATGGAATACACATTCAAATTTAATTATTAGAAATAAACCATTTTTGAAACTTTAAAATTTTGAATGCAAACACTGACGTTTTTAATGAACAAAAATTAATGATAACAAATAAAACACACACATTGTATCAGAACATTATTGTCACTTCACTTTTTGTAGTGTGATATCAAAATAATTAACAAAGTATAACAATTTTTTCTCAAATTGCAGTCAAAACCTTTGGCTTCATAGAGGTGTACATTTTAATTACTCTGTGATTAACTTTTGGATTTGAATATAAAGCGTGGTGTTTTCTCTTTCTAATACAATTTAGATCATATTTTTTTTTTTTTTTTAGTGATTAAATGTTTATAAGACAAGGTTTTTTATGCATAGCACAAACGATAACAAATTATTATAAGCAACAATTATTCACCTGAAATATCAATACAAATTGAAAATATCTGCAGAGTAAAAATAAATGCCGCCGACGGGAATTGAACCCGCACCTTCTGATGTCAGTTGCTCTGAACCACTGAGCTACGTCGGCATTTATTTTTACTCGGGAGATATTTTCAATTTGTAATGATATTTCAGGCGACTAATTTTTGCTTATAATTTGTTAGTTTAGATCATATTTCTCACCATGAGAGTAAGGGAGACACAACGATTTCCATGAGACCTATATAAGCTGTTCCCAAAAGCCAAAAAATAAGCTTGAAGGCTTAAGAAGTTTTCCAAGGGATTGGAAAAAAACTTCTTAAGTGGGAAAACCTTGTACAGTAGAACCCCGTTAATTCGAACACTGACATTTCGAGATTTTCAATTTTAAAGTTCATTCAAAATGGTTTCGTAAAATTTCTATTTACGCTGAAGTACATGGTATTTTTACAAATTTACTTCGAATACGTGAGTTTAAAAGGCCGACTGCGATGGAAATCGGTTGGGAAATCCTATTTTACGCGGAAACATATCGTATTTTTACGAATTTACGTCGAATATCCTAATTTAAAGGGCCGGCAGCGACGATAATAGGCAGCAAAAATTTAATTTACACGGGAATAATTTGTATTGTTACGAATTTACTCCAAAGATACTACCCGAATTTGAAGGGGAGGCCGAGGAACTTGATTTTAGGCATTTTTTTAATAAAATTTTGTGGGAATTTGTTAATTCGAAATTAGATTTTTGATATCCCGTGGTTTTTGAATTAACGAGGTTCTACTGTATGTGTGATAAATTTGGGAATTTTTCAAATTCAGTCTTCAAGAGATTGAAAAAAACTAAACTTTTTAAACACTCAAACTTCTTAAGTGGGAACTTCTTAAGAGAGTTTCACTGTATTATAAAGAATTCACTGATAAAGATTGTACATATATGAAATGAATTTGAAAAAATGTAAAAAGAAAGTGAGTGCCAGATTTTTGTTGCAAAAAAAAAAGAGTTTTAGAAAAGTGCCTACCTGAGTGATATCATAATTTTTCACACAATTTTTGAGATATTGAGAACATCACAAATACAGCTAGACACCCTTAACTTTGCAGTCGATGGAGTTGCTACTGTAGATTTGGTTCATAAAAAAATAATTGGATTTAAAAAAAAAATAATTAACCTGTTGTATGCGAACAGTTGTGCCCCGTGGACGAAGGTCACAACAGCTGTTTTGGAAACATATTATCAACGTAAAAGTGCCGCTACGTGCAGCACAAAACTTTACGTGTTTGAGTTAAAACAATTTGATCAAAAGCTCAAACTGACTGAGGATCGGCGATTAACAGGAACCGTTCAAATGGCCAAAATCAAAATGGCACAGATTGGCGACGGTCATCAAATTTGAAGTAATTTGATTATAGCGAGCGCCATATATACAAATCATGCTAATATTGTTATTCTTTGATGAGCAGGCAGCATTCTGCCGATGCGCTCATATCTGATTTCACAAAAAAAATTAATTCAAATTTAAAAAATAAGTGAATTGTTTCTTCTCTTCAAATGAGAATCTAATCAAACTTTAAATTGATTTACATTTGTGGCATCGATGACATGTTGTGGAAGTTTGTTCCATGCTTTCACTACTCTATTTGCAAGGAAGAATTTCCTAGGATGAATGCAAAAGGTCTCCACGGTGGTGTTCTTAGATGCCAAAGCAACTATAATGTCCAGATAAAATTTTAAAATCTCAATCAAGTCACCCCTTTCTCACTTAATTCTCATTTTAATGTTGGTAATTTGATTGCATTGAGTTTAGAATCTTCATATTGCCGGTCTTTCAAAACCCTCGGTATTTTTGTGAATCGTCTCTATACCATATTATAGCATCTATTTTATTTAATGTATCACTCAAGTACGCAGCATACCGTGTAGGGTAACATACCTGAGTTCAGCTGCAGCGCGGAGTTGAGGTTGGAGCGCAGGCCGGCCACCAGGGCCGTGTTGGTGGCGGAGGGGTTGGTGCCTGCGGCGACGGGTCCGCCGCCCGCGGGTTCCAGCTCGACCGCGGCCTTCAGGCGGTCGCGCTCCATGGCCAGCGTCGATAGAATGCCCTTCAGGCTGGTCAGGACTGCAAACAAACAAACATAATACTTTACACTACTAACTACTTAATATGTAAACAGCCGTGATAAGCAAAAACCGCATTAACGCGTGAACGATAAGTGAAAGCCTGACGGTCAGTTTAGAAAAAACATTTAGACGCTGCACAGTAAAATCCCACAATGGACTGCGCTGCAAACCGTTATCATACTTTAGCGAACTTTACTTTTCTACGCAGAGTCTAGTTATTTCAATTTTTGCTGACCGGCGGTCATTGAACAAATCATATTGTAGTTTATTCAAGACACGCCTCGTGGTGCCAAAAAGATTGTCACAAGTTTGCCTCTAGCTCGTCGAACTGATACCCAGATTATGCGACGTCGGTGGCATAACTCCAAGTTATGCCACCGACTTTAAGTTAATGACTTTTTCAAGTTAATTGTTTTTAATACATACTTAATTTATCTTAGACACGAGAGATCGTGGATCTTCCATAATATTGTAAAATAAGCATCGCATCTTCAGCATACAACTTGGGACTATGGCAGGAAAATAAGCAAAATGCACTAGTGGCTCACTGTCTTTGGCGAGTATGTTGAAGTCTTCTCTGGCATGCTGATCCGGTGTGGTTCCCATGGGGCCTGACAGGGGGCCAGACAGATGCTCCGCCCCCGGGAGGGACTGGGGACGAACAGCCGCTAGAAGGCAAATCAAACATTACATTGATTCCGTAGGTACTAAAGGGTACTGCGATGGGCTGGGCGTGTTGAAAGAATGCCAGATTACGAGACAATAGGAGTGTACAAATGCCCCATGGAAGCGAGCAGTGACCAGGATTGGACCGAGGAAGAGGTGGATAGACTTTGTAGAAGTTGGAGAAGGACAGAAAGGATTGAGGACTGCCTGGAGAATGGCTAACGACCGCAGCCAGTGGAAAACATTTGTGGAGGACAAATCCCACCCTAGGATATACATAGATAGTAGATGAAATTTCATAATTTAATAAGTAAAATTTAAAAATTTGGTATGGATAAAAAGTACAACAATCTTAACTGCCAGTTAGTCAATGACAGAACAAATTCATAGACACGTTGTAGAGATCTTAAAGTGGCAAGCAAGAGATATGATAATTGCAGTACTTTCAATTTATTTAGTACTAAACTGTTACGCATCGCGTGAGGTTGTGTGCTATCTCTAACAAAATTGCAAGGATAAGTGTAAAGATGCCCTCATCCTGCGTTTCTATCACACGGTGAGAAAGCGTTTCTTTTACACGGCAAACACTAGTAAAGGCCAACGAATAACATTTTATTTGTAAATACACGCAAATCACTTATTATTACAAATTGTACAATTATTTACATTGTTTCTGGACAATTTTAAGCGCCGCTAAGAGAAAGTGAGATAGCAAACGTAGCAACACATAAGTATAATGACAACCTACTGGCAGTAGATCGTATCATACAGCGTTCCGTATTCGTCTTTGTGTAAGCACAGTGTCATCTCAATCACACCTGTGATTAAGAATGTAGTATTCCACGCAACTTTTAAGTACATAAACGCTGCCCTGTTCTATATTTAATTCGTTCATACACACATATTCTTTGAATTTCTATCTTTGCTGGAAAGGTAAGTGTGTTTGTTACTTGTCACATTTGGTGTTCAGTTTGTGAGACAATAACGTATCTACATGTTTGTTGTGTCATTGTCCTTAGTGGGAAGAGGAGAGAGAAAGAAGAAATAAAATCTAGGCAATAATACGCGTAAATGAAAATGCAACATGATTTAGTTATGAACACAAAAATTAAATATATAGTGAGAAAACATCTAAATGATTGTTCATGGCGGGTAATTGAAAAGAATAACTGTTGCATGTCTAGTGGAGGGGACAGGCAGGGACAGGGTCCAGGGGGGGCCAGGGGGGTGGGGTGCTAAATATAATTGTGCCTTACGCAGAAGTGTGGAAGCCAAATAAGTCGACAGAAATACTAGAAAAGAGAAGAGACAAAAACAGAAATCATAAGACAAAGAAAAAACACAAAACACAATAATCACTGAACAGATAACTGCTGAAGTGTGATTTATACCCATTTTGAAAGAAAACTGATGATGCTATTTTTCATTTTTACATTAACTCTACACAGGCCCTGAGGAAGAGGCCAGCAAATCGTTCCACTCCACAGCCGAGCTGGTGATGAAACGACCCGTTCTCATGTGACAAATGTCAATCGTGTACAAGTGCTAGGCGCGCGTTTGGTGTGTATCCTATGCACCGATGCCGAAGAGATCAATGACTCCAGTTTCTCGGACATCTTTAATTGAAATACTGGTAGAACAAGGACAGCATTCCCAACCTGACGACTGCGATCTAAATATTGCAATCCGTTTATTAAGAATGAGAGAATTTATCAAAGGCCCGCGCGTTTCTGCACAGTTAGAGTAAGGACATAATGACCTTACTTCGGGCACACAGACACGCCCACAACACACTTCTATCAGGTTATCTCTTCAGTGACAATAATGTGCAAATTAATACATAGTTATTTTAATTAAATCAGCCTCCAGTTAAAATGCACAGCGCATGAAGTCAATACTTAATTAAATTAAATAGTAAATATCAATAACATAAAATAAATAAAAATGCAAGCGAGATAATAAATTAATATACTATTTTCAGTTATTGGTCTTTTCCCCTGCAGAAGGCACTAACTCATAATTAAATTCCATTAAAAAAATATAGTACTAATATTTTTACACGAGGGCAATGAAGATTTGTTAAAAAAATTACTGGCCCAAAGACAAAGCATAAACAAGCCATAGACAGTGATAACTCGAAAGTTCCATAGATAGAAAGCGACACATAGACAATAATGTATTTTTGAAGGTACTTACTTAGTGGAAGAGAAGAAGTGGGGGCGGCCAAGGAATGGGCAGAAGCGGAGAGGGTGGATCCTGGAGACGGGGGCGCTCCTAATGATAGAGACTGAAAAAAAAAACAGATTTTTGAAAATGACTCAAAATTCCTGTATCTAATGCAAGTTATTAAATATCATACTAATCTATCCATTCTGGAACAGGCTATTTGGGAGGCAGGTATGGGTATTGCCACCCAGGGAACCATTCATTGAATAACCAGTACCTCTACAATAGGTCATTCCGAGTGGCAAGCTACGTTTGAAGACTGAACAGAGGTGCCCAGGTTCATGGGGCGAGATTTGTCTTGACAAATCGGCGTGGCGGCTTGGATCAGGCGAAACCGGTTGAAGTCGAACCTTTGACCTCTTCGGTCGGACTCTCTCAACCCAAAGCATACATCCGTCACTTCTGCTGACACCCAAATGACTACCCACCCATCATACATTTTCCTTCTTTTCTTTTTTTCTCCTCTCCTTCCTTCCTCTATATAACTCTATATCCCATACTGGAATTGATGAATCTAACTAAAACAAGTTGGATAAACTGAAACACACCGAGAATTGATGTTTAACGGGGACAATTCAAATGTCAAAATCATAAACCAAGAAGACCATAGACTGGCCCGTAAGGACAAGATAAATAAAAACCAAGTGCCCACAGCGGGGAGTTAGCGTGTGCATCTCTTGACTCAACGCCTTGCACCGCAGGAGGATGAATGGATGAAACTTGCGCAGAAAAGTCCCACAATGGACTGCGCTGCAAACTGTTACCTTACTTTAGCTAACTTTACTTTTCTGCGCAGGATCTGGTTATTCGATAAGCTATTGATGGCGATCAGAATGCAAGTGATGTCACGGTTTATTCAAGAAATGCTAGAACCCTCCCTGTGCCAAAATGATTGGCATATTAATACTTTTCTTGGTCTGTTGTGAAAACTTTAAAATTACATTGATTTAAGGATAATCTGATGGATATCTCAAAATTTTACAGCGCATGATGGATTTGACGAAACTAGCTAAAAATACATATTTAAAGTGAAAATGCCAATGTGGGAAACGTCCATCTCATACAGGACCCCACCGAGAGACAGCCTGGGTTCTCATTGCCTCGAAAAAGTGGTTCGCCATCAATAGGTTAAGGTGCTCCCATAGCCGCTGTGCCCACATGATGCACAGATGGGGCCTTAAAGAGTGAACGTGGTGCGGTTCAGACCACCGAGCATGGGGTCAACGAATGCCCGCTCCATTCATTCCCCGGCGGGATTTATGAGGTCCACATGGCGACGCCTGAGGCCCTAGACTGGCTGGCAGACCTAGATGTCCCCCTCTGACCCCCCCACCATACAAAAGAAGAAGAAAGTTAAAATGTCCAAAGTTGGATTCCAGAAGGCTTATGAAGAAGAAATTCACTTACGGTGAGACTAAGGGCCCCCTGGGGCTCCGTGTCCACTCTCAGGGCAGTTCCACTGAGGTCTACAGAGCCCCCCTTTGAAGAACCAGACTTCTTTTTGCGAAGACCAAACTTCTTGCGGTCCTTTTTTACATTGGGGGAAGATCCATCTAGATTTATCTGCAACATAAAAATAAATGTATTTACTAAAGAATGATCAAATCAATACTGAAAATAATCAAGACTGGCAATAATAAATCCCTTCCTACAGCCCCTACCTTAACCCGTTTCACAACGCTGCCCATCCGGGTGGCGACATGGTTCCCCTGCCTTTTTTCTGTACAGACAGGGGCGCTCTTATGAGGTGTCACATAAAAGAAATTTTGAAAAAAATTTTGGAGGACAGGTATACTAAAAAAATTTAAGGTAGAGTTCTGACCACGGAGTCAGTGGCGCCATATCAGTGTCGCCATGTCACTGAAGCAGCACCACTGAAGCGCTAGTCACTTCCGAGGGCCGCGACACTATTGCCGGCGGACCCCAGCCGACCTACATGCCTTGTCGTGCTCCTATAATTAATTTTTATCTAGTTAATCTAATATCCACTCGAGCGATTGGTGTCATATGTATACATTTACCATATTATTTAATTGATGCCATTCCTTAAAATATTAATATGTATGAAAAATAATAAATTGCTTACTGCGGTTTAAAGCCAATTAATCCACCTAGATTTCACCGTCCATCCCATGTTCCATGACACATGGCAAGCGATCCGTTTTGGCAAAAGTTGGCATAATATGCCAAAAATCGCTAGAGTGGATATATTTTTAACAATCTCTTCTGAATTATTTGCAATTTCACTCAATTTTGATAAAAAAATTTCCACTTATATCAAGCAATAATAGATGTTGTGATGATGAATAATAGATGTTGTGATGATGAATAATAAATGTTGTGATGATGAATAATAGATGTTGTGATGATGAATAATAAATGTTGTGATGATGAATAATAGATGTTGTGATGATGAATAATAGATGTTGTGATGATGAATAATAGATTTTGTGATGATGAATAATAGATGTTGTGATGATGAATAATAGATGTTGTGATGATGAATAATAGATGTTGTGATGATGATTAATAGGTGTTGTGATGATGAATAATAGATGTTGTGATGATGAATAATAGATGTTGTGATGATGAATAATAGGTGTTGTGATGATGAATAATAGATGTTGTGATGATGAATAATAGATGTTGTGATGATGAATAATAGATGTTGTGATGATGATTAATAGGTGTTGTGATGATGAATAATAGATGTTGTGATGATGAATAATAGATGTTGTGATGATGAATAATAGATGTTGTGATGATGAATAATAGATGTTGTGATGATGATTAATAGGTGTTGTGATGATGAATAATAGATGTTGTGATGATGAATAATAGGTGTTGTGATGATGAATAATAGGTGTTGTGATGATGAATAATAGATGTTGTGATGATGAATAATAGATGTTGTGATGATGAATAATAGATGTTGTGATGATGATTAATAGGTGTTGTGATGATGAATAATAGATGTTGTGATGATGAATAATAGATGTTGTGATGATGAATAATAGGTGTTGTGATGATGAATAATAGATGTTGTGATGATGAATAATAGATGTTGTGATGATGAATAATAGGTGTTGTGATGATGAATAATAGATGTTGTGATACCAAAGTTATAAGAAATTCATCATCTTCGTTGGTAGAACCCTCAATTTTTCAAAAATAATTACAAGTAAAACCTATAAATCAACCACTGCAGCGTGCGTAAATATGGCTGTCGCTACCGCTGCGCGTAAGTGACGCCGCGTTACTAAAGCTGCGTCAGTATCGCATATCTGAATAGAGCATAATACTGTCGCTCTTTCGCGACACTGACAATAATGTCGCTGTGCGCAGAAGTCTACCTTAAAGGTTATTTAAAGAGCAATTAAATATATCTACTGTTTTAGAACATTCATTCAATTCCGTTCCTCTTATCATGCTATGCTGTGCTAGAACATTTGTTCTGCCATGTGGTATCTTGAACAAGTCATGGTGACAACTATGGTAAATATTTTTAGGCATGAATAAGACATGGCATTCTATGGGCAATCAATAGGGTTATACACTATTTTGTAAGTAATCTTTTTTTGAATTTTTTTGGCAACAAAATAAAAGTATGACTAAATTAAAGACATTAAACAGCTCATATTATTATTGACTTTTTTTTTTTTAATTTGACCAAAAAAATTCCAACTTAGCAATCAATTACTCGAAAATGAAAACACTAATCGAAAAAAGTTATATTGTTTGTACTATGTAGTTTCCATGCACCATGTATTTTTAAATGAATAGAAGAATAACATACGTCTCCGTCCTGAGATCCCCCGGCTGCCTCCAGCACAATGAGGAGTTGTGCGAGCTGCTGCAGGGTAATCTGCGCCTGCCCGATTTCTCTAGCTGCCCCGTCCAGCGAGGATCCCGACTCTGGAAGAAGAATAAATTAGGGTTAGGGTACGAATTCTCAAGCTCGACTACCGATGTGTTCAGATAGTAACGTTTCTTTGGACAAATTGTATAATGCCTTGGTGAAAGATCACCGTGTCTGACCCAAACGTTACTTGAAATGGCTTTAGACTGAATAGCCAGGTACTTTACAACCTTCCTCCTCCCCATCCCCTTCACCGTTCCACCAGTGGCGGCTCGTGACTTTTGGGTGTACTAACCCATTTTGCTTGGATGTACCGACAGGCCGCGAATTTTTTACACCGATACCTTGAAGCTTCATTTAGATCACTCTAAAGTCGATATAATCTGTGAACTCTTATATTATAATTATTTTTTCATCATCCTAATAGATGTCACCGTGGGTTCCATATTTTAGATTTTTCACAAGCAAAATTGTCATATAGAACAGCGTGTTAACGCGCTCATTTTGTATGGCCGGCCTTGTGAGCACGGCTACCTAGAGCGCGTAAACGCGCTTAAGGCACACAACCGGCTAAAGCGCTAATATTACAAAAAATGGCAATTTTGATGTAGTTGATTTTTTTGAAAATTCGATTTTTTGTATGAAGATTTTCATGAAATTCGTGCGGCCAAACTGAAATTTCCTGAAAATCTTTATACAAATTAAAAATCGTTTTCAGCTACAGCAACATCAATAATGCCATTTTTGTAATATTAGCACTCTA
Organism: Hesperophylax magnus; assembly: GCA_026573805.1. Taxonomy (NCBI): domain Eukaryota; kingdom Metazoa; phylum Arthropoda; class Insecta; order Trichoptera; family Limnephilidae; genus Hesperophylax; species Hesperophylax magnus. Next base: position 1,049,855 of record JAIUSX010000230.1, on the reverse strand, counting down.
GTTCACCCAAAGGTCATGAGCCCCCACTGCGTTCCACTCCCTTCAGCCTCACAAGATATACCTATTAGGAATGCCATAATCCCACTGGCTTCGGGCAGTTGGGAACAGTTGAGACTATTGGGCGGTATTCACATTAACCTTCACAACGCTGGCAGCTCAATGTAAAATTCCTTCGATGAAATTACAAGTTGGAAGTTTAGAGAAGTTAAGTTAGTATTGGTACGCACCTATAATCCAGGTAGCTAAGCGACTTCCCGGAGTTCCGGCGCCCAGCGAACCGCGGTGTCGAGTGGCCGAGGTGGTATCACGCTCCAAATTGGACAACCCTGCAAAACAATTTAGCCACCAAATTATGAAAAAAATCTATAATTTAGAATAGGCGTACGTCTACAGAATAAAAAAGAATGCAAGAAATGCAATGTGGGTGTGTTTCTTGCACCAAAATTTAAAATTTCCAATATAATACAATGTCAGGCAAGTGCACTAAGGTAAAGGTACTAAGTGGTGTCATTTGTTTCTATACAAATCTATATGGAAGGCGTTTCTAGTGTGTTATATATTCAGTGCATACGTCCATCTCACTGAAGAGATAAACCGATGAATTTTGTTGTGAATGTGTCCAAATTAAGCTCAATTTAAGCTTACTTCTAGTAAAATTGGTCAACAAGTTAAAAAGTCGAAATTCTTTCTTGAAAGAATAATTTAAAAATTTAAAGGATAACATTGGCCTGTCTGGGGAGTCAGATTTCTTCCAAATTGACTGCAAGAAACGCCTGGGATATTTCAAGTTAGAAATATTAAATGAACTTTCTGACAAAAATGACATCAAATTTCTTTTCGAAATTATAAACAATCATGTAGAATCTTCCCACTTGGCCACAATCAATATCGATCTCCGTGTTATAAGAAACCTCGAAACTTTCCATATTCCTTAACAAATAATCAATTTGACCATCTCTCAACCTTTTGTGCGAATATGTTAGCTATATAACTTCCACTGTACTGGCAAGATTCCAGACATATTGAGCGATAGCCCCCAGAAATTTTCCGAATCTCTTGTTTTCACATGTCCCAAAGTTGTCTCTTGTTTTTTGTTGTTGTTTAAATACATACTTACAGGGAGATAAAAACCCACTACCGCAGTATAAAAACTTATTTTTGAAAATAACAGAGTATAAAATAACACTTCTGTTTACAATAATCCTAAACTGTACAGTCATTAAGATAATAATACTATCAGATTGTTTTATGTTTACAAAATTGAACACAGTTGTTGAATGGTTGGTATTTATTCTTAGTTATAAATAAAATAAAAATAGATCAAACATTTAGAAATCAATTATTCAGTGGTACTGTTTAATATTGAAACAATCTTATGGTTATTCCAACAAACCGTTTCCTACCTAAATTGCCCTTTCCCTCGTTGTTATTTCATTTCCTGAAAGTCTTACCTTCGAAAAAAGAAGCAAGAAGATTTGAAAAATAGAATGCTAAAAGAAAGTGTCTTTTATTTATTGATGTTAATTTTCGTTGAATATGTGTTCGTGTTGAAAGTAAACCATGTAATATTTTATAATAGATTTATTACGGTAAGGATTATTTAAGTAATCGCGGCGCGAAAGGAGCAAGTTATTTTGATCAGCGCATTAAAACGTAGCGCATAGTAGACTGACTGAGTACCTTTCCGCTGTCGCTTATATAAGGTGCCAATACGATTCAAGTTGCACCTAAGAATGTTCCCGAACATTCTAGTTGCTATGGCTGCAAACATTGCCACCCGTAACGCTGAGCAACGGCCGAAATTTCCAGTGTGTTCTATGACGGCCTAGGTACCTTAGCGCTTGGCACTGTGAGTAGTACTTGACATCGTACGACTCGAGTAGTAGCGTACCACTACATATACTCTTCCGTTATTTTGATTCTGATTAGTTCGTTAAAAAAAATCATTATTCTTTGTTGGACATGAAAATCAATATACTGAATACATAATGGAAAAATGTCACATCATGCTTGTTGAATAAACAAAGCATTGAAAATTTGGATAATACAAGAATAAAAAAAATATTAAATATCCGTTGCATTGTCTTTAGTGAAAGAATAACTCTTTCACATAAATGTACATTTAATTACCTTGCAACCGCATATATTAATACTGACTTCATTATCATTACATTGCAATGGATGTAAAATTGTTTGACTAGTCCAATGGGGTATTTTTACAATCTGCGAATACGGTTAAAAATTTGCGGAAAATTTACAATTTTTTTTTTTCTGATTCTTATCATTGTACCAAAAATGATTAATTTTCATTAATAATTATTAATTTTAAAAACGAACATGTCAAAACGGTTCAATTGGCTAAAAAGTCATATGACGTAGAAAACACTACTGGCTGGTAAGACGGCTGTCACCGACTTTGGCCACTGTAACGTCAACAACACCATATTCACGAATAAAAACGAAAATGTCATTTTGGCGGCAAATAAAAATGGCACATTTCAAATCATTAGAGAAAATGTATTCATCAAAATTAAAATGCCTGGATTATCGTAATTTTTTAGAATAAAAAATTGTAATTAACCAATCAATGATTTGATGACCATAAATTTTGAAAGAGTTTTAAACATGCCAATCTAAGTTTAAAATTATTTTGTTTGATTTTGACAGACGACTTTATAAAATCTGTAAGTAATTCAAACATATAGATGTGAGCATACAAAGAAAAGTGGCTAAGTCAAATTTTACGATTTTTTGATCAAGTTATATATTTATTTATTTAGTGATAATACATTACAAAATAATACATATAGTATATGACTTCCAGTAAGTTTAAAAAAAAACTCTTTTCGGGAAAGACAACATTAATAAAATTAAAATAACTTATTTTTACATAAGAAAACTAATTTAAAAGGGAGTTCAATGACCTACATAAATTTTAAAACAATCTAGACAGACTTAACACAGTTAAATGGAAACTATTTCATAAATACATTAAAAGAAATAAACACAGAAGTCAGAGAGTTCTAAAGAAATATAATAAATAAATATTAGTATTGCTGGTTCGTATCTTCTACTGGAAAAAATGACTAAGCACACTAAAAAAAAAATTATGAAGTTTCATATACATATGTACATTTGAATTCTTCTGTGGTTAACTTCTAGATTTGAATATAAAGTGTTGTGTTTTCTCAACACAATTTAGATAAGATTTCTAACCATGACAACAAGAGAGACATAACGATTTAAATGAGACCATATAAGCTGTTGCTAAAAGCGATAGCTTGAGGTGTTAAAGATCTTTAATGTTGCCTGTGCATTTGTAGCAACCCATAAAATGAAAGAGATTCAAACAGCAATGTCACAGAGCAATTTTTTTCACGTACTTATGTAAATCTAACATTCTCTGCAATACACACACAACCAACTATCAGACACACTCACTAACCAATAGGATGCATGATCTGGGCAACAAGTTTGGGGGTACTATTGACATATGTAGTGACTCAATTTATATAACCAAGCGTAATCTATACCAGCACTTTGTTGAATCCTACAAATTAGAGTTTCGTTGGTAATGTAGTTTTAGTGATTTGTCTTATATGTAGTATTGTTCTAGTTTCTATATTATTTTATGTTACTGTTACATGTGGTACTAATATTTTTTTATATTCAGTTTATCAGTTTGCTTTAAATTTTTTTTGTATAATTTCGATAGCTCACATTCAAAAATGTAAAAACCCGGCTGGGCGTAAAACCAAATATAACAAAGTAAATCGGGTGCAATTCCTCGAGAATTTCATGCATGGTATGAATCTATCTATCCGGGACATGCAGTATTAAAAGCATCCTGAGCCAATCTTTCTCAGATCCCAAAAACGACGATAATTTTTTTTAAATACAAAATAATATTTTTACTATATTTTATGTTGATTTGCTTTATCTTAACTTAGTTTAAAAAAATATATATATACTTATTGTACAACAAGAGAGATCATTTTAATTTACTGATTAAGTACAATTCCTTGAACTTTCATAACAGCGAAAATAGGCAATGTTTTATTCAAAAAGATAATTTTTAATTATATCTAACTAACTAACTAACCGCAGGGGTAGGCAGAGAGGACGGACTGCCAAACAACTCGGTCTTGACACACACTCCTTGTCTCATTCACATTCATACATCGTCTAATACATACTCCTCTATTATTCTGACTCTTGACATGGCCCGACTCAAGTATCTGATTCACTCGATCGTGCCATGTCTTCCTCGGGCGTCCCCAACATCTGCCACCGTTCACATTTGTGTCATATATTCTCCTTACACTCCTTTCTTCGCTCATTCGCTCTACACGCCCAAAAAATATAAAGAATCCCTTTATTAATATTAATAAATACGATTACATCAGCCTTGCATTCTTTGCGGATATCCACATTTCTCACACGTTATATCGTATTGTAAAAAACTATTATACAGTACCAGAGAACATAAATGAGGAGATATTCTATTCTACCCGTTGAGCGGGCTGGCTATTGCTACTGTGGGGCTTTTTTAGTACATTTATTATTTGTATCAAAACAGCGAAATATACAGTTCTTTTTTGTGTCTATGGCAATCTTTTATATAACTATTCCTGACAAACCAGGGACTTTTGGTGAATTGTCGGAACATTCTGGAATGATTCTAGCCTTTTTGGGTTTGATATGAAAAAGTACAAAAAAGGTTTATGTGTTACCTGTATATGAGGGAATATACATACTATCCATTCCTGTATCCATCCTTGTTCTTAACAGGAATGCTCGATTTCAATACATTAGAAGCCCGCAGAAAAATATTTTTAGGCAAACACTTTTTTAAGTTAATCTCTGGTACAATACATAATCCGCCTATGTTGAAAGAGGTTAACTTTTATGTCCCTAACAATTATACTCGAGGGAGATCCCATGCACTCTTATATGCTCCGAAAGCGAGGACTTCTGCCTATCAGAACGCGCCAATACACAGAGCGACTCAACTGCTTAACGATTCTGCATTAGCCATCGACATTTTCAATGTCACCTACAGACAGACAATTCAGTAACTATCTTATAACGCATGTGACAAAATAGTAAAACTGCCTGTGTAAACCTTTTAACTTGTAATCTTCTCCATGATATATTGGTGTATAACCGTTTCATGGAGAACATGAAAAAATAAATAATAAATAAATATGCCCATAAAAATTTGAATTAATAAAAACTGTTTTAAAACTTCAATATTAACCTTCCAGCGGGCGGGCTGTTGTAAAATTTACGACATACGCGCCTTATCGCTTCCCCCACTCTTACCACTTAGTGGTAAGAATCGAGTTCTGAGCTATGCTATAGTCAAATCAAATCAAATCAAATGTCAAACATTTACCGTAAGATAGAAGTGCTTTTCTCAAAGTGAATTACGGTCGGGAAGTTGAACCGATAACAGAAGAAGAAAATAGAAGCCTTCCAAAACGCGGTGTTTGTCGGTTATGTGCACTGGATAAGAAAAGATCCTCAGCATCAATGAAATGTTGCCGTTGCCAGTCCTTTACATGCAAGAACCATTCTTCAGTTGAGGTGGTTTGAAACAATTGTAAGGATGAGAATATTGATTCTGACTAAATAGGTGGATAAAATATTTTGTATTGAAATAATAACATGTTTAGAGTGTTGCTTCGTTTTTTTTAAAGAAAGTCAAAAAAAATTTAAATAGTACTGCCTATTATCATTTTTCATAACCTTAAAGAAATTCCCTAACATTTATATAAAGAAAACACCACTTACATGGAGAAAACTCGATGACGTAAAATTTACGACAAGCGCCCGCTCAAGGAAAATTTCTCAACGCGCCCGCTGGAAGGTTAATACTGCATGAGGCTGACACATAAAAAAAAAACTATAAGCTTGTAACAACGCAAAAACTTCAAACTTAATTTGAAAACAAACAGGAATTTTGACTTGGCCACTTTTTCTTTCAAGCTCACCAATTTGTGAATATTTCAACACAAGACAAAACTAGGAGATAAGTGAAAACGGTAACCGGGTAAAACAGAACAGTGACAAAACAGAATATGATAAAATAATTAGTAAGGTTAGGTCAGATTAGATAACTTATTTGTTTTGCCACTGTTCTGTTTTGTTGTGGAACCAGTGAAAACATTCCCTAAAACAGAATAGCTAAAAACAGTGCTTAAAATAAAAAATAAACTAATTTGTGTACTCAACCATTATAGAACAAACTTTGTCTCCGTCCTTCCAGTCCATCCTCGTGGCTGCAGGGGACGGGCGCCTCCCGTGTGCCAAACGTCAGGAAGTGTTGGCGGTACAGTCTGAAATGCAATTATTCATTCACTTAATACAGTGGAAATCATGAATTTAATATGGTACAAATCATTGATTAAATACAATAGAAATCACTTCTTTAATATTGTGGAAACCATTATTTTAATACATTGGAAATCATTCACTTAATACAAAGGAAATGTTTCACTTAATATATTGGAAAACAATTTAATATTACGGAAAAAAATCATCAATTTAATACAATGGATACCACTACTTTAATATTGTTGAAACCATTACTTTCATACCTCGGAAACCAAACACTTAGTGCGGTGGAAATCATGAACAACTTTATATTATGGAAATCATATATTAATCCAATGAATTTCATTACTATGGGTTACTATATACGACGGGTGCAGAATTATGATGACATTTTTAAAATAAAATTTGTATTTATGTGAAATTTAACTCGGTGCTAAGCTACACACTAGACGCCAAATCTTGAGATACCGTGCCACTGACACAGAAATTATATCCATTCTTATTGACTGTATATTTTATTGTGAAATAAATAAAAGAGGTGTGAGGTGACGGTTTGGGTAAGTTGAACTGACTTGTTTAGAAGTATTTGCAATCCAATTTTTGCAAAACTTCTCTGCAGGACATAGCAGACAGGAAAAATACCCAACTAAACACACCCTCAATGAACGGAGAGTTTCACATCAATATACACCCGACCCGAGTTGGTCCTAAAAATATTGTTCCGTCACGCAGATTGCTTTTGACAGGCCGTGTGCTAACCAATAGTATGGTCAGAATTTGAACTGTACAGTTTGAATTCGCACACGTCAGCTATAACCACGGAGGGCCGTGATCCGAACATTCGCACAAAACCGTTCGTCCTGTCAAAACCAATGTGTAGACCATCGCCGGTTGTTTATCGGAATAATCACTTAATACGTGTTTTATCGCAATTTAATTTAAAATAACGAGTGCTAACGAACCACGATCACCGTCCCAGTGCTGACAGATGAGTCTCACCATGCAGATTTCATTCGCCACCCGGTAAGTTGATTGTGAATTAACCTTACGAATTGTGTTTTCGCATTCGCCTGTCACAAGCCATACACTTCATTTATGCTTTATCTGTGTGGAATAGCCCTTTAAAGTACGGCTATCCCAACCCTTGTTCGTTCCTCGAACAAATATAGAGCCAGATTCGATGTCAAGTCAGTTCAACAACTAACTCTGAAGAAGAACAGTTCAGCTGAAAAACCAAAACCAAGTCTCCAAGAGAAATATTTAACAGTGTTTTATTTACTAGTTCCTTCCCAGTCTAAAATCAGCTCTTTTCCCAGTTTAAAATCAATTTTTCCTAGTAGTAAATTCATGTGTCAATTCAGATCTAGAATTAAATTCTCCTCTGCACTTGACCTAGATTCACTTCGCTTCCCGCATCACTCCCTGAAATTATCTGCATGACTATTGTGTCCGGCCCCCTTTTGCTAATTCACTCCACCAGCCAAAACGCCGCCACTCCTCTCGTACTTCATCAATTTAATATGGTGGAAATCATTACTTTAATACAGTAGAAAGGATCTGCATGACTATTGTGTCCGGCCCCCCATCGTTAATTCACTCCACCACCCAAAACGCCGCCACTAGTGTCGTACATCATCAATTTAATATGGTGGAAATCATTACTTTGATACAGTAGAAAGGATTAATTTAATACAGGGCGATGAATGTAGTATTATTACCTGTGCGCCTTGAGCATGCTGACCCAGGACTGGAAGCACTCGGGTGTCTTTGCGCGCAGATGGTAGATGAACTCCTCGGCATCGATGTCGATGCGCCGCCGCTTGGCTTTGGCCGAGATGACTGACAGGCCAATGTCCACAGAGCCGTGCAGGCGCCCGCGAGAGATGTCGCTCGGCCCGCGCGCATACACCAGGATGCCCGCATCCACCACGAAGTAACGCTGAAATCAGATAGAGGGTATCAAGTATCACAGTTGTCCGGTGGAGTGTCAGGCACAGGTGCATAGTTAGGAAACACGTCAAAATCGCAACCAACATTTGTATATGGTTGACATTTGTCACACAAGAATAGGTAGTTTCAAAGATTAGTTCTCGAGTGCCACAGGTCGACTGTGGAATGATTTGCCGACCTTTGTGGTTCCTCCCTCCTACAACATGGGCCTCTTGAGACCCATGTTCACTCCTTCCGCTTCTCAAAAAGATATTCCACACAGGATCCTCGGGGTAAAGTGCACTAATTTTGGGAGGTGATTCTATTTACATGATAGTATGTAAAAAAGACATAACTTTTATCTAAATTCCAACGTTTTAAAGTAGTTTTCAGATAAAAAGTCTAAAAATTTGCATGGAAAAAAAACGGGGTCAACAATGTATTTAGAAAAAAGTTACTTATATTTTTCACTTCATGTACTAGAATCATCTGCAAAAGTTATTGCACTTTATCCACGAATACCCTGTATATATATATTTACTGTGAGACTTATTATTTGATTTCAGCACCCTTGTGGTGATTTTTCACATAATCGACGCTATACAAATTATCCTAATTATTATTTTTTTGGTAAACTAATGTTTAAGACAAAGCACGGATTCGAGTCCCGTTGGCGTCATGTATCTTTTATCAGGAGATTTTTCAATGTGGATGAGTGTTTCAGGCGAATAATTATTGCTTGTAAAATAATTGTTACAAATTATCCTATTATTATTGACGCTGTAAACTGAAATTTTAAACTTACCAGCTTTATTTTCTCACTCTCACCTTTATTATGCATTCGGGATATTAAGGATAAGGGAACCTAACCATCAAGATTAGGTAGGTACAAGGAATCTTGATTTCAGGTTAACTGGAAATAAGAAACGTGAGAAAAATTGATTGAAGATAATCACGCACAACGTAAATCGTAGAACAAAGCAAGAATTTTATACATAACTAATTATATACTTAAGATTGGGGTGTTTTGCAGAATTAAAAATGTAATATTGTCATTAAATGGCCAATTAGCAGCATTTTATTTTTTTTTTACATTTTCAAGGCCCCGTTTCGGTATGGTTTCGTCAGAATAGCTTTTTTATTAAATTAATTATTTTATGATAATTATTAATTAAATGTATAAGCCTAAGGAAAATTTACAATAAAAAGAACTGGCATTAAATGATTAATGCATGGGTTCATTAAAGTTCTGTTTTGCGCCTTGATATGCCGAAGGTTAAACGGCGATTCTAGGTCAGTTTCATCAAAATTTGTTCAAAAGCTGAAACAGATCTAGAATCAGCGTTTATCGAGGATCTTTCAAGTGTTAAAAAGAACAAAATAGCGCTGATTGTCAATTTGGTGACATTGTTACATTTGAATTTATGTGAAAGAACCCAATCTAAGAGTGGAAGCATGTTTATCATAAATTGTAAATGAGTTAGTGTTAGGAAGCTTTATAGATGCACGCACAGATGGCAGTGCGTAGAGCTTGCGGGGAAGTCCGCAAAATGTAGCCAGTGGCCAGTTGTCGCCATGGACAGTGCGAAGGCTCTCAGAGAATCTCACTGGCCCAGATTCCAATTAGCAAGCTTCTAACGAGTCACCAATATAATACGCGGAGTATTAATAAATCCCTGATTAATATTAAAGAACCTATTATTTATAAAACTCCTTCAAAGACGAGTTGGAGACTGTTAGTTATAATATAATACCTTGTGCCATCCCTTGAGCGGCCACTTCCTCTTCTTGTGGAGGAAACCGTTGAACAGCTCCGGCTTCCTGTCGAACCTCTGCCCGTCCTTCAACCCCTCCAGCACCTCCCATTCCGAGCCGCGGCGTCTGGAATCCATACAAAACATTATTCATTATATTATCGATAGCTGAAGTAACTTTTCTCTTATTTTGCACGTCAGGTGTGCAAAATATCATCAAGAAGTAGTATTAAAATGAGGCTTTGAGGGGAGGCAAAAGGGGGTGGTTTTTCGTAATCTCGTGTAAACAGTCACTTTCATCTTGTTTTATCTGTCAAGTGTGTAAAATTTCAACAATCTATCTATATAAATAAAAATGTTAATCTTATATCTCTGAAAATTCTTCACTTATTGCTCTGACATTTTGACACAACGTAGCATTCCAATACGCCTATGTTTTTATATACCTATATTATATAGATGTTTCCTGTGACGGGTAAAAAATATGTTTTTTTTTTAAAACAGCGCACAAACATGCTTTTCTGAAAAACAGTGCCATCTGTTGGACATAAAAGCAATACGCCCTATTGTTTCTCTATCTGCACAGACAGACTGAGCCACAGCAACGCGTGGCGGGGTACAGCTAGTCTTGGAATAATACTGTAGATTTGTATAAAAAACAAAGTCACGCCGCCACAGGCAATCTTCTTTACATACATAATGATAATTAATACAAAACGGTGGCACTACCGTCTCCTTTTCTGTGATTTGTCAATAAATGAATCTGATAGTATACAGGCAACTCATTCGTGTCATATATTCTCCGTACGCTCCTTTCTTCATTCATCCGTTCTAGACTTCAAACCATCTAAGCGTCCCTTTCTTAATCTAATTATTTTTGAATTTCTCACACGATCATACATGGTTTTACCGCAAATACGCCTCAAGGATCGCATTTCTAATCATACATGTATTGTAAACACCACAAATTTAAAATTACAAGCGCTATGCTGAAAATCAACTCAACACCTTATCGGATGTGAAGATTTAGCACCTGATATAAAAACGTCGGACTGACTTTGGAAACTAGCCAAAATTTCAATCACTGAAAGTGGGGAAATAATTATACTATTAATTCAAGGGCGAATGAATAAAAATATTGGCACAGCTAAGCCATTTAGTGCAGCTATCACGGGTAAAGGGATACACCATAGACATATGAATATTAGTAGACCTGCCCTAAGTGATTAAAAGCGTATTATCCCCACTCCCCATACCGGTTCCATTGGAGCCGGCTGTGCTCGCGTATGGCCTCAAGTGAAATTTGAAAACGTGACGTCATCATTCTTGTGCGAACTATGGTCGAGGCATCATCGGTTCATTTTACGAAATAACACGGCAAAATGTTGACTTGTACTATGAAAACTTGTAAAAATAGATGTGAAAAAGAGAATAAACCCAATTGTCGTATTACATTCCATATATAAGCATTATTTTACTTTATTTTTAGCATATTCACATCGTATAATATGTATCAGTTTTAGAAACATATACTATCACATCGAGAAACGTCTGGACGCGAAACACAAAGCTGGTTGGTTGCTGGGAAGTAAATTATGAACATTTATAAAAGTGTCTTAACTAAATACTTAAACGAAATATTCGACTCTGAAAATGAAACCGAATTTTTTTGCCGAATTTGGACTTCGCAAATTTGTTCATAACGTGGCGAGTAATTTGCGCTCCCATGTAAAAATGTCTATTCATTCAAAAGCAGATTTTACTTTTAAGAAGTAAATGGTGATATTATAATGCGAGATGCCTATTTACTGTCAGATTGATTTATTGACGAATCACAGTCAGCTTCACTCCCTTCGTTCTTCAACAGTTGATTTTACCCCTCGCCATTATCTTCTCGTCTATTAATTCCTATGTCTGTGGGATACACTGAAATTTTTTTAATAAAAGTTTATACAATTCACTCATTCCATAAAAAGAAAGTATTGTCAAAAGAGAAAGTATTTTCAGGAGATTGAGACCGTCAAATGCTTCCAACCGTTTGGAGCCAGTGAGACTATGGTATGACGTGAGGGAAAAAATGCTGGATTGTTGAGAGGTTGGCATATCGAGAGACTGGAATGTCAAGAATATGGATTTCAAGATACTGGAATGTCAAAAGAACAGAAAATCAAGAATATGGATTTCAAGATACTGGAATGTCAAAAGAACAGAAAATCAAGAATATGGATTTCAAGATACTGGAATGTCAAAAGAACAGAAAATCAAGAATATGGATTTCAAGATACTGGAATGTCAAAAGAACAGAAAATCAAGAACATGGATTTAAGATACTGGGGTTTCAAAAGATCAGAATGACATGAATACGGATTTCAATATCCAGGAATGTCAAAAGACCAGAATGCTAAGAATCTGATGAATGTCAAATGATGATAACAGAGTGGAATGTCAAGAATATGGATTTTAAGATTTAATCTAGAATGTGAAAAGACTAGAATGTCAAGAACGTGGATTTTATGAGACTGGATGAATGTCAAATGATGACTTGTGAAGAGAGTGGAAAAAAAAGAATCTGGATTTAAACTGGTAAGTGAAAAGTCTGTCAAGAATATGGTTTTTAAGATACTGGAATGTCAAAAGACCAAAATTTCAAGAATATGGTTTTCAAGATACTGGAATGTCAAAAGACCAGGATGTCAAGAATATGGATTTCAAGATGTTGGATTGTCAAAAGACCAGAATGTCAAGAATATTGATTTCAAGATACAAAAATGACAAAAGACCAGAAACAAAAGAATTTGTATTTGAGGAGAGTAATATTATATATATTTTTTTATTATAGCGACTATTTAAACATTGTACATACAAAATATGATATTAAATATTATTTGTATAGTAAATTGTATTTCTTAGTCCTCCTCACTAGGGTGACCTGTGCTGAGGCGAACTAAAGTTATTCTGTTTTATTAGTTTTCTATGTCGTTTTTAATGTTTTTTTCATTGATCTCTTTCAGCCAGATTTTTATTCTTGATTTGTAATCATTCAAATTTTCTATTCGCTTTATATCAGGGGGAAGGATGTTGTGGAGTTTCGTCGCAAAATAAATATAATTTCTTTGTCCGAATGTGATTTGACCTAGTGTGATTTAAGGCGGTATTGTAGAGGATTCAGTAATATACCTGTTGTTCCTGTGTTTGCGGTGCTGCGCCACAGGGGCGGGCGCGGGGGCCCTCCTGGCGGGGCGCGGCTCCTGGCCGCTCTCGGCCGACAGGCTGTTGGTGTCCCCCGAGGCGTCCGAGTCGGAGCCCCCCTTGGTGCCGCCGATGCGCACGCCGCGGTGCTTTTTGTTGCTGGCCGCGGCGTCTCCTGGTCACATTACAAATCACAAATTAATCTACTTATTCGACAGAACAACGCAGCAAAAACCGAACAGTACATAAAGATAATACAAACAAGGGAGATTGGCTGTAAACCACTATTAACAACATTGTTCACCCAAAATCCCATGTACAAATGCCCAATTTGATAGTCCGACAGTTGGCACGCTTCCACGCCATATCTTCCCTTGTTTCTATTATCTATGCACTTAACAGATAAACCAATAGAAGTGTGTTGCTGCCTGAAGTGAGCTCAGTTAATAAAAAAATAAAAAAGTAAAATAAAAATCAATGTTTTATTTGAATATTCCATTAACAATACAGCTTTAGAAAGAGTCACGGAAATGAGAGATCTCGGAATTATTTTGGATGAAAAACTTAGTTTCGCCAATCATATCCACCAAATTGTAAACAAAGGCATGAAAACACTAGGCTTCGTATTAAGAACAACTAAAAACTTTAACTCCATACAATCCATTAAACTGTTATACATATCTCTAGTTAGAAGCATAATTGAATACAACTCAGTAGTTTGGTTTCCCTCTTACAAAATTCACATTAATAACATTGAGCGAATACAAAAAAAAATTCTTGTTTTATAAATTGTAAATTAAATATCCCACTAGAAGACTTACAATATCATTTTTTATTAAATACTCTAAAAATACACACATTGGCAGACAGGCGTAAAATAAACGACTTAACTTTTTTATTCAAAATTCTAAACTCTAAATTCGACTGTTGCGAACTTCTGCAACTCATAAACATACGAATACCTACAATAACAACACGACAAAATACACTATTCCAATGCAACACACATAAGCGCAATTACATTGCGAACTCCCCCCAATACAACGGTTTCACACTATGGGAAACCAATATTTAGGTGATGTCGATATATTTAATATTAACTTTGCGAATTTTGTGGATTACGTAAAAGACTTATTTAAAGACTATTCCTAAATGGAAGTTACATTTTTGTAAGCCATTCAAATCGCTGTATTTTTTAAGTTATGTTCTTTTATTTTTAATATTTCTTTCTCGTGTTTCAAAACTGTCATTAAAATTGTACCACCTACACGTAAAAGCCCTCTGGGCGTTAAATAAATGAATGAATAAATAAATATTTAGATGTATTTAAAAATGTATCATTGTTTTTTTATGGTTTGACTGAGGATTGAACCTTCCTCCCAGAGTCAACCGCCGAACAACTGAGACAAATCCCGATTAAGTAGTCCGTGTGTGCATGCGTGATTGCCATTGATGTCGGGAAGTGGGCAAATTTCCACTTCCAAGATTCGTATTCACGAAAACGAAATCTAAATTCAAATAGATGTATCCAAAAATGTCACAGGAGACTCAAATGCCATCTATATTAATTAAGTACCCCAAATAAAGTCGAGAATTGCTGGTTAAAGTCTGACGGTACGTCTTGTACACCCTGCACATCGCCAAAACATCTAAAAGTTGTAGCACTTCACCCCAGTAGACGAAACAAGGAATGATACGAGAGGTCCGAAAATAAGCTCAACCTTTAGAGCAGCGTCTGCCAAACTGTGTGCCGCAAGAAATCTCAGGTATGCCGCACAGTGGGCTGAAAATCGCCTTTCATAGGCATAGACTTGAATTTTCAAGGGTATTTTTTTTTGGCTAGAAATGGATTCTGCTGATCATTACTATGCTATAAAATTTCGTACGAAGCAATTGTGTGTACAAATGAAGGAGTTATCATTTTTTTAAGAAAAATTTGTATGGCACTGACATTAAAAATGAGGCTATCTCTGGAATCATAAGGTTGGCCATTCTATCCTTACACACAGATATACTACTATTTATTTGTATTTTTTTAACATACTTCGTATTGTGGCGCAACTTGCGTTTTTTTTTTTTAAATCCTCAAATTGAAAAAAAAAAAAATTTTATGTTGATGATTCATTTTAATGCCCTTGAAAATGCAAGTCTCTATGTCTATGAAAGGCGATTTTCAGCCCACTGTGTGCCGCGAAGGATGAAGCCTCAAAATGTGTGCCGCAAGAAGTCTCAGTTGTGCCGCGAAGGATGAAGCCTCAAAACTGTTCATTTTATATAACTCTTCAACATTTACATATTCAAATAAACATTTGTCACGATCGTATATAGTGGTCGACGCAACACAGGGATGTAGTGACGCTGGTATATATGCAGCGTAGGAAACGAAAATATCATTACAATCAAAGATAATTTGAAAGGGATATACGTAAATACAAATGTTAATATTGAAAAATGATAATAATTTAGCGAAAAGGGTGAGAATATTTAATAAAACACGACTCGTTTGAAATAGAGCAAAAATCACGCGACAAATGCTCTAGTTGCATTTAAAGATACACTGTGAATTTTTTCATGCATATAACATATTAAATAACAGCACAAAACGTGTTTTAAATAATTTTCGGAGCTTACTTAGCGATTTTTTTCTATCGAGGGAATTTCATATAATCAAAGTTTCGGCATAACAATTGATTAGATATTATCTTCAAAAATAACTTTTTTTCGGAACTTAAAAACTTTGCGAGAAACTTGTTATAAATCGGTGGAAATTGGATATGTGGAGGCTTAAAGGAAAATCAAAATGTTTGGCTGACAAGTGAGAATTGTCAGACCAGAAAAGTTTCTTAAAACAAATTTTAAAAATTTTCAGAAGTGCAGAGTACATTAAAACTCCTTTCTGCATTATTTACCAAGTATTCTCAATCACTTGATTATATTATCAAATGTACCAGTGGGTTATCAATACATTCGCAAGATTCGACGGTACACACCTGCCACTAACAGATGAGGAAATTTTAGTAGATCTAAAAAACAACCCAAAAGTCTAATTTTCTGAGCTACAGTTGTCAGCATATTGGATATCGCATTGGAGTCAATTTATTCGATTGGTTACAACAGCAATTAAATCTATATTAAGGTTTGAATCGTCGTATCTTTACGAATTTAGTTTTTCAACGCTCGAAAAATGAAAAGATGTAAATGAGGAGTTACGTGTTTGTTTATCTAATTTTTTTTTTTTTGATTTTATGGATTCTTTCGTAATCCTCTAACTAGCTAGGGCTTATAACAATACACTTCATGTTTCTAGCTGACTAGTACTACGGCTCATTTGGCCGTATTACTATTACCATCTGATGGTTGTATTTACTTGACTGATTTTATATTACATTAATGAGTTTTATGAGGAAAAATTCTTAACTGGATAAAAAACCTCATACAAATGACAAGAAAAATAAAAACAATAATACAAATGACAAGAAAAAGAAAAACAAAACAAATTTTTTTTTTTTTTTTTTTGATTTTATGGATTCTTTCGTAATCCTCTAACTAGCTAGGGCTTATAACAATACCCTTCATGTTTCTAGCTGACTAGTACTGCGGCTCATTTGGCCTTATTACTATTACCATCTGATGGTTGTATTTAATTGACTGAATTTATGTTACATTAATAAGTTTTATGAGGAAAAATTCTTTACTGGATAAAAAACCTCATACAAATAACAAGAAAAATAAAACAATAAGTTCTGAACTTTTTACGCTGTTTGACTTTGTGATTTACTGAATTTAAGTATTTCATTTTTTCATATGTTGGCTGCGTCCTTTTCGCTTCGGTGGTCCTGCATATCTACCTGTTGGGAGAAAAAGTTTGGGAGAGAAATCCTGTGGAAGAAAAACATTTTATTATATTAAAAAGGATACTATTTCTTCACCGGCGCTTGTCATTTTTCTCATGGAGCTTCACGGTGAGGTCTCCATGAGAAGCTCCATTAGGATGACCAGTTTCTCTGCTTTGGATGAGCAGGAGGCCAGTCTTTCGCGTACCCTGATGAGGCCTTGCAGTAGTGTCATTATGTCCTCGTCATCAGAGGATCCGGTGTTTGGCGCTTGGCGTTGTTCTGTTGTGGCTCTTCGTGGTTCCTGCTGTTCAGGAGCCTGCTGCTGGTGGTTTCTTCGGCCCGCTACGTCCGCCCAGGATCGGCCGTCTACTTGGGCCGCGGGTCTCTGTGCCCGGGGCTCTGCCTCTTTACGCCTCTGGGCGTTGGACTGCTCCTGTCTTCGCTGGAGAGCAGCTACATATGCCACCCTGTTGGGGCATTTGCCGTAGTTTGCGGGATGGGCTCCGCCGCAGTTGCAGCAGACGGCCGGCTCTTCTCTGTTCGTCTTGGGGCACTCCGGTGTGGGGTGAGGTCCGTCGCATTTGACGCAGCGGGCGACGTGTGCGCAATTTCTGGACCCATGTCCGAAATTTTGGCACCTGTGGCACTGTGTTCCATGTTGGAGGTGGTTGCTTCTATACTTTCTCATTGTGATCCTGCAGTGGCACAGGTAGATCACCGCGGTTCTCAGGTGTCCCATGTTTGTTTCCTGGCCAAAGTGTGCCAGGTAGAGCGGGTATTCTGTACCCGGGGTGGTCATCTTGACCACAGTCCTTGCTGGGAAGCCTTGATTCTCAAGTTCTTCCATTATTTCTTCTGGTGACAGCTTCGGGAGTCCCCTGATGACGGTCTTCTTGATTTTTTCTGCTTCTGTGGTGAAGGTGTGGAAAGGCTTCTCCTCTCCACGTAGGGCTGCTGTCAGTTTTTTGTGGGCTTCTACTGAGCTCACCACAACGCTGATTTTGCCTCCTTTGGCATAACGGAAGTTGAAGTGGGCACTTCCAATGTGCCTCTGAACTTCCTTCGTGATATCTCCGTGCGTCATTGACCCTATGGTCATGATTACGGGCAGGACTCGTGTACTCTTCCCACGTGTCGGTGCAGTCTCTGATCTTCTGCTGGTGGGCGCTTGGTCTCGGCTGGTGGGCGCCTGGTTTCTGCTGGTGGACGCCACTGGTCCTGGCGGCGTCGGGCGTTTCTTCGTCGGTGGCGACGCGATTTCCTGGGCTGATTCTTTTTCTTGATATAGTGCCTCATATTTATTTTCGTGTACCACACGAAATAAGGGCTTTGGGGGGGAATGGGGGCGCTTTGAAGCCGTAGCCCTAGTCCATTCCTCTTCCATCGGTGATGTGGCTCTTGGTGATCCGGTTGCCGAGCCGGAGCCGGTCTGCGATGATCCAAACACGAATTCCTGCTCGTGCGTATCTGGATTGAATCTCCATCCAGTAGCTCCCTCCGGGAATGCCGTGGACAGGGGCTTGTTGCGCTTAAATGTCGCTGTTCCTCTTGGTGTGCGGTGGTACGGCATTTTGAGTTATTTTGTTCTGAAACGAGAAGAAATATGTATTATTTGAGTATTATGCAAGATGCCTTGAGAAAGGCAGTTTGGGCGACGTAAGTGATTTGCGAAAGATTGCCTTGAAAAGGGCATTTGGGGCGCGTACGCCTGCTCCTGACCAGCGGGATTTCTCCGGCCGGCTGTGAGGTGTTGGGGCCTGGCTGTGTGAACACAAGCCAGACGGGAGCAGTTTTGTGGCTATGTCTCAAGCCACGAAAAAACCACAAATTGCGCAAAATCCACAAGCTACGCAAGTCCGGCTTTTTCGGCTCGGCTCGGCTCTCTCCGGCTCCAAAACAAAAATTAGAGATTAACACCCAGACTCCGAAATCTTTAGATACCGTGTCGCCGACACATAAAAGATATTTATTTAAAAAAATATTCTAAGCATAATTAGTCGCCTGAAATATCCATACAAATTGAAAATATCTCCCGAGTAAAAATAAATGCCGCCGAAGAGAATTGAACCCGCACCCTCTGATTTTTTTTTTTTTTTTTTTATGAGACACCTCGCAAGAGTGTCCCTGCCTGTGCAGTGTACAGACAGCGGAACTATGTCACCACCCGGTTGGGCGGCGTTGTGAGGCGGAATAAGGTAGGGGCTGTAGGAAGGGATTTGTTAATGCGGGCCTTGAAGAGGCTCGGATTATAGGAGGGAGGAAAAACAGATGCCGGTAGCTCGTTCCACATACGAGCCGACTTACACAAAAACGAGTCGTAAAAACGGCCCGTTCTCATGAAGCCAACGTCAACCGTGAACGGGTGTTCAGTTCGTGTCCGTCGAGTTTCGCGCACGTGCACCGGTGCATCAGGAATCAATGCTGCTAGCTCCTTGGAGCAGGCTCCATTGAAATACCTGTAGAACATACACAGCATGCCAACATTGCGTCTATGCATTAGAGAAGGCAATCGGTCTGTTAACAACGGATTGTCAATCAGACGGATCGCTCTCCTTTGCACAGATTCAAGCAGGTTTATCAAGTATTTTGGGGCACCAGCCCAAAGGTGGCTCCCAAATTCAATAGTTGGGCGGACTTGAGACTTGTACAGGGTCAGCAGCTGGTCACTGTTGAAGAATCTCCTAGCCCTGTACAAGACGCCCAACTTTTTGGAGGCCTGATTTACTCGGGCTTCTATGGATCCCCGATACTTGAGCCGGTCTGATATAGTAACTCCAAGCATTTCAATGGAGTCTTTATTGGGGAGAGTGCTCCCATCAAATTGCACCAGACAGTCATTGATCTCCCTCTTTGCCGAAATCAGACACGCTTGGGTTTTTGAGACGTTGAAACTGACCAAGTTGGCCTTACCCCAGGCACGAACCATCTCGAGGTGGTGGTCAATTAATGTATCTGATGCCCGGTCTCTGATGTTCTGGGCCACTGAGCTGCGTCCGCTTATTTCCAACACGCCAAATAATTCAATATGTACTAGTACTTCAATCGACAATTACTGCTTATTATATTTTTCACCTGTAAACAACCAACTTTATTTTGTAGGAAAGGCTTTGTTAGTGCTAAATTTCCCACTAGATGGCGTCGAGACATATTATATCTACATCATCTGTTGGTGAAATATTTTGTCTTATCAAATATTATTATGCAAATATTATTATGAAAATAACAGAGGGCGCCACTTCTGTTTACAACAATCCTAAAATGTACAGATTGCAAAATGTTCTTACCTACACTATGATTTTCTTTATTCGTGTTTATAAAGTAAATTTACTTTTTAAAGGCATTTTTATTTGATAGGCCGCGGAACAAATTCCATTCTAAAAAAAGTTTGGCAGACACTGCCTTAGAGTAACAAAGGTCTAACCTCAGCGCAAAGTACTGCACCTACTTGAGCAGTCGGGATTAGACGTGTATGATTGATTCCCTCGCAGATTGTGGAATAAACTATGATGGGTAGTGTATTCATCAATCTTACAGGCCCATTGGAAGTTTAGCTAAATCTTTACTAGAGATTGTAATCCGAATTATCCGGATTGCGAAAAATTCGTTGAAAAAAAAAATAATAATGTGAAATCCGAATTATCCGGATTTGGAAATTTATTAAAAATATATAAGTATACCTATACTATATAAAGTGAATTTCTAACAAAATTATTTTGCCAAAATTATACAGATAAGTTCTTGGAAACTTGCAAAGCAATGTCTTAAGAAATAGGGGTGCAATACTCATATTTAGACATATTTTTAAGATATGGATACAAAATAAAAGATTTATAACAAAAAGTGTGCTTATTGTAAAGACGATGCACCACGTCGTGTAACTTTTGGAATCGGACCGCTAACAATAACACACCTTATATAGAAGGCGACAAGGTTTAAATTCCCGCTTAACACCAGCCGATTGTGTTAATTTATGCAAAAAAAAATCGCTAAAAAGTTTTGTTTTTTTTTAACGAATTTCAGGCACAAATATTTCATACGAAAATGTTTTACGATAATTTTCAAAAGAACTTAATATTCAATAAAACCAAAACCGAAAATGAGTCCGTAAGTAGGAGATCTTGAACTCAAAAACAGTTTTATAGGCCTGACATTATTTCAAATGCCAAGGCCAAGATGTGTTCTACTCCGTAGTATTTAATTAAAGCATCTTAAATATATCTGAGCGATCAAATTTGCAAACCAAACACACGTGATTTTGCATATCTTCGTAGTGCTTAGACATAACACTAGTTGACGTGGTACCCGGCATTGCTGGGGTTTATCCTTACGAGATGCCTACCATATACCATCGTAGACTTTTCTGTGGGATTTTTAAGATGTACAATTCCGTAGTACATTGTGTTGATGTATCTTATAAGCTGGCTAAGCGTTAGCAATGTAAGCGCCCGAAAATATATATTTTTTACGACTTGATTAAAAAACATCGACTTTTCTTTATTTTCTATAAATATAATATGCATTTATAATATTTATAAACCTTCCGGAAGAAATTCTCTAAGTGATGGTGAAAACCCTACCAAAATACGTTGCGTAGTTTAGAAGAACTAAGCGCACAAACAGACAGACTTTGTTTTATACTATTTATTGATAAATTAATAAAATAAACTTTAATAATATAATTAAATTAATAAAATGAAATGTAATAAAGAGAAATAATGTGAAAATAATATTGATTCATCTGTAAGTAAATAATATACATAATACGTACATATTATAATATAAGTATGTAGGTATACAAATAGAATAATTAATTCTCAATAAAGTGCTTGATAATCGGTAAATGAAATTTTAAAAATTTTCGAAATAACCTGATCTAATCCGGAAATCCGGATTTCGAGTCACACGAAATCCGAAAATCCGGATTTTCAATCCCTAAGTATTCGTGGTGTTGCGAATGCGAAGCATAAACAAGCACTTATGTTATGAACGGGTTACGGTATGTTAGGTATTGTAGCGCCGTTTAGACAAATAATACCTAAGTTATGTTTGCCGATTTTCTTTAAATAGATCGCAGATTGCCAGAGTAACAGTTGGTATGGTGGGATTCCCTTTAAGGGCCCTCCACACTCTAATTATCTAATTCAGATGATGTCCATTTTAACCCCTCCGGTCTCTGGCATATTCTTTCAATCGGTCAGATTATTTCCGCTTGGCAAAAAAAAAACAAATAAATGGAATGTTTCTGAACGTATCCGAAAACTAAAAACTGTTTTTGAAAGGTGATAAAATACGTAAAACCAACATTATTGATTACGAAAAAAAATAAAAACACAGACATATTTTATTAGACAAACATATTACAAACGTTACCGTTGCTACCTCACTTATTTTTGTCGGTTCATAATAAAAAAAAAAATCGTAATTGTAAAAAGCATTCACTTTGTGGCTCATCATAATTTACAATAAAAACACATAAATTTGTTTTTGACCACTATAGTTTTATTTTCACTCTACCGGTTTCGGAAGAACCCTTCCTTCGTCAGGAGAATATTAAAAACAGTTTTTAATATTCTCCTGACGAAGGAAGGGTTCTTCCGAAACCGGTAGAGTGAAAATAAAACTATAGTGGTCAAAAACAAATTTATGTGTTTTTATTGTAAAAAAAAATTCAGTTGGAATTTTTTGTTTCATGGAGGTGAACATTTTAATTTTTGTATGGTTAACTTCTATATTTGAATAGAAAGCGTGGTATGTTTTCTTTCTAAAACCGTTTATATCATATTTATCGCTATTACACAAGACGAGATACAACGATTTCTATGAGCTGTTCGCAAAAGCGAACAGATTAGCCCTGGGGGGTTAAAACGAATCAAAAGATATTAAGGCAGTGGTGACATTTTTTCCATTCAAATCTACATGGCATACATTTCTAGTGTGTATTACATATTCAGTGGATACGAAGCATTGCGATATACTGCGTCAAAAAGAAGCTAAAAAAGCAGAGAAAATGTTCCGCACTCTCGAAAAACTAGAAAATTTGGTTAAACGATCATAAGAGTGCGTATAAACAGGACAACAAATGCGTTAGACTGATCCACGAATTATGAGAAAGGAACGAAGCAACGGCAAGTTATTTCGCGTCGTTTAAGGTGGCTTCACGCTCTCGCTTTTTTGTCCTGTTTATACGCAGCGAAATAGTAAATAATTCAAAAGTTTGTCCTCAGTGTCAAAAAAACTACTGCCCTGACGCTATGCGAAAATGAAACAACAAACTGAGTGGGTAGCACAGACATAGGAATTAATAGACGAGAAGATAAGGGCGAGGGGTAAAATCAACTGTTGAAGAACGAGGGGAGTAAGGCTGACTGTGATTCGTCAATAAATCAATCTGACAGTAAATAGGCATCTCGCATTATAATATCACCATTTACTTCTTAAAAGTAAAATCTGCGTTTGAATGAATAGACATTTTTACATGGGAGCGCAAATTACTCGCCACGTTATGAACTAATTTGCGAAGTCCAAATTCGGCAAAGTAAGGCAGCTTCTATTTCAGAGTCGTAGTTAGTTTCAGAGTATTTAGTTAAGACACTTTTACAAATGTCTCATAATTTACTTACCCCAGTAAACAACGATGAGCACACTTGAGAATCGCTACATTGTGATGTGATAGTATATGTTTCTAAAACTGATCCATATAATACGGTGTGAATAAGCTTAAAATAAAGTAAAATAATGCTTACTTATGGAATGTAATACGACAATTGGGTTTATTCTCTTTTTCACATCTATTTTTACAAGTTTTCATATCAAAAGTCAACATTTTGCCGTGTTATTTCGTAAAATGAACCGATGATGCCTCGACCATAGTTCGCACAAGAATGATGACGTCACGTTTTCAAATTTCACTTGAAGCCATATGCGAGCCCAGCCGGCTCAATGGAACCGGTATGGGGAGTGGGGATAATACGCTTTTAATCACTTAGGGCAGGTCTACTAATATTCATATGTCTATGGTGGGTAGGGTTAATAAAAGTTTGGCTGTGTACGGATGTAGGTTTGGTCCCACCCACCATATAACAAAATGTTGCATAATATATCATTGAAAAAGAAGATAATAGTAATAAAACTAAACGAAACGTGAAACAGAACAAGACACAGAACAAAAAAAAAATACAGTGTGTGGCAAGCCTACGCACGACGGAAGTGAAACTTTTAGTATTCTTCTCTCTCTCTTTTCATTTCATTCTCTCTTTTTTCTCACTTCTATATCGTCACTACTCATTTTTGACACTAAAACTCTGTTCCAAATGGAATAAACCACAATCAATTACGTATTTCACTCGTATTACACTCACCGCGCAGTACACGAAGCAAGCAGCTGATGCCTGGCGTGGCGTCGTTGGCTAGAGAGAGAGTAAAAGAGAGAAGAGAGAGAGAACGTTCGTCAGTGGCTCCCTCACCTCAGTAAGCGACTACGGTGAGAGAGCGACAGTGAACGGTGAGCGGTGGTCCCGTACCCCCACCACCAAATGATCACTATCCTCGAAAATGCATGACGCGCGTAAAGAAGTTTCACTTCAATAAAAATGTAACGGTCTCAACCGGGAATCGAACACAAGGATCTCTGTCTTACCGGGACAACGTCTCGACTCAACCACTCGACTATAGGTACCTAATTATTATAGGTCTGTATCATACGTATCCAGACCTCCAGAATCTTTCAGAGGAATTCATATTTACGTAAAAATTACAAAAACACTCAAACCCCGAAACCGCTCGATACCGTGTCGCCGACACAATTGGAAATCTTCAAATCATAATTACTTAATCAAATTATGTGCTGTATGTGATTAATCAAGACAATTACATAGAAATATAACAGCAGAACCTGAAACACATCTGAAAATAACCATCCACCACCTCACTCGGAGCCACCAACCCACGGAATGAACCACTCTAAGGAAGCGACCCAGTATTTACGTGACTCCCCCTCCATACTACCCGGAAGGAATTCCATGATGGCCGCCGAGTTTTCAACCAATCACAGCTCAGCATACTCCATTGAAGCTCTTATCAAACATTGATAACGAAATTTGATGCGACCACCTATGATGACATCAGACTCAATTTACAGGAAAATATCAGAAGATACGACCACAGAATAAATATCAACATCAAGAAATGATTATATGCTAACATAATAACTTAAAGAATTGTACCTAAATATGTTTTTTACTCTTTGGGAAATGTTCAAACCAAAGATATTTTACTTCAACCCCAATATGAAACTTTGTATAATTTATTATAAAATAAATAAACGGGACTGAAGGAGATGGTTTGGGTAAATTGAACTGACTCGGTAAAAGGTATAATATTAAAATATAACTTTCCTCTAAACAAATTAATTGTAAAGAGGAAAAATACCTAACCAACTCACCCCTCACGAAAGGGGTGAAAACTCCCCCGAGAGGGCTCGATTTGAAAACGTTCTATAAATAGAGAACCGAATTCCATACAAAGTCAGTTCAAAAACTACCCCTGAAAGAGAAACTTCTCTCCTGAAGAAACCATCTCCAAAGTCTACAAGTCTCAAGAAAATATTTTCAAGTGTTTTTAATTCAGTATTAAATTCAGTTTTGCCAGTCTTAAATTCCTTTCGTCGACTCAGACTTGGGAATCAATCCCTCTCTGATCTTGGCATTAAACTCTATTAAAAACCTCTGCAAACATCCACAAAGACTGAAACACTAATAAAAGTGTACCCAGCTACCTACGCATTTACAGTATTGTACGGACGGAATATTGTTTCGTACAAGGTCATTTTTATCGATCTCATATTTCAAATTCAGAATTAACAATTTTATCTTTTAATTAATTTTTCCCATATTTTTGAATGATCACAAAGTTCTAAACAATTTGTTTGTAACTTAGATAGTGTCTCCGATAAACATATCAGATTTTTATTTATATGGGATACCTATTGACTTTTCTAAGTCTAAATCAGAGGTTCCCAAAGTGGTCTATATGGACCCCCAGGGGTCGATATCGGCTTGCTTGGGGTACATGTCAGCGAGGAAAAAATTGTCAACAAAATCATCAACATTCAGGAGTTCCATAAATGACACAATACACCTAACACAAATAACACACTTTACGTAATAGTAATAATACACTGAGAAATTACTTATTTGATATTCATAATTTTATATTTCGTAAAATCGTTTATTGAGGTATATAAATAGAGTCTACGTTCCTTTTCTAGTCATATAATATATTGAAGGAAAACATTGCACATTGGAAGCCACAAATTTTCAACTTGCAACTTGTTTTTGAAAAACGTCCAGGGTAATGACGTTTTGGTCTACGTTCACTTTGAAAAAATATTCTTTTTATTTCCGCTTTGCAATTAAATGCGCATGTACAGGTTTTCCAATAAGAGGTGTTATTTTGAATAGCCCGCTATTTCGGTAGATGTTACTTTTGAAGCTATCATTTTTTGACATTTGACAAGTAGAAACTACGCCATTAATAAAAATGGAGCGATACACGCTTCAACAACGCATTGAAATCATTAAAATGCACTTGAGTGAATCAAATGCAAATCATCTTGAGTGATGAGGCCCATTTCCACCTCGGTGGCTTGTCAACAAGCAAAATTGTCGCATCTGGGGCTCGGAAAACCCAAGAGTTATTGTTGAAAAGCCTCTCTATCCTCATCGTGTGACTGTTTGGTGCGGTTTATGGTCCGGCGGAGTCATTGGACCTTACTTTTTCGAAAATGAGGCTGGAGCAACAGTTACGGTGAATGGATCGCTATCGAGTGAATAAATGATTTTTTATGGCCGGAATTGGATGGTATTGATCTGGACAACGTTTACTTTCAACAAGACGGTGCTACGTGCCACACAAGCAACGAAATCATTGATCTTTTACGATTGAATATCAAAATAACACCTCTTATTAGAAAACCTTGTAGTATATAATATAATAAGAAATCTGTGTCATGTCTTGTAATTCGTTGTCGTGTAAATACAGTTGGGTTCCCAAAGGGCAAGGGCAAAGACATTCGACTAAATAACGCCCAGTGTTCTGGGTAGTACACTGATGTAACTTAATGTCAGATTAAGGGTAGGCACCTACCCTACAGTGTTACATTACGGTAGGGTATTAGGCAGACTCATCAAAATAGCTAAACCCTTCGGTAAACTGATGTTCAAATGTCCCGACTTGCCCACTACATTATATCTGGAGATTCCAGAAATACCTTTTATAATTGGATTTGATGTTTCCTGCGAGTTTAGATTTTCGGAATAGTGTTCAAAGTTTTGTGACGAACTGGGAAATTCTAAAAAATAAAAAAGTAAAATGAGCGCATTTGTGGTAAAATGAGGCCTACGTGTGGTGAAATGAGGCACACGAGTGGTAAAATAAGCCATGTGATAAAATGAGACGTCTGTTACATAAAATGAGATGTTAGTATGTTAAAAATGTGTTAAGTGGTAAATAATCCGTAGGTGTAATAAAATAAAGCGCATGGTTGGTAAAATGAAACGTATGTTTGGTAAAATGAGACGTATGTTTGGTAAAATGAGACGTATGTTTGGTAAAATGAGACGCATGTGTGGTAAAATGAGGCATATATGTGGTAAAATGAGGCGTACATTTGGTGAAATGAGACTCACGAGTGGTAAAATAAGCCATGTGATAAAATGAGACGTCTGTTACATAAAATGAGATGTTAGTATGTTAAAAATATGTTAAGTGGTAAATAATCCGTAGGTGTAATAAAATAAAGCGCATGGTTGGTAAAATGAGACGTATGTTTGGTAAAATGAGACGCATGTGTGGTAAAATGAGGCATATACGTGGTAAAATGAGACGTATGTTTGGTAAAATGAGACGCATGTGTGGTAAAATGAGGCATATACGTGGTAAAATGAGACGTATGTTTGGTAAAATGAGACGCATGTGTGGTAAAATGAGGCATATATGTGGTAAAATGAGACGTATGTTTGGTAAAATGAGACGCATGTGTGGTAAAATGAGGCATATACGTGGTAAAATGAGACGTATGTTTGGTAAAATGAGACGCATGTGTGGTAAAATGAGGCATATACGTGGTAAAATGAGACGTATGTTTGGTAAAATGAGACGCATGTGTGGTAAAATGAGGCATATATGTGGTAAAATGAGACGTATGTTTGGTAAAATGAGACGCATGTGTGGTAAAATGAGGCATATACGTGGTAAAATGAGACGTATGTTTGGTAAAATGAGACGCATGTGTGGTAAAATGAGGCATATATGTGGTAAAATGAGACGTATGTTTGGTAAAATGAGACGCATGTGTGGTAAAATGAGGCATATACGTGGTAAAATGAGACGTATGTTTGGTAAAATGAGACGCATGGGTGGTAAAATGAGGCATATATGTGGTAAAATGAGACGTATGTTTGGTAAAATGAGACGCATGTGTGGTAAAATGAGGCATATACGTGGTAAAATGAGACGTATGTTTGGTAAAATGAGACGCATGTGTGGTAAAATGAGGCATATATGTGGTAAAATGAGGCGTACATTTGGTGAAATGAGACTCACGAGTGGTAAAATAAGCCATGTGATAAAATGAGACGTGTGTTACGTAAAATGAGATGTTAAAAATACGTTATGTGGTAAGTAATCCGTAGGTGTAATAAAATAAAGCGTATGGGTGGTGAAGAATGTAATATTATTTCTCCATTCCACATTGTGAAAATGAACACAACCCCATTGTTAGGTAAGTTTTAGTGTTGCCGTCGTAAAAATAACACGATGAAGTCATTCGAATAGTACCTACTGCCTACCTGTGCGCAGAGCAATATATTAAGGCATAATGGAGCAACACAAATCAAATGTTTATATTTCTTATAAGTTATGCGCAATATAACAACTTTAGTGCACTAGTACACCTACCTAAGCATTTTCTAGAATATTCTTTTTTTAATGAAGTGGCACTTATAATAGCTTTATATTAGTAATAATTATTTTAATTGTATTTAATCATTATTGACGACCTCCGTAGCCGAACGGTCAAGAGCAACGGCTGCGCGACCTTATACATACCACTTAAGTTCATTTTGGATTTGAGATCAAAATATCCAAACAAACTTTATTAATTAAACATCATTAAATTAATTATTATTTTTTTGGTAAACTAATGTTTAAGACAAGATTTTTTATGCATAGCACAAAGGGTAACAATTATTTTACAAGCAATAATTATTATAAAATAAAGTTGGTTGTTTTCAGGTGAAAAAATGTAACAAGCAGTAATTGTTGAATGAAACACTAGTATATATTGAATTATTTCGCGGATAAGAGATAAGCCGCCATAGCTCAGTGGTTAGAGCTGTCGACCGGAAATCGAAGGGACACGGGTTCGAGTCCCGTTGGCGTCATGTATCTATTATCAGGAGATTTTTCAATGTGGATGAGTGTTTCAGGCGAATAATTATTGCTTGTAAAATAATTTTTATCATTAAATTAAGTTGATTTTCGTTATTATTCATTTTTTTACTAAATTCAAATGTAAAATTTTCCTCTTTCGAATCTATATTTCCATTCTTTAAAGTTAAATTCATTCTTTAACATTCAAATAAAGTTATTGATTTTAATTTAGGGATACGATACGTGTGCAATTTACTTAACTGAGAAATCAAATATAGATTTCTTCGTTATTTATATATTTACGCCCCTGTGGTATTTTACATGAAATAACTAAAAATGTAAGTAATCCAGTTGTGGTAACTAGGTATTTTTTGTACATTGTAACAAGTACATGGTATTGATTTTAAAAATAAATAACGTTACAAAACTCACTTCTTTAAAATGATAAATAGGATTAAATTATATAAGAATAAAAATTTAAGAATATTTATAAAAAATAAAGAAACATAGGAAAAGATGAATATTCATTACGGAGAGGTTAACTCGAACAATTCGGAAAAACAATTACGAAGATTTCTTTTCATCACTAATACAGAATTTTAAACATGTCTACAACATTCCCAAATGTATTACCAAAATTATGCAGTCTTTTTATGGGTGTATAAGCTTGTTTTAAAATTGTCACAGAAAAAGGTAGCACTTTGTCTCCAATTTCTGGTGGGCGCATAAAATTGTCACAGAAAAAGATAACACTTTGTCTCGTATTCTTTGTGGGTACATAAAATTGCCACAGAAAAGGTAGTACTTTGTCTCGTATTCTTTGTGGGTACATAAAATTGCCACAGAAAAGGTAGCACTTTGTCTCGTATTCTTTGTGGGTACATAAAATTGCCACAGAAAAGGTAGCACTTTGTCTCGTATTCATTGTGGGTACATAAAATTGCCACAGAAAAGGTAGCACTTTGTCTCGTATTCTTTGTGGGTACATAAAATTGCCACAGAAAAGGTAGCACTTTGTCTCGTATTCTTTGTGGGTACATAAAATTGCCACAGAAAAGGTAGCACTTTGTCTCGTATTCATTGTGGGTACATAAAATTGCCACAGAAAAGGTAGCACTTTGTCTCGTATTCTTTGTGGGTACATAAAATTGCCACAGAAAAGGTAGCACTTTGTCTCGTATTCTTTGTGGGTACATAAAATTGCCACAGAAAAGGTAGCACTTTGTCTCGTATTCTTTGTGGGTACATAAAATTGCCACAGAAAAGGTAGCACTTTGTCTCGTATTCTTTGTGGGTACATAAAATTGCCACAGAAAAGGTAGCACTTTGTCTCGTATTCTTTGTGGGTACATAAAATTGCCACAGAAAAGGTAGCACTTTGTCTCGTATTCTTTGTGGGTACATAAAATTGCCACAGAAAAGGTAGCACTTTGTCTCGTATTCTTTGTGGGTACATAAAATTGCCACAGAAAAGGTAGCACTTTGTCTCGTATTCTTTGTGGGTACATAAAATTGCCACAGAAAAGGTAGCACTTTGTCTCGTATTCTTTGTGGGTACATAAAATTGCCACAGAAAAGGTAGCACTTTGTCTCGTATTCATTGTGGGTACATAAAATTGCCACAGAAAAGGTAGCACTTTGTCTCGTATTCTTTGTGGGTACATAAAATTGCCACAGAAAAGGTAGCACTTTGTCTCGTATTCTTTGTGGGTACATAAAATTGCCACAGAAAAGGTAGCACTTTGTCTCGTATTCATTGTGGGTACATAAAATTGCCACAGAAAAGGTAGCACTTTGTCTCGTATTCTTTGTGGGTACATAAAATTGCCACAGAAAAGGTAGCACTTTGTCTCGTATTCTTTGTGGGTACATAAAATTGCCACAGAAAAGGTAGCACTTTGTCTCGTATTCTTTGTGGGTACATAAAATTGCCACAGAAAAGGTAGCACTTTGTCTCGTATTCTTTGTGGGTACATAAAATTGCCACAGAAAAGGTAGCACTTTGTCTCGTATTCATTGTGGGTACATAAAATTGCCACAGAAAAGGTAGCACTTTGTCTCGTATTCTTTGTGGGTACATAAAATTGCCACAGAAAAGGTAGCACTTTGTCTCGTATTCTTTGTGGGTACATAAAATTGCCACAGAAAAGGTAGCACTTTGTCTCGTATTCATTGTGGGTACATAAAATTGCCACAGAAAAGGTAGCACTTTGTCTCGTATTCTTTGTGGGTACATAAAATTGCCACAGAAAAGGTAGCACTTTGTCTCGTATTCTTTGTGGGTACATAAAATTGCCACAGAAAAGGTAGCACTTTGTCTCGTATTCTTTGTGGGTACATAAAATTGCCACAGAAAAGGTAGCACTTTGTCTCGTATTCTTTGTGGGTACATAAAATTGCCACAGAAAAGGTAGCACTTTGTCTCGTATTCTTTGTGGGTACATAAAATTGCCACAGAAAAGGTAGCACTTTGTCTCGTATTCTTTGTGGGTACATAAAATTGCCACAGAAAAGGTAGCACTTTGTCTCGTATTCTTTGTGGGTACATAAAATTGCCACAGAAAAGGTAGCACTTTGTCTCGTATTCTTTGTGGGTACATAAAATTGCCACAGAAAAGGTAGCACTTACATTGCTAACGCTGGCTTAACCTTATGCGATACATCAAAATAATGTACTACGAAATTGTGTATCTTAAAAAAGCCACCCATAACCAATAACCCCCAGTAACGCCGGGTACACGTCAACTAGTTTGTAATAATAATGTCTAACGCTAAATGATGTTGATCTAGAAGTAATAACAATCCGTCTTTGATTATATTCTTATTTGACAAAACAGAATGTATAACAATTAACAGGTATCACACAAATTTCGACTATCATAATACGGGCATGTTACTGACTAGTGTGGTAGTTGAAAAGCATATTAAAAAACTTATAATTTTATAGTCTGCACACGGCTTAGAGCTATAGTGAGCAAACTTTATAGATTGAAGTTTTTTGTTCCACCAAATACCCTTAGAATAGTATACCTGTCATTGGCGGAATCCCTAATAAGATATGGAATAACTTCATGGGGACATTCAACAAAAACAAATCTTCTTTCAGTCCAAAATGTACAATATTCTTTGGTAAAATTATTATTAAACAAAACTAAATACGAATAAAGAAATGATGTACCGAAGTCATTACTGTACAATTCTTTAAATTTATTATCTGTTCGTGCTATATTGTGGCTTAAAATTGCGAGTCAGCATACATCTCAATCTGAACATAATAAAATAGTGACACATGTTCATAATACAAGACTAATTGCAAACGATTGACTTGTAGTTCCCAGATACCTGAATAAATACGGTTAAAGAACTCTAGAATAACTCGTTCCAATAATTTACAACATGTTACCAATAATATTAATAATATTCGGATGATTTATATAGCGCCGTTTTTGTGCAAAATCACCTCAAGGACGCTGTACAAATATATAATACACTTCTACAATGATCTACTAATTTAAATACTCAATAATATTATCATTCAATTTATAAAAACAGTTTATTTATAAACAAGTTCTGCTGGGTAATTATTATTATGTGTGACAGCTGTTTCGCCCTCAAAAGCTGTGAATTGACTCACAGAAGGAAATGTATGTTAAAAAAATGGTTATGTGAAAGAATTTTTTTGTACTAATGTAATTATGTGTAGGTATATTTTATGTGGTAACCGGATAAATCATCACAATGATAATTCATCACATCTTTAAAAAGTTATATAAAGTCATGGAAAGTGATGAAACAAAAACTTTATTAACTGGGTTATGTAGGTTAGGTTAGGTTAGGTTAGGCTAAAAAAAAATTTTTTTCATCGTTTCAAATGACTTTATATCACTTTTTAAAAGTGTGTTGAATTGTCACTGTGTTGAGTTATCATGGAACCATTTTATGTACTTGTTAAAATTGTATATGTATTTAAAAAGTAATTGTTAAAATAACCCGTTGACAAACTGATATCAATCAGTTTAAAGGGACTTAATAGTAAAAACTGTATATTTGAAAGTTAATAAATAAAATAAATCTTAACTTTACCATGCGATGTAAGAATATAATTTATTTCCAAGTAGTTATTACTTATGTGAAGCAATAATAAGAATTGTAATGCCGTGCCCCGAAGTACGCAAATGCAGCACGTCATTTATATCCACTAATTAGATGGCTGTATGGGTTTTAATTACATTTAATACTAGTATTTATGTTCCAGTCTTTCCAGGGCATAACACTAATCAGATTTTGTAATATTATGTTGCGTGATGCAAGGATTGTTAAGTTATAGGTACGAGTGTGCCTACAGTCAACGTTATCCATGGGATGGCTTACAGGTTAAATCATGACGGAATAGAATATCAAAATATATTACTATAGTAACAAATAATTCATACAGTGTGCAATATAGTTGTGAACGAGGAATACTTGGAGCAGGTGGATGAGTTTGTGTATTTAGGAAGTATGTTCTAGAGAGATGGGAAGGATGACAGAGACATTGGAAGAAGGGTAAATGCAGGTAACTCCATTAATGGAGGACTGAACGCAGTTGGCGCTAACAAAAAATTGTCCACACCAGCGAAGTTAGCAGTCCACAATGGAGTGCTGATATCTACCCTGATGTATGGAAGTGAAGCATGGAAGTGGCAGAGAAAGGATGAAAGTAGATTGAATGCTGTTGAAATGAGATCCCTGAAGCGTATGTGTGGTAAAGGCATGTATGATCGTGTGAGAAATGTGGAGATCCGCAAAGAGTGCAAGGCTAATGATTAAGATTAAGAAAGGGACGCGTATATGGTTTGGGCATGTAGAGCGAATGAGCGAAGAAAGGAGTGTAAGGAGAATATTTGATGCTAATGCGAATGGTAGCAGAAGTCGGGGACGCCCGAGGAAGACATGGCACGTTCAAGTGAATCAGATACTCGAGTCGGGCCACGTCAAGAGTCAGAATAATAGAAGAGAAATTGGAAAATTGAGCTTACTTAAATGACACACGGACACGCCCATATCACACTTCTATCGGTTTAATTCATCAGTGGAGTTTTAAGAGTTTTATAGTATCAAAAAAAATGTTGGCACCTTTCCAGAAACGTGAAGAATCACTGCAGCAAATTCATCGTAAATATTATATTATTATTTGGAAACGAGGAATCCTGAAGACGATGATTAATGACGATGACAGATAGCTCGCACATTTCCAGTTTCTCTCTTTGTGAGAGTAAAACAGGCTTATTTAATCTGTCTTCAATCCACAACTAGCTGTCCTCTAAATATAGGGATCGATGCAAATGACGTTTTCCGTTCTCGTTTTCTTTAAGGCGAAGCTTAATGCCAAATCACTATTTTGATTAATAAGTATAACGAATTGTTGTACATTATGAATACCAAAAAATATGCTTTAGATAAATTGAAGGTTTTCCTATCGTTTCACTTGAGTAGAATACAAATAAAAAATAAATTACTCAATAAAAATATAAATGTAAACTACTAAAAAACTTTTTTTTTTAATAGTTATGTATGAACGCATAAAGGAAACAATTTTTAAAAAATACAGTTTTATAGCTAAGATTATCTGTGACAGTTTCACTTGATTACCTTTTTTGTTTTCTTATAAAATTATTTACAAAATAAATAAAAACCAGTTTTGTGCTTGAAATCCAACGTTTCTAGACCCCGTTTGTCAAGCGATTTTAATGCCTATTACCTACAATATAAGGCATACCAAGAATATACACATTTTTGGCTTGTAGCTTCCTCTTAATGCCCCGTAGTAAGCGTTCAGAGATGGTTTGAAGGGGAGCTAGGTAAATACGAATGTTAGAGGGAGCGCGCTAATATTAAAAATGACAATAACCAAGCGAAAATTGTGAAGATATTTAATAAAACACGACTCGTTTGAAATAGAGCAATAATCTCTGGACAAATGCTTTAGTCGCGTTTAAAGATACACAGGAAAATAAACTTTTTCGTGCCTATAACAACATATTAATAACGAAACGTGTTTTTAATTATAAGCAATAATAAGATTAAAAAAAACATGTTTTTACCTGTCGCAAATGACATCTACACAATATAGGTATATAAAAACACACGCGTATTCGAATACAATGTTGTGTTAAAATTTCAAAGCAAGCAAGAAGAACTTTCAGAGATTTGTGATTTTGAACAAACGAACTTTTACATTTATATAGATTAATAATAAAAACAATACCGTATTAAAATATTTTGAGTAAAACGGTTTGAAAAATATACAAAACGTTTTTCAATTATAAAATTAGCGGAGGGCACCAGATTTTATTTTTCTAGACGATGAATTAGTAACTTCCCGAGGAATCCCTCTAGAAACGTGTGAGATTTCAGTAACACGTTCATCAGAAATAATTAAATTAAACCCCACGAAAAGATTGTCTAGGCCTGCCAGGGCAAAGCCGACCATAAGTCCGTCCATTACGCCGGGCCGCGCGCCGAATATTGTTTTTACACGACTTCATCACGTACGTCGTTAAGGTTTGCACTTTACTTTAGAGATTTCATAGGGCAAATTCAACCCAAAACACCGGGGCAGCGCGTCGCATATTTTTGTGCACGGCTGATTCACTTAAGTCGTTAAGATTCTGGCTTTATTTTAGGGTATTGTCTCGTCTTAAAAGCAAATCAATAGTCATTGAATTTAAATAGGCCAATACAAAATAAGCGCACACGGAAATGACCTAAAAACAATGCACGGTGTCCGGAAACTCGAAGTACCTACCTACAAGCGGGAAATTGGTAATTCTACATCACTTATGGAGTCGATTTTGTGGTATAACATTTTTTATTATGAGCAACATTTTTTTCGAATAAATCGACTCCGAAGTTGGAATTGCGTCGCAGCTTAGACCCGCCCCCAAAAGTTTTAAAATGTGTCGAAGCGTAGACCCGCCCCCAAAAGTTTAAAAATTTGTCGAAGCGTAGACCCGCCCCCGAAAGTTTTAAAATGTGTCGAAGCGTAGACCCGCCCCCAAAAGTTTTAAAATGTGTCGAAGCGTAGACCCGCACCCAAAAGTTTTAAAATGTGTCGAAACGTAGACCCGCCCCCAAAAGTTTTAAAATGTGTCGAAGCGTAGACACGCCCCCAAAAGTTTTAAAATGTGTCGAAGCGTAGACCCGCCCCCAAAAGTTTTAAAATGTGTCGAAGCGTAGACCCGCCCCCAAAAGTTTTAAAATGTGTCGAAGCGTAGACCCGCCCCCAAAAGTTTTAAAATGTGTCGAAGCGTAGACCCGCCCCCAAAAGTTTTAAAATGTGTCGAAGCGTAGACCCGCCCTCAAAAGTTTTAAAATGTGTCGAAGCGTAGACCCGCCCCCAAAAGTTTTAAAATTTGTCGAAGCGTAGACCCGCCCCCAAAAGTTTTCAAATTTGTCAAAGCGTAGAGCCTTCAAAAGTTTTAAAATGTGTCGAAGCGTAGACCCGCCCCCAAAAGTTTTCAAATTTGTCAAAGCGTAGAGCCTTCAAAAGTTTTAAAATGTGTCGAAGCGTAGACCCGCCCCCAAAAGTTTTTTTAACCCTGTAATTGCTGAAAAAATCGAAATGCTTAGATCTCAAAACATACTATTTATTTTTATATATACAGTTTACAAAAGTTTTGTTAACACCTCACTAAGAAAACCTGTGCTGAGGTGTTCACATGTAAAAACATTCGTCATAAGTAAAAACTTATCATCGTCCTTGAGGTAATTAATTAATTGACATCTACAATTCCAGTGTAAATCTGCGCCCTCATCCAATTCCAAATCCAAGTTACACTTAATTCGTCCTCCAACAATTCCTACACATCGAAATGATATTTTTAAAACTTTGGTCAAATTGTTGTATTGTGGCATTGTCCTGTTGTGGTTGTTCACGGAGCTTGATACCGGACGTTATTGTCCTACGTGCAAACTGGATATATTTCTGTCAAATCGTTATATTATTATTACATTTCTAGGGATTATGTATTCAGTGTAAGCGACAATATTCCGCTGTATTCAACAATAATAGTGATTAGTTTATCCGTAAGATTATAGAAGTTGGAGAGCGCCATTTTACAATAATAATTTCCATGCGGTTTGCGGCCGATTGACAACTAAAATGTCAACCGATTACGTTAAGATGCATGACGCTGACTTAATGACTGTTTGAATTGTGGATTGCTACATGTCGTATTGAAATAACAGTGGAGTGATATTGCTCAAACAGATTTCATGTAGAATAATCTAGAGATAACGTCAAATACAGGGTTTTCCAATAAGAGGTGTTCTTTTGATATTCAATCGTAAAAGATCAATGGTTTCGTTGATTGTGTGGCACGTAGCGCCGTCTTGTTGAAAGTAAACGTTATCCAGATCAATACCATCCAATTCCGGCCATAAAAAATCATTAATCATCTCTCGATAGCGCAATCCATTCACCGTAACTGTTGCTCCGGCCTCATTTTCGAAAAAGTAAGGTCCGATGACTCCGCCGGACCATAAACCGCACCAAACAGTCACACGTTGAGGATAGAGAGGCTTTTCAACAATAACTCTTGGGTTTTCCGAGCCCCGGATACGACAATTTTGCTTGTTGACGAAGCCACCGAGGTGGAAATGGGCCTCATCACTCAAGATGATTTGCATTTAATTCACTCAAGTGAATTTTAATAATTTCAATGCGTTGTTGAAGCGCGTATCGTTCCATTTTTATTAATGGCGTAGTTTCTACTTGTCAAATGTCAAAAAATGGCAGCTTCAAAAGTAACATCTAGCGAAATAGCGGGCTTTTCAAAATAACACCTCTTATTGGAAAACCTGTACAAGCGACAAAATGCAATCCATGATTGTATAGTATATTTAATATAACTAACCAACACGCGAGCAAATGAGTATTTCTGATTTATTGAAATACTGTTAAAACGTGTTTGGAATCCATTTCCTGATAAAATAGCAGTCAATTCAGAATATATCATCTCTAAACAGATAAAGTAAATAAAGTCGCTAACCGCATCTATCTGTTTGTGCGCTTTGTTCTTCTAAACTACCAACGGATTTTCATAGAGTTTTTACTATCACTTAGAGAATTTCTTCCGGAAGGTTTATATATTTAATATATGCATATTCTATATAATCTATATTCTCAAAATTTTACTCCAATACATTCACAATCTCGAGCAACGCCGGGTACACATCAGCTAGTAATCAATAATATAATGACGAAATGCCACAATATTAGAATTTTTACGAACACGTGTTCCGCCGTCCTCATAACACATTCGCGTTTTACTGATACTTTGTTAGGAAATCTGTAAATTCATTCGTTAAAAGTCTGCAGTCCCGTTCTCGACAGGAATTCGAATAATTTGTGCAGATTTTTAATAAATTAACAGTATTTCGCTACAGTAAGGCA
Organism: Hesperophylax magnus; assembly: GCA_026573805.1. NCBI lineage: Eukaryota > Metazoa > Arthropoda > Insecta > Trichoptera > Limnephilidae > Hesperophylax > Hesperophylax magnus. The sequence goes on along the minus strand of JAIUSX010000230.1, from coordinate 1,010,943 downwards.
AAGGTTTGAAGCGCATTACATCTTCGCAGGATGTGAATGTTCGTTTTTAAACGAACCGCCTGGCGTAGGGACACTAAAAATGAGCGAGGTGGGTAAATTATAACAGATTTGGCCGCATAAATAACTATTACACTATTTAGTTATACACTTTTACAAATGTGTTATAATTTACCCACTTCACTCATTTTTAGCGTCGCTACGCAACCCCAATTGAAGGCGGTTCGTTTCCAAACAGACATTTAGGACGGGTTGTTTCGGAGAATTTGAACAATTCTTCAAATTTCAACGCTCATTTTCAAGTTCTGTGAATGATTTTTTCGAATTCTGTTTTTATTTCAGTTTTTTCAAGCAACTAGCCTATAATGATATAATACCAGAACTTGAATAGGACTTTCACAGAACCCGAAAAAGAACGTTGAAATTTGATGAATTGTTCAAATTCTCCGAAACAACCCGTCCTTAGTGCCTGCGCAGAAAAATTCAGACGGTGGATTGCGCTGTAAACCGTTGCCTTACTTTGGCAAACTTTTATCTGCACAGGGTCTGGTTATTTCACCGTGCGCTCTTCGGCGGTCAACATACTCCAGATTTCATATTAGGGCAAGCCTATCAATTTGAATGTTTTTTTGATATTTCAAATCTTTATTTGTCTCTTAAACGGGCAACCGCCGAATATAATAAGAAACGATTTTAGAAAAAAATCAGTACAATTGCTTCTCAGTGAATCATAACTTTATAAATATTTTTTTCCAACTATTGAGGACAAAAACTACTCTGCATGTCCGTACGAAGCTAAACATTACTTAGTGAATTCTTAATATAAACCATTACATGATATTTATTATGAAGTTTTTTTTTGCATTGACGTGACTTCCACCCACGCGTTTGTATTTTTATTACAGCAGAGTCATTCTCATTACACAAGGGGCATGTTTACTGTTTACAAATTTACTGAAATCTGTAATAGCTATAATTAATATGTAATATAATATTGAATATGTTAGCTAACAAAATCAAATACAAAATTCAGGTATAAACTAAAAACTTACGTTTTTAAGCTGTCTAAATTAAATATACCATTCCTGAGAGAAAGTCCAATTATATCCAATTTTCCAATTATGTCCTAAATCCTGTATTTAATTTCGTTAATAAACAATTAGATAATGTTAATTAAGTGTTAATCTCAAGTGACCTACCAGGTAAGTATGGTACTGTATATTATTTCCGGTGACCGGATAAATCATCAAAATGATAATTCATCACATCTTTAAAAAGTTATATAAAGTCATGGAAAGTGATTAAACAAAAACTTTATTAACTGGGTTAAGTAGGTTAGGTTAGCTTGGGTTAGGTTAGGTTTAAATTATTTTTTTCATGGTTTCTAATGACTTTATATCACTTTTTAAAAGTGTGTTGAATTGTCACTGTGTTGAGTTATCATGGAACCATTATTTCCATATATAGTTAGTAATAACATAGATAATTGTAGAAATGTATTATATATTTGTACAGCGCCCTCGAGGTGATTTTGCACAAAAACGGCGCTATACAAATCATCCAAATTTGATTATTATTATTATTATTATTAAAGTGACTAACAATAACATCCATTCACAATTCGGTTCAGTTCAATTCGGAGTGGTGATGTTACACCAGGGCGATACTGAGAGAATCTTACACTCTGGAACGTGCCGCAAATATAGGTAACAAATATTATTTTTAATTAATAAATTGTTATATACCACAAATTAAACATATAATATTTGTAAAGCGGTGCCCCGACAAGGCAAGGGTCCTGGGTTCAAGTCCTAGATGTGACCGTACTTTTTCTGATATTTCGGTTTCAAATTTTCGTTTAAGAATCGCTAATATTGTCATCAATAATTAAATTTTACTCATCAAGTTATTCCAAAAATAAAATTTACTTGCGCACGCCGGGGTTTGAACCCGCGACCTCCAGATACTACGCTGTGCTAGAACATTGTTCTGTCGTGTGGTATCTAAACATTTTTTTGCCCAAAGTAAAGTCAATTTTTCCTAACCACCGGAAAATTTTTAAAAACTTTTCAAATATTGAAATTCTTTCATGAAAAGATGACCAATCTCATTCTTCTGGAGCCTATGTCGTTAGGGCTTATTTATTTTTATTTTATTTATTTATTATAAACGCCCTGTAGGGCTTTTACATATATGTGTACTTAAGGCGATGCCATACGTAGTAATGCAAAATCATGTGTTTTTGGTTTGAAAATTTGGTCGCCTAGAAATGTTTCAGATGCTTTAATTAAATGCGGCGAGTAGAATACATCCTGACCTTTGAAATAATCGAGTATTTTTTAGATAAGTCTTTTTATAAGCCCAGAAAAACAAGACAAAAGGCACAAAACAAAATAAAAGGCACTTTTTGGCTATGTTTTTTTTTGCATAAATCAAAAAAGGTGGATGGTGTTAAGGGGGAATTTAAGCCTTATCGCCATCTACGTAAGGTGTGTTATTGATAGCGGTTCGATTCAAAATATTACACGACGTAGTGCATCGCCTTAACATGATATACTGCATGATACAAAGACACGGGAGTTTTTTAAAGTTTAGATAACTAAATTTAAATACAAATCTATAACAAATTAACACATCACATGGCTTACTGACAAAAAACTAACAAAGAACTTGACCACTCGGGCTTTGGCTGTTTCCGTAGTTTGTGTGCCTTAGGAATTTGTCACTTTGAAAAAAATATTGGTTTTATTTCCGCTTTGCAATTAAATGCGCATGTATTATCTGTTTCTATCAAAAACTTAAGATTACATTGTACAGAGTTGTCTGTTCCTTATAATATTATTTTATGCCAAATTCAATTATAATATGCTTATGCAAAATGGCGACATCACTTTTCATTCAAATTGGAATAGACCACACTTCCTGGTTTTAAAATAATACACATATAGTGCTACTTAAAAAATAAGATAGGAGCTAACACTTTTATACACTTTTGAGTGGTTTTTCACAAAAAGCGTGTAGTATAAATTATTCAACTGTTATTTGAATGTAACTAACTAACTAACTAACCATTACAGCAGAGAGGACGGACCGTCAAACAACTCGGTCTTGGCACACACTTCTTGCCTCATTCACATTCACACATCGTCTCGTACATACTCTTCTATTATTCTGACTCTTGACATGGCCCGACACAAGTATCTGATTCATTTGATCATGTCTTCCTCGGGCTTCCCCGACTTCTGCTACCATTCGCATTTGCGTTATTAGGGGGCATACTTTGGCACACAAATAGAATACGAAAGGGGTAGGTACTGGATTAATATATTTATAGAGCCATCGATTTTCAATCTACAACATACATTTAGGGGTTGTTTTGAATAGGACGTTGGGCTGTGGCCAACAAAAATGACCAAGACAAACTGAACGTCATTTTTTAGATTCATTAAACCTCATTTGTTAAGATGACGTTAATATGGCACAAGAGTCTCGCAGTCTTTGGGACTATGGGACTTGTGATGTATGGTAATAAGTTGAGTATTTAAGCGATAGATGGCGCTAGTCATAAAGCTTACTCCAGAGTCCTCACATGTCGCTAGGGTGTAACAAGTACTTGTGAGATGATATTGACAGGGAACAAGCTTCTCCAAACAGAGAATTACCAATCCTCGGGTAATGAACAGTGTAGCTAAATCCAGTCCTATTAATTGTAACGTAAATAAACACAATTATAACAAAGAACCTTTTACTTTTTACAGAGAGTTCCCAATACCGAAATCTGCATGTTAAAGCAGATATAACAGGACTAAATGATGATGTGAATATGGCACAAGATTCTCGGAGTCATTGGGGCTATGGGACTAAATGATGATGTGAATATGGCACAAGATTCTCGGAGTCATTGGGGCTATGGGACTAAATGATGATGTGAATATGGCACAAGATTCTCGGAGAGTCTCGGAGTCATTGGGACTATGGGACTAAATGATGATTTTAATACGGGACAAGAGTCTCGGAGTCATTGGGACTATGGGACTAAATGATGATTTTAATACGGCACAAGAGTCTCGGAGTCATTGGGATTATGGTACTAAATGATGATGTAAATATGGCACGAGAGTCTCGGAGTCATTGGGACTATGGGACTAAATGATGATGTAAATATGGCACGAGAGTCTCGGAGTCATTGGGACTATGGGACTAAATGATGATTTTAATACGGCACAAGAGTCTCGAAGTCATTGGGACTATGGGACGAAATGATGATTTTAATACGGCATAAGAGTCTCGGAGTCATTGGGACTATGGTACTAATTGATGATGTGAATATGGCACAAGAGTCTCGGAGTCATTGGGACTATGGGACTAAATGATGATGTGAATATGGCACGAGAGTCTCGGAGTCATTGGGACTATGGGACTAAATGATGATTTTAATACGGGACAAGAGTCTCGGAGTCATTGGGACTATGGGACTAAATGATGATTTTAATACGGCACAACAGTCTCGGAATCATTGGGACTATGGTACTAAATGATGATGTAAATATGGCACGAGAGTCTCGGAGTCATTGGGACTATGGGACTAAATGATGATTTTAATACGGGACAACAGTCTCGGAGTCATTGGGACTATGGGACTAAATGATGATTTTAATACGGCACAAGAGTCTCGGAGTCATTGGGACTATGGGACGAAATGATGATTTTAATACGGCACAAGAGTGTCGGAGTCATTGGGACTATGGTACTAAATGATGATGTGAATATGGCACAAGAGTCTCGGAGTCATTGGGACTATGGGACTAAATGATGATTTTAATACGGCACAACAGTCTCGGAGTCATTGGGACTATGGTACTAAATGATGATGTAAATATGGCACGAGAGTCTCGGAGTCATTGGGACTATGGGACTAAATGATGATTTTAATACGGCACAAGAGTCTCGGAGTCATTGGGACTATGGGACGAAATGATGATTTTAATACGGCACAAGAGTCTCGGAGTCATTGGGACTATGGTACTAAATGATGATGTGAATATGGCACAAGAGTCTCGGAGTCATTGGGACTATGGGACTAAATGGAGAGTTTTGAGACTGGAGGAAAATAGGAGAAAACTATATAACCTCTAGCGGAGAAACCGGTTTGCATTGTAGTAGTTGTCAGTGTGATTAAAGGATGGCGTGGATATGCATCGAAGAACTTTATTTTTCCGCGTTTCACTTCGCATTCAGCGTTATAGCATTATGTCAATCACGGCGATACATGCCAGGGTTGGATTCGCGGGAAATTAGAGATGTTCGATATTTCCGTCTCGGTTCATGGAACCGGTTCCTTCTTGTCACCGGAACCGTGGATATTATTTCCGTAACTGGTTATTTTTGGAACCGAATATTTATCAAAAATTAAAAATATTGTAAAAACGCGACAATATATTTTTGATTCCGTTTTTTTTAAATTTATTTATTAACGGAGCACTGTCCAATTATGCAATACATATAAGACGCAATAAAAAAATAAATATACACAGAAAAAAACATTTGCAATATTTATATTTATTTTTACAATAATATCTACCTAATTAATTCTATGCTTATTGTCTACTAGCTGACGTTTACCCGGCGTTGCTGGGGTTTATCCGTAAGAGATCATCATATACCATTGCCTCTCGGCCTATTTAAGGTATACAAATCCGTAGTACATTATTTTGATGTATTTAATGCTTATTTCAACTTGATTACAATACATCGACTTCTCTATTTCCTATAAATGTAATATGCATGTATTAATTGTCTGTATGATAGTGAAAAACCTTTTTAAAATCCGTTGCGTAGTTTCAAAGAACTAAGCGCATAAACAGACAGACGCATAAAGCAATTTTATTTTATCCTATTTAGAGATGATGCTACAAAGTAAATTAACTTTTTTATTCTAATTTAAATCAGGATAAGAATGTCCTGATTCCTGTTATGACTAAAGATTATCCGGGTATATCCCGTTTCAATCGAGTTCCTGCTGTTCCCAGTACTCTCGGTTTTCCGGGTCTGTGGTCACCCTTGTAATACACACTATCAATAACTGGCAATATCGGTTCTCTTTCAAATTCGTATAACGTAGATGACACATTACGCTATACGCATCATGGCTTAGCCTATTTCCTAACCATACACTACCAATGGGAATTTATGGCGAGCTATATGCTGAAATAGGCCAAGTCATATAGCACGCTTATGGCGTGGTCTGTCAAACGCTTAAATTACACTTCTACTTTCTGATGTAATTTTACACTCAAATGCTACATTTGACCTATATATTTTAACCTCAACCCTTCAGGCCTCAGAAGGACGTTACTGACCACAAACATCATATTCCATTAGAGGCTCTGAAGGACACATCTGACCGGGGAGTCCATACATTACAAAAGCATTTTAAACTTTTTTCTTAATGTTTAGATATGTATTTTTTCTATAATGTTTAGATATGTATTTTTTCTTTAATGTTTAGATATGGATTTTTTCTAGAATTTTTAGATCTGTATTTTCTATAATGATTAGATATGTTTTTTTATAATGATTAGATATGTATTTTTTCTATAATGTTTAGATATGTTTTTTTTTCTATAATGATTAGATATGTATTTTTTCTATAATGTTTAGATATGTATTTTTTCTATAATGATTAGATATGTATTTTTTCTATAATATTTAGATATGATTTTTTTTTTTAATATTTAGATATATATTTCTTCTTTAATGATTGTATATGTAATTTTTCTATAACGTTTAGATATGTATTTTTTCTTTAATGTTTAGATATGGATTTTTTCTAGAATTTTTAGATCTGTATTTTCTATAATGATTAGATATGTTTTTTTATAATGATTAGATATGTATTTTTTCTATAATGTTTAGATATGTTTTTTTTTCTATAATGATTAGATATGTATTTTTTCTATAATGTTTAGATATGTATTTTTTCTATAATGATTAGTTGCATTTTCTTAGTCATTAAAAAGATAAATAATTATTCTTCTCAGTTTGTCTAAAATATTTATACATAATTAAATTAATAAAATCCAAAAAACTGTCAAAGTGTACGATTACGAATTGGCGAGAATTTTCATTGACAGTTCGAAAATTATTATATTATTTTGTTCTTAAAATGGCATAAAATTTTAGGGTAAGTTTTCTTATTGATTCTCCACCCAAAAGGAATGTTTTTTTTAAATATCGAATTCTTCAAAATTATGCACGTTTCTAGTCAAAATTTCCCGGTAAGTTTTTTGTTAACATTTTCATGTGTAACAATTTAATTCATTAGAAAGTCAATGTTTATTCCAAATACAAAAATTTTAAATATAATTTTATCTAGTTTATAAATTGGTCTGATCTATTTTTACGAGAATTTCAAAAATACGAAATATGTAGCACATTTTAGATACCTCGGGAGCATTTCGAAATTCCATGAAATTTCACCTTGTCGTTGGGACTTGTAGATAAAAAAAAATTAAAACTTGAAAGGTCAAGAGAAGGGGTCCTCCTTGTACCGCGGAGGTATGCAAATATAACAACTATTGACTGTACAACAAGTTGTTAACGCTTCCAAATAATGCACGACCTGCAAAGAACATTGCAACAATACTCGCACACGTCCCGCTGTCCCAAAACGCGTGCTGCTTCCACCGCTGACGGCGACAGACTGCGCAAAAACGACCAAGTTATAATAAAAAGTTACCTTTGTTTGAAAGATAGCCAGGTTCGGTGGCGATGTGTCTTATGCCTGACATCTTCCCTCTCCAGCAGCTAATGGTTTGTTAGTTACGCCATCTCGAATCTGGAAAACAATTCAAATAATCATTACACATTTTGCATTATGATTTAAATATATAATAATTGTCATCCTCATTAACCTTTTTTCCTCAATGCTTGGACTAATCTCTTCATTGCATTCCCAAAAAGTTAGGATACATATTAGCAGCAGAAATGTCTGATACTATATCGCCCTGCTCAAAGACCACCATTTAGAGTGGAAATATTGCTTGGAATTTCATTAGCCGTTTTTGGCCATCAATCTGAATATCCAGGTACTTTCCCACCTTCATCTTCACCATCTCATTCGCCTTCCCACTACCTTTAGATGCCGTGTTCCCATTAGCCTCAGGCGGTTGGAACAAAAAACTTACCGGGACACTTTGAAAACACATTCCTTTTGTATGGGGAATTAGTAAAAAAAACTGTCACAAATATCATTGCAATTAAGGCCCCGTAGTATGCGTTTAAAGATGGTTTGAAAGGGAGATATTTAAATACGAATGTTAGAGGGAGCGCGCTAATATTAAAAAAACAATAATAATTAAGCGAAAATGGTGAAAATATTTAATAAAATACGACTAAAAAATCTCTAGACAAATGCTGTAGATGCATTTAAAGATACTGTGAATTTTTTCATACCTATAACATATTAAATAACAGAACAAAACGTGTTTTTAATAATTTTCGGAGCTTACTTTGCTATTTTTTCTATAGAGGGAATTTCATATAATTAACGTTTCGGCATAACAAATGTATAGACATTATCTTAAAAAATAACATATATTTTTTGGAACTTAAAAACTTAAAGAGGTAACGAGAAACTTGTCATAAATCGGTAAAAATTGGGTATGCGAAGGCTTAAGTTAGCGGCGACATTTCTTACCATACAATTCTTTAAAAAGGCATTTCTAATGTGTATTATTTATGGGGCGATGCCAAGGAAAAGTTATAGTTTTATATTTGAAAGGTACAAACAATCGGTATTTCAACTAAGAAATAATGCTTTTGCTAGCGCACTGCAGTCGAAATGCAGCATTTCCATTTCATTAAACTGTGCCACGAAGGTACGTGGAAAACGTCGATGTATTAACTAAGAGATGCGGCGTACCATATAAATGTACAAAAAGAAAAAGGCCGACCTACGAGTAATTTAACCCATCGACATACCTGCCGCCAAGATTGGAGGGCTACACTTTTTTCGCATCGCCATATTGCCTGCCCGCATATGGGGCGACTAAAACATTTCCCGCATACTTAGATAGTTCCAATAAAATTATAATCTATATAAAAGCATAAAAAGTGTTTAATTTTGGGAAATATGGGGTGCAATACCGCACAGTAATAATCCTTCTCAAGTATGCACAGATAAAAATTAGTATGCCGATGGGTTAATGATCAGGTTCTCAGTTACAGTACCAAAAAATTGTTTAATTAACCTTTTTTACTCTTTATTATATGGTATACAAGCTACTCCATAGAGTGTAATGTAAAAATATGAGGAAAAATTACGATATTTTTAAAAAATTAGAAAAAAATGTTTTTTGGTAAGGCAGTAAATAAAATGATATAGTTATTTTAAGAAACATATATTTATTATCACGTAAGATTGTTAATAAAAGAAAAATTTGCATATTCTAATCTTTATATTTTTTAACGTGTGGCATTTTAGAAATCAGTCGCCCAAATGCACACGTGGCTTGTTAGGACACGTGTCACGTGTCACAGTACTCACTGGTTTCCCGTCTGCCACCTTTTACTGCCCTTTTCGAGCAGACCACCCAGTCCCGCTTGGGACCTTTTCTTAAAATATGGAGTTTTTCATTGAGCCTGGTCTCTGATGGGGTGAGAATATTAATTGCCCAGTAAAAAATATTCAAATAAAATGAGTGCGTAGTTATTGTTATGTATGAAAAACAGAGCAAAAATCACAACCCATCGTAAGTGGGTACTGTATACAACTGAATAGAATCGTGTGTATACCTGTATTTTTCCTTTTATTTTTTAAACAATAAAATGGATACCCATCGTTTATGTCGCCGCTGCGGCATCATCGGAGTTGTTAGAATGTTTCCTATGTCGCCGTGGCGGCGACAACGGTGTACAAAGAGTTAAAAAAGATTTTAGATAATCTAACATTCGTCGCACTAGATCAAATCGCAATGACTTCAAAAATATTCCAAGTCATAAACCACATTCATACAAAGAAACTACATTTATTTTGCGACAAAACTCCACAACATCGTTCACCCAGATATAAAGCGAATAAAAAAGTTAAATTATTACAAATCAATAATAAAAATCTTGCTCAAAGAGGTTAATGAAAAACCTCCGTAAAAAAACATTAGAAAACTAATAAAACAGAAAAGAATAACTTTAGTTCGCCTCAGCACAGGTCACCTTAGTGAGGAGGACTAAGAGATAAAATTTTCTATACATTTATTAAATATCATATTTTGTATGTACAATATTTAAATAGTTGCCATCATAAATATATATATATATATAATTAGAAAAAAAATAGTTCCTAGTTCATAAACTGCACTCCTCCATGGAAAAAAAAAAACAGAGCAAAAAGTTATCCACAAATCAATATTTCATTTTTGTTTTTATCCTCCTAAAATTGCAAAAAACATGTTTCTTTTAACCTCAGAAACATATTTTTTTTGCTTCTGAAACATGTTTTTTTAACTCCTGAAACATGTTTTTTCTAACCCCTGAAACATGGTTATCTTACCCCTGAAGCATGTTTCTATTAACCTCTGAAACATGTTTTTTTTTGCTTTTGAAACATGGTTTTTTTTAACCCCTGAAACATGTTTCTATTAACCTCTGAAACATGTTATTTTTTGCTTTTGAAACATGGTTTTTTTAACCCCTGAAACATGTTTCTATTAACCTCTGAAACATGTTTTTTTTTGCTTTTGAAACATGGTTTTTTTTAACCCCTGAAACATGTTTCTATTAACCTCTGAAACATGTTTTTTTTGCTTTTGAAACATGGTTTTTTTAACCCCTGAAACATGTTTCTATTAACCTCTGAAATATGTTTTTTTTTGCTTTTGAAACATGTTTTTTTTTAACTCCTGAAACATGTTTCTATTAACCTCTGAAACATGTTTTTTTTTGCTTTTGAAACATGATTTTTTTAACCCCTGACGCATGTTTTTTTCTCTAAAACATGGTTTTTATTTTTATTTTTGGGATATGGTATCACCCATCGTTGCTGTAGTTTAGCGAGTATTTCGCTACCGGTAGCAAAGTGTGAATAGACGAATAATAATACAATATTAAAATACATTCTATCAGATGATGTTACAGTGACATAATAATAATTTTTCTGTGGTTACATAGTAACTATTTCCAGTAATATTGCTAAGCGTTTCCAATCATTATTTATGACATCATAAATCTGCGATACATTTTAACGGCATTATATCATCCGCGTGACCTTTCTTAGCTGGGGGGGATACAGTCATAAAACTTGCATGACATAATAAACCCACAAAACCTTCAATAGGCACTATTGTGGATTGAATGAGCTTCTCACAGAAAGTAGTAGATATACTCTCAGTATCACCCTGGTGATAGACCCACATTCAGACTCGAAACGTAGCTTGAAATGGCTTTTTTTAAACTGAATCCGCACAAGAGTTCCAACCGCTCCCAGCCGTCTGGACATTATGGCATCCCCAAGCAGTAGTGGGGAGGGGAAAGAGAAGGGGTAGATGAAGGTGAGGAAGTACTTGGCTATTCAGATCTCGTCACCAAACACGGCCAAAGTCTTTTTTTTCCTTTTTTCCTCATCTTCTAATTTGTTGGTTCCCAAAAAATATAAAACAAATTAAGCAAAAAGTATTTAGGTTTGTTGTCTATAAGTTGCGTTGGGGTTACTTCATAAATTTAATGATTTCCTCATCTTCATGTTTAGTTAGCCATAATTTGATGTCTTTTTTATACTTTTCTATATCCATGGTGTTTTTTATTTCAATAGGAAGGGCATTATATAATTTTATAGCATGGAAATGGTGGTTTTTCTGGCCGAAAGATGTATTTAATTTTGGAATGTTTAGTAGATTTGAGGATTTCGTCCTTGTAGTGTAGGAGTGTTGTTCAGCAAGGTACTCATATTTTTCTTTAAAATTGAGTAGAGCATTTTTTTAGTACAGTTTTATAATGCTTTCAAGCAACGTATCAATTCTGAATGGTGGTCTTACACCGGGGCGATACTGGGAGTATCTTCCAATCTTGAACGTGCCGCAAATATACTACATATTATTTTAAACGAGTAATTTGTGAAATAATACAAATAAAATTTACTTGCGCACGCCGGGATTTGAGCCCGCGACCTTGCTAGTCGAGAGGAGAGCCTTACCCTTCGACCAAGGAGGCCGTCAAAAGTTTGATAACCAAATCTGAATAGCAATCTTCTCGGCTCCTTCCCGTCCCCATTGGCTCAAAATATGCCCCAATTAAGTCTGATTCCGAATTTCTACCGATCTATAACACATTTATGCTGAAAACTTTAACTTGATGGTTTTAAATTCATAAAAAAACATGTTATAATAATATTTATAAATAGTATAAAATAAAGTCGCTATACGCATGTCTCTGTTTGTGCGCTTAGTTCTTCTAAACTATGCAACGCATTTTGATAAGGTTTTAACTATCATTTAGAGAATCTCTTCCGGAAGGTTTACATATATAATACATGCATATTATATTTATAGAAAGTAGAAAAAAGTCCATGTTTTATAATCAAGTCATAAAAATATATTTTCGGGCACTACATTGCTAACGCTGGATAAACCTTACGAGATACATCATAATAATGTACTACGGAATTGTATATCTTAAAAAGGTCTACAGAAAAGTCTGTGATGGTATATATCTATCTCCTGGGTATAACCCCCAGCAACGCCGGGTACACGTCAGCTATTATACAAACATTTGAAATTTTAGTAATACGTTTATCAGCAATAATTAAAATAAACCCCACGGAAAGATCGATTTTCCAGGCCTGCCAGGGCAAAGACGACCGTAGGTCCGTCCATTACGCCTGGCCGCGAGCTGAATATTGTTTTTCACGACTTCATCACTTACGTCTTTAAGATTCCCACATTATTTTAGAGATTTGATAGGGCAAATTCAGCTGCATGTCTGTCAAATACACCAGGGCCGCGCGTCGTATATTTTGTGAACGGCTGCTTCACTTACGTCGTTAAGATTCTGGCTTCATTTTAAGGTATTGTCTTGTTTTATTTACTATCGTTTATTAATTTAAGTTCCTTAAAAAATTGTACTTTTGAAGATAATATCTATACATTTGTTATGCCGAAACGTTAATTTTAAGAAATTCCCTCGATAGAAAAAAATCGCAAAATAAGCTCCGAAAATTATTAAAAACACGTGTTGTTCTGTTATTTAATAGGAAGCTACAAGCCAAAAATGTGTATATTCTTGGTATACATTATATTGTAGGTAATAGGAAATAAAATCGCATGACAAACGGAGTCTAGAAACGTTCGATTTCAAGCAAAAAAACTGGTTTTTATTTATTTTGTAAATAATTTTATAAGAAAGCAAAAAAGTTAATCAAGTGAAACTGTCACAGATAATCTTAGCTATAATACTGTAGTTTTTAAAGATTGTTTCCTTTACGCGTTCATACATTTCTATTGAAAAAATATATTTTTTAGTAGTTTGCATTTATATTTTTATATTCATTTGTACTCAAGCGAAACGATAGGAAAACCTTCAATTTATCTAAAGTATATTTTTTTTTATTCATAATGTACACCAATTCGTTATAAAGATTAATCAAAATAGTGCTTTGGCATTAAGCTTCGCCTTAATATGTTACAGCTATGAAAAAAATTACAGTATATCTTTAAATGCAACTAAAGCATTTGTCGTGAGAGTTTTGCTCTATTTCAAACGAGTCGTGTTTTATTCAATATTTTCACCATTTTCGCTTAATTATTATCGTTTTTTTATATTAGCGCGCTTCCTTCTAACATTCTAACTTAAATATTTCGCTTTCAAACCATCTTTGAACTACTTACTACAACGCCTTAAGGATATTTGTGAAAACAAAACTCTACAGCTTGTTGATTTATAAATTAAGTATCAACATAATACATTTTCACTTTAAAATTGTTAAAATATGTGATGATAAATGCGAATAACGTCACATGACGAAAACCGATTCATCTGCAAACAAACTGAAACAAACCAGAGTTGATAATAAAAAATCTAAACAGACAGGAACCCACAATGATTCTTTACAAGGTTTTTTATGTTTCCGATATCATGCACGCCATTGTAGGCTATTTCAAGGTTATGTTATGTCTATCAAACCACGTTGTAAATTAAATATTCAACAATAATAATGTAAACAAAACAAAATATATGAAAATAGGCAACAAAACTAATAAGACAGAATTAAAATTGACAATTAATAATGAAAAAATTGAAAAATTAAATGAAAGTTAAAGTTTTAATTAAAAAAAAATGTTAATTATTATTTTATTTTTTTTAGTACTTATTTAAGTACTTAAATAGAAAAAAATATATAATAGCGTTGATAATATTATGTTAAATTTAATTTTTATATTCCAATAGGCTATTTTATACTTATGAGAGATAAGGATCTAATGTCACTTTTTATTTCAAGTTTAAAAATGGTTATTTTTGTTCCTAATACTTGAACTTCATTGTTGTTATTATTTAAATTTAAATTTACGAATCTTTTGCTCGGTTTTATTTCGATTACTGTATAATAATGACTAGCCATTTAATAAATAAAGATTCGAAATTTTAAAATTGGAAATTCATATGTCATATGGCATATATTCTGGTCTAGTAATGTATAATTTCTATCACCTAAGAAATTCTTAAAAAAGTACTAAAGGATTCATATGTCTCATGCTGATTTATAAATGTGGAAATTCAAACTATAAAATTGTAAATGTTCTCCAAAATGCCCTGGAAAGAATCTCAGACTTGTGATGTGCCGAAAGAAACCATTCATCTGTTCTGAATGCAATTACTAATGTTATCCAAATTAACCCTGGTAATAAATTACATATTTGCGATTCTTTCAAGGATAAAGAAACCATCCTGTCACTTCAAATGCAATCAACAATGTTCCCAAAATTTGTTTTGACAGCATCGCCATTCCATTGTAAGAATATTATGTACTAAATACATAATTTGGCTGTCCTGAAACGGGAATCCTTCCCAGTTGGACAGACAAAGGATCATTTTGTTATGTATTGTTTGTAATTTATATATATTAAATAAATAAATAAGTAAGTACCTGGGTGTAATACTAGATTCAAAACTCACTTTCACAGCAAATTTTGAATATGTGCCAAATAAGGTATCAAAAAAGTCCATTTTCTTAGAAGATTAAGAAATAAACTGAATGGAAACAAAACGGAGCTCATTTATAAAACTATAGTTGCTCCACATTTAGATTATTGCTCTACTATGTTATATTTGGCCAATGAAGGAAATTTGAACAAACTAAATGTTATACAGAATAGAGCTATGAGATGTATACAGGGAAAAGGCAAATACGGTAGCATTCATCAAATGAGAGAGCAGCTAAATT
Organism: Hesperophylax magnus; assembly: GCA_026573805.1. Taxonomy (NCBI): domain Eukaryota; kingdom Metazoa; phylum Arthropoda; class Insecta; order Trichoptera; family Limnephilidae; genus Hesperophylax; species Hesperophylax magnus. Next base: position 995,516 of record JAIUSX010000230.1, on the reverse strand, counting down.
GGATTCCAATAAAAAAGAGACTGTTATTTAATGTGTTAATTTTTTCGCATAAAGTCATGAACAACCAAATGCAAAAATATATTTTATGTATGAAATTGTTTTTAATAGAGATGTTCATAATTACGAAACCAGAAATGTAAATAGAATTAGATTGTCACATATGAAGAAATCAAAATCACAGAACTGCCTAATGTACAAAGGACTAAAGATGTATGATGAAATGCCTGAGAGTCTGAAGAATGTAGGAAGATGAATGCATTTAAAAATAAATGTTATGTTTATTGTAAAAATATTCAAAATGAAATATTATCTTGTTTATATTCAAATTTTATATAAACTAACTCAATAAATAATAAAAATAATATTGTCTGTGGTGTAGTCAACGATTGCCCGCTACATTCATTCCCCGGCGGGATTAATGAGATCTACAGGGATCACTGACCTATATGTTCCCCTCCAACCCCCCACCATACGAAATAAGAAGAAGACTGATAAATCTAAAACAACGCAAACTTTTTAGGGTGAATTGCTCAATTAAAAAAATCTTAATGAAACAGAACAAGACACAGAAAATAAAAAGGGGACTTCAGGCCTTTGAAGAATGAATTGACAGATTTCCTAACTATTATTAAAACGTGTTTTTTTTCAAATGTGTTATGAAGATGTCGGAACACGTGTTCTTAAAAATACTAATATCGTCGCATTTCGTCATTATATTTATCAGGAAAAACGCATCTGCATGAACGTGTTCCGATTTATTGTAAATGGACTAATATTTTACTAGGAAATGGCTTGTCAACACGTTTTCAACATGATTTTAATAAATCAACCATACTCATTTTTCTCAAGCCAGCTCGGTCATTGGGACCTGATTACAATACGTCATTTTTGGCGATCTGATATACAAGTAACGTTCGTTATAATCTACGCGTTCAAAGATGGCGCTAATTTAATTTTTTCAATCAATTACACTTTTTTTTTTCAACTTATACATTCAAATATTAAGACGAATTATTTGTTATTTTTTTTGTTTGTTTGACCCTCCACACAGCATCCCAAAAGATGACATCATCAAAATATGACAAATTATTTCCGTCAAGGCATCGAGTGTGGTTACCGTAAAAAAAACATCGCCCAGCTGAACGAGCACCAATAAAAATCGAAATGTTGCTTGAAGTGGCATTAACTGTGTTTGTTGACTAGAACTGAATATCCGGGTGCTTCCAAACCTTTCTCATCTCCTTTACAACATGTTTATTTTTATAAATATCAACAAAGTTACTACACTTTGCACTTTGACTACTTTCATAGTACCTATTTTGTACTCTTGGTATTATATACAATTATTGAACTCCTTTGTATAGCGAAACTCTCTACGATAATTTGTATTGTACCTGCTTATATGGATCATACTCAGTTTATTATGTCATGTACTATACACTAATTATTGTACTTACATATAACAATGTATACATGTCATTTAATAAATTACAAAACCTACCCCACTTCTAATGACATATTTATTCAAACATTTGATATACAGGGTTTTCTAATAAGAGGTGTTATTTCGATATTCAAAGAAACTTTTCCCGTAAAAGATCAATGGTTTCGTTGCTTGTGTGTCACGTAGCGCCGTCTTGTTGAAAGTAAACGTTGTCCAGATCAATACCATCCAATTCCGGCCATAAAAAATCATTAATCATCTCTCGATAGCGCAATCCATTCACCGTAACTGTTGCTCCAGCCTCATTTTCGAAAAGGTAAGGGCCAATGACTCCGCCGGACCATAAACCGCACCAAACAGTCACACGTTGAGGATAGAGAGGCTTTTCAACAATAACTCTTGGGTTTTCCGAGCCCCAGATGCGACAATTTTGCTTGTTGACGAAGCCACCGAGGTGGAAATGGGCCTCATCACTCAAGATGATTTGCATTTGATTCACTTAATAATTTCAATGTGTTGTTGAAGCGTTTATCGTTCCATTTTTATTAATGGCGTAGTTTCTACTTGTCAAATGTCAAAAAATGACAGCTTCAAAAGTAACATCTACCGAAATAGCGGGCTATTCAAAATAACACCTCTTATTGGAAAACCCTGTACATTAATTAAATAGTACATAACAAAGTCGCTATCCGCGTCTGTCTGTTTGTGCGCTCAGTTCTTCTAAACTACGCAATGGATTTTGATACGGTTTTGACCATCATTTAGAGAAATTCTTCCGGAAGGATTATATATAAAAATAATGCATATTATATTTGTAGAAAGTAGAGAAAAATCTATGTTTTATAATCAAGTCGTAAAAATATATTTTCGGCGCTTACATTGCTAATGCTGGTTAAACTTTACGAGGTACATCAAAATAATGTACCATGGAATTGTACATCTTAAAAAGGCCTAGAGAAACGTATGGGATGGTATATGTTGTCTATCTTATGGTATAGTACATTATAGTTTAGTGAAACAGTATCATGCTAACCTTAATTATTACTATTATTGACGTTTGTTATTATAGCCTTCTTGTAACTATATTCCGTGCAGTTGAATACATCTACTATTTCTGCGAAAGTATTGCCAACGGCACACAATTTAGGTAAAAGCGAGTATCTAAATGACACTGATATTGTTGTCGCAATCAAAAAGAATTTGGCTTTGGGCAGTCGGGAATTCAAGTAAAAAAAAGACAGAAAATCAATTACATCACTGGATATTTTTCACGCAAGTCGACAGTAGAAACCCTATTGGGGACTTTAATTCCGTTGAAAGGAATTTTTGCGTAATTCAATCCAAAGTAATTGGTGTCAATAAAAGCAGTACTCCGTGGCGCACGTATTTACCGGGGAACAATTTAATAGTCTTTTCTATACAGGGAATATTGTATTATCAATGACGTCATAATCCATCTAGACTCGTCAGTCTAACAAACTAGAGACAAAATGTGGCAAGCAAAAAACACTCGTGTTTCCCGTAAATTCATAATTCAAACGTTGTTCATGCGTGACAAAGACAGAAATTCAAATAATATGTGCATATGAACGAAATAAAGGATAGAAGATCGTTTTCGTATTTGCGTCGAATACTCAATTCTACATCACGGGTGTGACTGAGATATCAATATACGCTTAAAATTCAAAAAAATATTTATTATAGGTTATAGGTATAGCTTATAGGTTACATCCTATTTCTTCCAGCTAACCTAACAAATACACATTATATTACATAACCCAACAATTACATGTTAAAAAATATATGTAAATAATAAATAAAAAACTGAGGTATTTAATTTATGTAAGGTTTTCATTTAAGGTGTAGTGACATTTGTTTAAAAGAAATGTTTTTAGTGATGATTTAAATTTAAGTATGTCGGTTATTTGTTTGATGCTGCGTGGAAGGTTGTTATATACTTTAATGGCTATGTAGTGTGGTCCTTTTTGAAAAATAGTTTTGTTTGCTTTTGGGATTAATAAGTTTTCTGTGAACCTTGTGGCGTGTTTATGTGTTGAGTTTTTTTGTGGGAACTTTTCTGAAGATGATCGAACTAACAGGCATAACTCCATTATATGTATATATGTTCGTCACTGTCAGAAGTTTGAGATTTTTAAAAATTGGTCTACATGAATCCCGGTGATCAGAGTTTGTAATTTTTCGTAGGCACCTCTTTTGGATGATAAAAACATCTTTGGCGTTTACTGAGTTTCCCCAAAAAACTATTTTATCATTGAGTATACGTATCCATAGTGTGCGGTGATTACTGACTCGATGTTTAAGATATTTTTAACTACTACTTGTTATGCCGTGTTGCGCTAACTCCTTCTTTAGCCAACGTTTCGGACAACATTGCAGTGTCCATCATCAGGGCAGATGTGTCAACACATCAGGGCATAACACCCCAAAAACAAATAACAAAAATGATATAGAGTTATTAAAAGTGATGAAACAAAAACTATGTTTAATAGTAACGTATGTCACCTATTTAACCTAGTTTTTGTTTCATCACTTTTCATGACTTTATATCACTTTTTGGAGGTGTGTTGAATAGTCATTTTGATGACATACCCGGTCACCATTACTGATATTACGTTGTACTTATACTTATGTGTTACTTTTTTGAAAATCTTCGGGAACAATCAAAATAATTGTATTTTTTTATAATAATAAAATAATTTATGTGTATTAACGAATGAAATGTTATTTATTGGCTATTAATAGTGTATGTCGAGTAACGAAAGCATTTTCTCATCACAACGAGGATATTATCAACTCTTACGTAGTCTCACGTCTCGATTACTGCAACGGCATTTATGCCAGCCTTCCAAAATATCAAATTGACAAACTTCAATCAGTGTTTAATGCAGCAGCACGGCTCATAACCGGGGTTTCAAAATATTCACACATTTCAGAAGACCTTCGTAACCTTCACTGGCTCAAGTGCCCTGAAAGAATCCAGTACAAACTGTGCTGGATGGTGTTTAAATCCATCAATGAAATGGCCCCACCTACATTTCTGAACTATGTGTCCCGGAAAACACTGGTCTGAGGCAGTCAACTCTAAGATCAGCAACATCATCAGCTGTAGGCAGACTGATGGAACCTAAGCGCAAGCCAAATACTAAGTTTGGTGATCGCGCTTTCGGAGTATCTGGGCCGAAGGCTTGGAATAAACTCCCTCCGGAACTAAGATCCATAACAAGTCCAACAGAATTCAGGTCTAAACTAAAAACTTACATTTTTAAGCTGTCGTACCCTTAAATTAAATATACCATTCCTAAGAGAAAGTCCAGTTATATTCAATTTTCCAATTATGTCCTAAATCCTGTATCTAAATTTCGCTAATAACCAATTAGATAATGTTAAATAAGTGTTAATCTCAAGTGACCTACCAGGTAAGTATTGTACTGTATATTGTCTCCACAAATAGTTAAGTAATAACATAGATCACTGTAGAAATGTATTATGAGTTTGTACAGCGCCCTTGAGGTGATTTTGCACAAAACCGGCGCTATACAAGTCATCCAATTATTATGGCACTAAGTCAATTTATTTATAGGTAGCACGCAACCTTACGCGACGCGTGGTAGTTTAGTACTAGCACTACAAAATCAAAAAGCAATGCAATTGTCTTACTTTTGGATTACCATTTTGAAATTTCTACATCACGTCTATATATATTGTAATTTCATTGTAATGAATATATCTTAGGTAAGCGATCAAATTATAACAGTACTTAGGGTCCGCTGTTTGACCGGCCCTCACAATAATTGACATCGTCATAAGGCGAGATTCAGCGCCATTTTGAATTTATTGACATTTGAAGGTTTCCCTTTGCCGTCGATTATTTGTTTAGTGTTTGATGACAGTAATATTAACAGCTTAAGGCGAAGCTTAATGCTAAATCACTATTTTCGATTAATCTTTCTAACGAATTGGTTTAAATTATGAAAACCAAAAAATATGCTGTAGATAAATTGAAGGCTTTCCTATTGTTCCCTTGAGTAGAATACAAATAAAGAAATTAATTACTTAATATGTCATTAACAAGCGACCGACAAGATACCCCTCCACTCGACTCCTCATAGAGTACAAGGTCTTAAACATAAGACAACTCCACCTAAAATTTTCGCTAATACATTTCCTGTTCAAATATAAAACAAAACTCTCTTACAACACAACTACACCACCAGAACAATAACCAACGGTCACTACAAAGTACCTTCACTACATACCACGTCAGCTCAAAGACAATTTTTCTTCCTAGCTCCTAAAATCTTTAACCTTATCCCTGAAAACCTAAAAACCGTGAGTCAACCCCATTCCTTTAAAAAACATATTACGAAATGGATCCTTACACACGGAATACATTACAACTACAATACCCATTCATTCTAGACTCTATCAATTTAATCACCTTTCAGACAAAACATAATTTATCCTTATTCCCTAACTTAGCGGTATAGTATGTACATAATTAATTAGTGTGATCTATTTACTAATAATTTCTCAACATTTTCATCTTCTTATAATTCTCTAACTTCCCCATCCTCTTCTTACAATCCAAACTAGCTGTACATCATTTTTCTTTTTTATATTATAGTAATGTATAGATTCTATGTCCGCAAATTGTAAAATTCACCCGCCATAACACAGAGTCACCACATGTACTCTCTAAATCATGTATCAAAAAAATAAAATAAATAAAAAATATGAATGTAAACTAGTAAAAAAAAAATTATATACAATAGAAACACGTAAACGTATAAAAGAAAAACTATTTTAAAAATACAACATTATAGCTAAGATTATCTGTGACAGTTTCCCTTGACTAACTTTTTTCCTTTCTTATATAATTGTTTAAAAAATAAATAAAAACCACTTTAGTGCTTGAAATCGAGCGTTTCTATACTCCGTTTGTCAAGCGATTTTAATGCCTATTACCTATATTCGTGACGATATAAGGTTTACCAAGAATATACACATTTTTGGTTTGTAACTTCCTCTTAACCCATAGAATTATAAGAAATATTCCAACGAAACTAACCGGATTCGAATTTATGATATTTTAACCTTAAAAATGCTCCTGGCATACTAAAATCAATTTTATTCACTTGGCAAGGAAAAAATGTTTTTTTTTTAATTATTCTGAATTGACGTTTCCCCACTTGCAAACATTGATTATTGTTTGGAAGTAAGAGCTTCATAGATGAAGGCACAGATGGCAGTGCATAGAGCTTGCGTGGAAGTTCGCAAGATGGAGCCAGTGGCCAGTAGTCGCCAGGGCCAGTGGTAAGGCTCTCAGAGAAACTTAGTATTTCAGATTCCAATTAGCCAGCTACTAGTTAGGTCGACTATCGAGTCACCTTTAAAATACGCGGAGTATTAATCCCTGATTAATCTAAAAGAACCACTTATTTATGAACTCCTTCCAAGACGAGTTGGAGACCTGTTTGTACGAACACAACAATTTATCTGTGAAAAAGCGCATTGCAAAATTCGTGAAAATCCCATATTTTTTCTATTTGAAAGGTCATAATACTGTATGCATTTACAGGGAAAGCATAGCTCATATGACTTGTTTTTATTATGAAGAAAGCTTATTTAGCAGGAAAACTCGAGAAACATTTTCACATTTCTTCATTATATTACACACATTTCTCAGAATATACGTAGCTATCCTGGGGAAACTACATTATTTTATTTACAAAGAAAGACAAACATTCCCAGATTACGAATAACTTGACAATATTTGAAAAATCTCATACTGCCATCACAGTAAGCGGAAAATTTTACTCGTGTTGTGATGGAGGACTGGAGGACGAGCCAGCCGAGGAATTGAATACACTACGCCTGGCTGGCACCCAAATGCGATGCCAACTCAGCCACTGGCCGGACAGATATTGTTATTACATAGATTGTTCACTATTAATATGAGATCCTGGTATTCATATAAATGATACTCCGAGATAGATTAGATACGAGATAGATAGATTAGTTTGTTTATTATTAACCAACTACAAGGATTCCGGATACGTGGTTACTAGCTAAAAGCTGAGATGTAAGAGAAAGATCAATCTACAACACGGGCTTTTATACAACTGCCATCAATCTGTCTTGCTCTACACTGACAGAGTCAAGCACATGTCACCGGTGCATGGCGAGCCACTAGGCATTTCAGCTGGCACACTAGGGGTTAATAACTACTGATGAAACAACCCAACATAAAATATGACAAACCTCTATTAGGTCGAGAAGGTTAACGGAGCCTACCCAATGTTAAGAAATATGCTCTGATCAAGGATTTGGTGGAAATCACGTGTGACGACAGTTTGAAACAATCCAACCTAAAACCTGCTTTATACGAAACTTGTTTTTATACCGATCCCCAAATCGGGACGCATACGATCATTTTCGCTTTAAACGTTTTTTTTTATTAAAGCGACTATTCAAACATTGTACATCCAAAATATGATATGAAATATATGTATAGTAAATTGTATTTCTTAGTCCTCACTAGGGTGACCTGTGCTGAGGCGAACTGAAGTTATTAATTTCTGTTTTATTAGTTTTCTATGTCGTTTTTAATGTTTTTTTTACTAATCTCTTTCAGCCAGATTTTTATTCTTGATTTCTCATCATTCAAATTTTCTATACGCCTTATATCAGGGGGAAGGATGTTGTGGAGTTTCGTCGCAAATTAAATATAATTTCTTGGTCCGAATGTAGTTTTAAGACATGGAATATTTTTTTATGTCATTGTCATTTGACCTAGTTTGATGTATACGCGGTATTCTAGAGAATTCAGTATTTTTGAATAGTTTCAATAGTATATTTTCAGCATATATTTGTTGTACATATTGTACATCAAAACTATTGAAAATTTCAATCGAAGGCTTTCTTATGGGTACTTTCAGTATGGTCTTTATGATTCCTTTTTGAATTGTGTTAAGGTTATGTATATACTTAGATACAGCAGATCTCCATCCTATAATTTAATATTCAATACATTATTTTCATACTTATGATTTCATACAGATAGTTGGCATTAGAGAAGAAATAATATTTTGAGACGGTACTAAATCGTCAAAAAATGGAAACACAATCCATTTTTTGAAATCCATAACCATAGATCACAATCGTGAAAGCATCTGTCACTATCATTTGCGAGCTTTGTCACGTGCTTGGTCATTGTCCAATCGATGTTTTTGTTTACTTGATGATTTGTATAGGTACTTCTTGGCAAAAATTGCCTACCTGATCGTCGTATCTTGATCGGTACGATATTCGTATAATATTTGAGGTGGAACTAGACAACAGCGCTGATGCCAAAGCAATAGATCTCACAACCCTGTCTCTATTAATTAATTAAAACGTATGTTTCAATATGAAGTTAACACACATATATATTCTTTATTCTATGAGTTAACAGTAGTATGCAAAGTTAACGTGAATTATTTCCTGAAAACAAAATGTCAAATAATCAAGCATACACACGAAATTTAAAATACCTAACTGTAAGACATATTCACAAACAGTAATAAAATACATATTGTTGTTAATACTTTTAATATAAAACTCGATAAAATGCAATATTTTCACGTAATATATATAGTTACGTAAAACAATGAGAGGTGGCAGAAATAAAATGTCAATCATCAAACATACACGCGAAATACACAATACCTAACACGTAATACACGTGAATACACGTTCATAACCAGTAATAAACAGGTATTTTAGTTATTTCACTAATATTTTAAATATAAAAATGAATAAACATGTAACATTTTCACGTAATATAGTTACGTAAAACAATGAGAGATGACACCTGCTAAATAATGTCCGCCATCTTAAACTGTACGAAAATCGGTAATACCTACACACGTCACTCACGGTACCAACTACCAAAATAGAACACGTCCCTTTTTTCATCCCGATTAGACAAACTGGATGAAAAAAGGTGTCGTGTAAAACGGGTATTAGGCTAGGAGACAATCAATCCAAAAATGGGAGTGTATTTTATGGAGACTAACCGAAGTCCCAGGAGGGCGATTCTCGTTCTACTTAACGACACTAAAATCGTCCTTACATTCAAATTAACGATTTTTCTCGGTTTATTCGTATGAAGCGATTCCGGTTCTCTCGTTGACAGATGGAATCCTTAGATTTTCGATTGCGCGCCAAAATTTTTAGCCTTACGCGAAGGGTACCCCTAGACCTGTCACACAGTGGGCTGAAAATCGGCTTTCATAGACATAGAGACTTGAATTTTCAAGGGTATTTTTTTTGGCTAGAAATGGATTTTGCTGATCATTACTATGCTATAAAATGTCGTACGAAGCAATTGCGTGTACAAATGAAGGAGTTATAATTTTTTTAAGAAAAATTTGTATGGCGCTGACATTAAAAATGAGGCTATCTCTGGAATCATAAGGTTGGCCGTTCTATCTTTACACACAGATAATACTACTATTTATTTGTATTTTTTTGACATACTTCATATTGTGGCGCAAGGTGCGATTTATTTTTTAAAAATCCTAAAGTTGAAAAAAAATCTTTTTTTTTGTTAATGAATCATTTTAATGCTTAAATGCTTTACATATGAGTATGCTTTGTCTAGTTTACAATATTTTATTTACACTGCAAGCCAAAACACTGTGCACAGTGGGCTGAAAATCGCCTTTCATAGACATAGAGACTTGTATTTTCAAGTGTATTTTTTTTGGCTAGAAATGGATTCTGCTGATCATTAATATGCTATAAAATTTTGTATGAAGGAATTGCGTGTACAAATGAAGGAGTCATCATTTTTTTAAGAAAAATTTGTATGGAGCTGACATTAAAAATGAGGCTATCTCTGGAATCATAAGGTTGACCATTATATCCTTACACACAAATATACTACTATTTATTTGTATTTTTTTGACATACTTTGTATTGTGGCGAAACTTGTGATTTTTTTTTTAAAAACCCTCAAAGTTGAAAAAAAAACTTTTTTATGTTGAAGATTCATTTTAATGCTTAAATGCTTTACATATGAGTATGCTTTGTCTAGTTTACAATATTTTATTTACACTGCAAGCCTAAAAGCATTTAAGCATTAAAATGAATCATCAACAATAAAAAGGGTTTTTTCAACTTTGAGGATTTTTAACAAAATAATCGCACTTTGCGCCACAATATGAAGTATGTCAAAAAAATACAAATAAATAGTAGTATTATCTGTGTGTAAAGATAGAACGGCCAACCTTATGATTCCAGAGAAAGCCTCATTTTTAATGTCAGCGCCATACAAATTTTTCTAAAAAAAATTATAACTCCTTCATTTGTACACGCAATTTCTTCGTACGACATTTTATAGCATAGTAATGATCAGCAGAATCCATTTCTAGCAAAAAAAAATACCCTTGAAAATTCAAGTCTCTATGTCTATGAAAGCCAATTTTCAGCCCACTGTGTGTCATTCGGCGGCCGAACGCTAGCGTTCGCGGAGAATTTGCTTCATTTAATTGTGACGTTTTGACAATTAGCAATATTTGCGTAGTTTTAATAAGAGAAAACTTAATATTATCGTAAGTATTGACTGTAAACATGATTAGTGACTTGTTTGTGGCACAATAATGCTATTAAATGAATTGAATCAGGTAATTGCGATGTTTGTAAAGTACGTAACATGTCGAAAGCCAGATAAGTGATTTAATTTACAATAAACTACATATACCATTGAGGATTTCTACATAAATAATAATAAGTTTCTGGCTGGCGCTCGAAATTGTGGGTTTTGAAGTTAACCACAACGAAATAAGAATCCCTTTCATTCTTAAATCAACTTGGGTGACAGTTAGCGCCATTCGGCAGCGTTAGTTTGACAGCAAACGTCACTTTAGAAGTGGTGAATCTGTAAAAAAGTCATTACTATCCAGCGAGGTAAGTACCTTTTCACAAAACGTAAATCTTCGATAAATGGCTTATTTATGTCATTCATAAATAAAATAAGCAGTTATTAAAATGCATTATAATACAAAGTATTTGTTTTTTTAAGTTTTAGTTAGAAACCTTGCGTCACTTAATTATATTTCACCAATTTGTGTTTTCAATAATCTCTTAACAATATCGTAGATGCTCTTAACCACGCTTCTTTAGGATTTTTTACTAGGTCTCTCAAAAATCGATCTTGTAAGGCTATCAGAAGAACGAGAATCGCTTAATAGTTAAGAAAAGATGTTACAAGCGACGGACAGCTATCTTTCGCAAACGATAGCAGTCGTTGACGAATGCTATCATTTAGCTTAAGGCTAAAAGAACGAGAATCGCCCTCCAGGCATTGTTTTTCGAAATCAGATGTAGAAAGTGATTATTTTCTTCTTATTTTGAAGCCAAATGTGCAAAACTTCATCAGGTAGTACCATGGAAACCACCCCACCCATTAATCTTTGGAAAACCAGACCCTTTTTGAGGGAAATCAATAATGGAATCAAAAATTAAATCTAAACTATTTCAAGTGCAACCAATTCTGTTAAAAATGTGTATGTACTTTCTCGTGGCATACAGGTTTAAATCGCATATCAAAAAATCCAGGTAGTGCGAAATTCCAATGCCAGCAGCGTATGAACGGTTTGTCGGCGGGAAAAACTTCTTGTCTCTGGTGCACGAACGGTTTTCCAGAGGTTAAAGCGAAGCTTAATGCGAAATCACTATTTTGATTAATCTTTATAAGGAATTGATGTACATTATGAATACAAAAAAATATGCTTTAATTAAATTGAATGTTTTCCTATCGCTTCGCTTGAGTAGAATACAAATACAAAATTAAATTACTCAATAAAAAATATAAATGCAAACTACTAAAAAATATATTTTTTCAATAGAAATGTATGAACGCATAAAGGAAACAACTTTTTAAAAATACAGTATTGTAGCTAAGATTATCTGTGACAGTTTCACTTGATTAACTTTTTTGCTTTCTTATAAAATTATTTACAAAATAAATAAAAACCAGTTATTTGCTTGAAATCGAACGTTTCTAGACTCCTTTTGTTAAGCGATTTTAATGCTTATTTCCTACGATATATCCTCTTAAAGCAGAATAAAGCCCGGGCGCCGCTGGGTGTTTCAGCCAGTCTATCTATATAAATACATATATAATATTATATACTTGGAAATTTAGTGGTGGTGAACCAAAGAGTATGGGAAGCTCTGCTCTAAACCGCAAAGCGTAGAGTTATGTGGGTTATACCATTTTCCCATCTCGCCGTCCAAGTCCATTATTGTCATTATTGTCGGCATCGCCACTTGCCAAATAGTATTACAGATACCAATAATAATTGTCCATTGGATAATGTGGCCAAATGGTCGACAAATTGTGTCGACACAACACAAAACGTAGCGTGAACCACTGCCAAAATACTACGTGAATTTATCCTAAATGTCAAATGTTAATATTGTGGTCATGCGATGCAGCATACTTAACTCCTCAGGCTAATTTGTTCGGTTTTGGGAACAACAAGTTCGCTTTTCCGAACCGCTCGTATGGTCTCACAGAAATCGTTGTGTTTCCCTTACCGTCATAGTTAGAAATATGAACTAAACGGTGTTAGAAAGAGAAAACATAAAGCTTTATAATATTGTAGAAATCAATCGCTTTGTGGTTTGCACATTAAATAAAATAAAATAATTTTTGTTTTAAAACCATGAGTTTTTAATAATTTTTAGAACCGACCGGTCTCGCTTTACTCAAGCATATTCAGGGTAAAAATTATTACTAGGCAAGAAGTACAAAGTATGAGCTTATATATAAAAAAAATTTGAGGGAGAAAACATGATATAAATATAACATACAGAGAAATCATACAATACATTTACACAAGTACAAAAGACATGGGAAAAACCGAAAGATAATTATGTAGACTAATGGATTATAATAATATACAGGGTGTATCGGCAAGTACCCGACAAACTTTAACCAGCTATTCCTCAGCACATTTGGAGTAAAAAATGTTATGGGCGCTTTGCTGTCCGGTAACATTTTTTTTCCATTAAAAACAAAAAATAAATAAAAAAATCCACACTCCGTCACTGTCATTTGCATTGAATCTCGTGTTCAACAGCTGTTATTAGCAAGTGTGTCATAAAGTGTCCTCGCTCTTTCGTACACACTAAATAATAATAGTTAAAAATGATACGAATGGTGCCGTGCCATTTCGTTGTGATTGTAAAAGCGCGCCAACGTACGTACATTATTCAACGAAACTGGAAAAAAATATTGCCAGACGGGTTTTCAAACTTTGACAAAGGATAAAACATTGGTGACATGTGGTGAAAATATGAATAGTAAATTTTTTATTAAAAAAAAATGTTACTGGACAGCAAAGTGCCCATAACATTTTTTACTCCAAATGTGCTAAGGAATAGCTGGTTAAAGTTTGTCGGGTACGTGCCGATACATCCTGTATATGGAGAAACAAAGCATCAACTGACATGGTGATAAGGAGAACTTGAACATTTTTTAAGGGTTTATTGGAAACAAACCTAATATTGGACTACTTGATATTATTAAAAATACGACTTTTGGTTTTTTGAAAAATACATTTACTTGTGTAAATGTATTGATTAATCATCTGTGTTTGTTATATTTATATCATGTTGTCTTCCTCAATTTTTTTTTTATATAAAAGCTCACACTTTGTACTTCTTGTCTAGTAATACTTTGTACCCTCAAGATGCTTGAGTAAAGCGAAACCGATCGGTTCTAAAATTATTAAAAACTTGTGGTTTTAAAACAAAAATTATTTTATAAATAAACATGTTTTTTGTAAAATAGCGTAATCTGTTGGACAAACATGCTTTTTTTTAAACTGGGTAATCTATTGGACGTAAAAGCAACACGCTCTCTGGTGCAGAGAGACTGACCACAGCAACGCGTGGTGGGGTACAGCTAGAATTCAAATATAGAAGTTAACCACAGAATAATTAATTACAAAACCAAAGATTTTGACCGCAATTTAAGAAAAATTTATGAAACTTTGTGATTTTTTTTAATAAATTATATTTATATGAAGCGACAAAAAGTGAGGTGACAATAATGTTAATACATTTGTTTAATAAAATGTGTTTTTTTTTCGTTATTACTAATTTTAGGTCAGTGTTTAGACAAAAAAATGTAAGGTGAGAAATTTTTAAAACTTTATTAAATTCAACATTTTAATGTTTCAAAAATTCTGTGTTTATTTGTAATTAAAAGGATAGTCAGGCTGGAGATAGCTTAAGAAGATGGTGAAGGCAAATGTGGGGAAGTGCCTGACTATTCAGATCTGATCACAAAATTTTTAGAAATTTTAAAATGGGTAATCCACACAGACATATGAATAGACGAGAAGATAATGGCGAGGGGTAAAATCAACTGTTGAAGAACGAAGGGGGTAAAGCTGACTGTGATTCGTCAATAAATCAATCTGACAGTAAATAGGCATCTCTCATTATAATATCACCATTTAGTTCTTAAAAGTAAAATCTGCTTTTGAATGAATAGACATTTTTACATGGGAGCGCAAATTACTCGCCACGTTATGAACAAATTTGCGAAGTCCAAATTCGGCAAAAAATTTCTTCTATTTTCAGAGTCGAATATTTCGTTTAAGTATTTGGTTAAGACACTTTTATAAATGTTCATAATTTACTTCCCAGCAACCAACCAGCTTTGTGTTTCGCGTCCAGACGTTTCTCGATGTGATAGTATATGTTTCTAAAACTGATCCATATTATACGATGTGAATATGCTTAAAATAAAGTAAAATAATGCTTATATATGGAATGTAATACGACAATTGGGTTTATTCTCTTTTTCACATCTATTTTTACAGGTTTTCATAGCACAAGTCAACATTTTGCCGTGTTATTTCGTAAAATGAACCGATGATGCCTCGACCATAGTTCGCACAAGAATGATGACGTCACGTTTTCAAATTTCACTTGAGGCCATACGCGAGCACAGCCGGCTCCAATGGAACAGGTATGGGGAGTGGGGAATAATACGCTTTTAATCACTTAGGGCAGGTCTACTAATATTTATATGTCTATGGTAATCCAGCAATTATGATGAACATTAATTCTCTGTTAAATTATATGAATATGCTCAAATTGGCAGACAGAAGAATTTTCACTGACTTGGTATTTCTTTACAAAATTCTAAATGATATAGTTGATAGTCCGGTATTGCTAGAATTGATAAGCTTACGGATTCCACAACGTAATACTAGAAGTCAGTATTTATTTCAGTGCAGAAAATCTGGGACTAACTACCATATGTACTCCTCTTTGCCCAGAATACTAATGGAAGGAAACAATTATACCAAGTCAGTGGACATCTTCAATTTATCTTTAAACAAATATAAAATGTTGTTAATAAAGCAATTCAGTTATGTACAATAAATAATGTATATTTCTCAATATTCATATGTAAAAGTCCCTAAAAAGGGCAAAAAATTAATAGAAAAATAAATAAATAAAAACATGGCTAAAGTAAATTGATGCAAATTTTTCAGTTCTGAACGGTGGTCTTTCAACAGGGCCATACTGTATACTACGAGTATATTCCACTCTGGTGCATCCAGTATATGCAGTTTGGTAGCAGTTCGACGAGTAATATTGAAAAAACTGCAGAAAACAGCTTTTTCAATATTATTATAAACGTTGATCTATTGAACTTTGATAATGGCTGTAGTGTTTGGCATTTGTACCTACGCAAAATGCAGGATTAGAGTGATAGGCGTTGAACCTTTGCACCGTAATCCCCGTTGTGTTATCAACAAACAATTAGTTTTCAATGTGCTATTAGTGTATTGCTTCCCAGCGGGATATAATTATCAGATAATTTACACAGTAACTGGTAATCGGTGTAAGGTATCCCCGACTGCTCCCATTTAGTGTCCTGGGTCATTGTCCGATCGTTGCAACCCGTTCAAATGATTGATCGGGTTACTTTTGCAAGAAAAGATAGGATCATCAGCACATGAGTGCCGGTGTGGCGAGCGACCAGTCAACTACAGTACCGACTACCTACGCAGGTCAAACGAAAGTACCGATCAAAGTGATCGGGTAATGAGTGCTCTTGACTTATGGCGCAGCAATCTCTCTTCTCTAAAGCATTTGTGTAAAAAAGTAACCGATCAAAGAGCGGGTACTCTTATTCGTGGGGTTATGATCCAAACCAAGAGTCCGGAGGTCGTGGGATCAAATACCAGCGTGCGCAAGTAAATCAGTAAAAGCAAGCAATTAAATTGTTAAAAAAGTTGCTGCCGCAGCAGGAATCCACCTCTTACACACTGATATAACTGACGTCACGAGAGTCTCAGACAGACGAAATGAAGCCCCTCCTAAACTTCTTGTGACCTTTTCCGATAAAAGAAAAAGAGATTCCCTCCTTGATAAGAAAAAGGAAATAAATTATAATGAAATCAAGGATCTGGCGACATCTCGAATCTTCATCGGGGAAGAATTAAGCCCGTAACATAAAGAAATCCTATGGAAAACAAAACAATTATCAAAAGAAAAAAATTACCAATATGTATGGTACAAACAGGGTAAAGTTATGATACGCAAAAAACAAGATGATAAAATTATCTACATTAAGCACCTTGATGATATGGTGAAAATAATTTAGTGAATAATATGAACAACATTACTTAATCCACTTAATAATTTAAATTGAGAAAATGAATAACGCACTAACAACAAACATACCAAACATATCATCCATAAACAATAATTTTAACATAATGCACCAGAATATTAGAAGTATCAATAAAAACTTTGATGAACTACAAATATTGATGAAAAGTTTAAATTTAAAATGGGATATTATTATTCTTACTGAATGTTGGCTAACTGATAAATACTACCCCCTACAAATTGGTAATTATGTCCCTTACTCTACAATAATGAACAACACAAAAAATGATGGTGTCATCGTATATATTAAAGAAGATATAGAAGCTGATGTCAGAGAGATCTGTATCAATAATGCAAACTGTCTAAGTATATCAATCGGTAATGACACAACAATACTCGCAATTTATAGATCTCCTTCTACACAAAATCTAGAACCATTCCTCAACTCCTTATCTAATCAACTAAGTCTACTAAAAAGAACTAAAGATGTATTTATCATCGGTGATATAAATATTGATATTCTTGAAAATGGCCATCCAAAAAAATTTGATTATATGCAAACACTAGCATACCATGGATATAAAAGCCTAATTGATGAACCAACACGTGTATATAATGAAAGCAAAACTTGCATTGATCATATCTTTTGTAAAACTAATAGAAAAACTCAAGCCATTATTTGTACTACCACACTGACAGACCATTATACAATAATTCTATCTATTACAAAAAAAAATACATATGTAAACCAAAAAAAGAAATCACTCCTAACGAAGTCTGAAACAAATTGGGAAAACGTCAAATGCGAGTTAACAGTGAATGACTGGACAAGCCTTCTGGAAAAAGATGATACTGATACTGCTTGGAGTTATTTTATAGAAGTTTTACAGAACATTATCCTATCAAACACCAAAACCATAGAAAAAAAGTTATCTCATAAAAATTTACACATTAAACCTTGGATTAGTCAGAATATTATAAACTCAATCAGAAAAAGAGATGAACTGCACAAAAAAGTCAAAAACAACCCTTATGATATCCTAACACTTCGATTCTACAAAAGATATCGTAATACATGTAAAAATGTAATACGTTATGCTAAAGAAACATTCTATAAAAACAAAATTGATGAATGTAATAATGATTCACGTAAACTCTGGCAGATCATAAATGAAATAACTAATGCTAAAGCCTCACATAATGACAATAGCATTAAGGAATTAAACATTGATGAGATTCCCACATCTTTTACAGAACACCCGGACAAACTTCTTGACTTTATAAACAACTATTTTTGCAACATAGGCTCAAACTTAGCAAATAAAATTAAACAAAATTCAATTAGTACTATCGAAAATACAGTGAGGATTGACGATGTAAATCAAGAAAACAGCCTCAATATTGTCAAGATAACAAGTGATGAAATAAGAAATATTATAGCCTCCCTAAATATAAATACTTCATCGGGAAATGAACTGATATCAAGCAAATCAATTAAATATCTACACAATGAGTTAATCCACCCACTAACGTATCTTATAAATCTGTCAATATCAAATGGTATTTTTCCTGCTTGTCTTAAAATTGCTACGATCATTCCAATATATAAAAACGGTCCCAAAAATGATGTATCAAACTATCGACCAATTAGTATTTTAACTACACTATCAAAAATATTAGAAAAAGTTATAAAAAAACAAATGCTTACATTTTTGGATTCTAATAAAATATTATAATCTACGCAGTATGGTTTTAGGGAAAACCTGGGTACTGGTGACGCTATAGCTAATGTAACAAATACAATTATTAGAAAATTGGATGAAGGCAAAAAATGCCTAGCAGTTTTCATTGATCTTCAAAAAGCTTTCGATACCATTGACCACGAAATACTGTATTTAAAACTAAAAAAAATGGAATAACCGAAACAACCCTAAACCTACTTAGAAGTTACTTAACGGGAAGAGAACAATTTGTACAAATTGGTAAAAGAAGGAGCAAAACTCTACCAATTAAGTACGGTGTCCCCCAGGGAAGCGTATTAGGACCTATACTATTTCTAATTTACATAAATGACCTTATGAATCTTCCCATCAAAGGAAACATAATGAGCTTTGCAGATGACACTGTAATTTTATTCCATGAACAAGATTGGACAAGCACATATAAGGAGGCTGAACATGGCCTAACTGTTCTTCAAAACTGGCTTAAAGCAAACTCCCTTACATTAAGAGTGCACTTTCCCTATCAGAATTTGAGAATTGCCTCTACGGCAACTTTTAAACCTTTGTAAGATTGCCTATAGGGTCTCTGTCGTCACTTCAAGAAAAATAATTATATTATTATTATGTCCTGAATTTGAGACATCTATTAACACGACTCCAAACTAAATCTACTTTTACAAATGTGAAATAATATCAACACGTGTCAGCTGCCAACAGCAGAGCTGTGCTGGCACAATACAAAGGAAGTCAAACTGTGGGGTATTTCAGAATCCATAAATTATTTATTTTTTTAATTTTATAATAATATGTAATTTGTAAAAAAATATGATTTTATAAAATCAATATATATAAGTTTATCTATACAGGGTGTCCGGGGGTAAAGTTCAAAAACTTCAGGAGGTTTCAAGGAGGAGAAATTTCATTTTTTTTTTCCTTAAAAAAACATTTTTTCATAGACCAATATACTTTTTTCTGTACAATCAATTAATTTTTTTTATCCGAAAACTAGCTTAAAACGTTAAAATTTCAAAAAATCGTCTTTTTTAATTGTACTATCATGTAGAATCACCTTCCTTGCACATTTAACCCCCGGACATATTGTATAAAAAATATATATGTATTATCTACTTTTGTACATTTATATAAATTATATAGATGTATACGTTTTTTATACTTATCATATTTTGTATTATGAAGATAATTTATACATTTTTAAGCTTTTTTATCAGGGTGTGGGCCATTAGTGTCTCAAGGATTTAAATATAAATCAGAAGACAGTTTTGTAATGATTTATTTATTCATTTAAACAATTCAATAATTATGAGAGTAATATAACATGTATGAATCATAAAATTACATTCCAACATATATTTTTAATGATGTACCTACTCTCACAAAAAAGCTTCTGTATTTTTGTTTGGAGGGTGCTTTATTTATTCACAAAGGTAAGAAATTTTTGTAACTACTATTTTTAATAGTTTAAGTTCATGTGAACTTACAATTTAATTTTGAACTTTATTGGTTATAACATACGATATACTTTTAAATACTCTAAATCTTGTTTGTTTAAATTGTCAAATGTAATTTAATCACAAACATAATACAATGAAGAATTGGTGGTTCTGAGATATACCAATAAATACGGTGAAAGAACCTTAAACTATGTTGTACCCAAAAAATACAATAAACTAAAAACAATCAAAAATAATACCATTTGTATTGCAAGTCAAATATAATAAAAGGAAATTACTATAAGATACAGATATTTATATTGATGCCCTATTGAAGCACTTGTATTTGTAATTAGAATTGACATTGTTAGGAAAAGGAATATCATTATGATATGTTTGTAATACTTCATATACCTACCTATATAATATATGAAACTATTGATGTGACCATTCATTTGTACTTGTTTAGTGTATATCAACAACAATTGCTGCCGCACCGGAGAGGGCTGTATAATTTGTTCTATATGATCGTTTCGACCAACACCCATCCGCGATCACGTCAATCACCGCCACTCCGTCCTGTAGACAACCTTCTTCGATAGCTGCTTGACGCTCTCGTTTCGCTGCGACTTCCATGGCGACTAACGCGCATTTCTCCCATTCTCTTGACACTAATACATTTGTCTTGTGGAAAAATTTTACGGACATCGGGGGTATGTTGACAGCCGTCAAAAACTCGGACAGTTGAGCAAGCCCAATTCCTGCAGGAGTCATCCCCGATACTGCTGCTACATTGACGTCCATGGTATGTTTAGGTTTTGGGTCGCATGTGTTGACTGTAAATTTGGCGCAACACATGTTACATTCAAATAGTATTTTGGACATTAGACCAACTCTTTGCTCAGATTTAAGAATAAGATTTCGAAATCCGCATCCAAAAGGAGAATGGTCCGATATGGATTGCAGCTGGTTAATAAAAAAGAAAATGTCGACGATGCGTCTTTCTTCTCCTCCTTCGACTGCATCATTTTTATCCAACCTAGAAAAGCAAAATTGATTTATGAAAAACTACAAATAAAAGTGGATATTGATAATGATTTGGATACCAATAAAAGTATTATAAATTTTTGAATGTTTGTATTACTGAAGATTAATTTTTTCGAATGAAGCGGATGTTCTTTCACATAAAGCAGATAGTTTGTATATTAATAATTCATCTCTTTAGAACTTATGTTTTACCGTTAGTAAAATAAAATACATAAATGTTAGTAAAGTAAATCACTATAACATACCAATTGTCAATGCTTTGAGAAAGACCTCTCCGGCCGATGGGTTTCTTGTTTACAATTTTACGTTTTTTGTTGTAGTACACACGTACATCAGATTTACTGTAATAAAAAAAAAAGTTAACGGTATATATTTTTTTCACAACACGATAGTTTAATCGAAATTCTGAAATCCATTTTACCTTCCTCCATTATCTATATTCTCCTTAGGTATGTCGTTATATGTATTCTCAACAGGTATGCTTTCCCGTTGTTCGTGGAAGCTGGAACAAAATAAAAACATTGATTATAACTACATTTCAAGAACTTTCTAAATAAATGTGAAGGGCGTAAATGATTTTATTGTTACCTCAGTGCTTCAACATCTTTACAAGATGTGGACAAAACGTTCTTCAGTTGAGTATAGTCACATCTGAAATATAATTAAAGAACAAAATGAAATAAATATTTTGTTTTAACTACTTTATTTTAATTTATATTCGTCGACCGGTTTCGGTTGAACTCAACCTTCTTCAGGACAATAAACATTTATATATATCGACGAATATAAATTAAAGTTAAGTGGTTTTTGTATGAGACGATGTATGAATGTGAGTAAGGCAAAGAGTGCGTGCCAAGACCGAGTTGTTTGGCGGTCCGTCCTCTCTGACTACCTCTGCGGGGAAACGGCCTGATGGTTAGTTAGTTAGTTATTTAAAACAGATCGCCTAAAAAATTAGACTATTTTCAAATGGACGAATTCTGGAATAAATAAGTACGTAACTATAAAATAATAGAAAACCTAATTTTTATTGGAAGAAAAACAAAATAATTATTTATTATATATCCAATCAATAATTAACTTCCTCAAATTAAATTCCCTAAAGTTTGAGAACTAGTATGAAGATCTTTATGTTCTTGGATACATTATCGAAAATGCCGGTAGTTTGCCCCACCGTAAAAGTGTCTTATTATTGTACGAAATCATTGGCAGAGATGCAAATCTGACCGGGTCGCTTTCTACATATTCCAGGTACCTACAGTGTTATTATACATATTACTTGCCTCGATCCAGAAAGCTTAGAATTTGTATCAAGCCTTAGTTGGAACGCGTTCTAACATCAGATATACAGTTCTATGATATGAGATGTCAAAGTTTGCAAAGACGATTTATATATTTACCAATTTCTGATTTGAGTTTTTTGTAAAGTTTTTAAGTTTAATATTTTTAAAATGAAAAATATTTAAATAGGACATATAATTACCATTTTAGAACATACCTAAATATGCATATGGAATATTATGCAATTAGCTAGGGCATAATTATTCATTGTACAAGATTCTAACGAATGCAATTCTGTGCTCTGGCAACGTACTTTATAAATATTTTCCATTAAAATATGACGAACTAAAATAATTTGCACAAGATTGAACCTCAAATTCAAAAATTGTTAAATGGATTACGAAAACTTGTCTTTGCAAACTTTCTCTCCTCAGAACATGGAAAAGCGAAGTTAAAACTATATCCAATCAAAATGAACAACTACAAAACGCCTCAGAAACAGACAAATACAATAGGACAAAAAAAAAACAAACGTAATGCTGTTAGAACGTTGTAAATTAAGTGCGGCTTGATTTTAGAATTTCTTCGCGCAATATATACAGTAGCCATACTACGTGACCCGTTCAGAGAGGGGGAGGGGATCTTCAACATACCACGCGTTTGGTCACAATGGGTTAGGTTTATATACTACACGTGGTCACTGAGGGGGGAGGAGTGGGTCACGTGGTATGGGTACATTCCCTACCTACTAACTAAAATATATAGTTTTACATTCAAGGGTCATTTTTGAAGAAAAAATGTAAATTTAAAAAAAACTTACCCGGCAATTTCAGTTTCAGAGGCCTTGGCAATAGATTTATCTCCCAAAGTACGCATTCTGAAAAATAAAACAATACCTGTCACCTTTGTTACACAATATATACATAATTTATTTTTATAATAAATATTACCTACGTAATAGTAAATAATAATATATTCATCAAATCAAAATTTATATTTTTCTTCTTACCTTACAATGTCCACCATGCGTTTTTGTTTCGAACGAAATAGTCTTTTCTTTGAAATACGAGCACTTTTTCGTTTATTTCCCATTTTCGGAATACAATATTATTATTTACGATAAATATTATTTAGTAGAAATCACGAAACGGAGAACAACACGATCGTCCGCGAAGCTCTCTAAGCAGTGACTGAAAGGCAGATAGCGTACGCGCGTGAGGAAGTGAGAGGGGCTGCAATAATCATGCTTAGAATCATAAGACGTAAGCGACTGTTGTGAAAATGTTTAATAAATCACGGCGTATTTCAAAAATAGCAAAAATCACTTTTGGGGTCTATTGAGTAGCATTAAAAGAAGCATTGTGATTTTTTTCATACACATAACTTGTAAAATAACAGAAATAAACGTGTTAATAATATTTTTCGGAGCATACTTTGCGATTTATTTCTATCGAGGGAATTTCAAATAATTACCGTTTCGGCTTTTGGAACAAATAGATACTATCTTAAAGAATAACATATATTTTTTTAAGAGCTTAAAAACTTCAAACTTTTAAGGAAAATATGTCGGAAATTGGATGAAATTCGAATAGTGGGCCCTTAAATGTGAATAAAACCAAATATTTAATTTTCTCCAAAAACAAAAGAGGACAACCAATGAATGAGCATATACTCAAACTACATGAATGTCAAAAAAAATTTCCTCAATGTTCCTGCTCGATTATAACTCAAACCAAAAGTATAAAATATCTTGGTATTGAAATTGACGATAAACTACACTGGGATTCACACATTGATCGAACTTCAAAAAAGTTAACTAAACTCATCTACTTCTTCAAAAAATTACGGAACATTTTGTCAGCTAGGGATTTAAAGAGAGTTTACTATGCTTTATGCCACTCCAAATTGGAATATGGAATAATAGGATGGGGCTCAGCAGTATCAAAACATATAAAACAACTGAAGGTAACTCAGAATTGCATCATAAAGACCATACTAAAGGTTCCCATAAGGACGTCAACAACAGAAATTTTTAAACAATTTGACGTTCCAAGCATACAGAAAATCTATGCCAAAAACATTTTGGTACAACACCTCAAAAATAATTCTCAGGAAAACACCTCACATACTCATAAAACCAGAGCCAAACAAACAGAGATACTAACTATACCAAAGTGTAACTCTACCTTTGGACAAAGAAGCTCTGAATTTTTAGCAGTAAAGGTATATAACAAACTCCCACTTAGTATCAAACAAATCAAAACAAAAAACAACTGCATTAAGAACATTAAATCTTGGCTTAAGGAATTACCGGAAAAAGAACTTACTAGCATATTTAAAACATCGTCGTAGAAGTTTCTGGAAACCCTTACCCAAAACATGGAGTCATACCATAGAAGTCGCTGAATAACTTATCCAAAACCTAGTCCCCCTCAGCACAGGATCTCCTAGTGAGGAGGACTATGAATATAATCAACATCTATTTTTTATATATATATTCTTATAAAAATGTAAAAAAAATGTATAATATAGCTACTAATAAAAAAAAAAATAAAATAAAAAAAAATTAGTTTGTATCATTTCATAATTATTTTTTTAAATCTTCTTTTCGTATGTTGGGGGTGTCAGAGGGGGACATCTAGGTCTGCGAGACATTCTAGGGCCTCAGGCGTCGCCATGTGAACCTCATCAATCCCGCCGGGGAATTAATGGAGCGGGCATTCGTTGACCACATGTTCGGTGGTCTGCACCGCACCACATTCACACATCGCCGACTCTTTAAGGCCCCATCTGTGCATCATGTGGGCACAGCGGCTATGGATTTTTTTTTAATTAATATAAATTAAATTTTCTTCACGTTCCAAAGTGAAAGATGCTATCAGTATCGCACTGGCAAAAGACCACCATTCAAAATCGAAACATTGCTTGAATTCGCTTTAGCCGTGTTTGGTGACCGGATTTGATTATCCAGGTAGGTACTCCCTCGCCTTACTCTTCCACATCTCCTTCACGATACTACTATCTTCATCCCCACAAGATACTACTTAAGTGTTGCTATGTTCGCTATCTCACTTTCCCTAATGGCGCTTAATATCTTCGCGTCGCAATAAAAAAAATGATATTCTTACATAAAACGTAATTTGCGTATATTTGAAAATGAAATGTCATTAATTTGCTTTTACTAGTGTTTGCCGTGTAATTGAAACACTTTCTCATCACACACGATGGCATTTTGGCACGCTTTTTTATTCAACTTGGTTAGAGATAACACACGACCTCACGCGACGTATATATTCTCCATACACTCCTTTATTACATGCCCAAACTAACTAAGGGTTCCTTTCTTAATCTTAGCTATATAAACCTGGATATTTTCACACCCCCAGAACAAATTTTTCATTCTCAAATTTCGAGTCATGAACAAACACTAGCAAAATAGTATGGGGGATACTCAAGAGCGACGCGTATGCTACGCGCACAAAACTCGAGTCGCTCGTAAGTATCTGCATGTACGAATGGCCTTTGTTTTGTAAGTCATTGATTTTTTCTCATAAAGTTCCAGACACCGTGTGTTTGCCTTATCCGGTGAATGACTAAGTTGTTTTTTTTAGATTGCAAATAGACTATGTAACATGAGGGGAAGCACTTAGATTATATTATTTTGATAAAAAATGATAACATTAATGTATTATACCTTTACAGATATTTAATTGAAAATTTTGACGTTCATATGGCCTACAGATTGAGCTTCTGTGATAAGTCAATCCTCAAAACGGCCTTGTATTATCAAAATAAATAAAAAATACAAATTTCGGTTTGTCCTGCGAGAAATCTGATTAAATGAACTCAACTATAAATGTCATTTTCAACATTGGAACTGATTATTCGAAGAATTCAGACAAGTGATGATGAACCTACCAATTATGAAATTTTTAACAGAAAATTATTTTATTGCCATTTTCAAAATTAGAACTTATTAATGAGAATTCAAAAGGGACGCCATTTTTTCGGGGTGGTCAAAATTCTAGATTTTTGACAAATCCATTTTTAAAATAATAAATATTATACTATGGGTAGGTACTTTTTTATTGTAATTCTTCACACAACTGATTCCAGTTTTGGAAATGAGATTTTTTGTTTTGTTTTTTATTTGTGAACCATATTTCACGCAAAACTAACAAATTCACGCGTAGACAATTTCCATCTCTAATGCACAGACTCAATGAAGGTATGCTATATAGAGTTAACGAGAAACTTGTTATAAATCAGTTCTGATTTTTTTATTCTTCAATCCATCTATTAATTTTGTACCTGAATTGTTTTTTGTTTCCCTTATTATTTGTATGGAGTGAATTAATATTGCAACAAGAAAAACCAATAGCAAGAAAAGTTATCAAGGTTCGTACCGTTTAGAATCATGATTTAAACGATTCGTCATTTGCAATCATCGCACCGCACTCGCGAAGGTAGCACACATTTCACGTTTAAAGACCAAAAGTGATTATTAACATGAGTCATGACTGCTTATGCATGCACAGCCATGAATAAAATATGGAGTGAAATTTATATTCACAGAATGCAATGCCAGAACATAATTCAATTAAAACTTGTAGTTTTTAATACGTATACTTATTTTTTTATCCTTGACTGAAAATGGACTCCAATACAACACCTTAAGCCCCGACATACACAATTTCTAACGATTTATGACAAGTTTCTCGTTAAATCTTTAAGTTTTTAAGTTCCAAAAAATATGTTATTTTTAAAGATAATTATAATTATAATATAATTATAATATATTATTATTCTATACATTTATTATGCCGAAACGTTAATTATATGAAATTCCCTCGATAGAAAAAAATCGCAAAGTAAACTCCGAAAATTATTAAGAGGAAGCTACAAGCCAAAAATGTGTATATTCTTGGTATACCTCATATTGTAGGTAATAGGCCTTAAAACCGCTTGACAAACGGAGTCTAGAAACATTGGATTTCAAGCACAAAACTGGTTTTTATTTATTTTGTAAATAATTTTATAAGAAAGCAAAAAAGTTAATCAAGTGAAACTGTCACAGATAATCTTAGCTATATACTGTATTTTTTAAAGGTTGTTTCCTTTACGCGTTCATTCATTTCGATTGAAAAAAAAAATTTTAGTAGTTTAAATTTATATTTTTTATTGAGTAATTTATTTTTTTATTTGGATTCTACTCAAACGAAGCGATAGGAAAACCTTCAATTTATTTAAAGCATATTTTTTGGTATTCATAATGTACACCAATTCGTTATAAAGATTAATCAAAATATTGAATTGGCATTAAGCTTCGCCTTAAAAACACGTTTTGTTCTATTATTTAATATGTTATGGGCATGAAAAAAATCACAGTGTATCTTTTAAATGCAACTAAAGTATTTGTCGAGAGAATTTTGCTCAATTTCAAACGAGTCGTGTTTTATAAAATATTTTTCAACATTTTAATGTATTCATTATTATCGTTTTTTTTTATATTAGCGCGCTCCCTCTAACATTCGTATTTACATATCTCCCTTTTTATTATTACTAACTAACCATGACGTCGTTTATCCGCTGGGGTAGGCAGAGAGGATAAACCGCCACACATTTCGTCACTATTGTCTATTAGATAAATTTAGATGCAATTCCGCACGCAAAGACATAATTGGAAAAACATGTTACTGGATATGACCGGGCCTCCAAATTTTACAAAAGTTATTTATTCTATCATACGGAAATACGTAATTTTTTTACGTTAGAAAGAGAAATAATAATTCGTTTTAAACTGATGCCATAAATAAAATACAAAAAATAGTCGAAATGAATAATTCATATTTCTCTCTGTCATCGTAACAATCGTGTTGACTTTAAAAATTATTTCGTATTTTTTATTACATGAACGAAAAAAAAATGGTGTTACAGTTTTTTTACAAATTCCTCAAATAAAACGAATGTGTTTTCGAAATATCGAGTTCTAACAGTTTTTCTACGATTGGAGTAAAAAAATAAGTAAATGTGTAGTTAGCGTTTTTGACATTTTCACGTTTGATATAAAAATTTGCTTATTTAGAAATATTAATGTTTATTTTAAATGCGTACACCGGAAAGATAATTTTACCTAGTTTCTAAAACAGTATTTGTTTTTACGGAAAACTAAAAAATAATATGTATATAGCGCATTTGAAATGCACAGAAAATATTGCAAACTGAACAAAAGTACTGAAGGATTAATCCTGGTATATATTTTAATAATGTGTTATTTGTTGAACTTGAAATGTGTCGTGTTGTACTGTGTTTAGTTTCTTTCTCTCTCCTTTTCTATCCCCTGTATTTGTAATCGAGCATAATCTATTTTTACCAATGTATTACTAGGTAAATACCTTCTTGTAAATTCCTACCTTGGCTTTGTGCTTATGTGTATATCTCTATCTGTTTCCTTTTTTGTTTCTTCTTGTTTGTTCTACTTAACATCCCTTTTTCTATTCGTGTACTGTTTTGTATGTGAAACTTATAATTTTGATATCAAAATACCAATGTAAAATTGTACTTATTAACTCGCAAATATATGTATTGTAAGTTCCTCTCGTCCTACAATGAGTTTTGTAACTCATCGGGATTGCTCTAGCAAGAAATAAAAAAAAATAAAAATGAAAACTTGTTTAGGAAAGGATAAGCAAATTTTGTGACAAGCGGTACAGCCCAATAGTATAAGTATTCGTCCCTCGATAAGTAACAGATTTCTCAGGCCTCTGGCACATTGATCGTTATATTTCTTTAAGATGCTGTCAGAATGTCGGAGAATTTTTGTATATTTCCGCTTGTCAATAAAATCAAAATAAATGGAATTTTTGTAAACGTTTCCGAAAACTAAAAACTATATTTGAAAGGTGATGAAATAAACTTTCAAATTTCATCATTAGAAATAGACACATGATTTTTTAAATGTTAAAATTTTGAAATTGAACATACAAAGTTTTAAAAATTGATCAACGTTTTTTTCATCTAAACACTGAGCTAAAATGACTGATAACCAAAAAAAAACACATTTTATTAGAGAAATGTATTATAAATATTACTGTCAACTCACTTTGCGTCGTTTCATATAAAATCTATCCAAATAAAAATTTTAATGTTCGTTTGTTCAAAATCTTAAATCTCCGAAAGTTCTTCACCGATTGCTTTGAAATTTTGACACAACGTTGCATTCGAATACGCGTGTGTTTTTATATACCTATATTATATATACAGGGTGTATCGGCACGTACCCGACTAACTTTAACCAGCTATTCCTTAGCACATTTGGAGTAAAAAATGTTATGGGCACTTTGCTGTCCGGTAACATTTTTTTTTGATAAAAAAATTATTATTCATATTTTCACTACATGTCACCAATGTTTTATCCTTTGTCAAAGTTTGAAAACCCGTCTGGCAATATTTTGTTCGAGTTTCGTTGAATAATGTACGTACGTACCTACGTTGGCGCGCTTTTACAATCACAACGAAATGGCACGGCACCATTCGTCTCATTTTTAACTATTATTATTTAGTGTGTACGAAAGAGCGAGGACACTTTTTGACACACTTGCTAATAACAGCTGCTGAACACGAGATACAATGCAATTACAATATCATACAGATGTCACATATGACAGGTAAAAACATGCTTTGATGTTTCATATTTTTTTCTCAAATCGCAGTGGGAAACTTTGGTTTCATAGACCTATATGAATTTAAGATTTTAATTATCACACTGTGGTTAACTTCTACATTTGAATATAGCTTGGTATTTTCTCTTTCTAACAAAGTTTAGTTCATATTTCTAACTATAACGGTAAGGGAGACAAAACGATTTCTATAAGACCATATGAGCTGTTACCAAAACCGAACAAATTATCCTGAGGAGTTAATCCAATAAGAAAAGTGTAATTAGGATATAATTATAAACGATACAAGAGTGGTAATCTCAAGTATGTATATTGAATTTAATGATATTAGAGTCTAAAGATCAACTCGTAAAACTTTTTTTTTACCATAATGTATATATTTTTATTAACAGATGTACTTAAAATACATTTTATTTGGTTTTATTGAGGATTGAACCCATCTCCCCAGCGACTGGAGTTAATAGAGCTAACACCTAATCCAAATTCGAATTGGACAGTATCGTCATTTATTTCGTATAGTAGCTGACGTGTACCCGGCGTTGCTCGAATTTCCTCTACTTTCTATAAATATATTATGCATGTATTAGATATATAAACCTTCCGGAAGAAATTCTCTAAATGATATTGAAAACCCTATCAAAATCCGTTGCATAGTTTAGAAGAACTAAGCGCACAATCAGCTCGATCAGACGTCAGGAAGTAATTTAATTTCCACTTCCAAGATTCTACTCTACACTTATTAATTTAATCAAGAAAACAAAATCTAAATTCAAATAGATGTATTTAAAAATGTAAGCTTTTAGTTTAAAATTCTGTTGGGCTTGTTATGCATCTTATCAATTATTAGAGGGATTAATCAAATCATATAACGATTCTAAATCACAACCAAACACTAAAACAGAAGTATAACCATATTAATTTAAGCCTCTGAAATACATAAATATTAGAAAGAAAAAAATATCGTTTATAATTTATTTTAAATATCTTATATCTACATATTATCTTGTCCTGTTTTACTAATGCCAAATTGCGATAGTTGCCCAGTTATTTCAAGTAGAATTAATTTTGAAGGCAACAATAAACTCGCTACTAATTACTCTATTATAATATTTTGCTAGATTATACATGTTAAAAAGTCACTTTTTTATACATATTAATATTCTGTTAAAATAAAATATTCTCTGTTATTATAACATTCTAGGCCTTAATAGAATTTACTTTATATTAATTACTATTCATTATCATAAACACCTCATACCTCGACTTATGTCAGGTCTTATATAGTCCTAGTATTCATTCAACTATTACTACACTATTAGATATTTCTTTTAATTATGTATTGTTTAACTGCACTTCTATTAACAACTGTATCACTTGCAATAATATTTTTGTGTACACATTACTTGTTCTGTAATCACTCTATTGTAAAAGCCAGTTTATGGCGTTTAAATAGATAAATCTGTACAGTAAAATATTAAACCTGCGTAAAACGTTTTTTTTCTAATTATCACAGAACTATGCTATTTGAGTTATTACACTTTGGAACTACTTTGGATAAAATTGAGTATTGCTTATTTATTAATAATCTCTTCAAGTTATTGGTAATCCGGTTAAGACGGGATTGAAGGCAATTAACGAATGAATTAACAGGTTTCCTGATAAGCTTTTAGTAAATTACGAATACTGAGAAGTGTTCCGAAATCCTGACAATATATTCCTAATTTACTGTTAAAGCATTCGTTTTAAGGCCAGGGCGTCGATTCTCGACGAAGTCATTCCACTCGAATAACGAGTGGTTCAATCCAAAAAAATCACTTGGCAAGTGTTGTTGACTTTTCAGATAATGTACACACAATTAAGAGATGCGAGGTTTTCTATGACAGTCAAGTATACAGAACCATTGGCAGGTTGCTCCTACAGCCAACAAAATCACTTGGCAAGTGTTGTTGACTTTTCAGATAATGTAAGTACAACCAAGAGATGCGAGGTTTTCTTTGACCAAGTTCATCTGAGTATTTTGATCGATATGATAAACCTAACATTATAACAAGAACGCCTCTTATCAAGAAACATACCTGAGGAAGTCTCACAAATTAAACACGTACATACTTACGAAAGACTGAAAGCAACTTGCAGTCTGTTATCAGAGATGTATCACACATTTCATTGTACGGTGGTTGGTCAAATTATTAGTTACACTACAATATCCTAAAATCACTATTTAAATCCCAAAATGCTGTAATGAATATTATTCCTAAAGTCCCTGTAAGAACCAGGACTGACGAAATCCTTCTCTCATACAAAACTGACAACAATATTATAACATTTAAATCTCAAATAGAAAAGCTGGATAAAAAACATAAGGAGATCGGACATCGATAATATACTGACACCAAATACAGACTGAAACTGAAATCTCTCCACTGCACAAAAGAAACCATGTAATATTATTATAAAAATTCAGAAAATAACTATTTAATATATTTATAATTACTTCATATTATCCGTACTAAATATTAATATGTAAATATAATCACGGTAGATCCCAGTGAGGATATCATTATCTCTATATGTTACAAAAAAGGAAGATAATAAAACATTTATTTTTATATTACATTAATTTTTTTTTCTTATAATTTAATAACTTGCTGTACCCCGTCACGCGTTGCTTTGGCTCAGTCAAATAATAAGCAAATGATTATATGCAAATAATTTTGTAATTTACGATCAAATGCGATTACGATCGGATGATAATTACGATCTTGTTACATACGATATTTTGCATACGATCATTTTGATTACGATCTTGTTAGATACGATCTTTTGCATATGATGTTTTTGCTTACGGCCTTGTTACATACGATATTTTTTGCTTACAATATTTTGCATACGATCTTGTTACATACGATATTTTGCATACGATCATTTTGATTACGATGTTTTGCATGTGATGTTTTTGCTTACGATCTTTTGCATAAGATCTTGGGTTCCTTGATAACTCAACACAGTGACAATTCAACACACTTTTAAAAAGTGATATAAATTCATTAGAAACGATTAAAAAAAGAATAATTTAACCTAACCTAACCTAACCTAACCTACTTAACCCAGTTAATAAAGTTTTTGTTTCATCACTTTCCATGACTTTATATAACTTTTTAAAGATGTGATGAATTATCATTGTGATGATTTATCCGGTCACCAAGATCTTGTTACATACGATATTTTGCATACGATCATTTTGATTACGATCTTGCTAGATACGATATTTTGCATATGATGTTTTTGCTTACGATTTTGTTAAATACGATATTTTTTGCTTACGATCTTTTGCATAAGATCTTGTTACATACGATATGTTGCATACGATCTTGTTAGACACGATCTTTGGCATAATATGATGTTTTTGCTTACGATCTTGTTACATACGATATATTTTGCTTACGATCTTTTGCATACGATCTTCTTACAAACGATATTTTTGCTTACGATCAAAACGTCGGTAATCCTTCTAAATATTAAGATATTTTTCTAAAAATGTTGTATTTTGCTTTTTCTCAAATACGTATTATTTGAAATATTTAATAAATAGATAATTTAACTAAAAAAACACACACAAATAAGAGTATAAATTCCCGTAATGAAAAAATTTAATACAGCTTCAAACTGATGATAACGTAATTTTGGTCACCCACTGTAGCCATATTATAGCATTTCATGGCGAAGTCTTATCATAAAAACAACAATGTCTTCCTTGATTTTTATTATAACTTTTATCAATTTTATTTGGCAACAATTACGCTACATAATATTCAATTAAGAAAATGCTTCCGTGTGTCGTCAGATAAAGCCGTAGAAGTGTGCTGTGGGCGTGTCCGTGTGGCTAAAGAAAGCTCAACTATACATCACTTCTGGCAAAATTGATCAAAAACTTGAACGCGATGATATTCATACATAAAATAGTAAATAACCTATTAACAAAATACTTAGCAAAGAAAAGTATATATACAACAAGGGCATTCACCGACGTAACACGAAAAGATGCAATGAAATTAGGCTACCAAAAAGGGACAAAGCCAATACACAAAATACTTAGATTCAAGCTAGATTGTAGGAGTCAACAGAAATTTAATAATAAATTAATAACTGCTACATCATTATTAAACAATTAAGATAACATTAATGTGGGGAAAACAGACATCAAAATACCCCCACAGAATATGAAATCTATTGTCACAATTATTTTATCAGTAAATCGGTTTAACCGGTAATAAATCATTTTAAATTCGGAGAGGGTAAAATAGAATCATATAAATAAGTCGTCTAAAGGTGGTTATAACCACAGTTTGAAAATGGCCTTGAAAGTCGAAACAGCTATAACAATAACAAAAACCAAGAAATACTTGCAGAACTTAATCATTTTATTATCAAATTTAAAAAAATTAAAATAAATGTAATAACGTACGTATGCAATTAATAATGAATTAGACATTTGTAAACTTTTATAGTGATTTGTTTATGGGGTATTATGCCGTGTTGCGCTACCTCCTTCTTTAGCCAACGTGTCGGACAGCATTACACATCTGCCCTGATGATGGACACTGCAGTGATGTCCGAAACGTTGGCTAAAGAAGGAGGTAGCGCAACACGGCATAATACCCCAAAAACAAATCACTATAATACTTTTGGCCGTGAAAATCTCAAAACATACATTTGTAAACTTGGATGCAGAAATGGCTAAAATAATATGAATAAAAAAAAGAATTAATTGCATTGGTCTTTTTTGTACCTAGAAGTCGAAAGGTTTTATGTAAATTGTTAATAAGCTCATTTTCTCCTTATTTTTGATAAAATCTATCAGATATTGTCAAATTCTATAAAAAATTGACCTCTGTTGTCGAAAATCGAAAGTCTTTTTTTTCGTGAATATCTAATCAATTTCACTTGGCTGTGTCGAATGAGCTTATTTTAACTGGATACAACAGTTGTCTTTCAAATCGGTATAAATTACACTTCTTGAGATTCTCAATCAGTGGTTTGTATTTACTTATATTAAATATCCGTTGACTGACAAACTGTAGCATTTGCAAATATATATTCGATGAACAAAATCATAATTAGAAAGAATACAAAGTGATTTTTTAAACATTTTACGTTCAGCGTTAAAGTAAGTAAGTATTTAACTAAATAATATCCAGTCAGTTTCTCTGGAGGGGTAGATGGAGAGGATAGACATTCATACTATCCTCTCCATCTACCCCACACGGTCGTTCTGTCGTTCCACACGCTTGTTGCTTTATTCACATTCATACACCATCGTCTCCCAAGACCCTTCTAAAGTATGTCATTCATTTGGTTGTACCATATCTTTCTCGCAATTCTCAGAAATCTTGTACCAATCACTTTCAGGTTATATATTAGTTCTACATTCAATGCTTGTTTACATGAATAGTTTTTGCATAAAACGCTTGCAGACAACGAATATATAAAAAACATATGTCAGATTGAAACAGTGACAGATTATATCACGACATGTAAATAAAAATATGTAAAGTGACATTTTATACATCACAACATGTAGTTAAAAATACGTAAGGTGACAGATTATCATGTTAATAAAAATATGTAAAGTGACAGTTTTTACATCACAACATGTAAATAACAATATGTATGACAGATTATATATCAGAGCACAATATAAATAGTGTGCAAAGTGCCACAACATATCGATAAAAAAATAACAGAAGGTGATAAATAAAATTATAATGTTAAGTGACAGGAAATGATGACACGACATAAATTTAAAATATGTGAAGTGACAAGATGATAACACGACACAAATAAAAATATGTAAAGTGACAGAAGATGATAATACGACATAAATAAAAAAAATTGTAAAGTGACAGAAGATGATAACACGACATAAATAAAAATATGTAAAGTGACGGAAGATTATTTCAATATATTTTAGTCAGCTAATCTTAGTTTGAAAACTAGTACACAACTGTGAAACTGTTTAAAAAATTCAATACGTTATTTCCGGAGATCATAAAATTAATCAGCAATATTAAATTCGTAATAAAATGTGATTTTTATGGGCTTTGGCGCAATATTAACTCAATTTTAGAACTTAATTATTATGAATATATTTATTTATCAGCTTAAAAAGGCTTTTACATAGAGGTGCATTACACAATATGAAACCATTAGTTAGTATACCGTGTAAATAAGGGTAATTAACATACCAACACATTATTTTTCTTAATAATATCGAGGTCTTATTAATATTTGACATTTTAAGAAGATACTTCTTTATGCCATATCTAACTTTTCACAAAACTTAGCCAAAAGTTACATATTGCTACCATTTATATCTATCGGCCAAATTGATAAAACACAAATGTTGGCCGAAGAAAACAAAGCATTTATTTATTTATTAATTAACACCCTTTTTCGGAGGTTTTACGTATGGATATTAAGAAATATACATTATTTATTGTATACATATAACTGAATTGCTTCGTTAACAACGTTTAAAGATAAATTGAAGATGTCCATTGACTTGGTATAATTGTTTACCTCCATTAGTATTCTGGGAAAAGAGGAATACATATGGTAGTTATTCCCAAAATTTCTGCACTGAAATAAATCCTGACTTCTAGTATTACGTTGTGGAATCCGGAAGCTTATCAATTCTATCTTTATTATTATTTCGGGGTAATTTTATTAAAAGCAAATTATAATCATTTTTGTTAGATACAAAATGTTATGGCGAAAAGATATATTTGTGCTCTTGTTCTTCTTCACCTGAAAATGACCAAAACTGCATTTATACAGCGCCCTTGAGGTGATTTTTCACAAAAACGGCGCTCTACAAATTATCCAATTATTATTATTATTATTATTATTATTATTATAACCCATTGCCATATCACTAGAGAGTTATTCATGAAATAGCACTATACTTTTGTATTTCTACTAGTTATGTACTATGAACTTTATCATTTCTAGCAGATCCGGAGTCTCAAATTGAGCATGTATTATTTTATGCCAACAGAGTAAGTTGCTAGCAATAATATATTAGATATTTTTCAATTAAAGATAATCAATTCTAAGGTTATATGTACCTCATTTATAGTAGATGAATCTCAGAAATTAATGTTTTCCTCTAATACTTATCTATCATCTTTTTTTTTCAAATGATGATTTTTTTAATGGATTCTTTATTGAAAAATCTGCTAATCAATAGGGTAGAATGTGCAGCAAAATAATAAAGAAAAATAACTTACTAACCTTGATTCCGTTGTATACATTTCTTGCTTCATTCATATTCATACATTGTCTCTTACATACTCTTCTGTTATTCTGATTCAATCCATGACACAAGTATTTTTATTCTGATTCAATCCATGACACAAGTATTATTCTGATTCAATCCATGACACAAGTATTTTTATTCTGATTCAATCCATGACACAAGTATTTTTATTCTGATTCAATCCATGACACAAGTATTATTCTGATTCAATCCATGACACAAGTATTATTCTGATTCAATCCATGACACAAGTATTTTTATTCTGATTCAATCCATGACACAAGTATTTTTATTCTGATTCAATCCATGACACAAGTATTTTTATTCACTTGATCGTGTCATATCTTCCTCAGGCGTCCCCGATTTCTTCTACCATTCGCTTTAGCATCACATATTATCATATAGGTATATCCTAACCAACTAAGCATCCCTTTATTTTTATATTCCATTACACTTACACCAACCTTGCATTATTTATGGATTATAATACTAATAATATTTAAATGATTTGTATAGCGCCGTTTTTGTGAAAAATCACCTCAAGGGCGCTGTATAAATATATAATACATTTCTACAATGATCTATCTTATTACCAACTAACAGGCTAACAGATTGCATCCACCGATTAGTTCATCACTAATACAAACCTATATGCACGATGCATTTGATTAATGAACGTGATCCTGCGTTAGAATGTACATACATTATTATTTATTTATATTTCGTACAGGAAGATAATATACAGGACCGTACTTATCTCCGCATGATCTGCATAGGATCTCCACATAATAAGACCATGCAGGGACCTCATTTCAGAAATAAAACTCATCTTAATAAAGAATAAGATTATAAATTTTAGATGCAGTAAGTTGAAATAATTAAAAAATATTCTGCATTTTCAAGTTTCTCGATTGCAAATAAAAGAAATAACAACAACACTCCAACTTAGAATCGTGAAGTGCAAGATGAAAATTTTCGCGAGTGCGCAAAATTCTTTCAGTTTTCTTGGCATTAATTAATTTCCGGATGCAATGAATATCAATTGACCCGACACATGAATTAATTAACGATTACATCCTGGCGTCACCTGTTTGTCAATAAATCGCGCATTGACGTTCGCAGCAAATACTAGGTCGAGGAATAATTTTCGATTCGCGGGGGACATCGGACGGTCGCCTAACCTCGTCCCTATTCAAGGTTACCCGCTATTTAATGCACTACACACTATTATTAATACCTCAATTATATCCATATTGAGTTTCCAAATGTTTATAAGTCAATAATACTGCGATACTTACGTAATAACAATGTGGAAAAAGAATTCGAATCAATCAAAATGAATCAGGATTGGTGCACTTTTTCACTGGTAGTATTTTTGACATTTGATTTTTCACTCGTATTTTTGGGTGGCACCACGATCACGTCACTTTTAAACACAGACTGAAGAGTAGTGATGAGTTTAAATGGTAAACTTTATATATTTTTAAATGATTTTTTATTAATTTGTGAGGGCAAAGTCGATGGTATTAGTTGACCGTTTGACACTAGCGAGTAGAAAATTGCTGGCTGAAATACTGAGTTCGAGTTGGAGCAGCGTTGCCAGATGGAAAAATAGAAACTCCCTGGCAAGGACGTAAAAAAATCATAGACATGCGGAAAAATGATTAGGATTTTAAAAAGTCGCGGTGGTGTATTATTATTGTTGATATTTAATACTTAGATCATTGATTATTTATGCATATTATACAGCTATGTTTGTGAAATATCAAGGCTAGAATGTCAAGCTATAGCTCTAGTACCATATTTCAATTATTTGAAGCGATCGTTAATCGTAATGCCTAAAAACAATCTCACAGTCTCGCTGTGAACACACAGAAAAAATCAGAAAAGACGGACCGCCATACAACTCTGTCTTGGCACATACTCCTCGCTTCATTCATATTCATGCATCGTAGCATTCATATTCCTCTGTTATTCTTATTCACATGAATGTGTCTTGTCTTCCTCGGGTGTCCCGAACATCTGTATTTCACTTTCATGTTATATAAATGTATGAAGCCAGAAGAATTCCTGGCGCTCCATCCCCTCTGCCTACGCCAGCGGAAAACGGCACAATTAAAGCGCAATGGAAGTGAAATAACACAAAACTGCGTTATATAAATGTTAATTATGTTAATATTAGTATTTTTGTTATTATAAAAAAATCTTTACAGAATTGGAAATTTGAAAGAAAACTCCCTTTCTGTACTGGAACTCTCTTTTTTCCCTAGATGTAGGGATTTCTCCTTGGACATTGAGTGCGGTTGGTAATGTTGGTACTGCGGTAGTGTATTAGCGCTCTGACGTTTCTGTAGCCTCCTCTAATCCCCTTGCGGTCAATTACCAAAGTAGAAACGATTTAACAGTTGACCCGCTCGCCGCGTAATTTAAAAACTGAATAAAACCATAAAATATTTTCGCTGTGCACACAATATGAGTCGACAAAAATTGCCCGGCGACCGTAGGACGAACACGATCGCTCATAATAAAATGAATGTAAGTTTAAAAAAACACTATGGCTCAAGTTCACATTTTTAACTTTAGCCGAACGCTTTGCAAGGAAGGTGATACGACGTTACACGGAAAGGTGATTTTTTTGTATTTCTCAAATGTATTTTGGTAAACTTGTCGAATTCCGCACCATGCAAAGACATGCAAGAGACAAGTATTAAAGTCGTACATACACTCAATAAATTTTTAGGGTTTAGTCTAGGTTATTTAAATAATTTATACGTAATTCCCAACCTTCTAACTTAACTTTGAAATATAAAAAAATCTAACTTTAATGCATCTTTGACCACATAAATTGTTATTTGCTGCAGTAATTAAGTTTAAACCAAGTGTTATTTATATATAATTAATTAAGTTTAAACCAAGTGCTATCTATCATAATTGATCGAATTTAAAATGAAAGGGACACCTACTTGTGATTATTTTTTTATTTTATTTTATCTGTGTATTTTATGTAAATTTAATCCTGAATTTATATTTTATTTTATTTTAAAGAAATTTATATTTTTTTTATATTCGATTTATTGAATTAGTTTGAATTTTGATGTTTTATTTAAATTATTAATTAAAAATTAAATTAAATTTATTATTTACAGTCCACTTTATAATTATTAATTAAAAATTAAATTTAATTTATTATTCATCGAAAAATTGAATTATTATTATTATGAATTAAAATGTTTTATTTAAATTAAACGATTTATAACACATTATATTAAAGGCACTGCTGAAAACCAGCTACATTCCCAGAGAAATCCGGAATGTACAGCTGAGCAGTTGCCCTTTTGGCAATATAATCATCTAAATGTATGTATACTAACTATATGCAAACATGTAAAAATTATTGTCAAATAAACGTTTTTATTATTATTATTATTATTATTATGTTTTGCGTACTAAGCGTGCAGCGGAATTCGAAAAGTTTATCTGTATTTAAAAAAATAAAATAGCCATTTATAGACGAATCAAATTAAAACAAAATCTTATCAACAAATCAAAATTTTAAAAATTGATTTGTTTTTCCTTATTTGTCATGAACTGTCAAACACAAATGTGACAAAATTTGAATGTGGAAAAACAAATTTCAAAAATAAAATGAGTAGCTTAGAAGTTGATTTATGGTTTGATGTTGCCATAGAGTAAATTTTGCTGATATACCAATAGAACAAATATACCGGCCCTATACCAAGTTTACACGAGTGTGATATTTTATAAATTAGAAATAACATTTTTGTTAAGAAAAGGAAAACTGTCAAACTATATATTAAATCAAATCGGCCTCCTAACTAGTATGGGAACCTCCTCTAAAACATATTTTTTTTATATTTATTTTGTAAATTAACTAAAACATTTTGAGATGTTTTAATGGATAAGCATAAAATGAAAAAAAAATTAAAACGATTTTTTTTTGTAAAATCCCATGCAAGTTAGGAGGCTGCTTTGATTTAGGAGGTTTTGGTTTGGCCCGGGCGTCAAGAAGGTTTTATGACTTTTACAGTTTGGCATTGGTTCTTCAACAATTTTTGGTTTATTTAAGCCTTTGTTTAACTAATGCCAACGTTAAAAAATAAAATAATTACCAATAAATCTATAAATTAAATAATATAATAGCTTTTACTTATATATTATTTAGTTATTTATAATGGATATTACTAATAAAGGTGTTAATTTTACACAAGTGATAAACAACCATTACTGTATCGTAAATGGTTGTTTATCAGTTGTGTGAAATTTATTTTTTTTATGGGGAAATGTTGGAATTGTGAAAATTTTCTTATCATCTTATTTCAATTGTATGTGAAGTGTTTCTCTCCTGGCGAATTAAGGTAGACGTTCCACGGGTCGGTAATAAATTGACAAAAACCGTGTGCTGTAAGGACGTGAGCAGTGTTGCGCGATATATGTTGCATCATCTTTGCACACGGCAGATAAGCTGTCGGTATTGCTGACTTCTGTTTTCGCATTTACTACCTTTGTGCTGAATGTCATTATCTTATCATCGTCAAATTGACTCACAGGTACTATTGTAACAGGTAATTTAATATAATTAAAAAAAATGTTATTTGATGTGAGATTGAGGAGACGGCCAAATTGTGTGTAAACATGTAAACAATATCAAACGGTTGTGAATCAAGTCAGTCACCAAGCAACGATGAGATTATGATTTTTTTGTCATATTATTAATGTGCCTAAATAATAAATTCTTTAGAGTATTTTTAAATAATTTTTAACTTAAATAAATGAAATTGTTAAAAATGGTAATTCGAAGTTCGATATGTGGTATCGCGATAAATGCCAAGCGCTTACTAAAACCTGATACCGAATAACTGATAACCTGATACAAAAAACATAAATACGGGAAGTACATTGCATCGCTCTCTCTTGTCCCTCGACCCGTTTGCATTGTTTAATAAACATACAATGGATGAGTGGGCTCTCGGTATACCGTAGTCGGTTTTTGTCGATACTTTCCTGACTCGTGGGACGAGGTTCGAAATCGACGTTAGTAGGCAGCATGGACCTAAGAGCCCTGGACGGAGCAATGCGAGAACAATTTGAAGCCGCGGGGTGATGGGGAAGATGCATGGAAAATGCTAAAACCAACTTAAATTTTTTATTGACCTATTGCATTCCTTGTCTCATTAAATACCCCAAAAAAACTTAATAATTATTCACTATGCATCACTTTGCGCACCAATCAGTTCACCAATGTTAGTCATACAAGATGGTTGCCAGGCAGTTTCCCCTCACCCTAGAGTAGCTTCAATGCCATTCCTATAAAATCGCACTAATGCTCTT
This sequence comes from Hesperophylax magnus, assembly GCA_026573805.1. Taxonomy (NCBI): domain Eukaryota; kingdom Metazoa; phylum Arthropoda; class Insecta; order Trichoptera; family Limnephilidae; genus Hesperophylax; species Hesperophylax magnus. Next base: position 952,515 of record JAIUSX010000230.1, on the reverse strand, counting down.
TCCTGGGCTTTTATGTCCATGGTAGGCAGGATGTTTTTAGTACCTACCTAGTGGTTTATTATTTTTAAGTAATCGTATCAAGCCCAACCCCAACACTTCGCAGACCATAGACTAAAGACTGTGTTTCTTTTTCAATTTCCTGTTTTGTCTTGTCCTTGTTTCTTTGACGTTTATGAAATTGGCGCAAGCAAGCCGGTTTTGCCGCTGCCGCTGAATTCTGAAATTACTATCGATAAAATAGTATTTTAGTGTTGTTCGTAATAATTATATTTAAAACCTGTTAATTTGTTCGCGTGTGAAGTGAAGTGATACCTAATCATGGGAGATTTAAAGTCATTTTTGCACACTTGGTGTGCGAAGAAAAAACTAAATCCCAACTTTGAAGTCAGGGCCACAGGTCAGTGAATTTTATTTGGTGCATTGCTTGGTTATTGTCTAATAACGAACATTTCAAAGAAACCAAACAGTTGTCAAGTATTGAACAATACTTTCGGCGTATCTGTCTGTTTGCATCATCATCGCGAATACTGAAAGTGTACATTTGTTAATTAAATGTGTATTTCGTATTCGTGTCTTTCTGTTTTAAGGATATGGCTAAGTATATTATAGATTCATTGTTGTGCATTTCTAAAGATGATGCTGATGCCTATGTGCGGGTCTCTGTGAAGCATGTGACTTTCGTTTTCTTAGGGTTTATCATTAGTCCAACTTTGTATGACCGTTTTAAAAATGTGGAGACCTGAAAGCATGCAAGGCTGTTGGAAGCATAGGTAATGGTTGAGATTAAGGATGGGATTCTTAGATGGTTTGGGCGTGCAGAGCGAATGAATGAATAAAGGAGTGGGAGGAGAACATACAACTTGGAAGTTTAAATATTCTAAGTATCATCCTGGTAAGACCACCATTCAGAATTGAAACATTGCTTGAAATGGCAGGTACTTTCCCCACCTTCCTCTTCCTCATCTCCTTCCCCTCCACGTTACCTTCAGCCTTACAACATACTCCAATTGGGGATGCCGTAGTCTCACTGCCTTCAGACGGTTGGGAGCAGTTGGGACTCTTGTGCGGTTACACATAAAAAAAAAAATAATGGTAGAAAAAGTCAGGTCACGAGGATGACATGGTACTTTGGGGATCAATGGTGAGGCACGAAATGAAAGAAAGTTGTGAAGGTCACATGTATTTTATTGGTGAGTCAGTTGCCGTGACGAGGAGATGATGTAGGACAAATGTAGAATACTCCGGTTGCTGCTGTGATGTGTTGGCAGGTCAGGCGCGGGTCAGTGAGTCGACGCCGGGCGCTGGTGACCGGGACTCGATGGAGGTCAGGCACTGGCGAAGAACGTAGGCCTTCAGGCACTCCAGTGCTGACGAGACGGCCGAAGGTGCGGCGGACCTTGTAGGCGGTTGAACGGGAACGGCGTGACCAGTGAGGATGCTGCGTGTCCTCGTGGTGGTCATGGTAGCGTGGAAGAAGCGCTGGTCAGAGACACTGGAACCAGGGCGCTTGTAATCCGAGTAGCGCTGGCCGCGGACGTGGCCGAGGCGCTATGATGATGTCCCGATAGAGTCCATGATGATACGGGCGAAGCCGGGTACGTTGTCCTTCGCGCTAGTAAGATTAGCGCGGGTGATCACTCGTTGATCCTTGTAGACTGGCGGCAAAATTATGACTGACTGACTGGCTGGCTCGCTGCGTCGGGCTTATTTATACTACTCGGCCGACGGCGGCAGTAGGTAGATGGATGGCAACTAAATTCTAGGCACTCGCACAGACTGTGTGTTTCGGGAACCTTCGACATTGCGGCGATTATGCATAGGCCGTAGACTCGAACCTTCTGGCGAGTTCTCGTAGTATCCCGGACTGAGTGCGCGTTAGTATTGTCGCGAGTAGGCAAGTAGGTCTTGAAGTACGTAGGTTGCTTTGTTTTGATTTCGGCTGCAAATACGTACCTAAGTAGCGAGTACGTACCTAAGTAGGTCGAGCGGTTTATTATTAATTATTCAATGGATTAATATCGACGCTACAGTACAATGAAGTGAATCACATACTTGAGTTGGTAATGTCAAAAGTCAGAATAACGGAAGAGTGTGTATGAGACAATGTATGAATGAAGTGAGGATTGTGAGTCATGTAGCGATCTATCCTAACAGCGTGATAGTTGGTTAGTTTGCTAGTTTAAGTTACTTTTCTTATACAGGTTGTCCGGGGGTAAAGGTGCTAACTTCGAGAGCTGATTCTACATGATGGTAGAAGTAAATAGAATATAACTTTTTTCGAAATTGCAATGTTTGTCTTCTCGTACAAAAATATTTTTCCCATTAAAGAACATTTATTTTCCTAAAAACTACCTTAAAACATTGACGTCGGACAAGACATAATTCATAATTCGAATGGCAGCGCTTCGGTACTGCTGCGCCAGTCATTATATGTACCTTGACATCGGCCGGCCGCAAATATCAACGATTTTATATCTTTGATACTATTCCAAAAATCCTTAAAGTTCTGCCCTCAGCATGCTCTGATGAATATGATTCATTTGTAAATAACATGAAATTTCGTTGTACTAGTATTTATTTATTTTATTTATAGAGCGGAGACGGTTTACATGTAGTTCTGGTGAGCACTTAGGCCATAGTCCCATTGTGCTATCTCTCATTTTACCTCATTCCTTTAACAGTCACCCGGTTCCTTTAATGAAGTTCCTTTAATAAGGGTTGTCATTGGATATGTGGCTAGGTCTTCTGGTTACACAATGTGTCTTCCAAGGTCTCATCTCTCTCCAATCCCCCTTGGTTCCCTGAAGGCCCTACAAGGGAAAAGAGCCTCATCTCTCCTCCCCATTCCCCTTTGGTTCCGTGGAGGCCCCACAAGGGAAGAGTTTCCAGAGGTGTCCTCATATCTCCTCTCCACTCCTTGTTTCTCTGTACTAGTATTTATCCTTCATTAGTCATGGAACCATCATTGAATTCAGTAAATGTTTTTTGTCACAGGGCCGAAGCACCGCCAACGCTTCCTGTGCGAGGTCCGCGTGGACACGATCGCGTACACCGGCGTGGGGAATTCAACCACTAAGAAGGACGCACAGCTGAACGCGGCTCGTGACTTCGTCAGCTACCTAGCACGCACTGGACACGTGGCGCCTAACGACGTGCCCGACGCGGGCATTGCCGCACCGCCAGCCGAACCGGTCAGGGAGGAGCTACAGGATACAAAACCGATGAGACCTGTTTTTCAGGTATGTTAATAATTGCGAATTAATATGTGATTGCTCATTTTAGAATATGGTGATCGATCACTATGTAATTTTTTTGTTGAAAGGTACGTACCTAATAATTAATCTTGTGGGTAGATTATAAACTTTTATTATTATTTATATTTCATAATACCTATGTTATGGTAGGCAATATGGACAGAAACTCACTGAGGGAACTGGTAGGACTACTAACGGGACACTGCCATCTCAATGGGTAATGAGCAGGCCGATGGACTAGCAAGGAAAGGGGCGAAAACACTTGAGGGATCCAAACCAGCCGTAAGAGTAGCAGCTTATTGAAAGGTGGGTTAAATCCCGGCACTGGGAGGAATGGGAAAGGGCACCCGGAATGAGGCAATCAAAAGTACTCATAAACAGAACAGACCCAAGGCGAACCAGACAACTACTCAATATGGACAGAAACTCACTGAGGGAACTGGTAGGACTACTAACGGGACACTGCCATCTCAGGAGAAACATGCAGCTGTTGGGAGTGGAAAACACCAACAGATGCATTGATATGAAGAGGATGCAGAAACTACAATTCAGCTTTGGTGTCAATGTCACGCTCTGATGGGAACAAGGCTTAGATACCTGGAAGACACATTGTAGAACAAGAAGACATAGCCACATACCCAATGACAACCCTGGTGAACTTTATTAAAGGGACTGGGTTGCTGTTAAAGGATTGAGGTAAAATGGGAGATAGCACAGTGGGCCTATGGCCTAAATGCTCATGGGAACCTTACGTCAACGTCTCCTCTTTAATAAATAAAATTTTAAACATACAGCAATATAAGTTAGAAACATAGACGTCCAAATTTATAGACTTGCCCTAACATGAAATCTTTGTATCATTTCAACGAGCTAAAGGCAAACCACGTGACCATAGTTTTGGCACCAGGAGGGTTTGAGAATGTTTTGAATAAACTACGACATCAGTCGTACATTGACCACCGAAGAGCGCACATTGAAATAACCAGACCATGCGCAGAAAAGTACGCAAGGCAAAAGTTTGCAGCGCTGTCCATTGTGACTTTTCTGCACAGGATTTGAACGTTCATTCTCAAACAAATCGCTTGGCGTAGCGACGCTAAATTTAAGTGACGTAGGTAAAAAAAAAATCACAAATAAAATTTTGATAAACTTGTCGAATTCCGCTGCATGCAAAGGCTCTTTTAAATAACAACATTTGATTTCAACTTAAAAATCTAATGGAGACAAGTTTTTAAGTGGGGGGTTTAAGTAAACATGCTCAAAATAGGATTTTAGTTTATTTTAATAATTTGTACATCATTCCTAACCTTCAAACTTAACTTTCATTGAGAAAAAATGGAACTTTAATGCGTCTTTTCCCATCTCCCACCACATAAATAGTTATTTCTTGTAGTAATTAAGTGTTTTTTTAATATATTTTTAGCGTATTAAGCGTGCAGTGTAATTTGACAAATTTATCAAAATTACTCTACCAATTGTTATCAAGCATCATAAATTACTCTACCAATTGTTATCAAGCATCAAAACTACTCTACCAATTGTTATCAAGCATCAAAATTACTCTACCAATTGTTATCAAGCATCATAAATTACTCTACCAATTGTTATCAAGCATCAAAATTACTCTACCAATTATTAACAAGCATTAAAACTACTCTACCAATTGTTATCAAGCATCAAAAATGTTCTACCATTACCAGTTTTAATCCATGTCTGAAATTGATAAACACGTCATTCGTCGGAAGTGCCGCACCCAAGAGCGACAAGTAGCTCGCGAGCCGCAGTTTGCGACCACTGCCTTACAATAATAGCTATAATTTTTTTTTTAAAGAATGACAAACATTTCCGGGTTACGAATAACCTGACATTATTTGAAAATCTCTTACTACCACCACAGTAAACGGAAAATTTTGCTCGTGTCGAAAAATTGAACACATTACGCCTGGGTAGGAGCCAAACGCGATGTCAACTCAGCCACCAACCGGTCAAATCCTATTCTATATTGTATCATTTCTCCTCGTATTAGCTTAGTGTAATATTTAATTAGACATAGTCTGTTACTCCTCAGACTGATTTGTTGGGTTTTGGGAACAAACAGGTATTATTACCCGTTGAGTCAATGGGTTCACTTTTTGGGATAGTTCATATGGTATCATAGAAATCGTTGTATCTTCCTTACAGTCATAGTTAGAAATATGAACTAAACGGTGTAGCATAATTTAAATGTACACCTCTATGAAATCAAAGGTTCCGACCGCAATCTGAAAAAAATTTATGAACTTTGTGAATTTTTTTACTATTTTTTATTTTTTTTATTTTTTTATTTTTTTATTTGGTACATTATTTTGTTACAATTTATGTTTTCCAGTAATGTAGGCCTCACTGGGTGGCTTGCCCGTGCTGAGGCCTTAATATGAAACAACAAAAAGTGATATCTCAGTAATGTTTATAATACATTTGTCTAATAAATTAAATGTTTTTTCCAGTTATTTAAGATCAGTGTTTAGACAAAAGAATGTAAGGTGAGCAATTTTTAAAACTTTTTATGTTTGATTTCTAAAATTTTTATATTTAAAAAAAGAGAATTTCACCGATTGTTTTGAAATTTTGACACAACGTTGCATTCTAATATGAGTGTGTTTTTATATACCTATATTATGTAGATGTCACCTGTGACAGGTGCAAACTTTTTTTTTTAAATAGCGCCATCTCTTGTATGTAAAAGCCAAATGCGCTATTATTTCTCTATCTGTACAGACAGGGTGCAGCTAGTAAGTAATAATAAAATTTGAAGGCGTATTTCCTCACTTTTCAAAAAACAGTTATTAGTTTTCGGATATCTTATTTATTTGTATTTTATGGAGAAGCGGAAATACACACAAATTCTCTGACTTTCTTTTTTTTTTTTTTTTTTTTTTAATGTATATTTTATTTAGTTATAAGAGTTTACATCTTATACCTAATATATTATTTTCTGTGACTACTACAATATTATTTACTTTTTACATACTAAAATTTAGATTTCACAACATTGAGACATAATCCACGAAAAACTGCAAGACTTTTAGCTTCCTTAACAATTACCGGGAGTTCATTGAACATTTTAAAACCTTTATAATAAATATTATTTTGTGTTTCTGATAAGTGTGTTTTAGGAAGCCTAAAATCGTTGCAGTTTCTCGTAGGATATAAATGAACTGCACTATTAATTCTAACATTCTTAGACATATAGTCAGGTAACATTTTATTTTTTAGCTTATAAATAAACACTAAGGTATTATAAACTAATCGTTGCCACACACTTAAAATATTTAGTTGACGTTGCATGGTTTTTATTCTGGTGTACCTGCTACAACACAGTATTGACCTCATGCCTCTGTTCTGGATTACTTCCATTCTCTTAATTTGGCTTTTGTTACTTAGAAATATTACACTTGTACAATAATTTAGATGGGATGCTACAGTGGTATTGTAGACCAATATCCTTGTTTTAATGTCCAATTTTCCTTTTATCCTACTTAAGAAATTAACCTTTTTCGCCATTTTTTTATTTAAAATTTCAAAGTTAGTGTTAAATTTTAACTTGTTATCTATTATGATTCCCAGGTATTTAATTTCTTTTACTTCTTCCATACTTTGATTGTCTATATTTAGGACAGTAGGTACGTTTAGTTTTTTCCCTAATACCATGAATTTACTTTTAGTTACATTTAATTTCAATTTATTTATGTTTAACCACTTAGATAATTCATTAAGTTCATTTTGTATTTTTGACAACGCATCTTCAATATTATTTGCTATAATATATAAAAGTGTGTCATCTGCAAAAAGTTTGATGGAACAGTACTTTAAGCACTTCACTATATCATTAATATATAAAATAAATAGGACAGCATCTTTAAAGAATGTAACGGTCAATGTGCCAGAGGCCTGTGGGGTTAATAAATTTTAGTGTTTGTTTGTTCAAAATTTTAAATCTCCAAAAGTTCTCCACCGATTGCTTTGAAATTTTCACACAACATTGCATTAGAATACACATGTGTTTTTATATACCTATATTATACACGGTGTCCGGGAACTCGTAGTACAAGCGGGAAACTGGAGAATCTACACTACACGGGGAACCCAAATAAACATAAAGTTTTTTGATTTGAGCATTTTCACCAAAACCGAAAAAAAATTTTTTTTCGGTTATTTCAGGGCTAAAATTTTTTCGTTATTCGATGTTACGACACATATGATAGGAATTATTATTTAGGTAGGTACTCACAATATGTAGTGATGAGCTCCAATTCAAAACATGTCACAAAAATTGTTCAAAATGTTCACTGTTAACTTCCAAGCACAGTTGGGTCCGTCTGATGATGGACCTTGCAGTCTTTGAATCATGTCTGGGTTAATTTATACCGATGTTGAAGGCATCAATGATACGAAGTCTTAAGAGTATCAACATCGGGACAATCTATTCTGTAGACTATCGCTTTTATAAAGCTTCACAAAAAAAAGTCCATTGGAGTCAGACCAGGTGACCTTGCTGGCTGTGCGGTAGGTCCAGCACGTCCTATCCAGCGGCCCTGGAACTCTTCGTCGAGGAATCTTCGAACTTGTAGCCCAAAGCGAGGCGGAGCACCGTCTTGCTGAAACCACATATTACTTATGGTTATTAAAGGAATGTCTTCAAGAAGTTCCTGGAAGTCATTCTGCAAGAAATGCAAGTAAACTTGTGAAGACAACCTTGCTGGTAGAAAACACGGTCCCAGCACCTTGTTGCCAATGATCCCCGCCCAAACATTGAGAGACCACCGATGTTGAAAGTGCCTGGGTCGCTTCGCTCGAGGGTTGACGTGTTACCACTGATGCTCATTGCGAGAATTGAACATTCGTCTCTACTGAATGTGCTCTCATCTGTCCACAAAATATTTTCGATGAATGCTCCGTTTTGAACATTCATCTGAATAAGCCATTGACAATATGCTCGTCTATTAATGTAATCCATGGGTAATAGCGCTTGAACACATCGGTAATGGAACGGGTGTTGACCATCATCCTTGAGGGTATCCCAGACCACCTGGTGTCGAATATTTAATTCTCTCCCAACAGATCGAAGGCTACGTCCTGGCTGTTCTAAAAAAACAATTTCAAATGTTTTCTTCCATTCGAGGATTGCGTAATGCTGGACGACCGGTATCGGCCATATTTGAACGAACATTTCCAGTACGATGGACACATCTCGCTAATCCGTCGATCACTCATCGTCTTGGATGCCTTCAATGTGGAAATCTCTCCATATATTCGATTGCTGCACTGGTACAATTGCCGCTGGCATGTCAGAGACACATTAACATATCGTAGTATTCTGCATTAGTATATTCCATTGTAATACAAAAATCACGCACTGTTTAAAAAAACCCAAAAAAATTTTGTTATAAATGTTAAAAAACGTCTAAATTTCACAAATTCACTAAAAACGCATCATGTTTTTTAAACACACAAGTTTGTTAAATGATAAACTGTTGTCATAAATTATGACTGTTGTGTACTGATCAGCTGGCCAACTAAAGCACAAGAGAGAGCCCCTTTTTTTTGCAGTACCTTCTGTTCAATTTATGCCGAACGCTGGGATTATTATTTTTTAATTAACTAACTTACAACAAAGTTGCTAAAGTTTTTTTTAATTCAATACTGTTGTCTATTCACTCATTTTTACACTTTTAATCGAAACAATAACTCAAAACAAGACAACAATACAATTAGTAACCAACTTTCTAGTTCAAATACAGTACAATTTAATTTTATCCTATAACTTTTAACGAAATTTTGGTGCGTAAACATAATAATTTCTTCTGCGCAAGGTGTAAAACATTTTTTGTGTGTTTTTATGTAGGTATGATTGTTAAAGAGTTAATAAATTAGTTATTGCGGACACCAATCAAAATGAGGGATACCTACCAATTTTCGGAAAGATATTTCACCACTTGAAAAATAAACGTGACGCCGATATTGGTTGGGAACTTTGAAATCTGATCCGTCAGTGCGTAAGAGATTAGAATTATTATCGTGAAATAAATTGATGTAATTTTAGATTCTCAGGTCCAAAAGTTTTTTGGGGCAGTATGCTGTGTTGCGCTTTCTCTTTCTTTAGCCAAAGATTTGGACAGCATTGTAGTGTTTATCATTAGGGCAGATTTATTTATTGGACAATTTGTATAGCGCCGCTTTTGTGAAATATCACCTCAGGGGCGCTTTACAGTTGATGCAGGTATTACAAAAAATATAAATATTACAAAAATTAAGTTAAATAAAATGAATTACAAGAACAGCTGATACGAAGATAGAAGATGGAGACTCTGCAGCAAGAATCGTAGGTGGTGAGGAAACTGGACCAGCTGCTGCAGCGAAAGAGTGCACCGCGTCCACCAACAGTGCCAGCACGAGGTTCGTCATCCGTCCAGGTATGTGTCTGCTGCTAATTAAGTGCTGACACAGTATCATAGTAGATAACAGACCTTGGCAGCACCACTGTGACGTTCGGCAAGTCCATCATTCATCACCGTGTAATCTTGTTCCCGGTGATTGTGTTAGTGGTGCATTGTGCCGCAATAAAATGCGACGGTCGGGATAATAAATTATCCTGGGCTTAGCGAGATACTTGTTAGGGTCTTCAGTTAGTTACCGATCTTCGTCCCAAGTTAAACTTCAGCCAATTTAGAATGTTTTTTAGTAGAATTTCCGATTATTCATATTTAACACTCTGCACTCTAATCACATTACTATAAAGTTCTGATTACCAATTGTTATTACTAATTGTTGTCCGGCGCTACAATAGTATCAATAGATATGTAGATTGTGGTGACACGTGTCACGATATAAAAATCTTTTGGAAGATAGATTAGCTGTTGAACTTACGAAATAGTCGTAGTAGGTTACGAAGTAGTTGTAACTAGTAGGTGGGCAGTTTTCTAACAAGGTAACGCACCTTACCAAAAATCAAAGACGGATCTTTATTTTTTCAATTATAGCAATATCACCTGCTTGGATTTTCTTGTCCTTGAAATTCCTGAAATTGTCTGAGCAAATTTGTAAGGCAACAATTGAAAAAACTCGATGATTCCATTTCTAAATGAGTTCAAGAAGTTATTAAAGCCAATGTTGGACATATTTCACATTAGTTAATGTACTTTATAACTAACTAACCATCACGCCGTTTCCCCGCAGGGCTAGCAGAGAGGACGGACCGCCAAACAACTCGGTCTTAGCACACACTCCTTGCCTCATTCACATTCATACATCGTCTCATACATACTCTTCTATTATTCTGACTCTTGACATGGCCCGACTCGAGTATCTGATTCACTTGATCGTGCCATGTCTTCCTCGGGCGTCCCCGACTTCTGCTACCATTCGCATTTGCATCATATATCCTCCTTACACTCCTATCTTCGCTCATTCGCACTACATGCCCAAACCACCTAAGCGTCCCTTTCTTAATCTTACTCATTACGCTTACATCAGCCTTGCACTCTTTGCGGATCTCCACATTCCTCATACGATCAAACATGGTTTTACAACACATACGCCTCAGGGATCTCATTTCAACAAAATTCAGTCTACTTTCATCCTTTCTTTGCCAGTTCCATGCCTCACTTCCATACATCAGGATGGGTACCAGCACTCCATTGTGGACTGCTAACTTCGCTTCTTTGGACAATTTTTTATTAGCGCCAAACGCGTTCAGTCCTCCATTAACGGAATTACCTGCATTTACCCTTCTTTCAATATCTCTGTCAGCCTTCCCATCTCTCGTAAACATACTTCCTAAATACACAAACTCATCTACCTGCTCCAAGTATTCCTCATTCACAACTTTATACAAAGAAATAAATTATTAAAAATTAAAATTAAAAAAATAATATTAACCTTGTTCACGTTGGTTCGAACACTACTGTATTTACTGTACTTAAGTTCCTTGACTAATCGTATTTTTGAAAACTATTGTGCGTCTCTTTCCTTCATATTTAATAGAGCCCAACAAAATAGAGTAAGCTATATTTTGCGAATATGTCAGAGATAGGTATGATTATTAGAAGAACATATGTTTTAACCCTGCAGAGCAGAAATATTTTATGATTACAACGGATTAAATGAAGGGTGATTTCAAAATAATGCTTTAAATCCGGGTTTCTTTATTTGTTTTACTTTTAAATAGTTTTAATTAGTTAGGTACTTTGATCTTCAGTAATAATTTAAGAATTTCATCAAAAAAAAAATCAACTTCTGACTCGATTTACTCGAAAACGAAAGCTCAAATCAAAAAAAAATTATACTACAAAATCGACTCCAAATGTGATGTAGATTCACCAGTTTCCCGCTTGTACTACGAGTTTCCGGACACCGTGTATAGAGACAGGTAAAAAAATACTCTTTTGAAAAACAGTGTAATCTGTTGGATAAAGAAGCATTTTTTGAAAAAAAAACAGCGCCATCAGACGTAAAAGCAACATGCGCTATTGTTTTTCTATCTGCACAGACAAACTGAGCCACGGCAACGCGTGACGGGGTACAGCTAGCAAATGTATAATTAAGTTATACGAAATAAAATGTTTATATTTACAGCTTTAGATGAATTTATTGGACGGTTATTGTAATCTATAACGATAATGCTTGATGTATTGGGTGAAAGGATTGTTAGGGTGGTATTATGAAATGTTAGGATCAAAGAAGGAATGGAAAGGGTATTTTTACTTTGAAGGTTTTAGCAGTCCAGCGACGGTATGTTGATTTTTTTTATTGCAGAACGAAAATACAAATCATCTTGCCAACTTGAGAAAACTTCCGATCCCGTCGCCGCTAGAATTGTGGGAGCTATGTTCCAGTCGGAAGACAAAGTCCTGGCTTTGGCCAGGGGGTACGCCGAGAAGCTGCGGAACTTGGAGCCAATCCAGCTACTTTTTGCTGACCACCTAATTCACCAGGTCCTTCTAGAAGGCCAGCTAAAAAACTTGAATAAGAATTCTGCTATCAGTGTTTATGCTGGCGTTTCAGATTGGAGTATAAACAATTTAAATAGTAGTAGCAATAAATTAAATGTTTCAAAAATCAGCGTTGATGTGTGTCCAAATTGTAACGTTTCTTCAGGACCGTTGACCCTAACGAATGTAAGTGATGCTGATGATCTGTTTCAAAATGTTGAAGATTTTATTTCAAGTCCTACGATTCCCGAACCCATGGAAGTCGAATAGATTAGCCAGATATTCGGCAACCTTCCTCTTTCCCATTTCCTTCCCCTCCCCACTCCATTTAGCATCACAACATACTCAAATTATATTGTTACATCTATTAAAGACCTTGGTGTCTCTCTTGATAGCAAGCTTTCTTTTCGGGATCACATAACTGCAATCGTTAATAAATCCCTCAAACTACTTGGTTTCATCAATAGAATCACTTCGGACTTCAAAAACGTAAATACCCTTAGAACCCTTTACTGCTCCTTGGTTCGCCCCCATCTTGAATATGCTTATATTATCTGGTCTCCTTTTTATGCTGTCCACATTCGACGCATTGAATCTGTTCAACATCGGTTCTTAAGAGGGATTGCTAGGAGGCTAGGTTTAGAAAAAGGCAAATACTCATATGATGAAATTGAACTAACTCTAAACCTCTCTACTTTGGAAGTCCGTCGGGAAAGAAATGACCTCATTTGCTTCTTCAAAATTATAAATGGTATTATTGATTCACCTACTCTACTGCAACTCATTCCCTTCAATATCCCGTCGCACAGACTCAGAAATAATTAACTGCTCTTCCTCAACCATCGTTCGACAAATTATGGATATTGTTCACCATTGTCCAGAATGTGTAGACTGGTCAACTCAAGTCAAAACCTTACCTTTTTTGGGATAAGTCTGAATGATTTTTGCCGATCGCTAAACAAGTGACGGAATATTATAAGTGTCCTGTGGTCCTGACCCACGGCGTAGTTTTGACTTGATTCGACTTGTCACTTTATTTTCTTATATTATATCTGCCATATGTCTTTGCTTTCATGTACCTTTGTCTACTCCTGTATTTTTCATTTTACTGTATTCGTGTTATTATTTTGTAATTTAGACGATGTCCGTTAATAAATAAATAAATTGGTGATGCCATAGCCCTGCTTTGTTCCTGGGCAGTTGGGACTCTTTGGCGGTATTCACAGAATTTATTTTTCAAATAATTATCCACATATTTTATTATTATGTATGCTGTTGTCTGTCTGTTCTGAGTTTGTAAATTGTGCGTATTGACTCGTTCCAACTTCTATTCATTTAAGGCCCCGTAGTAAGAGTTCAAAGATTGGTTTAAAGGGAGATATGTAAATACCAATGTTAGAGGAAGCGCGCTAATAATAAAAAACGATAATAATTAAGCAAAAATGGTGAAAATATTTAATAAAACACAACTCGTTTGAAATAGAATAAAAATCTCTCTACAAATGCTGTAGTTGTATTTAAAGATACACTGTGAATTTTTTCATGCCTATAACATATTAAATAACAGAACAAAACATGTTTATAATAATTTTCGTAGCTTACTAGTGATTTTTTTCTATCGATGGAATTAAAATAATTAACGTTTAGGCATAACAAATGTATAGATATTATGTTCAAAAATAACATATATTTTTTTTGGAACTTTAAAACTTAAAGAGTCAACGATAAACTTGTTATAAATCGGTAGAAAGTTTAACCTGTTGAAGGCTGGAGCATAAAATAGAAAAGTATTAGTGGAACCTAATGTTTTATTAGCACAAAAAATGCTGATTTTGTTTTCATACATTTTTCGAAGCATTAAGGTCAAAATCGCATCTCAAATTATTCTAATAAGAATCATATTAGAATGCTTGAATGTTATCCTGAGACCCATCGGTGTTCCACAGGTTAATAAAATAAGTTTATTTTAATATTTTTTTTTATAAATATTTTTTTGTATTTTTATGATGTATAAGAATTAATAGCTAATAAAGGTTCCTTGGCAATTCACGACACTTGCATAACAGGACACTGTTGAAAAAAGGACTGTAAACCTAACCTATTTAACCTAGTTTTTCACTTTTAAATGACTTTCTATCAATTTTCAAAAGTGTGTTCAATTGCCATTGTCCTAAGTTGCCCTGTTACCCTAATAAAATATTGAAACTTGTAAAATGCTGTTAAATAAAGAATAATTTAAATAATAAACTTGATCACATGATTGTATTTCTTCTTCTTAATTATAAAACCATCTCCCCCAAAACACCGAACTCGAAATTTTATTCATTATTTTAAAAATAATATTAACAATGTTCAAAAAAATAGAAAAAGACACTACGTCGGCGGCATTTATTTGTTCCCAGAAGATTTTTTCAATTTATATTTGTGTTTCAGGCGAATAATAATTGCTTAAAATAATTTGTTATCCTTTGTGCTTTGCATAAAACCTTGTCTTGTAAAACATGTTTACCTTTAATAAATATTACTAAAAATATTAGATTGTGACTCACACGTCCGCGTTATATATTCTTCGTAGATTCCTTTCTCTGTGCATCCGCTCTATGTGCCCAAACTATCGCAGCACGCCTTTTTTAATCTTAACAATTATGCTTAAATGGGGTGACAGATTAAGCTATAAGTTCAAAGCGTTTTATATAACTATATTGCTCGCCATACAATCCCATACAGACCTGTCTATAAGTGTGGGCGTGGTGACGATATGCGCTGTGATCTGCTAGCCAGGCTATATTTGAAAATTATGCACCTACGGCAGGAGAAGGGGTGAGACAATTTACGGAGCACCGTAATTAAGTGGCTGTCATCCGTTTAAGTGACAGATCCCATTAGCCATACAAAGAAATGAAATTCGGCGGCAGTTCCCCAATTGATCTGACCCCCTCTCCTGAATAAGATTTTGGGGATCAATGGTGAGGCACGAAATGAAAGAAGGTTGTGAAGGTCACATGTGTTTATTGGTGAGTCAGTAGCCGTGACAAGGAGATGATGAAGGACAGATGTAGAATATTCCGGATGCTGGCTGATGATGTGCTGGTCAAGCGCGGGTCAGTGAGTCGACGCCGGGCGCTTGTGACCGGGACTCGATGGAGGTCAGGCACTGGCGAAGAACGTAGGTCTTCAGGCACTCCAGTGCTGACGAGACGGCCGAAGGTGCGACGGACCTTGTGGGCAGTTGAACGGGAACGGCGTGACCAGTGAGGATGCTGCGTGTCCTCGTGGTGGTCATGGTTGCGTGGAAGAAGCGCTGGTCAGAGACGCTGGAACCAGGGCGCTTGTAATCCGTTGTAGCGCTGGCCATGGACACGGCCGAGGCGCTAAGATGATGTCCCGATAGAGTCCATGATGATAGGGGCGAAGCCGGGTACGTGTCCTTCGCGGGGCGCGGGACGCGCCGATCGTCACTCGTGAGATTTATCCACTGGCGGCAGATTGATAACTGATGACTGACTGACTGACTCGCTGCGTCGGGCTTATTTATACTACTCGGCCGACGGCGGCAGTAGGTAGGTGGATGGCAACTAAATCGAAGACACTCGCTCGATCTGGATCATTCGCGAACTTTCGACGGCTTGGCAATTATGCCTAGGCCGTAGGCTCGAACCTTCTGGCGAGTTCTCGTAGTATTCGAGACGGACTGCAGTGTTATTGTCATCAATATGCAGGTAGGTACTTGAAGTACGTAGATTACTTTGTTTACGATTTAACGATGCAAGTACATAACTCGGGAGTAGATACTAAGTAGCAGTTTATTATTAATTATTTAATCTGGATAATTCGACGCCACAGACACCCCCTTCCCAGCAGCTTTGCTGAGGGCTGCGATAGAAGAAATAGCTCGGAGACGAATGTCTTTTAAACTGTGACACTTCATAAAAAAAAAAAATTTTGCAAAACACATGTTCACAACACAGGTTGAAGATTCACTCAGATAACCATGGTGGCACTATTATCCGCGCTTGTGCGGAGATGGTCTGGTGCATGCTGCTCCGTGCTGCCTTTACTGATCACCCATTTTGAGACGGGGCTACCGGTGAGTCGGGGTAACACTATCACGTCGGGCTGCAGATCACGTCGGGCTGCAGATCACGTCGGGCTGCAGATCACGTCGGGCTGCAGAATCACGTAGGGCTGCAGATCACGTCGGGGTCACCACTTTGGGGATCAATGGTGAGGCACGAAATGAAAGAAGGTTGTGAAGGTCACATGTGTTTATTGGTGAGTCAGTAGCCGTGACAAGGAGATGATGAAGGACAGATGTAGAATATTCCGGATGCTGGCTGATGATGTGCTGGTCAAGCGCGGGTCAGTGAGTCGACGCCGGGCGCTTGTGACCGGGACTCGATGGAGGTCAGGCACTGGCGAAGAACGTAGGTCTTCAGGCACTCCAGTGCTGACGAGACGGCCGAAGGTGCGACGGACCTTGTGGGCAGTTGAACGGGAACGGCGTGACCAGTGAGGATGCTGCGTGTCCTCGTGGTGGTCATGGTTGCGTGGAAGAAGCGCTGGTCAGAGACGCTGGAACCAGGGCGCTTGTAATCCGTTGTAGCGCTGGCCATGGACACGGCCGAGGCGCTAAGATGATGTCCCGATAGAGTCCATGATGATAGGGGCGAAGCCGGGTACGTGTCCTTCGCGGGGCGCGGGACGCGCCGATCGTCACTCGTGAGATTTATCCACTGGCGGCAGATTGATAACTGATGACTGACTGACTGACTCGCTGCGTCGGGCTTATTTATACTACTCGGCCGACGGCGGCAGTAGGTAGGTGGATGGCAACTAAATCGAAGACACTCGCTCGATCTGGATCATTCGCGAACTTTCGACGGCTTGGCAATTATGCCTAGGCCGTAGGCTCGAACCTTCTGGCGAGTTCTCGTAGTATTCGAGACGGACTGCAGTGTTATTGTCATCAATATGCAGGTAGGTACTTAAAGTACGTAGATTACTTTGTTTACGATTTAACGATGCAAGTACATAACTCGGGAGTAGATACTAAGTAGCAGTTTATTATTAATTATTTAATCTGGATAATTCGACGCCACAAGATTATAGCGTAGTGTGTCACCCCAACATATAATACGTATATGCCACGCCCAAATTATGTGCGCATAATATAGCGTAATGTGTCTTAAGGCCTCTATCAGCCTTTCATTCTTTCGAAATTTCCACAGCAAGTGGATGAATTTGTGTTTTTGGGAAGTATTTTTACGAGAGATGGAAAGAAATGTTGAATGAAGGGGAAATGCAGGAAATTCAAATAACAGAGGACTGAACGAAGTTGGAAAGTGATGTTAGAAATGAGTGTGATAAGACCATGTATAATTGTGTAAAAAAAAACTTGACCTAATATAAGTATTTTTGTGTATTGCAGGAGGGCATGGGCCCCAGCGAGATGGGGGAGGCGTACCGCGCCTACGACGGCGGCAACAACCAATCTGGCGGTGGCGGGCACGCCTTCACGTACATGGACCGTCTGCAACAGGCGGCGCGCGTGGAGGAGGCGGAGGATCTGGATGTGAACGCCGCCATCCACGGCAACTGGACCATCGAGAGTGCTAAGAGCAAGCTGCACCAGTTCATGCAGTTCAACAAGATCAACGCAGACTATTCCTACAAGGCCGTCGGACCGGATCACACACGGTTACTTTACTAACTAACGCTAAATATATCATTGTTTTCCTTTCGGCCTATCTGTATTACCAACAGATATAAATATACCATAAATTATTATTTTTTAATGATAAACTAATGTTTATAAGACAAGCTTTTTTATGCATAGCACAAAGGATAACAAATTATTATAGGAAAGTCGAAATATTTCACCAACAAATGTAGATCTAGTGGGAAATTTAGCACTAACAAAGTTTTTCCTACAAAATAACGTCGGTTGTTTACAGGTGAAAAAATATAATGAGCAGTAATTTTTGATTGAAGTACTAGTACATATTGAATTATTTGGCGTGTTGGGAATAAGCCGACGAAGCTCAGTGGTCCAGAGCACCTGACCGGACATCAGAAGGTGTGGGTTCAATTCCCGTCGACGACATTTATTTTTACTCGGGAGATATTTTCAATTTGTATGGATATTTCAGGCGACTAATTATTGCTTATAATAATTTGATATCCTTTGTGCTATGCATAAAAAACCTACCAAAGTGCCTACCAAACAGATTTGAATGGAAACAAATGTTCCATTTAGCCTAATAGCCCAGCTTACTTACTTACACTTGCCTGGAATTGTAGATCTCCGTCCCATTTGAATTTCGTAAAGACTGTTTTGTACTGGAAATTCAAGCCTCTATTAGGCAAATATTTGGATCACAAAACACGCCCACAAGACACTTCTGGTGTAATTATTTACTCTATGCTTGCAAGTAAAATTATTAATAAAATTAAATTCTTGCTTACGTACAAAATAGGTTTTAAAATTATTGATTACAGATAAAATATCTTGTGAAATTTAACACATCCTACATTTTTTGCCAAACTGATTTAAAAAAATTAATATGGATATTATATCTCATCAAATTATCTCTTGCTGACAAAATGACTTATGAATTTATTCTTTGCAGACAAAATACCTCATGAAATTATCGCTTGCAGACATATTATTTGTTCATGCACACAAAATACCTCATAAAGTGATCGCTTGCAGATAAATCTCGCTGACAAAATACCTCATTAAATAATTATCTCTAGCTTATGATTTACCATCTACAGACAAAATACCCCATGAAATGATAGCTTTCATATGAAATAGGGTTTCATGAAATTATCTCTTACAGATAACCTACTGAAATTATCTCTTGCTCATGAATTTATAAATTACAGACAAAATACCTCATGAAATTATCGCTTACATTTAAAATAGCTCGTGAATTTAACGCTTTCAGACAATTAGATGAAATAAACTCTTGTTCATGATTTTATCAATTACAGACAAAGTACCTCATGAAATTATCACTTTCAGACAAAATACCCCATGAAATGATCGCTTTCAAATGAAATAGCTCATGAAATTATCGCTGCCGTTGAACATCGAACCATATTTTTTTCCAAAATTTCAGTTCAGTTATAATCTGAACTGTAGTTTTGGGTTATTTTTATCATAACTGAGTTTACAATAATATTGTAGCATATTGTTTATTCAGTGACTTAAATCTCATGCCAATTTCGTGGGGAAAGAGGAATGAAATCTTTACAGTCAAATGTGAATTCAGCTTAAACAATCATCCAACAAGCAATTATGTTTTCTGTCATTGTAGAAAACACTAATGCTGAAATAAGCCATAATGTATTTTCCGACAATTAAGTCATTTCATGCTATGTGTTGATATTAATTTAAAACAGTCCATTTTTAAATTGTCGTATTTCAAATCCCATCACAGTTGATGACCATCAAATCAAAAATCATCGTCATTTTGAGTTTTTGACATTTGAGCGGTTGCCGTCAAAACTCAGACCTGGGCCCATTTCAGCGTTTGATTTGAAATTGTGATTAGCCGACAGTCATTGGGACTGTAAAATTATTATTATTATTTTTTAATTTCACCATATCTTCGATTTGATGGAGTTTAAAATAACCTAACTTAAGGTCCAGTTGTTTTGCAGAAATTCAAATGTAACATTTTAAGGTTCTCGTTAAATGCCGATTCTATGTCCGTTTCAGCTTTTGAACAAATTGATGACAATGTTACATTTGATTTTCTGTCAAACAACTTGGCCTAAGACTGTTATAAATTAATACAACACGCAGACATAAATTAAATAATACAACATTAAAAATAACTTCAATGGAGTAGTTATTCAATGAAGTTATTTGACAAAGATGTTTTGTTTTCGTTGAAGCTGAATTTTCATGATGACATAATGTGATTTTGTTTTTCTTTCCCCGCAGGCAGTGAAGTGAGTGCGCCTCACTGACAAATGCAGTATCTGATGCGGTTAGTAACTACGGCCTATTATATTGTATTTATTTATGTGTCTTACTGATGTTGGGAGTAAAATGTGATTACCACACAAGAGTTGCAACTGCTCGAAGCCAATGGGACTACGGCATGCCTATTTGGGTTATGTTATGACCAAATTTATCATATTCCGCCAATGACGTTACAATACATCTAGACTTGCTATTGTCTCACAAATTCAAAATAAAATCGGGCAAGTAAGAAACACTCTTATGTTTCCATTTAATATTTAATTCAAACGTTGTCCATGTATGACATTGATGGACACTCTCAATGTGTGCGTATGAATAAAATAAACGATAGCGGACGGCGTAATCGTATTTATTATAATTTATGAAAACTACATTATTACGGGTGTGACTGAGATACGCTTACTTGCTTACACTAAGATGAACACAGAATGAGACAACCTACTGCTTTTTGGTTATCCTTCTTATACTTATGTGTTGCTATCTTACTTTTTCTAATGGTGCTGACAATATTTGGGAAACAATCGAAATATTTGTATTTTTTATAAATACAGTAGAACCTCGTTAATTCGAAATCCACGGGACATCAAAAATCAAATTTCGAATTAACGAATTCCCACGTAATTCGAAATTTTATGAAAAAAAAAACGCCGAAAATCGATTTTCTCGGCCGCCTCTTCTAATCCGGGTGGTATTTTAGTTGTAAATTCGTTTTAATACCAATTATTTCTTTGATTTACGCGTAAATCGAGATTTCGCTGCCGATTTCGGTCGCGGCCTACCCTTTAAATTGAGATATTCGTAAAAATACGATATATTTCCGCGTAAATCGAGATTTCGCGGTAATTTTCCGTCGCGGCCGGCCCTTTATTTCAAATATCTGAATTTAAATTCGTAAAAATACAATATATTTCCGCGTAAAACGAAAATTCGCGGCCGTATTCCGTCGCGGCCGGCTCTTTAAATTCAGATATTCGAAATAAATTCGCAAAAATACGATATATTTCCGTGTAAATCGAGAATGCGCGGCCGACCCTTTAAATTCAGATATTTTATGTAAATTCGTAAAAATATGATATATTTCCGCGTAAATCGAATTTTATCTGCAGTTTTTCGTCGCGGCCGGCCTTTTAAATTCAGATATTTGAAGTAAATTCGTAAAAATATGTCATATTTCGTCGTGAATCGAAATTTTTCGGCCGATTCGTATTTTTTAACTCGGATATTCGAAGTAAAGTTAGTAAAAATACGATATATTTCTGCGTAAATTGAAATTTCGCGTCCGATTTCCGTCGCCGCGGGCCCTTTAAAATTCGAAATAAATTCGTAAAAATACGATATACAAGGTGTCCGGAAACTCGTAGTACAAGCGGGAAACTGGGGAATCTACATCACATTTGGAGTTGATTTTGTGGTATAACTTTTTTTGATTTGAGCTTTCGTTTTCGAGTAAATCGAGTCAGAAGTTGATTTTTTTTTTGGTCAAATTCTTGTGAATTATTAGTGACGATCAAAGTACCTAACTAATTAAAACTATTTAAAAGAAAAATAAACAAAGAATTGAGGATTTAAAGCATTATTTTGAAATCGCCCATCATTTAATTCTTTGTAATAATAAAATATTCGGTCGCTTCACGGTTAAAAACATTTCGACAGCTCTTAGGAGGCCGACATACGTAGCTATCATCAAAATATGACAAAATTATAGCTGTCTCTATTTGCTCGGTTCAAGAAACACATGAAAGAAAGACGAACTATAGTTTCCATAAAATAACACGAAGCAGATCGCACATCCGTATCAAATTTCACATTCTTCAACAAATTCTGTACCCGAGAAGCATACGGATGCAAGTCAAGTCAAAAAGATAAATGTTCAGGAGAGCCAAACTTAATAAGTTGTAGAAGAATGCGAAATTATTTTTTTACTTTTTAGTTCATTTTTGAAGTCGTTTTTTGTTTTGTTAAAATTTTTGTTTTTTTTTTTTTAGTGATCGCATCGATTACCGTTCGCATCGATTACCTTTCGCAAGACATTTTTCGTAACAATCACCACTTTTCGTAACGCATTCACCAGCTTACCCACTAAGTGTCGAGCGTGCGTAAAGAAGTTTTACTTCAAAAAAGAATCATCGAAATCGGTTGGCGTAATATTGAGTTATTCGTCCATTTGTCGCGCACATGCTATTGCAAATTTAAGACATAATATGGTTTTCTCATGGATCTCATTGTCAGATCTGTACCTAATTAAAATAATAAAGATATGATAAACATGATAATTTACGGTAATTTTTAGAGATCGCTGTCAATGGTTAATACGCACTTTTTTATTAAAAAATCTTTTGATTCACCTTAATTACATTAAAAAACAACTATTTGCATTGGGGGAAGTGGAAAATATTTCATTCTAAATTTCAATTACGTAAAGTTAAAAATAGCTTTCGTCTTGTGAGATTGTACGCCATTAGCTCATTCGCTGTCACTTTGGTATGTTGGTATTCCTGATACACTTGAATGTATAACGAACGGCTAGAAGATTTTGAAGATACTACGAAGTCTGGAAAATTAGGTAAGTACTAAATTATCAAGTTTTGGAAATAAAATGACGTAAAAAAACATGTTTTTAATTTCGGTAATTATTTTTTAATACATTCACTTTTGTATCAAAAACCATGTCACACAAACCTAGCGTAGCCGTTAAACTACTTAAGCTAATTGAAAACTGGGATGTTTTTCTTGCATTGACGCGAGCAGGCGGTATAAAGGAGGCACTTTCTTTTGTATCATAAATCATGTCACATAAACTTAGCGTAGCCGCTCAACATCGCAGAAATATTTCACTTATAAAAATAAAATTTTAATGTAAAAAAAAAATTCAAGCTAATAAATTTTAATCAACGCACGCAATGCATGCTTGTTAGGTAAATACTAATTAGGCGGAATTTTAGTTTTTTAACATTAAAAAAAACGCCCGCGCGATTAGAGATTTTAATTTAAAAAAAACCAAGCTATCAAATTTCAATCACAATGCACGCAATGCATTCTTATTAGGTAAATACTAATTAGGCGGAATTTTAGATTTTTAACATTAAAAAAAACGCCCGCGCGATTAGAGATTTTAATGTAAAAAAAATCAAGCTATTAAATTTCAATCACAATGCACGCAATGCATTCTTATTAGGTAAATACTAATTAGGCGGAATTTTAGTTTTTTAACATTGAAAAAAAAAAACAACCGCGCGATTTTGTCTCTAGGCGTTCGTTTCTTCGTAAAGTAACAAGAATACCAACATAACAAAATGACATTTGAAAATAATGTTTGAAAATGAACAGTCTCGTTTCACAGAACGAAAGCTAATTTTAAGTTTACGTAATCGAAATTTAGAATGAAATATTTTCCACTGCCCCCAATGCAAATAGTTATTATTTTAATGTAATTAAGGTGTATCAAAAGATTTTTTAATAAAAAAGTGCGTATTAACCATTGACAGCGACATCTAAAATTTACCTAATTTATTTCAAGTTTCAAGTCTACATCAAAAACTAATTTCTTCAAATTTTGGACTTATACCCGTATTACTGATGGGCTGACCACAAGGAAATGGCTGACGTCCGGTGTTTGGCCACCCACGCGACAAGATGTTCGCGACGAGATTTTATTTCTCCGGTCTTCAGTTTGCTTATAACGCTTTTTTTTTTTTTTTTTTTTTTTTTTTTTTTTTTTTTTTTTTTTTATTTAAGTACATAAAACAGGCATGGTGCCCAAGAATTTACATACATGGATGTTTAAATACATAATAACAACTTTAAATTTACATACATGGATGTTTAAATACATAATAACAACAAAAATAGTAACAAAATGAATAAGCTAAATATGCAGAAGTAAATAACAAATAAGAATGGGTAAAAGGTAAATACAAATATGTTCATAAACGATTTGTTATTGTCACACCTGTACTGGTGAGACAATGATTAGGTAGGTACAATGTTGCTTCTCATTAAATAAAGGGTTTCATCACAATATCAGCTTAATATGATTAAAGGTAATACATTTTTTTTGAAATGTTTAAATTGATCATTAAAAATGTCTATTACATTATTAGAGCCATGTATAATGTTATAATTTCTTAATGTTCGCGGTACAGGGGAAAAATATCCTGTATTTGTGTGGTAGGCTTTAATATAGAAAATGTCGTTCATCCTCCTTGTTGATTTTCTTGATGGAATATTGATGTTAATTTGGGATAAAATGTTTGGTGTATCAACTGATGCATGTATAATTTTGTGTAGGAGCAGTACGTCAGAAAGTTTACGTCTGACCGTCAGTGAGTGTAGTTTGTAGTGCAAAATTCGGTCATTATAAGTTCCAAATTGATCAGATAAACCTTCACGATAAGCAATTACACGGGTTAGTTTCCTTTGTATGGATTCAATCCTATAATTATGAATCTCATAATTGGGAGACCAAATTGTTGATGCATATTCGAGAATACCTCGCACAATTGATTTATATAATGTCAAAGTTAATTCTGTACTTTTAAAACAATTTGTAATTCTTAGCGTTAATCCTAATACTTGTGATGCACTTTTTGAAATTGTATCTACATGTTTATTGAAGCTAAGTGACGAGTCAAATGTCACGCCTAAGTCTTTGATTGAAGTTGTGTTTAGTAAAGGGATATTGTTAATGTGATATGTGTTTGAGAATTTATTGATGTTCTTTGTGAATGAAATTACGGCACATTTGTTTTCATTAAAATATAAATCATTTAGTGTACACCATTCATGAAGTGATGATAAGTCTTTTTGCAAATCGGTGCAATCTTCTAATGAAGTAATTTTTTTGTACAACTTAAGGTCATCGGCAAACAGGAGATATTTTGATGTTTTTATTCTTAAAATTATGTCGTTTATAAAGATTAAAAATAGCAAAGGTCCAAGATGCGAGCCCTGTGGAATTCCCGACGTTGCAGTAAAAAGATCCGCGGAGTACCCTCCTACAACCACTTGCAGTTTTCTTCCTGTAATGTAACTTTCGAACCATTTCAAAGTATTTCCATTTATGCCAAACTTTTCCAGCTTCTTGATGAGTAATGATTGATTTAACTGGTCAAATGCTTTGCAAAAATCCGTGTAGATGGCATCTACTTGTAAACGTTTTTCGATGCTATCGCGGATGTACTGGGAGTATTCGAGAAGGTTAGTTGTTGTGGAACGCCGAGGGAAAAACCCGTGTTGCTCAATGATAATATATTTACTTACATGAGCTAATAGACAGTCATATATTATTGACTCAAACAACTTTCCTATGCAGTCAAGTTTAGAGATAGGTCTATAATTTTTTATATCGCTCTTACAACCTTTCTTAAATATAGGTGTTAAGAAAGCCGTTTTCCATTTGACTGGAAAAACACCTTCTTGTAATGATTTGTTATAAAGAAGGCTAAGTGGTCTGGCAAGAACATCTCTGCACATTTTCAATAATATTGGCGGGATACCATCAGGACCTGATCCCTTATTGGTTCTCAAATTCTTACACTTGACTAATATCGTTAAGGGCGAAATAGTGATCATACCAAGGCTTTCGTTACAGAAATCTTCAGATATTTGTGGTGAATAGTTTGCATTGTGAGGTTTATAAACAGATTGAAAGTGCTTAGAAAAAAGCCCGCAGATAACTTGACCTTGGGTAGTTTTTATGTCGTTTAGGTGCATCTCTTTTGGAATATCGGTTGTGTTTTTATATTTGCTTTTTGCAAATTTCCAGAAATCATTCGGGTTAGCTTTTAAATTTTGTTTGATTAAGTCTAAATGCTTATGATAACAAACTCTAATCAGATTTTTTGTTCTGGTTCTAATCAAGGTGAATGATAAATGATCTAGTTCATTACCATATTTCTTATATTTTTTATGAAATTTGTTTTTTTTCTTTATCAAACGAATGAGATCTTTTGAGTACCACTTAGGAAAGTGATTTTTGTTCGTTTTGAGGGGAACATGAGAAGAGATAATCTGGTAGAGTATACTGTAAAACTGATCTACAGATTGATCAATATTTCCCTGATTAATGAATTCCCAATCAATCTCACGAAGAACGGTATTAATTGAATCATAGTCGGCTTTATAAAAGTTTGGTCTTGGGGCGTTACGGGTTTCAAGATGTGGTAGAAAATTAAAAATAACATTTATTTCTAGAGCAGGGTGGTATGGATCTTCTTTGCTTAGTGGAGATGAAGAACGTATTACTGATATGTCTTCTTTATCTGATAAAATGAGATCCAATATTTTGGATTGGTGATTCACTATTCCGTTAAATTGTTTAAGATTACAGAATGATAGTGTATCGATGATGTCAGAGGTGATTGTATTTGTGTTTGTGGTGAAAGGTAATAAATTGCTTGTTTCATCGGTAATCCATTGAATGTTAGACTTATTGAAATCGCCAAATATTAAGATGTGTTGGTTTGGTGTTGTTAGGTACACATTCCTAAGATTGTTTAAAAATGAGCTTACAATAGATTCTTCTTCAGTTGGTGGTAGATATACGGTGCAAACATTCAGTTTGATACTCCTGTTATTATGGTTTATATTGAGTTGGATCCACAAGTCCTCCGCTTGACATTCCCAATGCGCCATCCTCTTCGCCTCTAGTTTTCTCGATACAGCAACCATGACTCCTCCTCCATCTTTTTTTGTTTTGTGAACTCTATCCCTCCGAAATACTTCATACCGGTTATCTACTAATTCTTGGTCACAGATAGATTCCTTTAACCATGTTTCTGTTAGGCTTAATAGGTCATAGTCGTTGATAAGGACGTTTTCGTATATTTCATCAATTTTTGTCCTCATTCCCCTGATATTCATATACATGCAGTTAATCAGTTCTTTTCTTTTGAAGTCATTTAGTTTTGTTTTTAGTCACATGTTTTGCTGATCATGTGTGATTATATTTTGAAGGTCTCCCTCACGGCGGATGGTGAAAACCCGAGAGAGATCGTTCCTCTTCGCCAGAATACTATTGTGTAAGGTCGTGTCAACAAGCTATAATTAACCCTTTTTTTGTTTTCAGATTAATTAACAAACATTAAATCAAAGTGTGTGTTATTTTGATATGTTAAAAAAAGTGTGAATCAAAGTGTGTGTTATTTTGATATGTTAAAAAAAGTGTGAATCAAAGTGTGTGTTATTTTGATATGTTAAAAAAAGTGTGAGTTACTCGTTTGTTGAAAATTTTAATTATTATTGTGGTTTAAAATGGAATACAGTAACGCCGAATACAGTAACGAAACTCGACCAGAGCTGCCATCGAATACATGGAGAGATTATTGTGCGTTATTATTGTTTTGATAGTGAATAGGTGAACATTTAAAATAATTTATGTGACGTTTGTGTTTTGAATTGGAGATCGGAACATCGCTACATATTGTAAGTACCTATTGTAATAATAATAATTTCTCTCCGTTGCGTTGGCGCGCGTTTCAGATCGAATGACGAAAAATTTTAACCCTGAAATAGCCGAAAAATATTTTTTTTTGGTTTTTTTTTTTTTTTTTTTGGTGAAAATGCTCAAATCAAAAAACTTTATGTTTATTTGGGTTCCCCATGTGGTGTAGATTCTCCAGTTTCCCGCTTGTACTACGAGTTTCCGGACACCGTGTATTTACACGTAAATCGAGATTTCGCGGCCGATTTCCGTCGCAGCGGGCCTTTTAAATTCAAATATTCGAAATAAATTCGTAAATATATGATACATTTACGCGTAAATCGAAATTTCGCGGCCGAGTTTCGTCGCGGCCGACCCTTTAAATTCAGATATTTGGTGTAAACTCGTAAAACTACGACATATATCCGCGTAAAACGTATTTTCTCGGCCCTTCAAACTCAGATATTCGAAATAAATTTGAAAAAGTAAGACATTCCAGTGTAAATCGATTCAGATTTACAAAATAATAATACTTATTAGGACGATGTATAACCACGTAAAAATACATTTGTCGGCGTTTTACCGCCACGGCTGACTTTTAGATTCAGATTTACGAAATATTATGATTTATTTTCGCAAAAATCAAATTTTTTCGAATTACACGAACAAATTTTCGTGAGCGGACAAAAATAAATTTCGAATTACGAATTAACGAATTTGGAATTAAAAAAATTTTTCTGCGGAAATTTTTTTGGCGAAAATTTCGAATTACGCGTTTTTTCGAATTATCGGGGTTCGAATTAACGGGGTTCTACTGTAATCAAATAATTTGTGTGAATTTCTTGGCTTTTATTAGTGTTATTTTTTTTATTAGTACTAAAACTACCAAATACAAATTACTACAATTGACTTACTTTTGGCTTGCCACTACAGCGTGTCTATATATATTGTAATGTCATTATAAAAATTATTCAAACAATCCTTACCAAAATCAAGTAAAAAAAAATTATTACAGGTTTTCTCTCTTTATGGATAGCATTAAGAGCGTGAGCACACAGAGAGCGGTCAGGAGTTCCGCGTTCGGCGTTCATTAGAATGTACTGATACTATAACAACAACGCACACAGCGGGCAGTCAGACCGCGGCGGTCAAAACGGAACGCCGCGTTCTAAGAGTTCTTTTGCCGCCGAGGCAGAGAACGCCAGAACGCCGCGATGTTTGAGATTACAAACACAGAAAAGTTAATTGAATTGGTTAGGGAAAGGAGTTTGTTATACGATTTAAGTGATGTAAATTATAAAAAACGCGAAAAAAAAGTCGAAGCTTGGTTTGAAATTGCTACTAGTAAATTTAAATTTTAAGTAAATTTTATTATTAGTAAATTCGCCTTGTTCTTCTCGCGTTGTGTTGATTGGGTGCACCCAATACTTTCTTTTCTTTTTAGAAGCTGTTAAGCTCCACAAGAGCAATATATATTCACGGATGATGAACTTTCTAGTGACATGTTGCATATGCAAAGACCCAAACGAAACTAGAACGCGAGAATTTGAACGCCGCTTGTGTGCGTTGGAACTCTTGAGCGGTCAACGGTCACTAGAAAGCAGAACTCTGACCGCTCTCTGTGTGCTCACGCCCTAAATGTGAAATACCGCATAATATTTAATTAAATTAAAAGTGGGTGCAGAGATGATTTACAAAAATACCAAGAGCTTTGAAAAACTGGCAATATGAAGAATAGACTCAACGAACTAAAATTACCAACATGAGAAATAAGAAAAAGTGGTGACTTAATTGAGACTTTTAAAATTTTATCTGAACATTATAGTTGTCCTGGTATTCAAGAAATCTTCATCACCAACAACAATATAAATCTCCGTGGACACTTGAAAAAAAAACACCTCTGGTATCCAATCCTAGGAAACACTTCCTTGCAAATAGAGTAGTGGATGTATGGAACAAACTTCCACAACATGTCATCCAATCCTAGGAAACATTTCATTGCAAATAGAGTAGTGGATGTATGGAACAAACTTCCACAACATGTCATCCAATCCTAGGAAACATTTCATTGCAAATAGAGTAGTGGATGTATGGAACAAACTTCCACAACATGTCATCCAATCCTAGGAAACATTTCATTGCAAATAGAGTAGTGGATGCACGGAACAAACTTCCACAACATGTTTTTGATGCTACTAATTGTTGCATTGTCTATTGTCTATTATACATAAATTGTCAATGGTAACAATTGTCTATGTAAAGGAGAGCTTCCGTTTCCTAGCTCTCTCAAGACAAGCTCAAGCTAGAATAGACGTATTATTATAACTTATAAATAAATCGGTCCATCCTAAAGTAATCGAAAGTGTTTCATTTCTTATATCAATGAACCACATATAAACACTAATATAAATCAATTTAAAGCTCGATTGAATTCTTATTTGGAGAGAAGAAAGGATTAACTTATTTTAATATTTAAGATAACTCAATTACTGTTAAACTTATTGTGACATCAGATAACTCATTGCTCATGCCAAAGAGGTCATTCTATGTTCTAACATGAAAATAGCAAAACAATATATAATTTATTACCTTTTTCAAAAACCTCAGATTACAAAAATTCTATATTTCACTTTTCTTCAGTGTTCTGTGTTGTCAAGGAACCATAAAAATTCTAATCTAATCCTCATCGCCAATAGGAGCTTCTGCGCCGAGATGTCTCTCTACATCAAAAAGCTGGGTCGCACCATTACGGGGCGCGAGACAGCCTCCAACAAGCAAACAGCCTCCAAGTTCTGCGCTCTGTCGCTGGTGCGCCAGCTGTTCCACCTCGGCGTCATCGAGCCCTTCAGTGGCACGCTTAAGAAGGAGCGCACCGGCGACCAGATGAAGGCATACCCCGTAAGGATCGCGCCCCAGTTGGAGAGCGAAGTGCTCGACGCTCTGGGAGGTGAGACCGTTATTTCATAAAATTATGTTTTTTTCCTTTTAAAAACTTCTTTCAATGTGCAGTTTTTCTGCTCTTAACGCAGGAAAATACTTTATATCTTCTTCCAAACCCAACTTTTCGCGTCGACGCTCATGTGCGTTGAGTGGGGTGTTCGGAAGAAGCTAATAATTAATAAAAGAATAAGGGGGGTCCAAGGTCAGATCCCTGGGGAATCCCAGAGTTGATTTTATATTTCAGAAAAAATTGGTGTCCGTAACTGACGACGATTCTGCAAGTAGTTGAAAGCTGGGAAACTCTGAGAGAAACCGACTTCATTTATTTTTAAAAATAAAATATGGACGACTTTGGCTAATGCTTTCTCGAAATCTGTATAAATAATCACATCAACATTTTATCAAATTTTCAAATGATTTATTGATGTAACTAGTGATACTCATAAGATTCCTTGAAGGGGACAAATCTGTGTTGATTCTCAATGAGTGCATAAACATACTTGAAGAGTCTTTCTTCTGACAATGAGCCAACCTGGATACATACCATCACCGCTGTGCAGTGGCGATTTTCTCTAAACTGTTTTGAACTCCCATAATAAAAGGAAAAAACACATTCTTTTATTACGATTTTACCAAACTTTAAACAGCGTGCCATTCGAATTCCGTGCTACAATATCCACTGGTCCTAAATGAATATCAAATCCCATAGGCGCATTGTGAATGCCAGCACCTATTGGACCTCCTGTCATAATTCTTAGGCTCATCAAAAATGCAAGTAGTACTAGAGCTTTTCACCTACAAACCTTGGGAATCTACTAGTTGCCTGATGAAATTCCTTTCGATCTAGGGAAAATATTTATCTATAGCAGACGTGTACCCGGCGTTGCTCGACCTTTCTCTACTTTTAATAAATTTACTATCCATGTATTATATATATAAACCTTCCGGAAGAAATCAAACTCCTTTGCACAGTTTAGAAGAACTAAGCGCACAAACAGACAGACGCGGATAGTGATTTTGTTTTATACTATTTAAAGGTTATTCCTTTTTAATATCAGATTGAACTCCTTACTACTTACTATGTAATAAAATCTTCCTACATGAATGAAATATTTCTTTAGAATTATATTCAGTAGATGCTTTTGGCTGCTGATAGAAATGTAAAATGACTATTCCCAGCGACTAACTGTCTCGATTTCCTTTTTCAGCCCTCGGGGTAGAACCCGTGCATGTGAACGGGGACGCGCCCGCCGGCTCCCCCGCTCAGCCGCTGGTGAAGCCGGTGGTGGTGGAGCAGATGCTGAACGCGCGTCCCGAGCCCGCAGGCGTGGTGCCGTGGTCCCCCCCGCAGCCCAACTGGCACCCGTGGGCCGGCTGCAATATCGACGAGGGCCCTCTGGCTACCGCCACCCTCGAGGACCTGTCCGACCAGCTGCTGGAGGAGCACAGGAACAAGATCCAGAACAGTACCCTGATGGCTGTGAGTACTATGCCAAAAAAATCCGTAGTGGGTATGCTGGTAGTTCACCACTTGCCCCAATTTTATACGTTAAAAAATGCTCCTATGACAATATTCTGTATCTCCAAAAAGCTAGTTTTGAGATAAATGACTTTAAATTTTTTTTGCAATTTGGCATTTTCCTCACAAACTAGTTATGGTAATAATTTTAAATTTTGTTAAAGGTTCGATTGACCTTTCTTTTGAAAATCATTATATTGTATATTTGTATTTTTTGTAATCTGACAAATGTCAGGTGGGAATACTGTCCTTGTTCTACTGGTATTTCAATGGAACTGGTGTCATTGATCTCTTCGCCCAACATTTGCACATGATTCACATGAGAACAGTTGAACAGCTCGGCTGTCGGAACGATTTGCCAGCCTTTGTATTTTCTCCCTTCTACAACTTAAAAGACCCTCCACACAGTATCCCCAAGACCTGAGGGTAATTATTTTAAGCCGCTGACAGATGATATATTTATATTATTTCCATATGGTACTTGTATTGAAAATCAAATTGCTTTGACTTGATTTCCAAATAAATTGTGGGAAATTTTTAATGATTGTTAATTATCCTTTAAAGTTTCCCCTCTTATTGTATTGTTTAAATTTGACTAAAGGTTGTTAAAGTAAGGTGTTTCCAAATGAATAATTTTACTAAAGGTTGTTAAAGTAAGGTGTTTCCAATTGAATAATTTGACTAAAGATTGTTAAAGTGAGGTGTTTCCAGATGAATAATTTGACTAAAGATTGTTAAAGTGAGGTGTTTCCAGATGAATAATTTGACTAAAGGTTGTTAAAGTAAGGTGTTTCCAAATGAATTATTCGGATGACTTCTTCCTCTTGAGAGGTTTCTCATTAGCAAATGTATATAAAAAAGAATGCATTGTAATAATTTGTATGTTGGTTGCATCGTACGCATTTATTTATATTTGTTTACATGTTTTTATGTATTTGTAATTGTCAGGAGAGCATCAAAAGTCGAGAAGAGCTGCCGGTCTTCGGCATGAGGAATATCATCATGGAAGCCATCAACGAAAACCCCGTCATCATCATTCGCGGAAATACTGGATGCGGAAAAACCACTCAGGTAACAATATTACTCTCTTAAATTCTTAGTATTCCAGGGTGGGATTAGGCTTTCTCCATAAATGCTCTCAACTGGCTGCGGTCCCTGTCATCTGGCATTCTCATCATGAGCAGCCCATCACAGCAATCTTTGGAACCTACAGAATCTTACAATGGCTTAGTTTTTGAGTTCATGGTTCATTTTAGAACCGTGTGAACCATGTTCTAGCATTTTTAAAATAGTGCTAATTTTGTTTCTTCATTTTGGTTTATGCACCAGAACCGTCGATTTTCTGGTATGTACAGTAGAACCTCGTTAATTCGAAATCCACGGGACATCAAAAATCAAATTTCGAATTAACGAATTCCCACGTAATTCGAAATTTTATGAAAAAAAAAAAATGCCAAAAATCGATTTTCTCGGCCGCCTCTTCAAATCCGGGTGGTATCTTAGTTGTAAATTCGTATTAATACCAATTATTTCTTTATTTTCGCGGCCGATTACCGTAGCGGCGGGCCCTCTAAATTCAGATATTCGCAATAAATTCGTAAAAATGCTATATATTTACGCGTAAATCGAGATGTCTCTGCCGATTTTGGTCGCAGCCTACCCTTTAAATTGAGATATTTGTAAAAATACCATATATTTCCGCGTAAATCGAGATTTCGCGGTAATTGTCCGTCGCGGCCGGCCCTTTATTTCAAATATCTGAATTTAAATTCGTAAAAATACGATATATTTCCGCGTTAAACGAGAATTCGCAGCCGTATTCCGTCGCGGCCGGCTCTTTAAATGCAGATATTCGAAATAAATTCGCAAAAATACGATATATTTTTCCGAATAAATCGAGAATGCGCGGCCGATTTCCGTCGCGGCCGACCCTTTAAATTCAAGATTCTTTAAATTTAAGATATTTGATGTAAATTCGTAAAAATATTAAATATTTCCGCGTAAATCGAATGTTATCGGCAGTTTTTCGTCGCGGCGCGGCCTGATAAGTTCAGATATTTGAAGTAAATTCGTAAAAATATGTCATATTTCGGCGTCAATCGAAATTTTTCGGCCGATTTTCGTCGCGCCGTATTTTTTAACTCGGATATTCGAAGTAAAGTTAGTAAAAATACGATATAATTCCGCGTAAATTGAAATTTCGCGTTCGATATCCGTCGCGGCGGGCCCTTTAAATTCAGATATTCGAAATAAATTCGTAAAAATACGATATATTTACGCGTAAATCGAGATTTTGCGGCCGATTTCCGTCGCAGCGGGCCATTTAAATTCAAATATTCGAAATAAATTCGTAAATATACGGTTCATTTACGCGTAAATTGAAATTTCGCGGCCGAGTTTCGTCGCGGCCGACCCTTTAAATACAGATTTTTGGTGTAAACTCGTAAAACTACGACATATATCCGCGTAAAACGTATTTTCTCGGCCCTTCAAACTCGGATATTCGAAATAAATTTGAAAAAATACAACATTCCAGTGTAAATCGATTCAGATTTACAAAATAATAATACTAATTAGAACGATGTATAACTACGTAAAAATACATTTTTCGGCGTTTTACCGCCACGGCTGACTTTTAGATTCAGATTTACGAAATATTATGATTTATTTTCGCAAAAATCAAAATTTTTCGAATTACACGAACAAATTTTCGTGCGCGGACAAAAATAAATTTCGAATTACGAATTAACGAATTTCGAATTAAAAAAATTTTTGTATGAAAAAATTTTTCTGCGGAAATTTTTTTGGCGAAAATTTCGAATTACGCGATTTTTCGAATTATCGGGGTTCGAATTAACGGGGTTCTACTGTATAACTTTTTTAATATGACTTTTTGTTTTCAAGTCTGAAGTTGAAATTTTTTTAGGTTAAATTTTAAAAAATTAAATCGTTTGCTGCAGGGTTATTATCACCTGTTTATTGTCTTCCGAAATTAGTCGAAACGTATAACTGTAACCCTTTAAATGCTGAAAAAAAAAACACCGAAGTTTCACCGGTTTCCCATTGTACCACTAGTTTCCGAACACCGTGTATAGCTTATTCTTATTTATTTCTTGCCCTTCTTGTTCCTCCTTGTTTCTTCTTTTAGCTTTTTTTGCTAGGGGTAATCAGTAAATATTCTTGTGGGTAGATTATAGCGTGGTTATTATTAGCACAAACATAGTTTCTCAAAAGGTATGTTTGTAAAGACAAGAGACAAAACAGACACATCTTACAATGTATGTTGTTCCTGTGCAGGTATGCCAGTTCATCCTGGACGACTACATAGCCAGCGGGCAGGGGGCTTGGTGCAACATCTGTGTGACGCAGCCGCGGAGGATTTCTGCCGTCTCCGTTGCCGAGAGGGTGGCCAATGAACGCTGCGAAGATTTGGCGCAGTCTATCGGGTAAATCAGATTTGTTTTTTTTACGATGTATGAGGTGCTGTGTGTGCAATCTCGGGTGA
Source organism: Hesperophylax magnus (assembly GCA_026573805.1). Lineage (NCBI taxonomy): Eukaryota > Metazoa > Arthropoda > Insecta > Trichoptera > Limnephilidae > Hesperophylax > Hesperophylax magnus. The sequence goes on along the minus strand of JAIUSX010000230.1, from coordinate 916,912 downwards.
GCCCCTATGCGGCGAAACAGCATTATGTGAAAAAGTATATTCTGAGATATTGGCTGTAATGTGCATATATATATCGAAAGTCAAATAAATTTATGTGCATATGCATAATGTATGCATATTATTTGCGTACATATAATAGGGTATTTCAGTTAATAGACAACACATTTATATCAATCAATTTGATCAAAAGCAGCGTACAATACAAGTGTTTTTTGATTTCCGACGTGCTTTTGATAAATAGACATATCAATATCCAAATTAAATTCTATGGCAAAGAACTAGAATGGTTTAACCCGTCGTATCCCGGAACCGCATATGTGAGTGCGGCACATTCTATACAAATTTAAAAAAAAAAAATATATATATTTATGTGCGATTTTGACCCTTATGTATAAAGAATTTGTATGAAAAACAAGGTCACAATCGCTTGGGCTATTCTCGTTCTTTACGCAGCAAATACCGGAATGACTTCTAGCTTTTCAGATTTTTTACAAAGAATTTTTCTGTGGAATGCCAACGAAATATTTTCCGCGTTTTACAACCATCAAAGTGTCAAAGCGTCTTCTTTCATTATTTTTGATATAAATTGACTGTGGAAATAATAGATTTGAGGTATCATCAGAAAGATAGTTTTATCTACATTATTTTGATGTAATTTTTTATAATATTTCACCCAAGAAAAGTGATGAAAATTAACTTCGTAAGATTATCATAGAAATGTCAAAATTTTTACGTCATAATGAATAATTATATTTTTAGCATTATTTATTTACAGGTTTCTTGTACAAAATAATATTATTAGTAACAACAATTGTATAAACTACCGAAATCTGGAAGAATTGTTATTATATACTTATATAATGCGACACAAAAAAAATTTAAGTGGACACTTGACGTTTGATTTTGGAATTTGAGCTTTGAACTTTTTCGTGTGAATTTCCTGGTACACCACAGGTTAAAGACTACCTGAAAAATAGAACACAAGAAAACCAAGTTTGGAGACGCCACATCGAAGGAACAGCCAGTGAACCTAGGAGTCCCACAAGGATCTGTATTGGGGCCATTACTATTTATATTATATATCAACAATATAGTGCAGTGCTTAAAATACTGTTTTATCAAACTGTTTGCAGATGATACTCTTCTATATAAACAGAAAATAATTTTGAAAAACTTATGCTCAAAATACAGTACGACCTGGATCAAATATCTGTGGTTGTGACATTTTCCCAAATCAACATTAATTTACGATTTCTTATTGTTATGTTTCCTTCAAATCGATTTATTCAGTGTCACCTTTACTTCTGAGTTTATCAGGATCATTTTCATTAGTGATTGACAAAACTGCAATACATTTTTAGCCCATCAGCACTATTTGACTTCACAGATAAAGTTAATACAAATATTCTGCTATCCATACAAAGCATCGGTTTCAAATTGACATGACTTGAACGTTGTACTGAAAAGGAGCCTTGTGCTGCCATCTGCGGTTGCGATTTTAAAACAGTTTTTGGTGTGAACGTAGATTGATTTGCACAAAAACAGTGTTATTTTGATAACTGATGATTTAAAAGGATTTGTTTTGTTTGGTTGTCTATTTTCATGTACAATATTTTCCTTTTGTGATCAGTTATCTATTTAAAACTGTTGTTTAAAAAAGAGACAGGCCGAGAATGCGTTTTGAAAACTGAACTGCTATCTTCAGGACTGTAACGTATTTGTTCGGCCGGAGTGGTGGAATATCTAGAGTAGCCCACCGCATTCACTAAATACCGTGCTATTTGAAATAATAGTTAACTTTTGTTTTGTTTGTTGTTTGCAGCTACTCTGTTCGCTTTGAGTCAGCTTTACCCCGCCCTTATGCCTCAGTGCTGTTCTGCACGGTGGGCGTGCTGCTGCGCAAGCTGGAGGGCGGGCTGCGCGGCGTGTCGCACGTGCTGGTGGACGAGATCCACGAGCGCGACGTCAACACGGACTTTGTGCTTGTACTGCTGCGTGACATGGTGCACACCTACCCCGACCTGAAGGTCATCCTGATGAGTGCCACAGTGGACACCACGCTGTTCGCCAGCTACTTTGGAAACTGTCCCATCATCGAAGGTACCCACTTGAAACTACATTCATCATTAACTAAAATCTATTTTCAACGGTATCCTGGCATCCGTATAAGTAAATTTTATTTATTTAATGTGTTGTTTCGCAACTATAAAAATAATATATATATATATCCACGTAGGCACGTTCCAGAGTGGAAGATACTCTCTTTGATTTAAATCAAGCCAATCTTAACCCATTCCGTCCGAGCCGCTACAATTTAGGGCCACGGTCTTAGAAGGGTCGCCATAATTTACACCTCTCGACAAAATGTATATTTTTACGCAAATAGAAGAATGCATTGCCATCTTAAGGTATTTTAATGCAAAACAAAAAGTTATGCCATTTTTACAACATTAATAAATTCAAGACAAGTTTGCACACATTAATTCAGTTGCTGTGGTCAGTTTCAAACTAAATTCAGATATGATGGGTTGAAATTATCTATTTCTTTTAATTTGAAATCGACTGTATTTTGTTGCAAAGTACATCGATAACAATAGAAGGAGTTTTCTAAACTTTTTCTGAAGCGTCCAATTTAAAATAGACTATTATTTCACACGCGACAAGCGTGCAATATCTCAAACCAACCTACCTATCACACCATCTCTTTCAAACAATGTTCTTCGCTATGACCGAAACTTTCATCAGTACGCCAGTGCATTTTTATTTAGATGGTTGGACGACACAGTACCTTCTCGTTTATTGTACAATAGGCACGGCAATAGTATCGGCACATATAGGGGCCGAAGATAATATTATAGCTGTGGACATTTTGTAAATTGACCCAGCGTGGGAAAGGGAGTTTCTATTTAAGACGTATTTAGATGTTCTTACTCTTCACTCGTCGCTACCTATGTCCACTATTTCATGGTACATTTCAAATATATTAAGAATAAGACCAATTGTTTTAATTTATTTATTCATTTTCGGGAAATCGACATTTTACATTTATTTCAGTGTGTACATACCTACGTATTATATAGCAAAAATAAAACCAATTATGGATTTACTCCTTGTGACTTTACCTCTACTGAGACAGTAAAAAGTAAATTAAATTTGTAAGAAAGGAATATGAATTCAAAAGTTTATACAAAACAAAAGATTATATAAAATAAAAATTACAAAACAAAACATTTATCAATACATTTATAGCCACGGAGAAAGGTTGTAGATATAAATCATGTCATAATAGATACATGAACAATAGAGACAACATTATTCACAAACCATCAGAGAAATATTCTTTTATGGACCTCTTGTATTTGGTAAGTTCGCAATTGAAAATATCCACCTTGGATAATAGGCTATTGTAATTATTGCATAGTCTGTTCAGGCAAGAATTCTGCTTAGAGTTGGTTTTGCATTGATCCACCCTGAACAGGACAGAAGAGTGTGTTGAAAGCGCAGGTACATTTAATTGAATCTTGTTTAGCAACTCTGGGCATTGAATATAATTAATATGTGTAATATTCATTTAATGTTGTATATCCGGGGGTTTTCCACCAAACTCTCTTAATCGATAAAAGTCCAATGACTCTGATGACTTACTTAGCGGGCGGTCAGAATAATATGTTCCCTGACCTGGAGATTCTCACCTTATTTATTATCCTATTATTCTCAACAGCTAACGACTTCTATGGGTAACCTAATAGGCTAATCTAGTGCCATCTATGGATGAATTCATACACTAATATCGAGGATATTACATTTAATATCATCTTATAATTTTGGGGGGTCGTTTACTTTTTGACCCAGGGCTGCCGTTGAGTACCTCTTAATCCTTGCATTGTGTATTCCAGTTCCTGGGCGAATGTACCCTGTTGACCAGCACTTCCTGGAGGACTGCGTGCAGATCTGCCGCTTCGTGCCCCCAACTGACAGCCGAAAGCGCAAGGGGGGAGCAGGAGGCAGGGGGGGCGATGATGACGATGATGAGAGGGGGGGTGGAGGGGAGGAAGAGGAGCAAGATCTGAACAAGGCGCCGCTGGAGAGTCAGTATGACGAGTGCACCAGGAACTCCATGGCCAGGATCAGTGAGAAGGATGTAAGAACAATGAGTTTTCAATGTACAACAACTTTATTCAAAAAATGTTTGATTTAAACCTAAAAAAAAATTATCTGAATACTCCACTGCTAAACATAAATGATAGGGCAATAAGCCAAAATATACTTGTTGTTTTCAGTTTGAATACGTTGTATGAACAGAGACATTTCATGCTACAATAGTAGATAATGATCTCTCAAATAAGACAAAAAATAAAAGAAGTTAATATGAACATTTAAAACTAAAATAAAAATATGACTGAGAGAACAGCGTGGTATTTTGTCTTTTGTATAACTGGCATACAGAGCTCCGGGCCAATAAGGCCCCTTTCTCTTTCATCATGAGTTTAAATTGGTTGTTGGAGAAAGAAAAACAGCGGGGTAAGCAACTAGCAAACATTATGAAGACAACTAGAATTAAATATGAAAATATAAAAACTACAGGGCCCCTCAGAACAGGAAACCATGAGTGAGGCGGACTGAAAACTGACATTATTCTTATGTTTACACCATGTACAAACTTTGCCATAAAACTAATAAAAGAATTAACTTATGACTATAGTTGGATCGAAAAAGACCGGAATGAAGCACCGTACAAGCCACCAACGAGCACTAGCAAACTACTAATAAATCATGCCCTTTCTGCCATGGTACGAGAAGTACTTCTGTGCATTTTTGCTTGTGGCCTAACTACATATACATATATCAACAATAATGTTTTTTTTCCAGGTGAGCTTTGAGCTGATTGAAGCCCTGCTGAAGCACATCAAGTCCACCAATATTCCGGGTGCCGTGCTTGTGTTCCTGCCCGGCTGGAACCTGATCTTCGCCCTGATGAAGCACCTGCAGAACCACCCGGTGTTCGGAGCCGCAGACTATCAGATTCTCCCGCTGCACTCGCAGCTGCCCCGCGAGGACCAGAAGAGGGTGTTCCACGTGCCGGCGCCGCACATCACCAAGGTGCTGAATGCCGATAGCTCCATTACCGAATATTTGCTTAGAAATAATTCACTAATTTCAATAACTCGGTTTTGAGAGATATGTGTTGAAATTAAAGTATGTAATAGTTTATAATACATTTGTTCTGTTGCCGGGATAAACCGGCCGTGAATACATTCTAACAATATTTTATATACGAAATAAGTAGTTAATCACAACAAAAACAGCAAGATCATTTAAGTAATCGCGGCGCGAAATGATTAAGTTGTTTTGATTAGCGCGTTAAAAATATGTAAGTAGTAGACTGACTGAGTAAGTACCTTCACGCTGTCGTTTATATAAGGCGCGAATGCATCGAGTAGGTAGATGGGCAGTACCTACAATGTTTCGCTAGTAGGTTCTAATGCGATTCAAGTTGCACCTAAGAACGTTCCCGAACATTCTAGTTATTACCGTTACAATATGTTGCCGCCCGTTACGCCGAAGATTCTAGCGGTCGTCCAGTACCTGTAGGAATAGCGCGGTAGTTTCTAGTACCGTCTGACTTGACCTCTAGGTAACGGCGAAGTGTCCAGTAGGTTCTACGACGGCCTAGGTACCGTATCACCTTAGCGCTTGGTACTGTGTACTAAGTACCTGACACCGTCCGACTCGAGTAGTGGTGTACCACTACATATGATTCAAGAGGAAAGGTTTGGGTGGCCTTTTACATACAAAATTAAAATTGGGATTTGAAAACTGAATTATGATTTTCTTAATCAAAAAATTTAGAAAATATCTAGTATTAAAGTGCTACTTTATTTATTAGTGATTTAATTTATAAAATATGGGCCTGTCTCCCTTGGTTTCTATTATCTATTATGTATATAACTCGTTGGCTTGTGGGATTCCAGGTCATTCTGTCCACCAACCTGGCGGAGACGTCCATCACCATCAACGACGTGGTGTTTGTGATAGACTCGTGCAAGGCGCGCATGAAACTCTTCACATCGCACAACAACATGACCAGCTATGCCACCGTCTGGGCCAGCAGGACTAACTTGGAACAGGTGGGATTATTTCATACTCTCTTTATGACTACCTAACCTAACCTAACCTTACCTTACTACTTAACCTAACCTAACCTAGACCTAGTCCTTCTTGACTAACTACCGTTAATATGAAAAAAGACTAATGATTGATTCATGTCTCCAGCGCAAAGGGCGAGCTGGCAGAGTGCGTCCGGGTTATTGCTTCACTCTCTGCTCCAAGGCCCGCTTCCAACGTCTCGACGAGCACCAGACTCCAGAGATGTTCCGGACTCCGTTGCACGAACTGGCACTGAGGTAAGCACCTCACAGTTACTAGTCTTTATAATACCATCATCGAGGTGGATCAGATGTTCACCACCATTTTTTTGCTAAGGATCGGGACCCCATAACCAACTTCTATAGTAACTATAATGGAGAGCCAAGGATACCCACATTATGGACGCCTGTGATACTTGATCACTCCAACGCATTAGTAATTTTCCTCTACTTCTCTTGCTTTGTACTTTTCCAATGACCAGCTTATCCAGGTTTGAGTTCTCAGTTTAGCGGGCAACGTGCCCAAAGTAACTTAGGAACCTCGTGGGACCTTCAGGGAACCAAGGAGGAGTGGAGAGGAGAGATGAGGCTGCCTCTGTGAACTCTTCCCTTGTGGGGCCTTCACGGAACCACGGGGGATTGGAGAAGAGAGATGAGACCTGGGAAGACACATTGTAGAAGCTATAGCCACATATCCAATAACAACCCTGGTGAACTTTATTAAAGGGACCGGGTGACTGTTAAAGGATTGAGTTAAAATGGGAGAATGTAAAATGGGCCTATGGCCTAACTGCTCACGGGAACTATATGTAAACCGTCTCCGCTCTATAAATAAAAAAAATAGGATGTAAGCAGTCAGTTGATTGCCTAGTTTTTCTAAAATGAATAGTGTTAACGCTCTGATGAAAATAATAAATGGACTGAAAACTACGAGATGTGACCGAAGTTATTGATCATTGAAGATCATGTTCATAGGAAAGAAGCAGGAACAAAGAAAGCTTAGAGCCTCATGTGAAGCATGCGGCATCAGCTCGCGGCAATCCATTCACTGGTTAAAGTTTCTGGATATACACCTCATTTAATATTAAGAAATCCACATTGTTGCTGTTAAAAAACTACATTATGTCGACTTTAATTCGACTCCGAATCTCATTCCAGTGCAGAGATAATGCGTTAAGTCTTTCTCGAGCGTCCCCGACTTCTTCTACCATTCAAACCACTCTCTAAACACTCCTGGCACTAATATAAACAAATTTTCAGCAATATCCGTCTACTACTTTTCGATTTGCGAGCCCAAACATACAGGCTGAATTTTTTATATATTAAGAAGATGATACGGGCGATCTCCTCTCAAGTACGAGGATAATTGGAATGCGTAATTGGAACAATGATGATATAGCCCACAGCTACGAAATTTATAGTTCTTTCTTCATATCAGTCTATATTGAGGAAGAAAGGAAAATGAAACCACAACCCTTTAAAGCTGTGTCAATATTAAACAAATGGATAAGTGCGCACATGATATTCAGATGATTTCTCTGTTTCCAGTATCAAGCTGCTCCGCTTGGGTGCCGTGGGCCAGTTCCTCAGCAAAGCCCCAGAGCCGCCGCCGCTGGATGCTGTCATCGAGGCGGAAGCCGTCCTGCGTGACCTGCGCTGCCTGGACTCCGTGGACCAGCTCACTCCGCTGGGAAGGATTCTGGCCAAGTTGCCTATTGGTTTGTTAATGTGATCTTTCTTCTGGCTCGTGAGCCTTCTGGCATTGGCATCCATCTTATATAGCGTCGCTGGATTCTTGGGGTGACTATAAGTGATACAGGGTCCGTCACGGAAACCGCATGTTTTGTTGATTGGCTAGCACGGCCGAGTATTTGGCCTCAGAGAGTGGGGGGTGGCCTTGATTTGTCTGTTGGAGTGGGAAGTTTATTTGTCGCAATGTCGTGTAACCTAGAGAACATTGATACCGAAATTTCGGTATATCTACCGACTTTGGCAAATGTTTGTGAATTTGCGAAAATCAAGCACACACACGGCTGTCTTACGAGATCAGTTTCGAGGCAGCCTTATCTCCAGATATGGCAATATTCACTGGCTTCCTTGCTCCCCTGATCTAGGGTTATGTGACTTCTTTTAGTGGGGATATCTCAAGTCCCGAGTATATGTTGAAAAGCTAGACTACCTTGAAAATCTCAAAATTAAAATCCAGGAGGAAATAGTTCGGATTCCGTGACCGATGTTAATTGACGCTACTCAAAGTTTTCGGGATCAGCTAAAATCATTCATAAATGTAAATGGCCAACATCTGAGCGAAGACAAAAACATAAACTGCCAACAAAAAATTCTCAACTTACACCATATTTGTCAAAAATAAAAATCTTTTTAAGCAAATCTGACCGAGCACATCTTATTTAAAAAACCATGCGAATCCCGTGACGAACCCTGTATAAGTGAAGTACATATATACAGGGTGTATCGGCACCTACCCGACAAACTTTAACCAGCTATTCCTTAGTACATTTGGAGTAAAAAATGTTATGGGCACTTTGCTGTCCGGGAACATTTTTTTTTAATAAAAAAATTATTATTCATATTTTCACCACATGTCACCAATGTTTTATCCTTTGTCAAAGTTTGAAAACCCATCTGGCAATATTTTGTTCGAGTTTCGTTGAATAATGTACGTACGTACCTACGTTGGCGCGCTTTTACAATCACAACGAAATGGCACGGCACCATTCGTCTCATTTTTAACTATTATTATTTAGTGTGTACGAAAGAGCGAGGACACTTTTTGACACACTTGCTAATAACAGCTGTTGAACACGAGATTCAATGCAAATGACAGTGACGGAGTGTGGATTTTTGATTTATTTTTTGTTTTTAATGGAAAAAAAATGTTACCGGACAGCAAAGCGCCCATAACATTTTTTACTCCAAATGTGCTGAGGAATAGCTGGTTAAAGTTTGTCGGGTACTTGCCGATACACCCTGTATATATATTTTTTTTAAAGAAAGACAAGCATTCCCGGATTACAAATAACCTGACAATATTAGAATTCCTTCTAGTACCATCATTACAGCGGGAGAATGTTTCTTGTGTAATGACGGAGTACTTAGAGGAGGCTAACAGAGGAATGAACCCGAGACGCCGCAGTTAGAACTCATGGCTGTGGACCGCTCCAACTAACTATTATCTGTTCTGTTTGTATAGAGCCCCGTCTCGGCAAGATGATGGTGATGGGCGCCGTCCTGAGCTGCGGAGACGCGCTGGCCACCATGGCGGCCAACAGCAGCACGTTTCCGGAGATCTTCACGCTGCAGCAGGGACACCGTCGCCTCTCCCACCACCAGAGAGCCCTCGCTGGGGATAGGTGCTCCGACTACGTGGCTATGCTGGTGGCTTTCCAGGTATAATACATTACTACTTCCGTTCTCTGGCATCTTCCAACTTTGGCTTAAATATTTTCCATGACACGCATTCAAATTTGAATCATACATTTCTACCTTTATTTCTCATTTGCTTCATTTTGGGTTCTGGATCTGGTTTATTGATTTGCGAAGAGTTCCAGTGTGGTTCATGGCTCCTTACTAAGCTGAAGAATAAATCCAGTTGCTGCGTAATAGACGTTGACTTTAAATGGCAACAATTTGATTATTTACTGTTGTCTCCGGGGTTTCTCACAAACTCGCTTATTAAATAAAACTCTGTCTTCAACAAAAAAAAACACTTGGACTTTTAATGTGATAGATTGTTAATATAGACCTTAACCTTGAGGTTCCCACCTTATTTACTATCCCCCTTGTTCTCTACAATACTCGACATCTATGGGTAACCTAATAGACTAATCTAGTGCCACCTATGGATGAGCTCATACACTAATATCAAAATATATTGCAAACGCGATCAAAAAATTTTACAGAAAATATAATAGTATAGTTATGTAAATAATGGAGTTAAAAGTTAAAGGATACTTCATGCTTAGTTGTTGAAGGACATGTGGAAAATATAAACATATCCTGCGAGGCTGTTAACTAACTTGGTAAGTCTTCCCAGGAGCCTCAGTATTGGTAACTTAGTTCTGCACTTGGGGAGAATCAGAAGCCTGCGTTGGCGAACAGAATGTCTGGTATTGCTGAGGAACTGTTCAGTTTAATTCAGTGTGTATTTATTGACCGAGAATTATAATAAATGGGGTTATGCCTTTTATAGAGTGAAACCATTGCACTCACTATACAATTGGTTAGATTCTTGAACTCTGCAGCTACATCAGCGGTTGTAGAAATTTCCTTCTTGAATTCGGTAGAGTCGTCAGAAATGTAGCGGTATCTGATTCTATTGCAACCGCAACTGTTTTCTTTGTCTATTTCTAGTTGTGGGAGCGCGAGCACGAGAAGGGAGAGGACGCAGAAACTCGCTTCTGCGAGTGGAAGGGCCTGCAGCAGACAACGATGCGCATTACGGCCGAGGCCAAGTACCAGCTGCGCTCCATCCTGACGGCGGCCGGCTTTCCCGATGAGTGCTTCGCGCAGCAGCACTGGGAGGCGCGCGGCCCCGAGCCACGTCTGGACAGCGTCATGGCGCTCATGTGCATGGGGCTGTATCCCAACGTGTGCTACCACCAGGGCAAGAGGAAGGTGAGTGAGACCTGTCTGACATCATTCATTCATCACTATTCTTCAAAGGATAAAGGATAATATAATTGACACATTTGCAAAGAAATCTTCTGTTGTGATGATTCTGATTGCAATAAAACTCCTTCTTTTCAACAGCACGGTGTCTTATTATTAAACTGAAATACTCCTTGTAATGGTTACGAGTGTATTGGACAGCCAGGAGGCTAATGTTCGTTCTCTAATAATATTAAAGTCTCTCTGATCTTGAGATGCCTATTTCAACTGAAGAACTAGCAATCTACTTTACCAACTAGTTACTTCTTCTGTCACCAGAGCCATCTATGGACGAAGACGGAAACTAAGATCTCAAATATCACATCTTCTAACGTAAATGGTTTGTTTGTGTATAGGTGCTGACGACAGAGAGTAAATCCGCCCTGCTGCACAAGACGTCGGTGAACTGCAGCAACCTGGACACCAAGTTCCCCTCGCCCTTCTTCGTGTTTGGAGAGAAGGTGCGCACTCGCGCTGTAAGCTGCAAGCAGACCAGCATGGTGACGCCCATTCATCTGCTGCTCTTCGGCAGCCGAAAGGTGGAATGGGTAAGTTTCACCACATCATCATTATGACATACCCTCCTCCACAAATGCTCTCCACTGAATGTGGTCTCTCGCCATTAGCTTACAGTCCTTCCTGTCCTGCTCCAGTCCTCTTCCACTGGCTATGGTCTATCTGGCGGGGACTGTACCCACTGTGAACAATCACCACTCCATAGACCCATATCTGGGCAAGCCACCCAGTCAGGCCAACATTACTGGAAAACTTTGAAATGTAAAAAAATACTGTACCAAATAAAAAAAATTAAAAAAAATAGATACATAAATGGTTTTTTTTGTTCTCTTCACATTTCCCACATTAGCCCTCTCTACTCTCAACAGCTGTGAACAGGAGTTTATAATGTGTTCCTCATTGTTTGATGATGCGTTGCAGGTGGACGGCGTGGTGAAGCTGGACAATTGGATCAACCTGGAGATGGATCCGAAGCAGGCGGCTGCAGTGGTGGCCCTGCGCCCTGCCATCGAGACGCTGGTGGACAAAGCCGCTCACGAACCCGAACTGTGTCTCGAACCTGACCCCGTCGATGCCAAGGTAATGTTATGTCTATTTTTTAATATTTATTCAATTAACTAGCTAGACCCCGCCAGTTGTTGCTGTGACTCAGTCTGTCTGTGCAGATAGAGAAGCAATAGCGCGTGTTGCTTTTACGTCCAACAGATGGCGCTGTTTAAAAAAAAACAGAACTATCACAGTAATAACCTAAGTAGACCGGTCGGTGGCCGAGTTGACATCGCGCTTGTCCCACTCAGGCGTAGTGTGTTCAATTCCTCGGCTGGCTAAGTCCTCCATCACAACACAAGCAACATTTTCAGCTTACTGTGGTGATAGTAGGAGATTTTCAAATATTGTCAGGTTATTCGTAATCCGGGAATGTTTGTCTTTCTTTTAAAAAAAAAAAAAAAAAACAATCTTTTTTATCTATTTAGTGATAAATTGAAGATGTCCACTTAGTATTCTGGGTGGTGAGGAATATAAATGATTGTTAATCCCAGATTTCTGCATCTTTAAAATTAAAAATAAAAACAATTGTAATCTTTAAGAATTTTTTTTTTTAATTAGTGGTTTTGATAGGTTATACATATTTTGTTTTTCGCAGGTATTGGATGTTCTGAAAAAACTGTGCCTTATGAATGCCGGTGACTTTGAAATCCCCCGAGATGCTCCGGCGACGACCTACTTTGACAACAAGAGGCCGAGATTCTCCAACCGAGGCGGTTTCGGGGGCGGCGGGGGCTTCGGCGGAGGAAACTCCGGCTTCGGGGGCGACGGCGGCGGATTCCGCGGCAACCGGGGATTCGGAGGGGGCGGCGGCTTCAGGGGAAACCGTGGTGGAGGTTTTGGCAGCAATTTCGGCGGTAATAGAGGAGGTGGCGGTTACGGAGGCGGTGGTTACCAAGGAAACCGCGGCGGGGGTGGTTATCAAGGTAACCGTGGCGGGGGAGGATTCAACGGCAGGGGAAGCAACAATAGAGGAGGAACAGACTTCCGTGATTATTAAATCCAAATACCAAATTAGCCAATCTAATTATTTTTAACGTATAACCGTGATTATGTTAATATCATAGACATTCAACTTGATAGACTTGCCCTAGCCAAAAATAAACCACGTGACCATCTTTTTACACCAGGAGGGTTCGAGAATGTTTTGAATATACTACGACATCAATCGTACGTTGACCGCTGAAGAGCGCACATATTGAAATAACAGACCATGTGCAAGTAAATTTCACTAAAGCAAGGTAACGGTTGTCAGCGCAGTCCATTGTGGAACTTTTTTGCACTGGGTCTGAATGTTCATTTTTAACCAAACCGTGTACAGATGTGTAGTGACGCGAAAAATGTAAATTATAAAACTTTTGTGAAAGTGTCTACAAAATATTAGATTTTGGAAACAAGCCCAAACTCGTGTTTACCCGATTTGGGATTTGTAGTTAAGTTTAATGCAGTTTTTAATGCAGCCAGCAATTTGCGCGTGTTTGTGAAAAAGACTTGCCTGTATACTGTCAGATTCGTTTATTCACTAATCACAGAAAGGGAGACCGTCCACCCCGCTCCTAACAACTTGTTCCCCTTTCCTGATGGGCCGGTCTATTAATTTGGATGTCTATGGTCTAAAGTGAATATGTCTAGAGATAAATTAATTCAACTATTAGGTTTCTGTATCCTATCTTTTCACCTCTTCATAATTCTATGGTATGTATCATTTTTATGGAATATTACCACAACCTTTACAAAAAATAAACCTTAAACACAGTAGCAGCTTCATGTCGTATAGCAGACTAATATTGCCGCTTTTTATTTAATGTACAAGACAAAATAAAACTATGTTATTTTAAGTGTTCAACCTGTGATTCAAATTAAATATTAAATAATAAATGTTCCCAATTTTATTTTTCACAACCAACCTTTTATACTAGTGGCGGTTCTTCCCTTAGGTCAAGACAACAAAAATAATCAATTATGTGCATCAAAACAACTGGTCTTATTCTTAATTTATTTAAAATGCAACGCGAAACAGCAGCGGCGGCGAGTGACGAGCAGTGACATCTGTTGTCTCTAATAGAAGCTTTCATTCACAAGTCCACACGATTCGCTGGGTCAATTTAAAGAATGGCATCTTCTGTCCCTATGCACGCCAGAGAATAAACGAGATGGCACTTTAATTTTTCGTCAAAGTACAAATTAGGTACCGAAGAAAGCTTAGGGACGCTTAGGTCATTACCGTGGGGGAGACAGCACGGTGAATATTATATGTTTTACAGAGATGTTGACGTAAACAAATGACAGTTTTTCATTTTACACGCTTGTAGTGTGTGGAACAATGGTTGTTTTTCAATTGGATAGTTCGGGAAAGGTTTGGAATAATTATTTATTTGGTTATCGATTTAGAATGAAACAAAACAAAAAACGTAAAATATCATTGTCAAATAGAATCAAACTCTTATTTTATTTACTTTAATGTTGTGCACAACTACATTAAAACTTAATATCTTAAAAATAATTTGCCGTAAGTACATGGATTGTGTATTTATTTCCAATTTACTAACTAACTAACCATCACGCCGTTTCCCGCAGGGGTAGGCAGAGAGGAGGGACTGCCAAACAACTCGGTCTTGGGACACACTCGTTGCCTCATTCACATTCATACATCGTCTCATACATACTCTTCTATTATTCTGACTCTTGACATGGCCCCACGCAAGTATCTGATTTACTTGTTCGTGCCATGTCTTCCTCGGGCGTCCCCGATTACTGCTACCATTCACATTTGCATTGTATATTCTCCTTACACTCCTTTCTTCGCTCATTCGCTCTACATGCTCAAACCATCTAAGCGTCCCTTTCTCGATCTTACTCATTACGCTTACATCAGCCTTGCACTCTTTGCGGATCTCCACATTCCTCACACGATCATACATGGTTTTACCACACATACGCCTCAGGGATCTCATTTCAACAGCATTCAATCTGCTTTCATTCTTTCATTGCCAGTTCGATGCCTCACTTCCATACATCAGGGTAGGTACCAGCACTCCATTGTAGACTGCTAACTGCGCTTCTTTGGACAATGTTTTGTTAGCGCCAACTGCGTTCAGTCCTCCATTAATGGAGTTACCTGCATTTACCCTTCTTCCAATTTACTATATTAACGTAATATGTATTTAGAGTCGCGGCCTCTAAATACTATAACAAATTGATATAGATAATAATATATGGGCATTTTTCACAATATCAAATAAAGGTTAGTCACACATTTTTTTCAAATGACCTACCACGAATGGATCCTTAGAGCCACCTCTGGCGATAACGCTAGATTTATTTCTTCTATGTATAAAAATCCGACGGAATCTACCTGAATTAAATAATAATAGTTTGTTTTACTTTCTTATAACAAACACACGCGAATCTTCCAACTGTACTCTGGATTATGGTTGGTTTCACAATGATTCCTGATAGCATTCCCATCGTCGTATTTGTGAGCGTGGATTTAGTGCTGTAGCAAAAAGCTAACTAAAAAGAGAAATCGGCTGCAAGTTACTAAACGTGGCGACTTACAGCTGTTTTTAAGTGAATTCAAGCCAGATATAAACAAGCTCGTCGAAATGCATCAGATAATCCTTTACATTAGGTAAGTTTTAAATTCAAAGCCTTCTTTTAATGTTAGTAAAAATACTTCTTAATTAGGACACGGCAAAGTTGGGGCAAATCCATTGCCGTACTGTAACGAAAAATAACAAAACAAAATGAGTAAAACCTCAAATTGTAATATTTAATTATTGAAGACAATATTAGCGATTCCCAAACGAAAATCTGAAACAGAAAAGATATGGGCACATCTAGGACTCAAACCCAGTTCCCTTGCCTTGCCGGGACACCATTCTACCAACTGAGCTAATGGGACCCTATGAAAATGTTTATTGTTTCGTGGCAATATGATGATTTTATGTCTAATGACTACGAATGTGTCATTAGACATAATGCATTACGTAAAATTTACGACAACTACATTTTAATATCCCTCCCTAAACACGAGTTTTTCTCAATTAACAGTTTTCTAGTTAACCCTTCAATCTTGGGAAGGACATTATTAGCCACAGACATTATAGTCCATTAGAGGCTCTGTAGGACAGATCTGACCGGGGCGTCCATACATTATAAAAGTATTTTTATCTTTTTTCTATTATGCATAGATATGTGATTTGTTCGTCGTTGGAAAGATAAATAATTATTCCTCTCAGTTTATCTCAAATATTTATACATACATGTGATTACATGGCTGTGTATGACTACAAATTGAAGGGATTTTTTCATTGTTTTTATTGTATTAACGGCATAAAAAGTGAAGTGACCGTTTTCTTACTAATTCTCTACAGAAAATATGTTTTCTAAATATCAAACATGTACAGGATATGTTTTTTAAATATCGAATTCTTTCAAAATTACGAACATTTAGAGTCAAAATGTCTTGAACATTTTTATGTTCGATATTAAAATTTAATTTTTTAGAAATAACAATGTTTATTTATTTATTTAGGTAAACTTTAAAATTTAGACATATGCAGAACATTTTAGATACCTCGGAAACATTCCGAAATTCTATGAAATTTCACCGTGTCTTTGGGACTTGTACTTAAAAATGTTACTTGTACTTTAAAACCTGAAGGGTTAACAGGTTCACTGCCAACCCTGGACAGTGAAGGCTTGGAGAACTCCGATATGTAAAAATGGAAAACTCATATTCAACACGCTACATATAACCTTAAAATTAGTCGGTAGTGAAAAACCGCATCCGGACAATTTTTTTTGATTAATTTAAAACAACTCAATTACTTATTGTGAAATCAGACATGAGCGCATCAGCAGAATGCTGCCTGCTTATTAAATAATAATAATAATTCCGGATTATGCCAGAGCGCATGTACATACAGAATATACAGGGTGTCCGGGAGTAAAGTTTACAAACTTCGGGAGGTGATTCTTCATGATGGTAGAAGTAAAAAAGGTAAATAACTTTTTTCGAAATTCTATTGTTTTTTTTTCGCATAGAAGAATATTATTTTCTCCATACGAACAATTCAAATTTTGTACCTGAAAACTACCAAACATAGAAATTTCTAAAAAAGTTATTTATCTTTTTACTTGTAATATCATGTAGAATCACTTCTTTTTTATGCACTTTGCCCCCAGACACCCTGTATATTTTTGTATTATTCAATATAATGTATAGTTTTGTCCGTATAAAACATCAATTTTTGCAAGAAAGGTATTCAAATACAATATTGTATCAATCCAAATCTGTATGGATGTCGCAAACAAACTATTCATCATATTAGCATAACTTTGCAAAAAAAGTGTTATTCCTAAAATAATTAAATTAGCGCCATCTATGAACAAACAGTTTATGAATAATTTAAGTTTACTTGTAAAATGGACCTAGTGGCGCCATCTACCCTCGAGCTATGATAATCCAAGCAGTAAATCCAATATGGCAGCGATTTCTCCAAATTTGGCCATGACAGTTATTGGTGGTGCTTTAAACAAAATAATTTCTTTAGTAAAAATAAAGTGCTCTTAATGAATTTTAGTTTTTAGTTTTCCTTAAGGTGCCAAGTATTGGGTACTTCATCATACATACAAACAACAGACAATCTCATAGAAGGGTGTCCTCTTCATTATTTCCCCGGAGGCAAATCTGTGCTGAGTCAAGTGACTTCCGATGCCGTCGACTGACTGAAAAACCTCAGCTTTTACCTCCACCATTCGAAGAAGAATAAAACAAAACAATTTAAATGGAAGAATCAGTTTTATTTGGCTTTTAAACATAATATAACATTATAAAACACACCGAGAAGATTGTCTATGGGTGGAAGGATGCGAGATGCAGCACTAGAGCAAGTATGGGCTCTAGACGGGTCAGGTCTAGAACAGGTCGAAGGAGTTGTCGTCAAACTGCGCGGCCTGCTGCTGCTGCGGGGGCGCGGGGGGCCTAGGAGCCCCCAGCCGGTACTGCGGCTGCTAGGGACGGAAAATACTGTTAGTATACCCACGACAAAACCCGCAAACCTGCTTCCAACCAACTAAGACTGGTGGTGCACACCGGTTTTTTAACGCGCTGCACTGCATATTTGACGTGGATACTATGAACTCAGTTATAGTGTAGTGATGTTTCATATAACAGTAAAATAGGTTCCACTTTTTTCCTCCAGTTGACCTCCAACGCTGTAACTAAAACTACCCAATCCGGTCTACGTGCACCACTTGTCGCATTCTAATAGTGGAAGATGTTTCTACGAGATATTAGTAGGCAAAAGCGCCTCTAAATGTATGGCTCTATGGTCACACGGAACGATTTTTCACCTGCTGTAGCCGCTAGCGGTCACACGGAGCTACTGGAACAACTAGCGATTTGAAATTTCAGATTGACCGCCAATTTTACCCACTTCTGCAGACTAGATGACGTGTGTCCTTTCTCCTTCTTTTGCCAAAGATTCGGACAGCGTAACAGTGTGCATCGTGAGGGAGGATGTTCCCTGTCATCTGATTACATCTGCCCTGATGGTGAACACTCTCGGAAACCTTGGCTAAAGAAAGAGGAAGAGCAACACGGCACGGCCATGAAAATCTCAAATCATATTGTTTATTCAATTATGTTTCTTACTGAAACTTCACAAGCATTGTTTGAAATGACTTTACCCTGTTTAGTGATTAAATCTGACTAACCAGATCCTCCCATATCTGTCCTGTTTCCCATATTTACTGCCTGAACCTCTTGTACAGTATATCTTTTCAATTTTTTAAACAAAATCTCATCTCATTATTATCAGCCGCTGTTCAAATTTTCTAAATATTATTCGAAAAACCAACTTGACTCTGAATGTCAGAGAGATTACATGTAATAATATACTATTTCAGCTTATGGCTTTATTTCGATCATGAGCTACGGCACTTTAAATATCCATTTAACTGCATTTTTTTTGTTCCCAATATAAAGAATTTGTAGAAATATAAACAATTATTTTTGGCAGTTAAAATCTCCGTAGCTCATGATGGAGCGACATTGCGAACTTAAAATATATGTGTCCACAAAAAACTGTGCAAACTTCATGATGATGCCAGAGTACACACTTTGAGAGCTTTCTTGCGCAGACAAACAGATTTTCTGTTTATAGTGAGAGCAATACATATAATATTTGATCAGTTTTTTTTGAAAAACAGTCCATTTTTTCAAGTGTTTATTTTCCTTACAAATAAAAGTTACAAAAGATTTTATTTGATTTTATCCATTCGCTTACAAAATTTTAATAACATTTTTCTCGAAACTTTGAACTGTTTTTAGAAGAATACTGACCATATGTACAGGGCCGGCCCTGTGCAAGCACAATTGGAGTCCACTCCAGGCGCCGAGGAGCTGATAATACCTAATACAGCGCTCTTAAGGTTTTTACTAGCGCCAGGCAACGTCTTTCCCAGGGCCGGCTCTGCATATGTACGTACATACACGCTTCTTACTGATTTTCAAATCTATGGGAACTTAGTTTCTATATCGATGGTTTAAATCCAAGATATTATACATTTCACCATGAATAATTTTTTACTTTCAAATTTAATACAACTTGAAATATTTAAATATCTTTGAAATGTTATTGTGATTGATTTTTAGGTTGTTACGCCTTCTTCTTTAGCCAATGTTTTGGACAGTGTTATAGAGTCCATCATCAGGGCAGGCGTGTAGATTGTGGAAAAGTGTGTGTCTATATGTAGAAGCGATACCTTTTTGCACGCTCCAATCCTTAACCTCTGGAAAACCGTTCGTGCACCAGTGACAAGAATTTTTCCCACCAACAAACCGTTCATGCGTTGCTGGCATTGGAATTTCACCCTAGTTGGAATTTTTTGATATGCGATTTAAACCTGTATGCCATGAGGAAGTGCATACAGTTTTTTAACAGAATCGCTTGCACTTGAAATACTTTAGAGTTCATCTTTGATTCCATTATTGATTTCCCTCAAAAAGTTTTGGTGTTCCACAGGTTAAAACCGGTATTTCTGGAAGATGATTAGTTAAATTACCGACCCTAAAAGGATTAACACGCGAAACACGGAATCACTTCAAAATACATAAACACACACTTCACCACAATATATACATTTACCCTGATGATGTACTCTGTTACACCGTCCAAAACGCTGACTATAGAAGAAGGAAGCGCAACACATCATGATAACTCAAAAATTAATCATAAAAATACTTTTGGTTGTAAAATTATCAGAGTTTAGAGATGCCATATTTTTAAATATATGAATTTAGGTTCTCCTTTAATAGGGTTCATAAATCATTTTGCTAAAAAGTGAAGACACAATATCTTGGCTATATAGTAAGTAGGGTTGTAACAATACTTGGTTTTCCTGATACGGATTATTGTAGTTAATTACCAGAGATACACCAATATACCTTGACTCAATTTACAAAAGTACTCTTCACTGTACGTAAGTTCGAAGAAGAATATAAACGAAATTTTGATTTAACCTAATCTAGGCGGCTGTTGCATATTAGCATCATCGGCAGAAAGTACAGTACGTGGATGTTGCATATTTGCATCATCGGCAGCTAGCCCAGTACGCAGATGTTGCATATTTGCATCATCAGCAGCCATCACAGTACACGGATATTGCATATTGTTAGTTAAAAGCGACAAGTGGTTAACTGTGCTCTTTACAATGTCCTTAAACACATTACGCTATTTTATACACGCATAGATTGGGCGTGGCATGTACGTATTATATGTTGGGGTGACACACTACGCTATAATCTTGCTCAGGAGAGGGAGTCAGATCAATCGGGGCACTGCTGCAATCATTTCTTTGTATGGGAGCTGTCACTTTGACAGACAGCCGTGTAATTACAGCGCTCCGTAAATTATTCTAACCCCTAGGGGGGTCGCATAATTTTTAAATATAGCCTGGCTAGCAGATCACTGCGCATATCGTCGCCATGCCCACACTTATAGCACATCATCTTTTTAGGTGTGACAGGTCTGTATGGGATTGTATGGAGAGCAATATGGAGTTATATGAAATGCTTTGAACTTAACGCGTAATCTGTCACCCCTTTTCATTAATGCATGTGAAAAATATAGCGAAATAATAATTTGAATATTATGTTCTTGATGGGGGACGCAAAATTTTCACCGCTGATTCTATTTTCGTAAAAAGTTATTTTTTATTTTTGTAAATTGCATCGTCTTGCCAGATAATGTGTTTATATATTTATAAAAATAGTATATAATCTACCATAAGTAGTTTACCCAGAATATCTAGTCATATGCAGAGAAATGATTTTTTGAGGTTAAGGGTAAACGAAACCCAAGTTATAATCGTTGCGTTTATAGATGGCGCTAATTAAAATATTAAAAAAAAACCTTTTAAAGTGAAAAGTTTTTTTGGTGGGTGTCATAGAATAAAGAAGAACACTAGAAGTGCAAATTTTAAGGGAAACACTTGTGCCATTGATTTAGTACTTTTTGGTTCTAGACCATTTAGCGCGCGGTCTGTCTCTCTTACACTCGCCTGAAATTGTATATCGCCATCCAAATTCGTAATCACGGTGAAACACAGTTTTGTTTGGAAATTTTGGGCTTATATTTGGATTTTGTGTTATTCTTTATCCTATGGTGGGTGTACATACGGAATATGAATAGATAGTTTTGTCGATTCGGTTTTTAATTGACAGACGAACGGTGGCTACCCATATTTAGGTCTCATCGCTCTAGGCCTTAAGCGATAGCTGCCTAAATTTAGGTAGATGATTTTTTCGAAATTATAGAAAAAATTTACTTGGCAAATCCAATATATCGTTAGGTATTTGTATTGTTACATCCTTAGCTTTGAACCATAAATATGGAGAATTCTTACACTTGGGATACTATAAAGTGCCTAGAATTTGAAATCACTGAATGATGCAGTAAGTAGGAAGTTCCAGTCCAGCATGCAACTGGAGAATGCTGATCTGCAGGCTGCGAGTTACAATTATGATTATTATTATTAGTAGAATTCAGGCTATAATATATTAGGTAGGTATTATATAAATTGCATATATTTACAACAGAAAGTTAATAATTGTTGCAATTTCTATAGAATACAATTTTAAAACTGTACATTTTTAAAGACAAAACACAATTTGTTATCAAAATCAATTTAAAATTATAAATAAAACAAATTTTCACGTTAAATTTGACAACAGTTAAATCGACGATTAACACAATTTTGACATTTGAATGGTCCCCGTTAAATGCTAATTCTTGGCCCATTTCAGTTTTTGTTTTGATCAAATTGTGAACACGAAAGCTGAAACGGGCTGGGAATCGCCGTGTTTAACGAAAAGCATTCAAATGTCAAAAATTCAAAAAAATGCTCATTGTTTGATAAGCAAATGAGTTTTAAACATCCCGACATTATTTTAGTGATATTAATTATTGTGATAATATTAACCCTTTATGGTCCCTAATTAATTGATTTAATTGGTTTTGATATTTGCGGCCGGCCGATATACGTGTGTAAACACGTTACAAGCGCGGCGATGATGCAGTTCTGCCATTCGAATTATGAATCGTACTGAATAGTGTCTTGTGTGTCATCACAAAAGACCATTGCACATCGACAGTCACGAAGAACTGTCAGATGTTCGAATTTGTGGTTTTGCATTAGAGCTGTTTAATGTTTCGTTTCTGCAATTTTACAGTTTTTGATAATATGTACAAGTATATTAAATAAATAAGGGTTAATGCAAAATATCAAACACTAAATTTCTTGATCTCAAAAACAATAAAAATGCAGAAACGAAACTTTAAACGGCTCTACTGCAAATATGCATATTCGACATTGTTCTTCGGGACCGTCGAAATGATTTAACTTTGAAAATGATGTAACTTCGTCATTTTTGGAGATATTGCAAAACTAATTTCACTGTCATTATTAACTCTATAATACAACACATTTTATTAATAAAAAATAAAAAAATAGGAGACAACCTCTTTAATTAATTAAGATAATTGTCATTCTCAGATCGTATCACCAAGAATTTTGAAGAAATAAATCAGATTTCTAATTTTTTATTAAATTATCGAAGAAAGCAAACACTATGTGGCTTGACATTATACAAATGAAAAAAATTTATTTGTTTAAAACCACTTTTTTTTTTTTAATTATATTTATTCAATAAAAAAATTTACAATGTGTGATATACATATATATATTTCACTAGTAATAAGATGAAAGATATTATGATATGATGATATATTTATTATCTTTCAATGTTCTCCCATAATAAGCAATTGCTTGTGTGTATGGGATGAGGTATTATTTGTTTAGTTTCTTAGATTTTTATTTTATTTTTGTTTTTGTTTTATTTATTTACGTTTTTTTTATTTAGTTTAGGTTTATTTGAGTTATCCACGTCGACCGGTTTCAGTTGATCTCAACCTTAATCAGGACGTCGACCTGTATAACTAAAATAAAGTGGTTTTAAACAAATAACTTTTATCATTTGTAATTTTTTATTACATATTTTAGAAATTGCAATGTTTAATGTCAAGTTAGAGTCGGCAGAGGAGTTGACGGAAGAAATACAGTATGTCTAGACATACTAGACGTAAAACCGAAAAATGTTAAGAACAATCGTAAAACATGAAATATTTTCTGTGTATTTTTATTTCACATTCTTTGATTGTTATTAATATTGTATCAATAATGAATATCACAATGAATTTAAACTTTTGTTTTAGTCTTTAAAAATGTAAAGTTCGAATGTTCCTTGAAAAATAATATGATACAGGCAAGCAGCAAAGGAAAGAAAAAAGCATGTTAAAGTTTTTATAATTTATTCACAAAAATACAGATTTTACGTTAGACAATTATTAATATTTTAGCCAAAGAAATATGCGATAACAAAGCAGGGTGTGTTATTTACAATATAGGATCAAATAGGAGAATATGTATAGATAGGATTTAGAAATTACACTCTCAGACCACAAAGTTTCTAGGAAATCCTCAACCCCTTCTAAAACAATACACCTACCACTCGTATAGTATCGAGGTACCACTCGTATACGAGTCCCTACTGGTATATATCTATATGGCAAAACTCGTATATGAATCCCTGTGAACATAATATACATGGTACAAGTCATATAACATCCGATGTGGACATATACAGTACCACTCGTATACGAGTCCCTACTGGTATATATCTATATGGCAAAACTCGTATATGAATCCCTGTGAACATAATATACATGGTACAAGTCATATAACATCCGATGAGGATATTTACGGTACCACTCGTATACGAGTCCCTACTGGTATACATCTATATGGCAAAACTCATATATGAATCCCTGTGAACATAATATACATGGCACAAGTCATATAACATCCGATGTGGACATAAACAGTACCACTCGTATACGAGTCCCTACTGGTATACATCTATATGGCAAAACTTATATATGAATCCCTGTGAACATAATATACATGGTACAAGTCATATAACATCCGATGTGGACATATACAGTACCACTCGTATACGAGTCCCTACTGGTATATATCTATATGGCAAAACTCGTATATGAATCCCTGTGAACATAATATACATGGTACAAGTCATATAACATCCGATGTGGACATATACAGTACCACTCGTATACGAGTCCCTACTGGTATATATCTATATGGCAAAACTCGTATATGAATCCCTGTGAACATAATATACATGGTACAAGTCATATAACATCCGATGTGGATATTTACGGTACCACTCGTATACGAGTCCCTACTGGTATACATCTATATGGCAAAACTCATATATGAATCCCTGTGAACATAATATACATGGCACAAGTCATATAACATCCGATGTGGACATAAACAGTACCACTCGTATACGAGTCCCTACTGGTATACATCTATATGGCAAAACTTATATACGAATCCCTGTGAACATAATATACATGGTACAAGTCATATAACATCCGATTTGGACATATAAGCTACCACTCGTATACGAGTCCCTACTGGTATACACCTATATGGCAAAATTCATATAAGAATCCCTTAGAACAAAATATACATGGTACAAGTCATATTACATCCGATATGGACATATACGGTACCACTTGTATATCGATTGGTATGTACATATACAATATGACTCATATGAGTCTGTGGACGTATACAATACGACTCATTCTTGAGCCCCGTTGACATATATACGCTTCGTCAAGTGACTTGAAAGGGTAAAAATAAAAATTGCATAAGAACTGAATTGAATTATTAACAAATTTATTTTTTAAATATTGATTCTTCAATAAAAATATATTTTACAAATTTGTGTAATTTCAATATGTACTTTAAAAAAATATTATATTAAAAATAAATTAATTCTCGTATTGTTCTATTTTAAATGGCTTTTTCTAAAAAGTCTAATTTTCATGGCAAGACAAAAAATACAAAATTATGTTATTTTTATTTTTCATTACATAATTCCTATTGAGACTTAACTATTAAAATAGTAATAAATATTATTTTCCTCAGACAAAACTTTGAAAGTCTATTCTTATAATTACTGAACTATATGGAATGATTAATTTTGATGAAATTATTCCTAAGATACTTCTAAAATACTTTTTTTGTGTGTTTTTAAAATATCTGATGATTGAGATATTAACACTTTGCAACTCAACTATGAGAGAGTATCGGGACTTAAAAATTAGCTCTCAAAGGGTTAAAAATTACTACAGTATAGTCTCTACAATGCAAACAATTAAAAACCGAGACTGTTCGATTTAAGGCGTTGCCATACGTAGTAATGCAAAATCATGTGTTTTTGGTTTGAAAATTTGGTCGCCTAGAAATGTTTCAGATGCTTTAATTAAATACTGCGAGTAGAATACATCTTGGCCTTTGAAATAATGGAGTATTTTTTGGATTAGTCTTTTTATAAGCCCAGAAAAAAATAGTGTAAAGGCCTATGAAAACTGCTTTAATGTTCAAAATCTCCTACTTACGAACCCATTTTTGGTTATGATTTTATTGTATAATGTGGAAAATTAAGTTATTTATAAAATGATCAAAAAAAAAATTAAATATTTATGCCTGAACATCCACAAAATAAAATAAAAGGCACTTTTTGGCCATGTTTTTTTCTTGCATAAATCAAAACAGGCGGATGGTGTTAAGCGGGAATTTAAACATTATCGCCATCTACGTAAGGGTTGTTATTGATAGCGGTTCAATTTAAAATATTACACGACGTAGTGCATCGCCTTAATGAATTTTTAATAAACAGCCGTTTTCCGAAACCTTTCAAAGTAGATTATCATTTTAAATAAATCTATTTGAATGCAAATTTTGAAAGCGAAAATTAACCCATTTCCCGACATCCGATCGAGCTGTAACTCGACAGATAAGACTCCTTATTGATCACAATACATTCTATCAACTTTTACACGCGGACATATTTACATTTCTCTGAAATCGTATGACATTATAGCAGTTAATGTACAAAATAAATGTCAGTCCTACCCGATAGGCATTTTGCGTGGTTCGTAGAACTGTCGACTTCAATTCCTGTGTAGGAAGGTTCAATCCTTAATCAACCCAAATAAAATTTATTTTATTTTAAGTTTTAAAAAACATTTTTAAATAAATATATTGTAGCAAAAAACAACTCGCAGATTGGATATTGTTGATTTACCCATGTTATATTCCTCGCTAACTTTTTACAACTCACTCCACTAAGGCCCAGTATATCAGTTACTTTTAAGCTCAGCTCGGTAGGACTGTCTAGCTTAGCACATAAATCCATACACAGGTCGTAAGCGTAGATATCATAAATATTACATCTTTTGTCTAAGATTTTAATAGAGAAAGAATTTATTTTTCTTTGCAAAATCAAGCTACAGTTTATTTTTTACAAAGTTGATTATTTATAAAGTTGATGTTATATGCGAGGATTCTAATATTGTAAATAGTATTTGTTTTGTTGGAGTCAGTGATTCATGAAATCACCACGAGCTGAAAACATTGTTTTTTTAATGGTTAACGTCTTGTCTTTCCCACGCAACCGCCCCGCCCCGTCACCCGTTGGTTTGGATTACAGAGACTATACTGTACTTGGAATCACCGAAGAGATAAGCCGGTAGAAGTGTGATGTGGACGTGTCCCCATGTGAACAAAATAAGCTCAATTTTTCCTTACTTCTAGCAAAATTGAACAAAACAAATTGAAAAACATTTTCAAATTATTAAATTCTTTCAATCCAATTCATCAATCGGCGTCATTTTGTTTTTAAATACAAATTCTTTCAATCCAATTCACCAATCGGCGTCATTTTGTTTTTAAATACAAATTCTTTCAATCCAATTCACCAATCGGCGCCATTTTGTTTTTAAATACAAATTATTTCAATCCAATTCACCAATCGGCGCCATTATGTTTTTAAATACAAATTATTTCAATCCAATTCACCAATCGGCGCCATTATGTTTTTAAATACAAATTATTTCAATCCAATTCACCAATTGGCGCCATTTTGTTTTTAAATACAAATTCTTTCAATCCAATTCACCAATCGGCGCCATTTTGTTTTTAAATACATATATTTGAATTTCACTTTTGCTTTCAGGTATGAATGAATGCAAATTTTGGAAGCGGAAATTAACCCACTTCCCGACATCTGATTGAGATGAAACTCGGCAGATAAACTCGTTATGGATGACAATGCATTCTATCAACTTTTGGAGGCAATCATATACGCATTTCTCTGAAATTGGATGATGTTACAGAGGTTAATATACGAAATAAATGTCGGTCCTACCCAATCAGCATTTGGCGATGTTGGTAGAGTTGTTGACTCCAGTTCCTGGGTAGGTTAGGTTCAATCCTCAGCCAAACCATAAATTTTAAAACCTTTTAAAACAGATGTATTTTAGTAAAAAAATATATATTTTAATTTACGGGTTGATTTTTTTTTGACATTTGAAAGATCCCTGTTAAACATGGATTCTACATCTGTTTCAGTTTTCTATCAAATTGAGACCAGCTGATAAGCATAACAAGTCGTTGGCTACGTTTGGTGACTTAGCAGGGGTGTCCGGGTTGATGAGAGGTCGGTTGAATGGGATCAGCCGGACCCTCTCGACCCTCCGCCTCGCACCATAATGGAACGGTTGGATTCGTAAGTCTGTCACTTGTGGACACACTGCCCCAAATTCATCCCTCATACCTTCTCAGAACTTACTCTCATTAAAATGACCCTTAACACAGCATCCCCAAAGATGACATAGGCCCCATGTCCCAATAAAAATAACATGTCCAAAAGCTGAAGCGGACCTACAATCAGTGTTTAACGGGGACCTTTCAAATGTAAAAAAACAAAATGGCGCTGATATGAAAAACTAAATGGCATTTTGATGACTATGTTACATTTGAATTTCTACGAGAGTTGAAAGGCCTAATATAAATTGAAAACATCGGTGTTCTGTATAGATTACACTTCTAGAGATTTTCTGTTCGGTGTTCGGAATGTTAAAATATTACAGCTTCTATAGCCTCTTTTATAATAATATTAAATATTTCCATTAATATAAATATATCCCTACACACATAACTTACCCTGTCAGCATTGAGATAAGAAAATAAATAGTTTAAGGATAAACAGAACATACGTTATAATCCATGCGTTCATAGATGGCGCTAATTTAATTATTTGTATAGGTGATTCAATCCATTATTGTATTTGTACGCTTTTCTTGAAAGAATGGATTTTTTATGCGTACAAAACTTTTTGCATAACTTGCAAAAAGTTTTTTTTTCGCAAAATAATTAAATTAGCGTCATCTACGAACACGTAGATTATAACGTTCGTTACGTTTACCCTTGATGATACAATTTAGAGAAAAGATGATACATACTAAAAATGAATACACCCTAATATTAATATTTACAAATAAATTATAATAAAAGGTGGAAATATAATTATATTATGTAACTCTATTAGGAATTTGCCTGTCAAAATTGTTATCAAATAATGGGAATAAATTGTAGATATCGTGATGAATTTCTGGGTTATTATGCTGTGCTGGACTTCCTCCCGCTTTAGCCAAAGTTGCGAACAGCATTACAGTGTCAATCGTCAGGGCAGATGTGTAGATTGTGATGAAGAGTGTGTTTATGTTTGTAAATGGTATCACTTCTACATACATACACAATCTACATATCTGGCCTGATGATGGACTCTGTAACGCTGTCCAAAACGTTGGCTAAAGCAGGAGGAAGCGCAACTCGGCATAATAACCCAAAAATGAATCACAATACAATTGGCCGTGAAAATCTCAAATCATGTCATAAATTGTGGCGATTGATTTTTCTATCAAACCGTGTTAAGCTTTCTTTTCCTTTCGCCAATGTTTCAGACAGTCTTACAGGGTCAGTTATCTGCTCTGATGATGGACATTGCAAGGCTGTCTGTAATGTCGGCTAAAAGAGGAGGTGCACCATGGCATAATACTCTAAAAATCACCTTAGTGATTGATTTTTGAACCCTGATCTATTTAATTTTCTGCATCTTTTTCTAAGGGATAAAACTCCTTCGTCCACAGGGATACGCAAGTATCCGATACTCGGCGATCAAAGTATTTTGGTGACTGCCGTAATACATCTGCGCGGAGATTTGTACACATTTTGTAAACTCGTCTGCGACGCCAGTCCCCCGCGACCAGCCGGACGAGGTTGTTCCGACTCACTGCGTCGAAACTTTAAACATCGCGTCAGACATTTTTTTAACAATGAATTTGCTTTAGATCAATACTAGGAACAAAACAGTAAAAAAAAAATGACAGCTACGGCAACTGGTTCTAGACTTTTTGTTAATGAAAATATGACATTATTGATGTCAGCTAAAACATCAATTATGTCTTTTTTTCAATCTTACCACTGTAGCTCGCTGAAAAGTCACGGACCGCCACTGCTGAGGTCATGAAAGCATTCTAGTTTTGATGATTCGAGAATTCAACAGTGATTTCACAAGCGATGTGTACGGACTTGCGTATTCGCGTCTTCCCGTGGAAGAGGAGCTAAGTCATATTGTTTGGATATAATTAATGTTGTTTGGGTATATTAATGTTGTTTGTGTATAATTAATGTTGTTTGGATATGTTCTACATGTGGTTGTTGGGTGGACGGATGGCTCCGGGGGCCGGGGGTCTGCCCCTCGCTCGCACCTGCTAATGGAGGAAGTCACAAATAAACACCAGAGAACAAAGTGGCACCATTTTATCAAGTTTTTAACAGATATTCAACGGCTGTTTAATATTATTCACAAATAGAACATAATTTATACATTATATTATGTCTATCTAAACGAAAAACAAAAAGGGTGTCCTTTTTGTTAAATATTAAAGATATTGTGAAACTATTGTGTTCGGGGATAAGTGCAGTAACTTCGGGAGGTGATTCTATACGATGTACAGGGTGTATCAGCACGTACCCAAAAGAGTTTAACTAGCGATTCCCGTGCATATTTGGAGTAATTTATTTTTAGATCAAACGTCATCACTGATCACAATGCTACAAAAAGCAACAGATCACGTGATACAAGCTCTCTCTCGTCTGTACGGTGCTGCTGGAACGAGACCGGATGCGTATCAGGTGATGTGCTAGTTTGTAGTCAATGGCGACGAGTGATTTTACAACGGTTTTATATTGTCTTCGGACAACAAAATGATATCCACATTTTGTTATTCAAATATGTTCAGGAATCACTGGCTTGGGTATGTTGTGTACTTCCTGTATAAAAGTTATACCTAAAACTAAAATAAAAATCTGTAACATAAGGTCGAACTTACCCGATAAATACATCAGGAGGGAAGAGTGTTAACGTCTCACATCTATGTGTGATCTGTCTTCATAGAAAACACACACAAACAATGACGAGAGTTTTGACGTTAAAAAAATTGCACAATATTGTTACTAAATAATTTTACGCAAAAAGTACCTTAAAAAGTTCAACAACTTTCTGTTTTAACTCCGAGTTTGTCTTACAACTCTTTAAATAAAACGTCGGGATCAAAAAACACTTTGGATTTTATTGTAATAGATACAATGAGCTTTGATGGCTTCTTTAGCAGGCGGTAGTAATCATTCTGGGTCTCGACCTTGAGGTTGCAATAGGATTTATTAGACTCAATCCCTGCATTATCGACAGCTTTGCGCCATCCATGAGTAACCTCTTAAACTACTCTCTAGGATATAAAAAAAATATTTATTGCTTGTACTATAGTGTAAAATCAAATCCTGAAGTTATGTAACTTAACCCTTTGAATCTTACGGGCCTCAAAACCGGCCTCATTTGAATAAATTTGTGAAATTCAAATAGTCCTTTTTATTTATTTGAATTCACCTTTGATATTTGTTAAAAACTCGAACTGTATTCAATTCCACCAAGTATATATGTAATAGAGAGATAGAAGGAGTGTGTTAGAAAAAGCGCGGCATGCTCGTTCCAACAAGAGGCATGTTAAGTATATTTCATGCTAAATCCCATGCCATCAAAAATATTATTGCATAAATAATATAACAACAAAAGAAAAATACATATTTACAAATCTGTGAACTTAGGTCAAAAGATAAGTGCAAAATTACAATTTTCTTTAGCCTTCCATACTAGTGACCAAAATATATTTAAAAAAAAGTCACCAGAAACCAAAATTTCATTTACCTTTTTTAATCTAAATAATGTCAGGAATCACTGGTTAAAGTAAGTCAATTACCTCCCTTAACACCCTGTATATACATATATAGATTCACCAGTTTTCCACTTGTACCACTAGTTTCCAGACACGGTGTATGGGCATAAATTTAATCTATAAATCATATTATTTTCCAACTGATTTTAATGGTCTAACTTATACATTACATAGAACATGTTAACCTGCTTAAATGTTAGTATTTTGATATTTGCAAGTAGAAATGAAAACATGGAAACTGATGTCGAAATTGCTTGCCAAAATATGCCAAATTTATAGAACTTACAAATATGGGATAAATAGTGAAATCTATATAGATTCTTTGGCTTTAAACTGCAGTATGCAATTACATATGTTTCTATATTAATATTTTGAAGAATGATATTAATTAAATAATATGATAAATGTTTATATATATGACACCAATCGCACGAGTGGTTATAAGTAGTTTGTTTGCGGTTTATAACTATCTTCGATTGAATCTTAGATTTGGCAATTCTTTTACAAAAATTTGGTCGCTAGTGTGGAAGGTAGCCAGCTATACATGATGCCATTTCACTATGTCCTATTTCGATTCATATAACTATTATATTCATATAAATAAATCCCTTAGGCTAGAAGAATTAATATCTAGTGAAACAATCTTTTTGCAAACTGCAGTTGTAAATACTCAAATATTATATAATTAATTCAAAGAGTCAGATAAAGAATAAATTAATTAACAATATTAATAACTTTCAAACAATATGAAAAAGAAAAAAAGTAGTATGTTGTAATAATTGTTTTTGGTCACATCCCAACGTGTGTTTTTCTAATTCATATCATTTTTAAATAATTCATATTGTTTCAATTAATTAAGAGGAATGGCTGCGCATTTTTTCATAGAAAAATTGATTTTGAATTTGAGGCCAAAATAACATACAATATACAAAAATAAATTAAATTTGCTTAATTAAATATTTTGATTTTTTTAAACGCAACTTTAAACATTCAGCTTGGTTGAGATTTTTTTTTGCCTCAAATCCAAAATTGAGTTTTGTATGAAAATGGATGCGCAAACTCTTCTTCTTAATTAAAAAAAGCCAATTTTAAGAATTAATTACCTAGTATTACAATAAAATGTAACTAAACTCATTTTTGTGCAATTCATACTTAATGACATTTCAACAAAACTTCAAAGTGATATACCTAGTCTTTAAAAGCGATGAAAAAATACTAACCTATAAACCTAACCTAACCTAGTTTCATTACTTTTCATGACTTTATATCACTTTTTAAAGATGTGTTGAGTTGTCATTTTGATGAGTTTTCCGGTCACCATTTCATTAATGGTTAACAATAATGTATTCAGACTCTGACAAGTCTCAAGTGAGATTCACTTGATCGTACCATGACTCCCTCAGACATCCCTGTCTAGTTCTTCCAACTTCATCCACTTCACATATTCCACAGACACTACTTTCTACACACACTTGCTTTACTATAAAATGGGGTGACTTACTCAATTTTCAACATTGAAATTATTAACTGTTTTATAAAATCGTTTGTGTTGAAAAACTTCTATGTAAAATTATTGCACATGTTTAAACTATCTAAATACATGTTAAAAAATGTATATGCGTTTGAGGAGTCAAAAAGAAACAGGAAAGTGGGGTTACTTTGATATACATGCAGCAATGTGCAAATTTAAAAAAAATTGTAAAAAAAAATGCGAGTTTGAATATTTATGTAACTAGTTAGATATATTGATATACGAACTTTACAATATAAAGGACACAAAACTATTATGATCGTTGAAGAATTTATAAAATGTATTTATATTTTTCTGTCTGAAAATATCTACAAAAAAAAAACAGCTTTACAATTCAACTATCAATATGTTTGAATAAAACTAGAAACCAACTATTTTGACACCTAATATACACGGTGTCCGGAAACTCGTAGTACAAGCGGGAAACTGGAGAATCTACACCACATGGGGAACCCAAAAAAACATAAAGTTTTTTGATTTGAGCATTTTCAAAAAAAAAAAAAAAACAAAAAAAATATATTTTTCGGCTATTTTAGGGTTAAAGTTTTTTCTGGTGTTTAGGGTTGAATAACAGATGTTTTAACCCTGCAGAGCAGAAATATTTTATGATTACACCGGGTTAAATGAAGGGTGATTTCAAAATAATGCTTCAAATCCGAGTTTCTTCATTTGTTTTACTTTCAAATAGTTTTAATTAGTTGGGTACTTTGATCTTCAGTAATAATTTATAAGAATTTGATTAAAAAAAAAAAAAAAAAAAAAAATCAACTTCAAACTCGATTTACTCGATAACGAAAGCTCAAATAAAAAAAAAAAATACTACAAAATCGACTCCAAATGTGATGTAGATTCACCAGTTTCCCGCTTGTACTACGAGTTTCCGGACACCCTGTATAAGCGTCATTGTATTCACTAAAAGAAGCAAGTAATTTCTTAGTGGTAGTGAGAATAATGCAAATATCAGCGATGATCAAAGTCACCCCCTATTCAAAAGTCGCCCCATATTACGGTACATGTCCTAATCATATAAGTGTCTTACATCCTTTTTCATTTTAAAAGTGACTCGTACAAGGATTTCTTCCACAGTATTGTATATGTTGTATATTTTCTCTATCCATCGTACAGTACAGGGTGAACTTTATGTCTCGATACCATGTTAATGGGTTGCCATTTTGTTTTGCTGAATGTTTTACGGCACGTATTTGACATCCAAACTAGCGCCACTAGAGGAAACCTTCCTGAATGCAATTATTAACCACTCGAGGGATAGCTACCCTAATTTGGGTAGCATCGTTAATTCCAACAAAAGTTTTTTTTTTCTTTTATTGATTTTTAAACATTACAATTTTCGACTACCATACTAGGCTAATGCCCGTGTTATGGTAGTCATAGAAATTATAAAAATTGTAGCGCGTGGTATATTACTGTCAATACACCATCTTTCTCTCCTCATATGGCATTGTCCCTGTCACGCTGCACGCAGGCGACGAGATGCGCAGAACGCTTTCAACGCATCCCCCCCACGCGGCCGACCATCCCTTACGCTGCTGACACGGGCCAAGCAAACTTAGGCTAGTCCTGAACAGTTGTGCTGCAACTCGATTCTATTTTGTTGTTTCCAATTACTATGCCGCAAGGATGCTATACAAATCCTTGCCTAGTCGATAAATGTTATTTTGAAGTGTATTTGTGTAAATTGTATACTGTGACTATTTTACTATTTGTGATCTGTGTAACCTAAACAATAAACTATGTTTTAAGCCACCAAAAGTCTTATAAAATATATTAAAAAATACAATTCTTAGATTTTTTAGGTCTAAGATGGATCTAAGAGAGCAAAATATAGGGCAGAGCCTACGAAGTCTTTTTACTGTGTCACCGATATGTGCTTCTCAACATAGTTGGTCCTCTACGATTATTCCCAAATATTTAACTTCCTTTGATGATTTAAGGGTTGGACATGTGCAATTAATATTAGGTGAGGTTTTGGACGAGTGTATAGTATATTGAGTGAACACGAGTGAATTATTGGTTTAGGGCAGCTGTTGGAAAAATTATGTTTGCGTATGGAAAATGTGATATATTGTGTTTTGTCGATATTAAGTGTGAGGAGGTTTGTGTCTAGCCAATGTTTTATTTTAATTAGGCCAATATTAGTTTTGTTAATAACTGATTGCCGTGTATCATCAGTAAATGATAATGTCTTACCTCCAATATCCATCGTACATAGTGAGTTGATGTATATAATAAATAGAATAGGTCCTAGTACACTGCCTTGAGGCACACCGTACGACATTGATAATTTTTTGCTTATATGTATTTTGTCAGAATGGATAAGAGTTTGTTGAGTTCGGTTTGTTAGATAAGTCTAAAGTTTTTCATTGGGAATAAATAAATAATTATTTTTTGACTCCAGACACACAAAGCGTGTATTTTCAACTGTGTTTGGGACACTGGTGTCCTATTAAAAATCCATGATTTTAACCATTATGTATAAACATAAATATATTTGACGGCCTTGTGTTATCTCACAAATTTGCCCTGGTGTAAGACCACCATTCAGAATTGAAACGTTGCTGGAAATGGCTTTGGCCATGTTTGGTGACCAAATCTGAATAGCCAGGTACACATCTTCGGATCTACCGGATCTGCCCTGATGATGGACACTGCAACGCTGTCCGAAACGTCGGCTAAAGAAGGAGTTAGCGCAACACGGCATAACACCCCAAAAACAAACAACAAAAAAGCCAGGTACTTCTTCCCCACTACCTTCAGCCTCACAAAATATCCCAATTGGGGATGCCATAGTCTCATTGGCTCCAGACTGTTGGGAATCTTGTGCAGTTTCATATTTAAAAAATAAATAAATAAAGGAACTGTGTGAAGGACAAGGTCAGAAATGCTTTCGCTAAATATCAGTTTAAAAACTACTATGAATGTTTTCTTGCGAAATAAATTATATATGATTTTTTGGGCTGCCGAGGTTCCACAGTCAACATACGTACTCTTCTGTTATTCTGCTATAATCTCTATACATACGATAACTCCCCGCGTCAAGACATAAAATTCACCCTGTTGTATTCTCACGGCTACACGTCAGAGTTCACTTGGACGAGAGTTGTTAGTGCCCGCTTCCTCGGAGAAGGTGTGGCATATTTACCTGCTGCAGGAGATGCCTCAGTCCGGGGTTGCTCGACATTACGGGCCGCATTATCCGGTTACCGGGACCTCCGCCCATGGGACCACCTTGTAACAACAAAAAAGTATTTATTTTATTTATTTATTTAGTACAGGTGATGATACAATGACACATATACATAACAAATACTTTGACTGCCCAAACTAGGAGGAATTCCCGTTTTAGGACAGTCAAAATTGAGTTAGTATTCATGCACGCATACATATTTTATAAGAACAAAAACAAAAAAGGAAAAAAAAAAGAAAAGTAATATAATATATACATAACAAAAAAAAATATATATATATAACTAAAAAATAATGATACATAAAAAAAATATTATTATAAAAGATTAAAAGCAAAAAGTTATAAAGTTAACTTGTTGTTTGGTTTGTTTAGTTTTGTTTATTTTCTTGTTTTCTTAATGTGTTTGATATTTTGTTTGTTTTATTTTTGGAAAAGTGTGAGTTCACACTTTTTTCTCCCTAATTGGTGAAGCCAGACAGTGATCGATTTACGAAGAGCACCTATGCTTTCCTTTTTCCAAGCATCAGGTATAAAGTTGTAAAGTTTTGGGCCTTGGAATGAAAAATGTCTTTGAGCGAGTGAAGTTTTGGTTGTGGGTGGTACGATTGGATTCCTCCGTGAGTGTCGGGTGTCGTGAGAGTGGTCGATAGATGGGTAGAGATGACGTTTTTTATGAGTGTTCAAAATTATTTTCCTCATGTATAATAGTCTGACATCTAGAACTCGTAACTCTTCAAATAGTGAATCGCTGTGGTACCTAAAAGGTTTTTTCATGATTACCCTTAGTAAGGATTTTTGGGCCTTTGCTAAGTGGTCTAAAACCATTTTTGCGCATCCACCCCAGCCTAGCCTACTAGTATTACAATGGCATCTATATACAGGATTATTCTAAGGCCATGGTTGTTTAAACATTTGTCACATTGTATTTGGCCGTTCAGTCAGCGTCATTTAATATTTTTTCATGTGGCCAAAGTTGAAAAAACATTACTAATATCTCAATTGAGGAGCTGATTGCAATAACCACTTATGAAAATTATTGTCGTTTGTGATGTATGGTAATTAGGTTGAGTAGTGAATCGGTAGATGGCGGTAGACATAAAGCCTACGCCAGGGACCGCCAGATGACGCTAGCGTATAGCAGGTACTAGCGATAGATATTATCGGCAAGGCAAGCATCTGCGCATCCAGAGATTTACCTACCCTCGGGTAACGAATAGTTGTAGCTAGCCAGACAGGTTATTGTAACGTAAACAGTATTATATGAAGAACCTTTTACTAATTATAAGGGTTCCCAACACCCGAAGTCTGCTTAAGTAAAGGCAGATATATTATATATTAGTAAAAAGCGTAAAAAAAATTTTGAATTGCGTTTTTGATAAGTTGTAAGTAGTGTTCAAATTTTTGCATGGAGCACCATCTGTGTAAAACTTCCAGAAGTAATATTTACACAGCAGATGAAGAAGGGATTGGAGATACCAGAGAGGTGAGCTTGCACACATGGAAGTTGTTATCGCATCCAGCTTCTACCTTCAGTACACAGCGATTTCCAGAGAGTGTTGAATAGTATTCTTTTAAGGTTTGTGCTGCAAAAATGAAAATGCCTTGACAGCATACCTGCTCTAACGGAAATCACTCTTCTTTGTCTTTCCATATCCTCGATACCTTTCAGGTTGTCTGTGATAATATATCCCAAGTATTTTACGCTACGACTAACATCCCTTAGTCAGAGAGTGCCATAGTCCCACCAGTTAGTACTCTTGAGCATTGTTCACATATCGACCTACCTGGTGGTCCAGGCTGCTGCTGCGGCCCCTGCGCTGGCCCCGACTGTCCCGGCTGCACCATCATGGCCCCACCCTGCCCCATCTCCCCGTGGCCCATCCCCCCGCCCATCCCTTGCCCCATTCCCCCTCCCTGCCCCATCCCGACCCCACCCTGCCCCATTCCGACCCCACCTTGACCCATCCCGACCCCGCCTTGTCCCATCCCGACCCCGCCCTGGCCCATGCCGCCGGCGGGGCCCTGGGGCCCCTGGCCCTGCCCCATGGAGCCGGGGCCCATGGGCTGGCCTTGCCCCGAAGCGCCCCCGCCGCGGCCCATCTGCTGCATCTGGGCTTGGATCTGTTTACGCTGTTGCTCCTGAAACAATCACATCAGAAGTGAAACAACTACTGGATACGGCGTGTCATACAAATTTTCAAAACGAATGCGGCCCACCTATGAATAATTGAGATGACGGCCAAGTAAATTAATATTGTTGATAGATAGTAATAAATACTCGGGTAGGTAGAATATATATACAGGTTATTATTTGCACTGTAATACGAGTTACTATCTCAGAGGGTAATGCTGGGAGATATTCTTCAAAGACATCAACTGTAGTCTTTTTGGGAGATATATCTCCCAGCCTGACACGGTCTCATAAAAGTTATGCTATCTCATTTTGTATTATGGTGAGAAGTATGAATTAGACAGTGTTAGAAAGTGAGAATATTGCGCTTTAAGTTTGCATTAAACAGTTTTCCATAAACGCACCTGAAAATTTAAAAATAATTCTATGAAAAAACATTTAGCAAAAAATATTTGTCAAGTTTTACAAATTTTTAAATAAATATTTTTATTAACCCATTGGCATCCGAATTGTTTGGCTAAAAAATTGTCCTTCACATCCGAATTAATTTTGTACCAAAAGTTTTAAGTGCAGTGGTGTACAAAATCTTA
Organism: Hesperophylax magnus; assembly: GCA_026573805.1. Lineage (NCBI taxonomy): Eukaryota > Metazoa > Arthropoda > Insecta > Trichoptera > Limnephilidae > Hesperophylax > Hesperophylax magnus. Next base: position 877,777 of record JAIUSX010000230.1, on the reverse strand, counting down.
CATAACTTTTAAACTAAACATGCAAACGAAACAATCTTTTTTAATTTACTTGTGCATTGAATCAAGGTATGTAAATAATGTATGCATTGTTTAGAAAAAAAATAATAATATGATTAAAAGAGGACATGAAAAATTTTTTTTTTCAAAAACCAATTTTTTTTCTTCATTTTTTATAATTGGATTAAGAAAAGTTGTACATTAATCATACTTATTACCACAACATATATTTTTTGCCATTTGGGCTCTTGTTAGCCGCCCACCATGCGTTTTACGAACAAGCTTGTCAATTCCCGAACCACACGCCATTTTGAAAAAAATCAATGAAGCTGAAATATAACAAAATTTCAATCGTAAATACCAGGAAAAAATTGTATCAACGGAGTCCTGCCAATTACTACGTAATAAATGCTTAATTATCTACAGAGCGATTGGCTTTTAAAATTTTAAACACAGATGTCAATAATGTATCCCTTTTTCGTTTTTAAGCCGACAGACATCAGACCCTCAGTCGTTTGATTTTAAGACACATCGCCGTACACACGCCGGGACGGCGTCGTTTGAGGCCAATGGGTTAAATGAAAAAAAGTGTCTTTGTCCAATTAAATGTTTTTTAATTTCGTGTAAAGTAAAAATTACAGTTTACACAATAAAAACCATCGGTAGGTGACTATAAAAACTTTATCTTTGTTTGCGTTGAAAATCTAAATATTTAGATTTGTAATACTAAAATCGTCTTTCGTCTGCTTTCAAAAACAGTATTTTATTTTGAAATACATAAAAAAATAGCAAATTTATCTGGTATCAAATGTAATGCAAAATTATTTTTCCGTGGAATTTTTATTCAGACAGTTCTACTGAGAGATGTTTATTGCAAATTGTCAGAAGCTTTAGGGGTTGAAGATGAGATGAGAGACAAAGCAGACATGAACATTAATAGTTCGGCATGATCATGCCATCTCATTCATATCTTTAGACACACGTTCCTTACATTAATTTCATAACGCAACTCCCTATCGCTTAGAAAGCTTAGTTCTTTCAATAGATGCTTCTTTAAAAAATAACGCAGAGCAAAAAGTTAACCCCAAATCGCATTATGTAATCGATAATTTTTTCCACAAATCAGTAGTCAGAAAGACACACATCAAAAAATTTGGAGATTAAACATAATACGACTTCACGTGCCTCCCCCTTTTCAAAGTCATCGAGTTTGTGATAAAATAATTGTTAGTTTTTTGAAAACGCCAACTGGAATCAATCGATAGACGATAAAATTATCAACGATAATAAGTAAACGGTAATCCCTATCTAAAATTCTAAAGAAGAACTGGTCACTTGAGACTATGTTGGACAGTACCTCCATCTGCTTGAAGTGATGCTCCTGCTGCTGGGCGACGTGTAGGCTGTTCTGGATCTGGCGCACGCTCGTCAGCTGCGACATGATCTCCATCTGACTCTTGTACTGCGCTTCTTGCTGTTGGGCCGCCTCCAGGGTCTGTTGCAACTGTCATAACAAAATGCATTTCATTATTAAGTGGGCTTGGGTGCAAATATGAGCAATGAGTATATTGCCTATTGTATGCTGATGATGCGGTATACATGCACATATTTAAGGTGATGCCATACGTAGTAATGCAAAATCATGTGTTTTTGGTTTGAAAATTTCGTCGCCTAGAAATGTTTCAGATGCTTTAATTAAATACTGCTAGTAGAATACATCTTGACCTTTGAAATAATCGAGTATTTTTAGATAAGTCTTTTTATAAGCCCAGAAAAAAATAATGTAAAGGCCTGTGAAAACTGCTTTAAAGTTCAAAATCTCCTACTTACGAACCCATTTTCGGTTATGATTTTATTGTATAATGTGGCAAATTAAGTTATTTATAAAATGATGGAAAAAAAATAAATATTTATGCCTGAACATCCACAAAATAAAATAAAAGGCACTTTTTGGCCATGTTTTTTTCTTGCATAAATCAAAACAGGCGGATGGTGTTAAGCGGGAATTGAAACCTTATCGCCATCTACTTAAGGGCTGTTATTGATAGCGGCTCAATTTAAAACATTACACGACATAGTGCATCGCCTTAAATGTATGAATATAAATAAAATCTTATGCACCTAGGTACTTATTAGTACATCTTCTTTATTTATTTATACTTGTTCTCCATAAAACGGTTGTACACTAATATATTACGGAGAAGATTACAATTTTTTAGGTACATGTAAGAATAAAAGGTCATGTATACAATTTTACTATTTCGAGACATGCGTCAAAAGATAGTATAAAGAATAAACTGTCTGTAAGTGACGTTAAAAATGTCGATGGTCAATGCAGAATCGTTAAGCAGTTGAGTCACTCTGTTGAATGGCGAGTTCTGACAGACAGAAGACCTAGTTTTCGCAGTATAAAAGCGTGCATGGGTTCTCCCATGAGATATACTTGTTAGCGACATAAGTTAACCTCTTTCAATATAAGTGGATTAAGCATAGTTCCAGAGATTAGTTTGAAAGGTCCCGTTAATTATAGAAAAAGGATCATTGACACCCATCAATATTTTACCAAGCAAGATATGACATGCGTCCCAATGGAATGCTTCATGATGACGTACATACGAGCTCTGTCTGGGACTACTATGCAGACTCTCGTATCTAGAATGCATGACGCACGTGTGAGAATGAGTTAATTATAAATGTCCAAAGTCATATTATTAAAGAGAGATTATGAAAACAGCGTGCAATATAGTTGTAAATCAAGAATACTGGAAGTAAGTGTGTGAGTTTGTATTTGATAAGTACAGGGTTTTCCAATAAGAGGTGTTATTTTGAATAGCCCGCTATTTCGGTAGATGTTACTTTTGAAGCTGTCATTTTTCGACATTTGACAAGTAGAAACTACGCCATTAATAAAAATGGAACGATACACGCTTCAACAACGCATTGAAATTATTAAAATTCACTATTATTAATTATTAGAATTCCATCGAAAAATCATCTTGAGTCATGAGGCCCATTTCCACCTCGGTGGCTTCGTCAACAAGCAAAATTGTCGCATCTGGGGCTCGGAAAACCCAAGAGTTATTGTTGAAAAGCCTCTCTATCCTCAACGTGTGACTGTTTGGTGCGGTTTATGGTCCGGCGGAGTCATTGGACCTTACTTTTTTGAAAATGAGGCTGGAGCAACAGTTACGGTGAATGGATTGCGCTATCGAGAGATGATTAATGATTTTTTATGGCCGGAATTGGATGGTATTGATCTGGACAACGTTTACTTTCAACAAGACGACGTTACGTTCCACACAAGCAACGAAACCATTGATCTTTTACGATTGAATATCAAAATAACACCTCTTATTGGAAAACCCTGTATGTTTACGAGAGATGGAAAGGCTGACAAGGATATTGAAATAAGGGTTAATTCAGGAAACTCAGAGGACTGGAAGTGGTAGTCGCTGATAAAGTTGTCGAAAAAAACGAAGTTAGCAGTCCACAATGAAGTACCGACACCAAACAAATGGAGGTAAATAACACAAGATACCATACAGTAGAACAGATGTTTTAGCACAGCATCAGCATGACAAGATGAATGCTTTTTTTTATATTAACTCCACACAGGAGGCCCTGAAGAAAATAATTTCCCTCAGGGCCTATGTCATCTTTGGGGATGCTGTGTGGAGGGTCTTTTTGTGGAGAGGAAGGAGTGAACATGGGTCTTGAAGAGTCCCATGTTGTAGGAGGGAGGAAACACAGAGGCCGGCAGTTCGTTCCACAGCCGAGCTGTTGAACTTAAGAACGAATCGTAGAAGCGACCCGTTCTCATGTGACAAGTGTCAACTGTGTACAAATGTTGGGCGCGCGTTTGGCGTGTATCCCGACTACGCACCGGTGCCGAAGGGATCAATGACGCTAGTTCCTCAGAGCATCTTCCATTGTAATACCGATAGAACAAGGACAGCATACCTACCTGACGCCTGTGCTCTAAAGATTGCAGTCCGTTTGTTAAGATTGGGGAATCTATCAAATGGACCGCCCGTTTTTGCACAGAGTCAAGGGTTTTTTTCAGGTATTTAGGGGCTCCGGACCAGAGATGGCTGCCAAATTAAAGAAAATTTCCAAAAAAGTAAATATATCTAATCATTCTACATAGAATTAAGAAGAAAACTAGAAGTGATTTCCATAAAAAAATTTTAATGAAAAAAATGTGACTTTAAGTAAATTTTGGTTTTAGACCATTTAGCAAGCGCTCTGTCTCACTTACACTCAACTGACTTTGAAGATCTCAATCCCATTTGAATTTTGTAAACACAGTTTTGATATTTAAGGCCTGATTGGGCAATGCAGATAACACATCAGAGATATTGAAAGAAGGGTAAATGCAGGTAATTCCATTGATGGAGGACTGAGAGCAGTTGGTGCTAACAACAACTCGTCTAAAGAAGCGAAGCTAGCAGTCCACAATGGAGTGCTGGTACCTACCCTGATGTATGGATGTGAGGCATGGAAGTGGCAAAGAAAGGATGAAAGTAGATTGAATGCTGTTGAAATGAGATCAACAGCGTATATGTGGTAAAACCATGTATGATCGTGTGAGGAGTGTGGAGATTCGCAAAGAGTGCAAGGCTGATGTAAGCGTAATGATTAAGATTAAGAAAGGGATGGTTTAGATGGTTTGGGCATGTAGAGCGAATGAGCGAACAAAGGAGCGTAAGGAGGATATATGATGCAAGTGCGAATGGTAGCAGAAGTCGGGGACGCCCGAGGAAGACATGGTACCATCAAGTGAATCAGATACTTGAGTCGGGCCATGTCAAGAGTCAGAATAATAGAAGAGTATGTATGAGACGATGTATGAATGTGAATGAGGCAAGGAGTTGTGTGCCAAGACCGAGTTGTTTGATGGTCCGTCCTCTCGAAACAATGTGATGGTTCTTCTTCGGCGTGGCATTTCTTGTGTTCTTCTTTACTCTATGCATCTATCTTCCCAAATGTTAGGAATGTTAAAATAAGAAATCTTGTACTGCAAATGGATGATTAATCTATCGTACAGATATTTAAATAAATAAATTTTAGAAAAACTCACATTCATGATCTTCTCCAAGTTCTGTTGTCTGGCAGCCTCAATGTGGTCGTATTGGGGCCTTTGCTGCGGAGCGCCCCCGGGCCCTGTGCCCGTGCCGCGCCCTGCTCCACCAGCGCCTCCACCACCGGGCAGCATACCCTGCACATATCAATAACATATGAAATGATTTTTCACGAAAACGGCGCTATATAAGTCATATAGCGCCAAATATTATTACATATTTAACTAGAAATTTCGACAATATTAAATATTTAATCATTGACGACAAGTATGATTTGAGATTTTCACGGCCAAAAGTATTATAGTGATTTGTTTTTATGTCGTGTTGCGCTACCTCTTTCTTTAGCCAATGTTTCGGACAGCATTGCAGTGTCCATCATCAGGGCAGATGTGTGCACATGGACACACTGCAATGCTGTCCGAAACGCTGGCTAAAGAAGGAGGCAGCGCAACACGGCATAATACCCCAAAAACAAATCACTATTGACGACAATATTAACCAATGGTGTGCAACAGAAAAAACACAAAGTCTAGGAATTGAACTCAGAACCTCTTCTTTGATGGGGAAGTGCTCTGACCACTGAGCTAATCAGACCATATACTTCGTCTGAGAGCTACAAACATTATCTTCATTTTCTTAATGCATATTTTTTGGCAGCTATCTTTAAGTATTACTTCTAGATTCTACTCGAACTAAATGCAATCTAGACAGTGTATTGGATAAATAAATCCATTTTAATTTCAATGTGCGACATCTATTGACTTTTCTACAAGTCTAGGATGAATATTTTTGGTGACCTTTAAGAGGAAGCTACAAGCCAAAAATGTGTATATTCTTGGTATACCTTATATCATAGCTAATAGGCATTAAAATCGCTTGACAAACGGAGTCTAGAAACGTTCGATTTCAAACAAAAAACTGGTTTTTATTTATGTAAATAATTTTTTAAGAAAGCAAAAAAGTAAATCAAGTGAAACTGTCACAGATAATCTTAGCTATAATACTGTATTTTTTTAAAGTTGTTTACTTTATGCGTTCATACATTTCTATTGAAAAAAATTTTTTTTAGTAGTTTGCATTTATATTTTTTATTTTTTATTTGTATTCTACTCAAGCGAAACGATAGGAAAACCTTCAATTTATCTAAAGCATATTTTTTGGTATTCATAATGTACACCAATTCGTTATAAAGATTAATCAAAATAGTGATTTGGCATTTAATATATTTTCATAGTCATGAAAAGTGTTGAAAGAAAAACTAGGTTAGATAGGTTACGTAGGTAACTATTCAAGTTAGTTTTTGTTTCATCACTTTTAATGACTTCAAAATTCAAAAAAATATTTATTGCACAAAAATACAGAGTACAAAGGGTATAGCTTACAGGTTACATCCTATTTCTTCCAGCTAACCCAACAAATACACATTATATTACATAACCCAACAATTACATGTTAAAAAATGTGTGTAAATAATAAATAAAAAACAGAGGTATTTAATTTATGTAAGGTATTCATTCAAGGTGTAGTGACATTTGTTTAAAAGAAATATTTTTAGTGATGATTTAAATTTGAGTATGTCGGTTATTTGTTTGTTGCTACGTGGAAGGTTGTTATATACTTTAATGGCCATGTAGTGTGGTCCTTTTTGAAATATAGTTTTGTTTGCTTTTAGGATTAATAAATTTTCTGTGAACCTTGTAGAGTGTTTATGTGTTGAGTTTTTTTGTGGGAACTTTTCTGGAGATGATCGAACTAACGGGCATAACTCCATTATATATATGTCCGTCACTGTCAGAAGTTTGACATTTTTAAAAATTGGTCTAATATAATATTTATATCATTTTTTAAAGGTGTGTTGAATTGTCATTTTGTTGAGTATCATGGAACCAATATTTTTATAGTGGATTAACTAAATGATTAAAACGTCAAATTGTAATATTTAATTATTGAAGACAATGTGTATTAATGACTCTCCAACAAAAGATGTGAAACACAAAATACAGAAAGAGATTCTGTCGCATCTACATCCACAGCTGTAACAAATTAATGCTACCTAAGCTGTTTATAGAAATGATTTCCCAAATAAAATAAATATGTAAATCATACCGCCATCTGCTGTGGTTTTCCCTGCAGTGTCTGCTGCCCAGCTTGTCCCATGGGCCCCGCCTGTCCCATCTGCCCAACCTGTCCCATCTGTCCAGCCGGCCCCATCTGTCCAGCTTGTCCCATCTGCTGGGCGCCGGGTTGTCCCATCTGTCCGGGCTGACCCATCTGACCGGCCTGTCCCGGTTGGCCCATTTGCCCCATCTGGCCGGCCTGCCCCATCTGGCCCCCAAGCATCCCCATGGCGCCCCCGGGCTGGGGCTGCGCAGTCGGGGCACCCTGTAAAGCGGGAGGCCCGGTGCCAGATGTGCCCCCCTGTACACAATCAAACAAACATAAAGAACATACTTTTTTACTTTTAAAATAAAGACATACCGGGTTACGAATAACCTGACAATAGTTGAATTCTACTGATATTATACATAGTGGGAAAATGTTGCTTGTGCAATGACGGAGGATTTAGCTAGCAGAAAATTGAATCGCGAGGTTGCAGTGGGAATCTGTAACTTCGAATTGCGTAGATAACATGGTTTATGAGCAGATCTTCCACGATTTATTTAATCATTTTTTACTAACTAACTAACTAACCATCACGCCGTTTCCCCGCAGGGGTAGGCAGAGAGGACGGACCGCCAAACAACTCGGTCTTGGCACACACTCCTTGCCTCATTCACATTCATGCATCGTCTCATACACACTCTTCTATTGTTCTAACTCTTGACATGGCCCGACTCAAGTATCTGATTCACTTGGCCGTGCCATGTCTTCCTCGGGCGTCCCCGACTTCTGCTACCATTCACATTTGCATCGTATATTCTCCTTACACTCCTTTCTTCGCTCATTCGCTCTACATGCACAAACCATCTAAGCGTCCCTTTCTTGATCTTACTCATTACGCTTACATCAGCCTTGCACTCTTTGCGGATATCCACATTCCTCACACGATCATACATGGTTTTACCACACATACGCCTCAGGGACCTCATTTCAACAGCATTCAATCTACTTTCATCCTTTCTTTGCCAGTTCCATGCCTCACTTCCATACATCAGGGTAGGTACCAGCACTCCATTGTGGACTGCTAACTTCGCTTCTTTGGACAATTTTTTGTTAGCGCCAACTGCGTTCAGTCCTCCATTAATGGAGTTACCTGCATTTACTCTTCTTTCAATATCTCTGTCAGCCTTCCCATCTCTCGTAAACATGCTTCCTAAATACACAAATTCATCCACTTGCTCCAAGTATTCCTCATTCACAACTATATTGCACACTATTTTCGTACTCTCTCTTACTTACATTCATCATTAACTCATTCTTCACGCATACTTCGTTCATCCTAGTTTGATCTTACTGGGGTACCCCGTTCTAAGGTCACATTGTACATGGTTATTGTGATCTTACTTGGGGTACCCCGTTCTAAGGTCCCATTGTACAGGTTATTGTGATCTTACTGTGGTACCCCCGTTCTAAGGTCACATTGTACATGGTTATTGTGATCTTACTGGGGTACCCCGTTCTAAGGTCACATTGTACATGGTTATTGTGATCTTACTTGGGGTACCCCGTTCTAAGGTCCCATTGTACAGGTTATTGTGATCTTACTGTGGTACCCCGTTCTAAGGTCACATTGTACATGGTTATTGTGATCTTACTGGGGTACCCCGTTCTAAGGTCACATTGTACATGGTTATTGTGATCTTACTGGGGTACCCCGTTCTAAGGTCCCATTGTACAGGTTATTGTGATCTTACTGTGGTACCCCTTTCTAAGGTCCCATTGTACATGGTTATTGTGATCTTACTGGGGTACCCCGTTCTAAGGTCCCATTGTACAGGTTATTATGATCTTACTGTGGTACCCCTTTCTAAGGTCCCATTGTATAGGTTATTGTGATCTTACTGTGGTACCCTGTTCTAAGGTCACATTGTACATGGTTATTGTGATCTTACTGGGGTACCCCGTTCTAAGGTCCCATTGTACAGGTTATTGTGATCTTACTGGGGTACCCCGTTCTAAGGTCCCATTGTACAGGTTATTGTGATCTTACTGGGGTACCCCGTTCTAAGGTCCCATTGTACATTGTTATTGTGATCTTACTGGGGTACCCCGTTCTAAGGTCCCATTGTACAGGTTATTGTGATCTTACTGGGGTACCCCGTTCTAAGGTCCCATTGTACATTGTTATTGTGATCTTACTGGGGTACCCCGTTCTAAGGTCCCATTGTACAGGTTATTGTGATCTTACTGGGGTACCCCGTTCTAAGGTCCCATTGTACATTGTTATTGTGATCTTACTGGGGTACCCCGTTCTAAGGTCCCATTGTACAGGTTATTGTGATCTTACTGGGGTACCCCGTTCTAAGGTCCCATTGTACATTGTTATTGTGATCTTACTGGGGTACCCCGTTCTAAGGTCCCATTGTACAGGTTATTGTGATCTTACTGGGGTACCCCGTTCTAAGGTCCCATTGTACATTGTTATTGTGATCTTACTGGGGTACCCCGTTCTAAGGTCCCATTGTACATTGTTTTTGTGATCTTACTGGGGTACCCCGTTCTAAGGTCCCATTGTACATTGTTATTGTGATCTTACTGGGGTACCCCGTTCTAAGGTCCCATTGTACATTGTTATTGTGATCTTACTGGGGTACCCCGTTCTAAGGTCCCATTGTACATTGTTATTGTGATCTTACTGGGGTACCCCGTTCTAAGGTCCCATTGTACATTGTTATTGTGATCTTACTGGGGTACCCCGTTCTAAGGTCCCATTGTACATTGTTATTGTGATCTTACTGGGGTACCCCTTTCTAAGGTCCCATTGTACAGGTTATTGTGATCTTACTGTGGTACCCTGTTCTAAGGTCACATTGTACATGGTTATTGTGATCTTACTGGGGTACCCCGTTCTAAGGTCCCATTGTACAGGTTATTGTGATCTTACTGTGGTACCCCTTTCTAAGGTCCCATTGTACAGGTTATTGTGATCTTACTGGGGTACCCCGTTCTAAGGTCCCATTGTACATTGTTATTGTGATCTTACTGGGGTACCCCGTTCTAAGGTCCCATTGTACAGGTTATTGTGATCTTACTGGGGTACCCCGTTCTAAGGTCCCATTGTACATTGTTATTGTGATCTTACTGGGGTACCCCGTTCTAAGGTCCCATTGTACATTGTTATTGTGATCTTACTGGGGTACCCCCTTCTAAGGTCCCATTGTACAGGTTATTGTGATCTTACTGGGGTACCCCGTTCTAAGGTCCCATTGTACATTGTTTTTGTGATCTTACTGGGGTACCCCGTTCTAAGGTCCCATTGTACATTGTTATTGTGATCTTACTGGGGTACCCCGTTCTAAGGTCCCATTGTACATTGTTATTGTGATCTTACCGGGGTACCCCGTTCTAAGGTCCCATTGTACATTGTTATTGTGATCTTACTGGGGTACCCCGTTCTAAGGTCCCATTGTACAGGTTATTGTGATCTTACTGGGGTACCCCGTTCTAAGGTCCCATTGTACAGGTTATTGTGATCTTACTGGGGTACCCCGTTCTAAGGTCCCATTGTACATTGTTATTGTGATCTTACTGGGGTACCCCGTTCTAAGGTCCCATTGTACATTGTTATTGTGATCTTACTGGGGTACCCCGTTCTAAGGTCCCATTGTACATTGTTATTGTGATCTTACTGGGGTACCCCGTTCTAAGGTCCCATTGTACATTGTTATTGTGATCTTACTGGGGTACCCCGTTCTAAGGTCCCATTGTACATTGTTATTGTGATCTTACTGGGGTACCCCTTTCTAAGGTCCCATTGTACAGGTTATTGTGATCTTACTGTGGTACCCTGTTCTAAGGTCACATTGTACATGGTTATTGTGATCTTACTGGGGTACCCCGTTCTAAGGTCCCATTGTACAGGTTATTGTGATCTTACTGTGGTACCCCTTTCTAAGGTCCCATTGTACAGGTTATTGTGATCTTACTGGGGTACCCCGTTCTAAGGTCCCATTGTACATTGTTATTGTGATCTTACTGGGGTACCCCGTTCTAAGGTCCCATTGTACAGGTTATTGTGATCTTACTGGGGTACCCCGTTCTAAGGTCCCATTGTACATTGTTATTGTGATCTTACTGGGGTACCCCGTTCTAAGGTCCCATTGTACATTGTTATTGTGATCTTACTGGGGTACCCCCTTCTAAGGTCCCATTGTACAGGTTATTGTGATCTTACTGGGGTACCCCGTTCTAAGGTCCCATTGTACATTGTTTTTGTGATCTTACTGGGGTACCCCGTTCTAAGGTCCCATTGTACATTGTTATTGTGATCTTACTGGGGTACCCCGTTCTAAGGTCCCATTGTACATTGTTATTGTGATCTTACTGGGGTACCCCGTTCTAAGGTCCCATTGTACATTGTTATTGTGATCTTACTGGGGTACCCCGTTCTAAGGTCCCATTGTACAGGTTATTGTGATCTTACTGGGGTACCCCGTTCTAAGGTCCCATTGTACAGGTTATTGTGATCTTACTGGGGTACCCCGTTCTAAGGTCCCATTGTACATTGTTATTGTGATCTTACTGGGGTACCCCGTTCTAAGGTCCCATTGTACATTGTTATTGTGATCTTACTGGGGTACCCCGTTCTAAGGTCCCATTGTACATTGTTATTGTGATCTTACTGGGGTACCCCGTTCTAAGGTCCCATTGTACATTGTTATTGTGATCTTACTGGGGTACCCCGTTCTAAGGTCCCATTGTACATTGTTATTGTGATCTTACTGGGGTACCCCGTTCTAAGGTCCCATTGTACATTGTTATTGTGATCTTACTGGGGTACCCCGTTCTAAGGTCCCATTGTACATTGTTATTGTGATCTTACTGGGGTACCCCGTTCTAAGGTCCCATTGTACATTGTTATTGTGATCTTACTGGGGTACCCCGTTCTAAGGTCCCATTGTACATTGTTATTGTGATCTTACTGGGGTACCCCGTTCTAAGGTCCCATTGTACATTGTTATTGTGATCTTACTGGGGTACCCCGTTCTAAGGTCCCATTGTAAAGGTTATTGTGATCTTACTGGGGTACCCCGTTCTAAGGTCCCATTGTACAGGTTATTGTGATCTTACTGGGGTACCCCGTTCTAAGGTCCCATTGTACATTGTTATTGTGATCTTACTGGGGTACCCCGTTCTAAGGTCCCATTGTACAGGTTATTGTGATCTTACTGGGGTACCCCGTTCTAAGGTCCCATTGTACAGGTTATTGTGATCTTACTGGGGTACCCCGTTCTAAGGTCCCATTGTACAGGTTATTGTGATCTTACTGGGGTACCCCGTTCTAAGGTCCCATTGTACATTGTTATTGTGATCTTACTGGGGTACCCCGTTCTAAGGTCCCATTGTACAGGTTATTGTGATCTTACTGGGGTACCCCGTTCTAAGGTCCCATTGTACATTGTTATTGTGATCTTACTGGGGTACCCCGTTCTAAGGTCCCATTGTACAGGTTATTTGTGTGAATTATAAATTTGGTGAAGTTTTTTAGTATGTTAATTTTTGTTTTTTACCTCACTTTTTTGTTGTTTCATATAAAAATAAATTATTATAAAGTTTCATAAATTAAATGGCAGGCGAAACCGTCGGTTTCATAGAGGGGCGTATTTTAATTCTTCTATAGTAATGTATATTATCTCCATATATAGTTAGCAATAACATAGATCATTGTAGAAATGTATTTTAAAATGGCGCTATACAAATCATCCAAATATTATTTAATATAAAGTGTAGTCTCTTTCTAAGACCGTTTAGGTCATATTTCTCACTATGACAGTAAGGAAGACAACGATTTTTCTGAGACCACATGAGCGTTTAGGAAAAGCAAAAAAATTGACTCAACGGTAAACAGCTGTTTGTTCGCAAAACTGAACAAATTAGTCTGACGGGTTAATGTAGTTTATTGATTGATGCACTGATTTAAACAAATGTTTTTAATCTGAATACCGCACAAGAGTCCTAACTGCACCCAACCTTCTGGAGCCAGTGAGACTATACTATTCACATCTGGTCACAAAACACGGCTAAAGCCATTTCAAGCAACGTTTCAATTCTGAATGGTGGTCTTACACCAGGGCGATACTGAGTGTATCTTCCACTCTGGAAAGCGCCGCAAGTATAATATATATTATTTTAAATGAATAAATTGTGAAATAATACAAATTCATCGAATAAAATTAACTTGCGCACGCCGGGATTTGAACCCGCGACCTACAGATTGGTAGTCTTGACGCTCACCCCTCGGCCACGGAGGAGAATACCATTATAGCGGACTAATGTCTAACTTTGATGATGATTTGCTATAGAAAGAGGTTGAGTGCGATCGCGCTACTCTATATGAAGGCTCATCTATTGTTGTCTCACTCTACACTACCAAGCTTATACCAAGCCCATATCGAAAAATTCAAAAAAAAATTTTAAAACACATAAATTATAAACTAAACTTACACTTCTCAAATTATCCCGAATCCATTAAATTTCATAATTTTAACTCCCTCCAAACACGACATCTAATTTTTGATCAAATCTTATTGTTTAAAATCCTAAATAATGGTCTGGACTCACCAGAACTTACCAATTTAATAAATCTTCATATTCCGTCTAGATCAACCCGACAATCTGATTTATTTTATCTACCCTCGTGTAGAACAAACATTCGAAAAAATTCCTCAATTCCTCGTATATGTGCACAATATAATACAAATTTTTAGAGCATTGACATTTTTGATAATAACCTAAAGAAATATCGATAGGAAGTAATGCGTACGATCGATTATTAATATGAGTATGGAATGTCTCGGGAGCATCTCCTTTCCTCTTCCTCCCCCCTTCCTTTAACACCAAATTAATTTTAAGATACTAAAACTTCATTTCCAATGAACTTTAGCATAAGAAACTCCTGTGGCTTGACTTCAGTTAACTTGTATATTTATATCTATCATTGTATATTATGTAAAAGCTGTTTGTTTCTTACAAATAAATAAATAAAACAACTTAACTTCTTTCTAACCTCACATTGATTAACTAACATTATTCTATTGTTGTATGCAGCATTACTTTACAAAGGTATATTTTTACCTGTTTGCTCATAGTCTGAGACAGTTTCTGCTGCTGGATGACCTTCTTCAGTCTGTCCACGAAGGTGGCCTGGTTGTTGGGAATGAATCCGAGGTACGCCTTCTTCTCAGCCGTGTACAGCAAGATGAGCACTTTAATATCGCACGACGCTGGCGAAACAGGGGTAAAGTGGACGCATCCAGCCTAGAAAACAACAAAACAAAAAAATCAACCCCAAAAACAATAATTTTTTTTACTATAATACATGAATTTTAAAATGTCGTTTAAAACTTGAGGCGATGCACTACGTCGTGTAATATTTTGAATCGAGCCGCTATCAATAACACTCCTTACATAGACGGCGATAAGGCTTAAATTCCCGCTTAACACCATTCACCTGTTTTGATTTATGCAAGAAAAAAACATGGCCTTTTATTTTATTTTGTGGATGTTCAGGCATAAATATTTAAATTTTTTTCCATCATTTTATAAATAACTTAATTTGCCACATTATACAATAAAACCACAACCGAAAATGGGTTCGTAAGTAGGATATTTTGAACTTTAAAGCAGTTTTTATAGTTTTTTTATTCATATACATTATTTTTTTCTGGGCTAGAAACTTTTCTAGGCGACCAAATTTTCAAACCAAAAACACATCATTTTGCATTACTACGTAGTGCATCGCCTTAAAAAAAAAATAATAAAAACTTTTGTTTAACTGAGGATTGAACCTTTCTACCCAGAAACTGGAGTCGACAACTCCACTGACCTCGCCAAATGCCAATCGGGTGGGACAGACATTTATTTAGTATATTAACAGCTGTAATGTTATCTGATTTCAGAGAAACGCATATGTCGGCGTGTGTGTACATGATTGCCACCAAAAGTTGATAGAATATAGAATGCATTGTCATCGACAACGAGAGTATCTGACGATTGGATGTCGGTAAGTGGGTTAATTTCCTCTTCCAAGATTTGCATTCGTTCGTTACCGAAAACAAAAGTTAAATTAAATTTATGAAAACAATCTGAAGCAGCTGCTTTGAGACAAACAAGAACGTTCCGCCAGAGACTCGATTCTTTTGCTAATTTGATAGACGAACACTTCGTCGAGAATTTTAGGCTTAACAAAGCCTTAGTACATCAGCTGGTAGTCATTGTCTCTCCGTTCATAATACCCCCAGCCCGTTCTTCAGCTTTAGACTACGAAACTAAGGTGAATAAAAAAATGAAGCGGTGACGTTTTATTTGACATTTCAAATTATCACCATAAAAACGTGAAAAACATCAGATAATATTCACAGAGCAGTCAATATAATCAACAACAAAGTTCGTCGAGACCACGGGTAATTTTTCATTTTTAGATTTTTAAAATTTTTTTTATATTAACTCCACACAGGAGGCCCTGAAGAAAATAATTTCCCTCAGGGCCTATGTCATCTTTGGGGATGCTGTGTGGAGGGTCTTTTTGTGGAGAGGAAGGAGTGAACATGGGTCTTGAAGAGTCCCATGTTGTAGGAGGGAGGAAACACAGAGGCCACAGCCGAGCTGTTGAACTTAAGAACGAATCGTAGAAGCGACCCGTTCTCATGTGACAAATGTCAACCGGGTACAAATGTCCGGCGCGCGTTTGGCGTGTATCCCGACTACGCACCGGTGCCGAAGGGATCAATGACGCTAGTTCCTCAAAGCATCTTTCATTGTAATACCGATAGAACAAGGACAGCATACCTACCTGACGCCTGTGCTCTAAAGATTGCAGTCCGTTTGTTAAGATTGGGGAATCTATCAAACGGACCGCCCGTTTTTGCACAGAGTCAAGGGTTTTTTTCAGGTATTTAGGGGCTCCGGACCAGAGATGGCTGCCAAATTAGATGGCGAATAATGAATAACTCTTGACCGCTATTGGAGAATTGAACACCAGGTTAATATATTCATTCCGTCAGGGCTAAGGAGGGATCCACAATAGGCAATAAACTGTCGAAACGTTTCTCGCCAAGGAGAAGCAGAGGAAGTTCCACCGATGTGTTGGACAGATCAAATAATACAACAGGCGTCGGGAACGTCAGTTTCCTTGGCTCTCCGTGCAGCGCAGGACCGTGACGAGTTAGGAGCCTGATTCATCAGGTAAAGAAGATGTAAGGACTGGCTGGCTTTACTCACATATCCTCCAACCATGACCTTGGTGAGACTCTCCAGGGCTTCATTCTGCTGCGGGTGGAACAGCACCGACTTTGAGTCCTTCAGGTAATGGCCGCCGATGTTGCCTATCAGCGGCTTGGGCATCAGCTGCATTATCAGCTTGGAGGGCCACGAGTCTGCTTTGCTGTCAACATACCAGGGATATTGTTAGAGGAATTTACCATTTAGAAATACTGGCTATACTGAAAACCATTATCATCAAAACCAGCAAACAATAGTAAAATATCGGTCGGATTGGAAAATAGTTTTCCTAGAGGCGTGTCATCTTTGGAGATGCTGCGTGGAGGGTCCCTTTTAAGGAAAGAAAGGAGAGGAAGTTTTGGGAAAGAAAAATATATGAGTGGTGGGGAGCTAAGTCACCAGACATGGTGAATTGGGGTGACCTATGGCAGTATTGGTTCCCGGGGCGGTGGAACCCATGCCCACCTCCCAATTGTATAACTAGCTGAAGTTCCTGACGTTGCACGGGCTCTCCTTTCAAAATCATATTTAGACAGAAATTTTCTTTTTATTTTGAACGTCAGTGTGCAAAACTTCATCGAGAAGTATCAACATTCTGCTTTAAGTGTGGGAAAAGGAGATAAGGGTGGTTCTTCGAAATCTCATATAGACAGTGAAATTCCTCTTATTTTAAAGGTCAAGTGTGCAAAATTGCATCAATCTCGGAATAAAACTGCAGATTCATATAAAAATCAAATCCACGCTGCCCGCCACAGACACTCTTCTGCTCTGACTTTTAACAGGTTAAATTGATAAATAATGAACCATCACGCCATTTACTGCAGGGCTAAGCAGAGAGGACAGATCGCCAAACAGCTCGGTCTTGGCACACACTCCTTGCCTCATTCACATTCATACATCGTCTCATACATACTCTGACTCTTGAAATGGCGTGACTCAAGTTTCCGGTTAACTTGATGTCTTCCTCGGGTGTCCCTGACTTCTTCTACAATTCACATTCGCTTCATATATTCTCCTTACACTCCATTCTTCGTTCATTCGCTCTCTGCATGCCCAAACCATTTAAGTGTCTCTTTCTAATTAAGCTTACTTCAGCCTTACATTATTTGCAGATCTCCACATATACACATGGTTTAACCATACATACGCCTCAGGGATCTTATTTCTACAGCACTCAGTCTACTTTCATCCTTCCTCTGCCACTTCCATGCCTTACCGCCGGCACATCAGGGTGGGTACCAGCACTAGCTGCTAGCTTCGCATCTTTGGACATTTTTTTGTTAGCGCCAACCCTTGTTCACTTCTCCATTAATGGAGTTGCTGCATTTACCCTTCTTTCAATATCTCATTTTAGCCTTTCCATCTCTCATAAAAATACTTCCCAAATACTCAAACTCATCCACCTGCTCCAAGTATTCATCATTCACAACTATATTGCACACTGTTTTCGTACTCCCTCTTTCAAACACCATAACTTTAGACTCAATGGGCAATAATTTATCCTGCTCGTTTTACCAGCATCATACCTTCCACATGACCTTGGCTATCTTTGTGTGACTGGATACTCACAGTTCGGGCTCCCCGTCTCTGCAGCTGGCGGACACCTGGCAGGGCACATGTCTGGTCGTCTTGCTCTGGTCTGAGGGGCTCTTGCCCTTCTCTATCCACTCCAGCACGCCCTGCCAGATGAAGGCCCGGGGGGCGTTGCCTCCGCCCGCTCCTACAGCGCCCCCAACGGCTCCTGCCACTGCTCCCACACCCGCCACAGGCCCCGAGCTTGGACCCTGCTGCGTGATACCTGCAACCAGAGAAATACCTACTTATTCGAGTACTATGTGTCCAAAACAGGCAGTCAATAAATGTCTATTAAGTCATAGCATAAATTATGACAAGATTTGCTGTTATATAAAAAAAAAATTAACATACACATTTCTTGACTTTTGCGGTCATAAGTTTTACAAATCTTTCACGTTTCTGTCATTTACAAGATGTGTCTCTTTCAAGACCCTGCATTATTGGTTCTTTTCCTTAAAATGAGTTTGTGGTGTAAATATAAAATAATAAAAGTGTAACCTTGTTGTTGCTGGCCTGGTTGCTGTCCAGGTTGCTGCTGTTGCTGTCCTGGTCCTCCTTGCTGTTGCTGTTGACCTGGCCCTCCTTGTTGCTGTTGTTGTTGTTGTTGTTGTTGCTGCTGCTGCTGTTGTTGTTGCTGCTGTTGTTGTTGCTGTTGCTGCTGTTGTTGTTGCTGTTGCTGCTGCTGTTGTTGCTGCTGCTGCTGTTGCTGTTGTTGTTGTTGAGCTCCGAGTAGTTGCTGCATTCTAAGCTGCTGGGCATGCTGTTGAGGTGCCATACCTGAGAAAATAATACATTTATTCATTTACAAAAAGATTGTTTGATTATCCAGATTTAGTCATAAATTTTTGTTTTTAGTCAATATCTGTTTTTACATTCTCCGTTGTCCTCATTTACCTTTTGCTCTTATTTTGTGGAGTCACTTTTTCTCTTTGTTTCACCTGTTGTCCCAAAATTTCCATCCAACGATATTTTGATGATATCTGACCAATTCCCATGCAATGGACGGAAGTTGCTGACGTAGCTCTGAACACTTGGAGGCTCTTCGTGGATGGTATATGTCTCCGACTCGAATAGGACAAGGGGAAGAGTTGAAGGAAATGGTCTTACCGTCCATCCGCTGCTGCTGGTGCATGAGGTGCTGCATGGGCGGCTGCGGGGGCGAGGACAGCTGCGAGAGCAGAGCGCTGGTCTGTCCAGGCCCCGTGGGGCCCCCTTGTCCTGGCCCGGGGAAGCCCGTGGCTCCCCGCCCCGCTCCGGGAGCCCCAATCCATCGAGGGGGACCACCTCTGACTCCTGCCTGTCACAGATCAATATAAAAATAATTTACTTGACAAGTATAATGGCAAAAAAATTGAAAAAATCGATATATTATTAGTGCATAAATTACGAAAACAATAATGGACACAACAAATTAGAAAATAGGGGTCCAATGGGTAATCCTTGCAGTATTACTGAGGTTGATGTCATTTTGTATCACTGGCATACAGAGCTCCGGGCCAAAAAGGCACCTTTCTCTTTCATCATGAGTTTAAATTGGTTGTTGGAAAATTATTTTTGGTTTTTTTTTTTTGTGAAAATTTTTTTGCAATTGGGGGGTAATTTACGTAAGATTTGTTTAGGTTTTTTAAATTAGAGTTTTGGCATTTGCGTCGTACTGGGCAAGACAATTAATGGATAGGTTAGTATGGGTTGGAATGCCCATAAAAGGATTCCGCGAGACTTATGATGTGGTCTTTGAGGAGGGGGACTTCGGAGTCACGGTGGAGCTGGGAGACCCTCATCCACTTGGGGAGGTTAATGTAGAAAAGTTACACACATCAAATATTCAAGTTTAGTCCATGTCTATGATCTGCAGATCCATGAAAGAGAATTTGTCTCATAATGAAAGCAAAAAAAAGGCAGACACATTAGAGATGAACATCAACAGGATAGAAAAAAGATTCAAAAAGAAAACACTAACAATGCATACAACATATTCACTGTTTAAAAATAAATAACAAAAGTGGTCCCAGATGAGAGCCTTGTGGCATCACAAATAATATTTTACTTGAAGTGCACTGAGATAATGATTTTTAACCTTGTTCAGTGTCATGTTCTTAAGAATTACTCCTGTCATAAAACCATTCATTATTTAAAATTAATAACAAAAGGGGTCCTAGGTGAGTGCCTTTTAGTATTCCTCATATTCTCAGTAAAGGTACAGGAAGGAGTGAGACCTACCTGATGCTGCGGAGTGGGATGGTAGCCTGGGGGGGGTCCCTGGGAGAATTGTTGGGGACCGGGGGCCATGTGGCCACCCATACCGCCGCGTCCCATCACCATGCCCATGCCTGGAATGGGAACACATAAGTAATAGCGGAGACAAATCTTACGCAATAAATTTTCCAGAGTTATGACAATGTTGAAAAAAACCTCCTACCATCAGTACTTGACCAGTATAAGCGGAAGATATTGCTTATGCAATAATGTAAGACTTAGAAAGCAGAGGAATTGAACCTAGATGCTGCAGTGGGAACCAGATGCATTAGTCCACTCAACTACTAACCGATGAACAAAGGATTTGGACGTCATCACTATCATTGAATAACATCATCATCACGGGTCTTATACCCCATCGTCGGATTTGACACAACCATGTCTTGGTAAATACTCTGTACTTCATTCATATTCATACATTGTCTCATACAGGTGGGAGCAAAAGTAATCACCCGATGTTCTTTTGCTGTAATTTTTTTTTTTATGATAAACTTTGGTACCGCTTGTGAAATTTGTTCAATTGTTTGTAAACCGATTCATGTCTTGTCGATTTGTATTTTGCGTTTTTTTACTTCACAAATGTCAAAACCGAATTGACATTTGGCGCAATTTGCAAAAGTTATAGCGATTTCCAATAGGGTGAGTACTTTTGCCCTACCCTGTACATCTTCTGTTATTTTGACTTTTGACATGGTCCAACTCAAGAATTTGATTTACTTAATCGTGTAGAAAATACACGGGATAGTCTGAAATCTTAACAAATAACTTCCAATTTTTAAAACAAAACTTAAAAATAATTAATTTTTTCTTAAAAATAATTTATAGGTAGCTACATTACCGAAATTAGTATTTTTGATAATTTGTTTACTTTGGGGTGACTGTCCCGGTCGGAACTGCATCCCCGGTCCCTGTCCAATTGGCATCATTCCCCCCGGTCCCATCTGTCCGGGCCCCATCTGTCCCGGCCCCATCTGTCCGGGGCCCATCTGTCCTGGCCCCATCTGCCCCGGTCCCATCTGCCCCGGCCCGCCCATCTGACCGCCGGGCCCCATCTGGCCGGGCCCCATCTGCCCGCCGGCACCTACGCCACCCATTTGACTCAGTTGACCCTGGTTAACGGCCATCTGGTTGGGCACCATCTGGCCCTGTTGGTTTGTTTGGTTAATCATCTGGTTAGAGTTGACACCCATTTGGTTCGGATTTGTCATCTGTAAGAAATAAAATCAAAAGTAATTAGCAAAAGGGTTCTCCAAGTTTGAGCTTTTACACTAGCGAACTAAGGACAAGGTACACACAAGGCGTCATGAACAAACTCCGAGCACAGATGTTCAGAGGAAAGGGTGCATGGGTTCGCTGCTTTCATGCGCCACAGGAGATCGGACAACGCTCTTGTCCAGGCTGTCTCCCAGTGGTAAGGCTCGCCCCTACACCATAGATGGAGAATTTCACCACCGTAGTACATGTGCTAAATATGTATGCAATTCATAGACATATGAATATTAGTAGACCTGCCCTAAGTGATTAAAAGCGTATTATCCCCACTCCCCATACCGGTTCCATTGAGCCGGCTGGGCTCGCGTACGGCCTCAAGTGATATTTGAAAACGTGACGTCATCATTCTTGTGCGAACTATGGTCGAGGCATCATCGGTTCATTTTACGAAATAACACGGCAAAATGTTTACTTGTACTATGAAAACTGGTAAAAATAGATGCGAAAAAAGAGAATAAACCCAATTGTCGTATTACATTCCATATATAAGCATTATTTTATTTTATTTTAAGCATATTCACATCGTATAATATGAATCAGTTGTTACTATCACATCGAGAAACGTCTGGACGCGAAACACAAAGCTGGTTGGTTGCTGGGAAGTAAATTATGAACATTTATAAAAGTGTCTTAACTAAATACTCTGAAACTAACTACGACTCTGAATATAGAAGCTGCCTTACTTTGCCGAATTTGGACTTCGCAAATTTGTTCATAACGTGGCGAGTAATTTGCGCTCCCATGTAAAAATGTCTATTCATTCAAAGCAGATTTTACTTTTAAGAAGTAAATGGTGATATTATAATGCGAGATGCCTATTTACTGTCAGATTGATTTATTGACGAATCACAGTCATCTTCACTCCCTTCGTTCTTCAACAGTTGATTTTACCCCTGGCCTTTATCTTCTCGTCTATTAATTCCTATGTCTGTGATGCAATTTTATTTTATTTTCAATTTAATATCATGTAATTTATTTAGAGGTATGCTTTTATATGGCAGACAGAGTATTGCACTCACTGCTCTGTTCAACTGAAAAAACAAACATTATTATTAATAAATTTGAAGTAATTCGTCATTCCGAGAAGATATCTCCACTAGATATGTATTGAAATGTATGAATTATAATCTGCAGGTAGCTTTTTGAAGGGCTTCACCCAATTTAGTAAAATTCTCTGATACTAGAGTTTTACCTCTTTGTATATACAACAGCAATTATAGATTGTGTCCAAAATTTTACTTATCACATAGGTACCTATTCATTTTTCTATCCAACTAAAAACCATTTGTAAATGGTTTGAGATCTCTCAAATTTCATTTTAGTTCATTGGCACGGTCAAATTTTCGAATTTTTTAATAGCTAAAATGAACCTTTTCAAAAAAAGCCAGTTTCAATGGAAAAATTATATCGGGCGATCCAGTGGCAGCAAAGTTACCAGGACAAAAAACCGTGACAGGAATATCGTCGTACATAGAGTTGGGTTCATAAGTTAGATTTTTTTCTTTTCAATTTTTATTTTTGACTATGGAAAACGTTATGTTTGGTTAGATTTTTATCGTTGCTTTGAAATTTTGCTGAAAAATGATCGGAAAATTGTAGGAGAATTTCCAAGTTTGGTAGAAATAAAATTGACATTTCTCATCATGCTGTTTAAAACCTTCAACAGTTATTTTTTTAAATAACAGAGGGCGCCACTTTCGTCTACAACAATCAAAACTGTACAGGCATTCAGATACTACTACTATCAGATAATTCAAAAGAATATTCCTCGGTGAAGACGTTAAATAAAATTCAATTTGACGGTCACAAATTAAAAACTTAACCCCCTAGAGCGAATTTCTTTCAGGCTGTATGATTTTGTATAACGGTGAGATTTAAGATTTAAACAGCGTTAGAAAGACAGAACACCACGCTTTCGGTTTTTTTTTTTTATTTTTTTTATTAATATCAATAGCAAAATTTGTACATTATGTAGGTTTAAAGTATAATATAAGTATATTTTTTGTATTTTTTTCACAGTCCTCCTCACTAGGGTTTCCTGTTCTGAGGCGGCCTGTAGTTTTTCTTAAATTTTTGTATTTAGTTTTGAATTGTCTTTACATTGTCTTCATAATGTTTGTAAGTTGATTATTACTTTGATCTCTAAGCCATGTTTTGACTTTTGTTTTAACCACTCGGAACATTAGAACGTCAAAAGACGTAAATATGATAATAGCGGTCAAGACATTAGTACGTCTTTTCACGTAAACGCGCGAGATTTTACAAAAATCGATTTATTTCCATCACTAGTATACGGATTGCCATGATTTAAAAAACAGAGTATCGATAATGAATAACGCTACGCGTCTGCATTCAAGAATATCTATGGAATGTCGAGGTGCATTATCTGAGTCGATTGAATCTGTCATCTTGTTCGTTCATAATTTATGGCGTTTTTGAATAATTTATTAAAAATATTTTAGTTTGGACAGTTAATATTTTGAGGTGACTAATAGTTTTTAATTATATTTCTTCAATATATAAAGTGTTATTTCTTTATGATACTCAGAAAAAAGTACATTTTTCACAGCTTTGAAATAATGGTCAGCGATTTTTACATATTTTTGACGTTTTCAGAAAATGTATATTTAGAAACGCAAATATTTACGTATAACAAAACAATACGATAGTGAATTTCATAATCTTTCCAAAACATTTTTTAGAATGAGGCTACGTTTCCCAAAACGTGAGTTATGAAGCTTTTAACAAAACTCGTGAATAACACAAAAATTTTCGCGTTTTGACAGTTCGCAAAGGAACACAAAGTAAATTAAAGTCCTTTTCTGAGAGGTTAAATATACTCATTTCGTTTATTTTTTTGGTTTCATTTGGTAGAGCATTGAACAATTTTATAGCATGGAATTTATTATTTCTCTGTCCAAAGGATGTGTTCAAACTGGGAGTAATCAGGATATTTTCGCTTTTTGCCCTGGTTGTGTATTTATGTTGGGCAGTGGAGTATTCGGATATGTTTTTTTTCAGTTGAAATAAAATATTTTTTGAATATAGTTTCTGTACATTGTAAACATTGAAGTTTTTGAATATTTCTTCTGTCGGAGTTCTAAGCGGAACTTTCAGTATAGTCTTTAATACTCCTTTTTGTGCTATATTGAGCCGCTCTGTGTGAGTGCTCAAGGCAGACCCCCATCCAGTTATTCCGTACTCTATTTGTGATTGACACAAAGCATAGTATACTTTTTTAATATCGTTTATATTGAGGATATTGCGAATGTTTCTAAAGAAGTATATGTACCTGGTTAGTTTTTTTGTAATTACATCTATATGTGAGTTCCAACGGAGATTATCATCAATTTCAATTCCAAGATATTTGATGCTTTTGGAGTGTGCTATAGTGGGACAGAGGCATGATAAGCCTTGATTTTTTTGATAAATTCCTTGGCATGAATGTAATTTGAGATTAAGGTCCTCTGACGGCTGCCCTCTGGCTGTTTTAGAAAATGTCAGATATTTTGTTTTATTGACATTAAGCGTCAGGGAGTTTCTTTTAAGCCAGTTTTGCAGGAGACCAAGTCCGTGTTCAGCTTCTTTGTAGGTATTTATCCAATCTTTTTCTTTAAATAAAATTACTGTGTCATCAGCAAAACTAATGATTTTTCCTCTTGTTTCTAGGTTACAGATATCATTAATGTATATTAAAAATAATATCGGACCTAGTACGCTTCCTTGTGGTACTCCATGGTTGATTAGGAGAGGTTTGCTTTTTCTCTTGTTAATTTGGACGCTCTGTGTACGCTCCGTCATATAGCATTTTAGTAAGTTTAGTGTTGTACATGACATACCAATTTTTGAAAGTTTTGAAAAAAGTATTTTGTGATCTATTGTGTCAAAAGCCTTTTGTAAGTCTATGAAGATTGCCAAAGTTTTTTCTCCACTGTCTAAACTTTTAGTGATCATATCGGTAATTTTTTCTATGGCGTCACTAGTACTTAAGTTCTCCCTAAATCCATACTGAGTTTTTGATAATTTTTTATTGTCTTCTAAGTAGGATTCTTTCCAATATTTTTGAAAATGCATTTAGTAGGCTTATTGGTCGGTAATTGTTTATGTCATTTTTACATCCTTGTTTAAATATTGGTATAACAATCGCTTTTTTGAGGGCTGTAGGGAATATGCTATTCATTATAGACATGTTGACTAAGTATGTAAGTGGTTCGATAAGTTCTTTACAGAGATATTTTATTGCGTTGGTTGAGATTGTGTCCTCCCCCGAAGAAATATTTGATTTTAAAGAAGAAATTGTGTTTTTGATATCGTCAGCTGTAATTTGTTTAAAATTGAGCTGATTTCCTTGCTCAGGTGGTTCATTTATTTGTACATCTTCATTACATTTTGTAACTTGCTTTGCTAGATTTGATCCTATATTTATGAAAAAATTATTGACGTATTCAAGTATTTGGTCAGGATTATCAGCGTATGTCCTGGGAACATTGTTTATATTCAGCACGTCAATTGATGTAACGTTGGCAGATTTAGAACTGGTTATTTCATTTATTATTTGCCACATTTTCCTGGGATTTTGTTTACAATCTACAATTTTTTTCTTATAGTAGGTTTCTTTTGTACACATAATAACTTTTTTGCAAATGTTTCTGTATCTTTTGTAGTAACTCGTCTCTTTTTCTTATGCAGTTTATAACATTCTGTGTAATCCATGGTTTAATATGTACATTTTTGTGTGAGATTTTCTTAGTAATTTTTGTGGTATTAGATAGTATATTATTCTGAAGAAGTTCTATGAAATAATTCCATGCATCATTTGTATTGTTCATACTTTGCAGTTTTTTCCAATCGGTACATTGTAGATTATGTTTAATGATATTCCAGTTGATTTCTGTTTTTTCTGTTGTTAATGGTTTTTTCTTCATTTTATTTGACTTGTTTATTTTTATTGAAAGCATAGTTGTATAATGATCGGTTATAGTTGAATTAAATACAACAGTTTGAGTAATGTCTTTTGTTTTACTCATTATATGGTCTATGCAACTTTCACTGTTGTCCACTTTTCGAGTAGGAACATTTATTAAGCTTTCCAGTCCATGGGATGCTAGCATCTGCAGATATTGAATTCGTTTAGGGTGTCCATTTTCTAAAATATTTATATTTACATCTCCAATAATAAATATGTTTTTCGTTTCTTTAAGAAGGCAGAGTTCCTCGTCTACGGATTTAAGGAATGGGTCGATGTTTCTTGTTGAGGGCGATCGATAGATTGCTAATATAGCTTTTTCTTTACTGATTTTAATTTTTAAACAATTGGCATTTGTGATAATAATTTCTTCAACTTCGGCTTTTATTTCGTTTTTAATGTATATAATTACACCATCGTTTTGTTTTTTGTTATTCAAACTTGAGTAGGTTGTATATCCAGCAATTTCCAATTTCATGTATTTATGATTTATCCAACATTCAGTAAGTATTATTATTTGAAAATTAACTTTTAAATATTTCAATAAAATTTGCAATTCATCAAAATTTTTTCTTATGCTTCTTATGTTTTTGTGTAGTATATTGAAAGAGTTGTTATTTAAATTCGATAGATCATTTGGTTCCGAGGTTAATATAATGTCAGCCATTTTTATATTTTTTTTTTTGTAATCGTTTTTGTGCCCTTTTGTTATATAATATTTTTTATATCATCTACATGTTTTATATAAATTATTTTTTCGGTTGGCATTCTTCGCGTCATTATTTTTCCATCTTTGAACCAAACGTAGGAGTACATTTTTTCATTGGCAGATTTTTTCGTTTTCCAGAGCAGTTCCCTTTGATATGGGCTCAATTCATCTGCAATATAGATTGGTTCGGTGGAGATATCTTTTATAGCTGCATAATTAATATTTTTCCTTTTAGAAAGAAGATTGTCTCTTGTCTTTTTTTCCGCAAATTCCACTAGCAGTTTCGGTGGCGCATTGTTCCTTCTATCATGTGTCCTTTTTATATCAATTATATCATTGTGCTGGATTTCTATTCCTGCCGCCGCCGCAACTCTTTTTACTATCTCCATCTGCTGCTCTCCATTTTTTTGGGGAATGCCCGCTATTTCTAAGAAATTAGACCGAGATTTGTATTCGAGGTCTGAAATTTTTATTTCAAGTTGTTTAATAATGATATTCTTTTCCTGGTGTTCCTTTTTTATGTTTTCAAAATCATTTTCAATTTTTTTATTTTGTATAATTGTTATTTCTAGTTTTTTTATTAGTTCATCGTACTGACTACTCATAAAATCAATGCTTTTTTGAGTGTCCTGGGTTTGTTTTTCAATTTTTGATATAATTTCTTTTTTCATGGATTCAAATTTTTTTTCAATAATCTGTATAATTTTATCAATGTTAAATTTTTCTTCGGTTTCCGTTAACCTCTCGTATTTGCCATTTTCTATTTCTTTTTTTTTTTTTTTTGGTTTATTAATCATATTTTTATTAATGTTGGAACAAAAATGCCCCTAAGTATATATTAATTTATGTAAATTGTCTATGGCGAAATAGTTTTGTATTGTCTATGGTTATTGTATGTTTTCACCAAGTTGATTTTGGGTTACAATGACAATACTCTTTTTGCACTTCAATTTACAAATGATTAATTTCACTGCCACCGTCACAAATACTGCCACTTTGTCTAGCGTATCACTATATATTGTTTTTTTAAGCGGGTTATGTTATTAGGTTGTTTTATTGACACTATATTGATATTATTTACGGTGCTGTCAAAAACGGCTATTGAGTCAAATCATAGACAATTATTATGAAACAATTATTTTGTATACAAACTTATACCATAGACGCTCCCGAAAAATTGTAAATAATTCTGTGTAATGTAAGGGAGAAATTAGTGTACAATGAATTTTCCCACGGGAATGAAATGTTTTTCTGGGGTGAAAAGTAGCCTATGTCACTTTCCAGCCCTCCAACTATCCCTATGCAAAACATCATGTCAATCATTCGCTTCGTTTCATTGTGAAAGAAGGACAAACAAACAAACAAACACACTTTTGCATTTATAATATTAGTTAGGATTATATCTGCCTTTGTCTAATTAAATATTTTTTAGTTTTCGTGTACAGCGGCGGTAATTACATTTTATACTATGAAATCACCAGCAAGCGACTTAAACCTTATATATGTTGCCTTTCAAAATTTCAATATATTTAATTGCATTTGTTGAGTTGTAATACTAAAATCTGAAAGAGTCTTTCGTCTGCTTTCAAAAACAGTATTTTATTTTGAAATACGATAATTGCGAAAATATTTCGGCTTTGCAATAAAATTCAAATATAATGGGGTATTTAAGAATGTTTCTGAAAATTAAAAACTGCTTTGGAAAGTTGATAAAATAATCTTTCGGATTTATAAATAAATAAATATAATTTTTTATATATTAATGGGAACATAATTTTTTTTTTAAATGGCTTACATTACATTTTTTGGAACTAAAATTATTGATAGTGAAAAAATATATTTAAAAAAACACACATTTTATTAGACAAATTTATTACAATTGTCACCTCACTTTTTTGCCATTATTTAATATAATTAATAAATTTAGTTTAATTTTTTTTTGTCAAATTTGGTTCGGAACCTTTGGTTTCACAAAGGTGCACATTTTAATTTTTCTGTGGTTAACTTAATATTTGAATATAAAGCATGGTGTTTTTTCACCAACACCTTTTAGATCATATTTCTCACCACGAGAGTAAGGGAGATACAACAATTTCTATAAGACCATGTGAGTTGTTTCCAAATGCGAACAAATTAGCCTGATAGGTTAAGAGAAATACTTTGCCAAATACAGAGGCTCAATGAGTTAAATAATTATTATGTTATGCATTTAAGTCTTCCTTATCTTGATATTATCTATATACGTACTCATAAATTAAAGAAGAACATAAGAAATGCCTCGTGGACGTGTTTCGTTATCCAATTATTCGTCCAATTGGGCCAATATATATACAATACAACACTGTGTTTTTGAAATTCTAATGGGATGGAGCGCTGGACTTTTGGGCTAAATTTGTTGCCATTCAAACATACCTGTTGCTGCTGCTGCTGCTGTTGTTGTTGTTGCTGCTGCTGCTGTTGTTGCTGCTGTTGTTGTTGTTGCTGTTGTTGTTGTGAGGATATGGACTCTGACATCTGAGTGGTTTGAGGCGAAGGCAAGTTGACCCCCGTGGGAGCCCCTTGCATGGAAGCCACCGGACTGAGAGGTCTCTCCTTCAAACTGTGTGCGACAATAATTTCATTTCATATTTCCCATCGACTACCATTCACCCTGTTATAAAGTTACTCCAAGAAAATTATTTTGTAAGGTTTCCTAACACAGTACTGAAGAGATAACCCAATACGAGCGTGTAGTTGACGTGTCCGCGCGTCCGAAAAACAATTTTTTTTCATACTTCTGGTGAAATTGATCAAATATCAAATTGGACCATTTCCAGGCCTAGGAGTCGATATACTTAATTACGAAGGTCTTATATGTTTGGAAGAGAGTTAGCTAAGAGCTTCACAGAAGTACTCATAGAGGGCAGTGCAAAGAGCTTGCTTGGAAGTCCGCAAGATGGCAGCCAATAGTCAGTAGTCGCGAGGGCAAGATAGGCTGCTTCCAGACAAACTTGGTGTTTGCAGATTTCATTTAGCCAGCTCCTAGTTAGGTCGACCATCGAAGTCACTCTTGTAATACGCGAAGTATTGAATAAATCCCTGATTTAATATAAAGAACTTATTCTCTAAAATCTCCTTCCACAACGAGTTGGAGAACTGTTTGTGGGAACACAACACTTATACAAGCATTATTATCCACTCGAGCTATTTTTGGCATATTATGGCCAGTTTTCAAAAACGTTTTGAGCAATCGCTTGTCATAATGCACCAAATTTATAAAATCTAAAAATATATTCATATACTGAATAATGATAATAATGAAATAATATGGTAAATGTATATATCAACCAATCATTCTAGTGGTTATAATATGTGTTGCGTTTGATAGATTCCCCTGTCTTAACAAACATATTGCAATTTTTAGAGCACAAGCGTTAGTCGGTAGTTCGGTATTCGTCTTGCGTACTCGAGAATTCACAAAATGTGCGCCCAGCATTTATACACGATTGACATTTCTCACATGAGAATGGGATGTTTCTACGACTTGTTCTTGAGTTCAACAGCTCGGCTGTGGAAGGATTTACTGGCCTCTATGTTTCCTCCCTCCTACAACAAGTACACTCCTATATCTCCTCAAAAAGACCCTCCACAAATCCTTGGGACCTAAAAAGTCTTACAATGATCTATTTTTAAATCATTAGGACAATAATGTCATATGAAAGGATCATAGACTAAATAAGACTAGACACGGCATAACCATTGAAAAATAACCCAAACACAATTTTGGTTTGGTTCACATGCACATTTATGAAAAGGCGCACGCATTGTGTCGTAATGCGAAATGGGCACTGTGCATTGCGTTTTACCTTTTGTTGGTCTAGAGTTAAGCTATTTTGCTTGTCAGCTATTTTTGCTGGTAAAATTCCTGACGTCACATGAATAACACACCCACAAGGAATCCACCAATAGGGTGATTCGTGTTAATTATTATCACGTGCGGAGCATACAAATATCACGCAACCAATGCGTGATAATTATTGATGTATTATTAGTCGTCTAGAATTGACACGCGCGAAAGCTCAAGAGTGTGTGATTTATTTGGTCCGTGCATTTTGCCAATCAGGGTTGTATTAAGTCGTTATTGCCTTTCGGGTAATATCTGGTTCGCCTTTTCGATTTTTTGTAGAAGAATTGATAGAAATAAATTTGCGTCATTTAATGAATTCATTTTTTTATGGGTATTTTCGCTTAGGTTTCCCCACAAAACCGGAAAAAATGGAGAAATGGTTAGAAACAATCCGAATTCAATTATGTGACAATAACTGGGTACCATCAGCAGGAAACCGCGTTTGCTCTAATAATTTTCAAACATATTTATCTAACTGCAAGCGGCCTCCGACGTGTAGACTGCAAAGCTTTGCCTGTTTTTCTGGTAATTATAAAAAACTTAAGAAAGTTTATTATGGATTGATCAGGTTTTAATTGATAATGTCGTTGTTTTCAGGCTGATATCGGACAGTCACTGTCCACCATGGCCACAGGTCCTGCGAATATACCGTCATTGTTTCTTCTCGAACAGGACTGGTTCTCGATCCTGCTGAAACTTCTTTTGTAATTGAATAGCTGGTTGTTCCTCTATCAGAATTGCAACAACCGATGTCCGTGAATGCCGTAAATAATACGTAAAATCCTATTTAACGGGCGTAAATAAATAAATAAGTATATATTGTGATCATGTAATCTCCACCCCCCTTACCCCTTACCCATACGCTCTCTGAAGCTCTGTCCTCGTCATTGTTGATTATTATTCATTTGCGAACCGGAACGCGAGCCGAACTACTAATTATGGGAAAAGAACGAAGACATATTAGGTTGTTTCGTTCCTTTCCCATAAGTCGTGGATCAGCTCGCTTGTGAACCCGCAATATTTTATGATTTATCTCTCTCTTTATGTTAATCTTACATTATGTTTAATGTAAAGTCGTTAGGTTAGTTTTAATACTTAGGTTAGTTTTAATACTTAGGTTAGTTTTCAATAATGTTATCTTGAAGAAGGTTGAGAAACTAGCTGACCAAAACTAGTTGACACAATGTCTCAATTCTAACAAAGTGGTTGAAGACAAAATAACTTGTAATTGAATGATAGTAGTATAATTATTAAATGATCCGCAGTGTTGTTCCAGTCTCTATAATTTTATGTTACTGTTAAATGTTTTACTAATATTATTTTATATTCATCAGTTTTAATTATTTTGTATAATTTTCGACAGATTACTAGTTATATTCTGTTTTAAAATGCATGCAAAAGCCCGACTGGGCATAAAACCAAATTAAATTAAATGATTTCAAGTCACAAAGTGATTGCTTTCCTCAATAATTATATACCATTCTATATAAATACTATGGTAAATTAAAAAAAAAAACTATTCACAATAATAAAATGTAAACGTTTTTGGTTCTATAGGACCTGTATAGAATTCAAAAACAAAATATAAATTAAATTCATTTAGTGTTATTTATCAATTCTTTCCTGATTCAGCCCTTATTCAGCACAAAAAATTTGCTGTAAGTGTTAGTTTCTTTTTGGCTTTATGTCCATATTACAACACCTCTGACAATAAATTCTCCGTGGTTTTGCTTACGAGTTTGAACGCTTGTACGACTAGTTTAAACAGAGTTGGGTTGTTAAGTTAATCTCCATATTTGTGAGGTACGCTATGTGGGGTCATTTTAAAAATGAATTTAGCTAGATAGGGCTAATCTAGTATAATACATCAATGGAAAGGATGCTAAAAATGTTTAGTGTGTTAGAACCCAAAGAGACCCAAAGTTAAAACAAAGTAAAAATGGATAGACTGTGTGGAAGAGGATTGGAGCAGGACAGGAAGGACTGAGGACTGCCTGGAGGCGAATGGTGAGGGACCGCAGCCTGTTGAGACGTATCATATCACACCCTCAGATATTCATAGTGATAATTATGAGGATAATATTGATTTACCTGAATCCTTTCAATAGCACCAGATGTCTCGGGTCCTTGGCGTAGTTTTTGGTCTGCGACGCTGTCAGATCGCCTCCCGCTTTCTCAAACAGCCGAAAGAGCGCCGGAATCTTCCGCGGCGACAGAATTGACAAACTTATTCCACGCTGCAACATATATTTCAGAATCAAATATAAATAATACAATGATAAACAGAGAACAAAACTGACATAAATTCAAATGTAACAATGTCGTACAAAGGTCGATATTTCAATTGATGTTTCATAAGTCTGATTGTTGATATGATGATCCTAGCAGCGGTGACGCGGCTGCTACAAATGCATTAACCTACAACTCCGTCTCACAACGGTAAGATGTCACATCTATCTATATAAATAAAAATATAAATGTTTGTTTGTTCAAAATCTTAAATCTCTGAAAGTTCTTCACCGATTGCTTTGAAGTTTTAACACAACATTGCATTCCAATACGCGCCAATAATCTTTAATATACCTATATTATATAGATGTCACCTGTGACAGATAAAAATGCTTTTTTTTAAAGCAGCGCCATCTGTTGGACGTAAAAGCAAAACATGCTATTGTTTCTCCATCTGCTCAGATAGACTGATCCACAGCAACGTGTGGCAGGGTAAAGATAATAAAAAATTAGGTTAGGATAAGTCCACTAAAGATAACAGTTTGCGACGCAGTCCATTGTAGGACTTTCTGCGTAGGGTTTGAACGTTAGTTTCCAACCGGACTGGCAGCTGTTCACTTATCGTTCACGTGTTCGTTTACTGCGGTGAGTAAATTATAAAATATTTGTAAATACTGTTACAAAATATTCGATTTTGAAAACAAGC
This sequence comes from Hesperophylax magnus, assembly GCA_026573805.1. NCBI lineage: Eukaryota > Metazoa > Arthropoda > Insecta > Trichoptera > Limnephilidae > Hesperophylax > Hesperophylax magnus. The sequence goes on along the minus strand of JAIUSX010000230.1, from coordinate 843,721 downwards.
TGAACTTTTTCCACCCGATTTGGTATTACGCAGTGAGGAATTCCCGCAAAAGAGTAAAAAAAAAACTACTTATTCGTGAATATATATCATTTTAGAAAGCTAAAATAGTTATAATAATAATATTTGGATGATTTGTGAAGTGGACACCAACGCTAGTGACATCGACTGTAAAATGCCGGTTTCCTCTCGGTGGTATCTTGGGGGAGGATTTGCAATGAAACACAACTTCGCGAATGTCGTCGGACAACTGACTGATTGGGCCAGATGTTTGCATATTTATTGGTTTAAAATTAAACAGTTTATAGGCGTGTTCATGGGCAAAAATTATTCTTATCTCTAAACAGATGCATGAGAGAGACCATTAAGGAACCAAGAAAAATAAACAAATTTTAATTACTATGGTTAAATCCCATTTGACACATGATTCATGTCCCGTGATAAGCCTCAAAGGATTCAGCATCGTAAAATATGTGATATCAGATAAATAAATATTCATTTCCATAATTCTTTAGGTACATCCATCTGCTGTCCGGTACAATTTGTATAGCGCTGTTTTTGTGCAAAATCAAGATACCTAATACAATGCGAGATGCCTGTAGAATGTCGGATTCACTTATTGACAAATCATTGAAAGGGAGAGTTCCAGATCACCTCCCTGCTCTGCGCACTTGACTTGTTCCCCTCACTCCTATGGGTAACTCTGTATCTTAGTTTCTCTATGAGGTTAAGTAAAGTGGGATTAGGTTGTGTATTACCTCGTGCAGCATGACAGCCAGCTGGTCTGCCGTGTTGCCAGCATATGCGTGGCACTCCTGTGCAGGCATGGCGTAGGGTGGCGAGGAGGCTACCAGCAGCGCGTGGCGGTGCGGCGCGCGCGGGGCGTGCTGGGGAGAGCCGCCCCCCTCCCCTTCGCCGCCGCCAAGCTCATCGAAACAGGACAGGGCGGCCGCTAGGCCCTCTGCGATAGATGCATGTGATTCTCCACGACCTCCAATCAGTCTGCCATGAAGACGGGATAATGTACATAAATTAGTTGCATCACAAAATGAAATAAATTAAGAAGAGAAAACAAAGCGGTAAAAATTAATTAAATTCTGTCAAATTGACAATAATGTTCAGTCAAAGAGACTATAGTGGATTAGTCAGGCAAAGTGAAATTCAATTAAAAACAGACCAAAGTGGCAATAATGGGATCAGAGACAGTCAATGTGACAATAGTGGGATCAGAGCCAGTCAAAGTGGCAATAATGGGATCAGAGACAGTCAAAGTGACAATAGTGGGATCAGAGCCAGTCAAAGTGACAATAATGGGATCAGAGCCAGTCAAAGTGATAATAATGAGATCAGAGCCAGTCAAAGTGATAATAATGGGATCAGAGCCAATCAAAGTGACAATAATGAGATCATAGACAGTCAAAGTGACAATAGTGGGATCAGAGCCAGTCAAGGTGACAATAGTGGGATCAGAGCCAGTCAAGGTGACAATAATGGGATCAGAGCCAGTCAAAGTGGAAATAATGGATGAAAGTTAGTAAAAGTGACTATAATGGATGTCAAAGTATTACTTGTGACAAAAATGGATTAGAGGTGATTAAAGCTAAAAAATAAGTTTTGAAATAATTTTTTTTAAAGTGACAAAATCAATTAATTAAGAAGAGCCCAAAGTGGCACCAATAAAATACAAATCATCAAAAGTAGCATCGATTGAAGGCTTTGACGACGATCAACAAACTTAAAAGATTAATGATTCTCACTCTAGTCTGTCCAGGGCCGCCAGCAGGCGTTGCGGGGCTGCGAAGGGCCCCAGTGAGGAGACGGGGGGCGCCGGGGGGCAATCTGCAGCCCTGTAGATCACTGCCCCGAAGGCTGCCCCCCCTTCCGCGCAATCACCCTCACCGCTGCCCTGCTTGAAGTATCTGGAAGAATAATTCATTACATACATCATGCCAAGAGTCAGAATAGCAGGAGAGTATGTATGAATGTGTATAATGCAAGGAGTGTGTATCAAGACAGAGTTGTGTGGCGTCTGTCCTCCTAGCTAAGCCCTCCATTAGTGTACAAGTAACATTTCCGCTTATAGTTATGTTATTATTATAATTAGTGACTAAAGCCAAATGGGTTGAAAACAGCTTTCCATGTTAGCAATTGCGTGACAATCTTTTCGACGACCCGCGCCGTAAAGAAAATTTTGCTAAAGTATGGTAGCAGTTTGCAGCGCAGTTAACTGTGGGACTTTTCAACGCAAGGCTCGATGGTTTGTTTCTGACTGGACCGTCACGCGATCACTCATTTTTCACGTAATCATTTACTGAAGATGAGTAAATTATAAAAAGGTCACCCCACTTCCCCGTTTCGCACAATTTCATTTGTACCCCGTCTATGGTTTCTTTGATCTGTCTACGGCTTTCACCCAATTCCATCAAACAGCATTGTCGTTAAAATTTATTGTTTTACAGTCCATTTACAAGTTTATCTGAAGCTGTATAATTTGTGCGCAGTTTCGAGAATTATAACTGTTCAACCACGGAGGTCTTCTGAATAATGAATAAAACTTACTCTAATGTTGGAATGATGTAGTTTGTCTTCAGGTCATTGAGGTAAGCCCCGTTAATGGCCGTTCCCTCAATGACAAATATAACCTCCGACTGGATAGCTTCCGGCATTGAGACAACCATCTTGCTTTTGGGCAAGTCCTACCTGAAAAAATAATAATACAATTTATTTAACAAATGTATACTTCTAGTAGTAACATTCGGAGCCGGGTAAAGAAAACCAGACCAGCAAATTGGCCCCCTTCAACAGACTTGTATTAGTGTATTTGTGCTGGTAAAAGCCTGAAGAGCGCTGTATTAGGTGTTATCAGCGCCTTGGCTCCTCGGCAATTTGGCGAACAGAGTGGACAGTTCCAAATGCGCCTCCAGTGTCAGCCCTGAGCAAGTGTATACTGCCAGTATTAATATAATTATGGTAAGTCTGCTTTCCAGAACCACCAAGGTATTAGTGTACAAAACACTAATTAGACCAGTGCTTACGTACGCAGCCGAGACGTGGGTTCTAACTAAGAAGAATGAACGAGCACTGGACGTTTTTGAAAGGAAAATTTTGAGGCGCATCTTCGGACCAGTTCTAGAAAATGGATTTTGGCGCAGACGTTATAACAATGAGCTCTATACTCTGTCTAAGGAGCTAAACATCACAAAGTTCATAAAACTGGGAAGATTTCGGTGGCTAGGTCATGTGGAGAGAATGACCGAGCATCAAGAACCAAAGTCCCTGTTGAGCTCAAGACCGATAGGGAGAAGGAGCCTGGGAAGGCCAAGGTTAAGATGGAGCGACAACGTCCTCAAAGATTTGTCTGCCTTGGAGCTTCGAAACTGGAGAGAGCTGGCGCGGAACCGAGATGAGTGGAGGAAGACTCTTGAGGAGGCCAAGACCCATCAGGGGTTGTAGAGCCAAAAGTGATGATGATGATGGTAAATCTATAGGCCAGTTGTTACACCGAACTTGAACAATTCATCAATTAAAGAACTGTGAAAGTTTTATTCAAGTTCTGTCTCACCAGATAATGTGTTGGACTCAAGTTCCGACTTTGGGGAATTTAAATTAGGCTGAGGAATATTCCTGGCTGCACATCAATAGGCACGACTAACAGATGACTGATGTTTAGAAAGAAAAGGAATCGTACAAAGATTCCTGCATTTACCTTATTATCCTTTATAACTAGAAGTACTTTGATTACTTCTTCAATAGTGCCTTCAATAGTAATATTGGGTAATTTGAGTTTTATCAGAAAGTACTCTAAAATCTTCTGTCTTTAACCTCAGGCTAATTTTTTGAGTTTTGGGAATAAAAAGCTATTATTCGCTGAGTCAATTTGTTTGCTTTTGGGAACAGCTCAAATGGTCTAATAGAAATCAATGTATCCCCTTACTGTCATGGTGAGAAATATGATTTTAAACAGTGTTAGTAAGAGAAAACAAAACTATAAGTTAAACACAAAAGAATTGAATTGAATTGAAAAATTGAATTTTTATATGAAACAACAAAAAAGTGAGGTGACAGTAATATTTATAATAATTTTGTGTATTTTTGTTAGTAATTTTAGTTCAGTGTTTAGACGCAAATACGCAAGGTGAGACATATTTAAAACTTTTCTACATTTGCATTAAAAATTTTAATAAATCAAATATTACATTGTATAAGTTATTATAGTCTGGATATTGGAAATATTGAGTTATGGAGATAATTTTAGACGGTACCTAATTGTATCTTGTTTGTGGGCTAGCGTCTAGATGTGCATATTTTATATCAAGTACGTAGTAAGTAAGAGTATAAACATTTGATGTTCAGCATCCCTTCTACAACAAGTCACCGACTGCCACTGCTGCATTCCTGTCATAATTCGCCCACATGCTACCATAAAATTCTCTCAAAATGATTTGCACTCTCTCTCTCTCTTATTTGACGTAGTTTTAAGTTTTTTTCAGCTATACTAATGTATTTTAAGATGATTAAATTCACAAGTATTATTTTATTAAGAACAATTGAGTAATTTTTTATTCTTCTTGAATCCATTGTCCAATAATTCTTTGAAAGCGATCTCAAACTTAACATCTACTATACTATAAGACGCTACATTTTAGGGTATACGCTGACTACGAGTGCCCAGTAAAATTTAACACTTTCCCGACATAATTACTAATTCCTGATGATCTCAAACTGAGCCCGTGGTATTGTTCTCAGGTGTATTTTCTGTTTTTTTTCCATGTTTTTCCTTTATTATTTCAACTAAAATGAAGCATAATACGTTTGCCCCAAGGTAAGTTCATAATTACTTCTCATACCGTCGAGATTTGGCTTAATTTGACAATTTTAGTGCAAAAACAGTGAGGGCACTGCTAGACAGCAAATTCCCATTTTAGCACACAACGTAGTATGTAACACCTTTGTATGCTACTATTATATTATATAGCAAAGAGGATAACAAATTATCATAAGCATAAATATTACTCTGAAATACCCATACAAATTGAAAAAATCTTCAGAGAAAATATGGGCTAGTGCAATGAAGGCTGTGGGTTCGATTCCCGTTGGCGACATTTATTTTGTCTCAGAAGATTTTTTTCAATTTATTAAAATTATGTTTATTTCTAATAATAAAATTTGAAAGCGTATTTACAGCTATTAGTTTTCGGATACGTTCAGAAATATTCCAGTAATTTTGATTTTATTGCAAAGCTGAATACAAACAAATTCTCCGACCATCTGACAGCGTCTGTTTTATGATATCTTCGGTTCCTATTTGTTTGTATTATTGCAAAGCTGAATACAAACAAATTCTCCGACCATCTGACAGCGTCTGTTTTATGATATCTTCGGTTCCTATTTGTTTGTATTATTGCAAAGCTGAATACAAACAAATTCTCCGACCATCTGACAGCGTCTGTTTTATGATATCTTCGGTTCCTATTTGTTTGTATTATTGCAAAGCTGAATACAAACAAATTCTCCGACCATCTGACAGCGTCTGTTTTATGATATCTTCGGTTCCTATTTGTTTGTATTATTGCAAAGCTGAATACAAACAAATTCTCCGACCATCTGACAGCGTCTGTTTTATGATATCTTCGGTTCCTATTTGTTTGTATTATTGCAAAGCTGAATACAAACAAATTCTCCGACCATCTGACAGCGTCTGTTTTATGATATCTTCGGTTCCTATTTGTTTGTATTATTGCAAAGCTGAATACAAACAAATTCTCCGACCATCTGACAGCGTCTGTTTTATGATATCTTCGGTTCCTATTTTTTTTATTTTATCAACAAAATAATCCGATCTGGGGAAATGTGACATTTCAAATCGTAGTCACTGGCGTTAACGTTTGTGTGGTACAAAAAGTGAATAATTACGTACCTTTGAATATGTATCATTCGCAAATTAAGATATTCTCTAAATCATTTAACCAGCTACGGTATCACTGTCGATAACATTTTATAAAAATTTTTATTCAAATGGAAATGTCAAACAATGTCAGACGAGAAATGAAAAAACGGCGCTAGACGCGGATTTCGTGCAATGTTGACGACTGACGTTAGTGATGGTTGATTTTCTTGTGCCAGTGATTTTGGAGGATCTTCTGAAGAAACGGCTATTTTTGGAACCGGTTCCTTTCGAAACGTTTTGAATCCTTTGCCTTTGCGAAACTTTTCAACTACCCCTGGATATAAAAAAAATCGATGAAGACAGTACTCCAGAGATTCTCTAGCCTTTCCCCGATTAAATCAAAAATTTGTCAAATCCGAACATTCCGTTTAATCTTCCCGCCTCGGGGAACCAGTATCAAAAGTAACAGGAAAAAGAGCCAGTTCCATATCGTTCTCGGGTAGGAGCAAAACCTCCTGAACTCAAGAGCAAAAATGTTCTATTATCCACTGAAACTCAGGAATGGGATGTATTCAAAAATTTTTCTTCATTTACGAAATTTGACGGTAGGGGAGATAGATGTGAGTCATACTAGCTCATCTTGATACTCGCAACAGTTGATTTATGCTCGCAACTGTAACAACTCGCAATATGAATACATACCCAGTACAAATACTTGTTCCCTAGTATATCGCACTTGTACTTACTTTTACAAGTAATGGTATGCCAAAAGGAATAGTTGTATTGAATGGGGTGCTCACTCGGTGCTGGATTCCCTACAATATATTTTCATATCCATGGGGGGGGGGGTGGGGGGGCTGGGGGGGGGGTTGTTAGAGAATTTCTTCAAATCCAAATCCATAGGGGGTTGTTTTCTGCCCCCGATGATTCCCCGCAAATATTTTGCGTAAAATTGAAAATTGGTTCCCCACAATAATTCTTCAAATCCGTTGCTACAGAACTTCTAAGAATAATAATACCCCACGAAAATTTCTAAATGCACAAATCCAATTTTCTAACAATCTAGTTTTTTTTTTATTTAGTTAGGTACACATTTGAATTCTAACTGTACCCCGTTCACACAAAGCGATTTTAGTTGATCAAGTCGGAGTTGAATGACACTTAAAAGCTAATCGACAAGTGTGAACAGCCTTTCAACAAAGTTGATCAAGTTTTCAGTTGAACGACGAAAGTTGAAAGCCCGTCTACTTTTGTTGTCAAGTATGAGTCCCGCCGAATCGAAACATATGTTTCAAGGTTGACCGGATAAATCGTCAAAATGATAATTAATCACGTCTTTAAAAACTTATATAAAGTCATGGAAAGTGATGAAACAAAACATCTCCTATAAATACAATATTTTCTCTGGGTCTTATATTAGACAGAATGGAAGATATTTCATTGAGAAATTGAACTTTGTTGGAGTTGCTGGGGCGGTATATTGCTATGATGTTTAAAATATTCTTGTTTGGAAGTGTCATAGAGCCAAGCACACATTCAAAATGATTTGTTTCTATTAACTTCTGTTGAAATGTGAGTTCATCTTGAACGTACAACAATATACCTCCACCCGATTTTTTACTTCGGCAATAATTGTAACATTTAAATCCAGGAATATTATACAGACAGACTAGCTCTGATGTTATAGCCGTTTCACATAACATTAACGCATGAATATGTTTCCAACAAGAATTTAAGTAGACATTCAGAGTATTCCAGTATTTATAAATCGATCTAATATTCAACTGAACAATATTAATATTTTCCATACTATAGTTACTGTGAACATTTAGCCAATCCTGGAAATCATTAGTATTATCGAATTCTACCTCGTCATCTTCTTCAACATAATTATCGGCCATAATCAATAGTGGCAAAGTCCTTGGAAAGGGCAGCTTTGTAGGCCGGGCATGAGTCCTTGTCTCCAGTCGGATGTGCTGCGGGCTTCCCAAACCTGGTACGGGTAGCACAAACTGGCTCGGCGGCAGCTTTTGGGCAGTTTATCCTGGCGTGACCTTCGCCTGCACAGTGTCCACATCTTTGCTTGTCCTTGCAAAACTTGAAAGAATGTCCGATCAATTGGCACTTGGAGCATATTGTAAGGCCAATAAAATCACGGACACGGCACACATTCCAGTCCACAAAAACCTTCTCTTGCTCCACCAACACATGTCGTGTGCGAGCAGGAAGGAAGACTCTGTGGCAAGTTGTTCCTGTTCGAGCGCCAGCTAGGTGACTAAGCTTACAATTTTTGATTGTGGACTCTAGGTCTGCTTTGTCCTGTACTCCTGCTAAGGCACTTTTCAGGAAGCACTCGTCTGTTAAATCACGAGGAACGTTGAAAAAAATCACTCGTGGATGCCGTTTTGTAGGTAATCTGGCGCTCAGAGTGTCCGAGTTAGTTAGGCAAGGGGTTTTCAAATTTTTTTCTTGATCTTCTTTAGTGGCAGTACCTATGGATCACAACCCCTTTGTTTCGGATATTCCTCATACCCGTAACGCGTATCCCAAGATTTGATGGTCGCAACACGTCCTTTAGAAGCTGCTTTGTACCTTCACTGTCTTTTACAGAGTCCAACTTTGGGAAGATGCATACAGCTGGTTTGGGGGTCCCAACTTTAGGTCCTGAGTGGTTGATTGGTGGTGCCGTCTTCTGAGGATCATTTTTGACCATGTCCGCAAATGAAAGGCTTGCCTCCGTGGCATCAGCTACTCTGCGCATCACCGGTCCCAGATCCGACTCCAGCTGCAAGATTTTTTGAAGCCTATGTTGGTTTTCGGCTTTTTCAATGGTAGTTTCTCCTTTTGCCACCATTAAGTTGGCATTGGCTGTTGCCAGATCAGCTTTGAAAGCCTCTCTTTCTAACAGCAGCTGTGATACTGATCGGAAAACTTCAGATATGTATCCGCTTATCCGTAGCTGTTTATCCTTTGACACCTTAGACTGCTTTTCCGCAAGGACATCTTGGAGTGCTCTAAGACTGGCTTGTGTGTCGTTTAGTATCTGCACTGAGGACACTGGGATACTATGGGTCTCCTTTTCAGATACGTCTGAATATTCAGATTCGCCGTCAGATTCCTCGTTTTCAGACACTGGAGAAATCAGTTCCGAGGCTATTTTGTGTGATGAGGACGTTGAGGACATCATGATTCGTTTTTTCCACCGATGGCTGCACTCATCAGGCAAGGGTTGCACTGGGTTGGACACTTCAAAGAACACAATAACACGATCCTAGGTTAAGTTGCAAAATGTTGTTAAAAATGTTTAAAATCCAGTGAAACAGATATTTTTTTCACAAACCCAAAAACGCAAAACCTCTGGCACTTGTATCATCCATACAAACACAACTTTCACACGAATTATTCTGTTTTTTATGATTTTTTGCGAGAGCAAAGTAAACACGAACAGTTGTCACTGTGATTATTGTTACGAGTTGATTTACTATATAAAAAAAAAACATAATCTCTTCAAATGGTATATTTACCTTATTTCTAAAAAAATAAACAATGGCGTAGAATTCTATTTGTGGATAATGATACTTCCAAAATTATAAATAAAAAAATTCCAGGTACTATTCAACCGGCGTTTTACACTATTAACAAAATGAAGCAATATATTCTTAATAATAAAGTTAGCGATAGTCAAACAAAAAATCGGGAGTTTATAAACTCAATTGGGAAGATAGTAATTGCTTTTACAAAGGTAGAACCAATAGAAACTTTGAAGTCAGAACTAAAGAACATCTCGGGGCTCTAAATGGAAATAGTGAATCTGAGTTTGATCATCTTTTGAATGAACCAAATGACTGGCGCGAATATTTAAATATGCAGCTAACAATACGCATAGTTACGCAAAATTACTTGACCTCATAAGAAGATTTCTTCTGGCACTTTTAAAATACTTAGGATATAAAATACACAGGATATAAAGCATCGCAAATAAATAATATTGAAATTTTAGAAATAAGAATATATGTCAATATAAAATCAGATATAATTAATAAGCAAAAAAAATATAAACCCTCTTTAAATATTTTCCCACTCAACTGGTATTTCCGTCTAACGATATTGTAATTCCTAATTCTGATAAACTCCGGCCACTCTTACCCCTCCCCCCTCCTTCCACTTCTTCTTTCCAATTGTGGTCTATATTTAATTTTTGACTTCAATGTATATTTACTCCTGATGAGGTGAACTTCATTCATGAAACATGTAGAGGTTGTATGTAATTAAGTGATGTAAACAAAGTTATTTATGTTAAATAAAATAAATAATGCCATCACAAAGTTATAAGCTTCCAGAAGAAATCTTCTTATGAAACGCTTGTTAATGGTCAAGTAATTTTGCGTATTGTTAGCTGCATATTTAAATATTCGCGCCAGTCATTTGGTTCATTCTTATACCGCCAGAGGGGCAAGGTGGTCAAATTTTGCCTGCAGACCCCCTATTCGGGATTTACCAGAAACATACGATTTGAATTCAACCAATCAGAGGGCCTAGATCGTCCAGACGCTAGTGTAATAATACCATCAGACTATGCCAATTATAAACTTTCCACTGACGAATAGATAATGGTAAGGTGTACAATGTCATAGAGGTGTTTTCTTAAATTATTTTCTTTTTAGTTGCAAACTATTAAAATAAGGGGGGGGAGGAAGAAACATAGGATTAGGATTAAGAGGCAAAGGACGGGAATATATGGGGCAGGGGGGTATAACACTGATACTTTTTTGGTTTTTTGATGACGTCTTCACAAGACTATCCAATGAAAAGCCGTCGTGGTTTGGTCCCTCACTCTCTCCAGCATAAGGACCCGTGTAACAGAAAGAGAGGCTACGCTCCATTTCCCCGGAAACGATGTTACGCCATTGTTGCGTCATGGTTGCGTCCTTCTTACAGATTCAGATTGTTTGCGTGATTGGTTTATTTATATTGTTTGCTGTCGTGAATTCATGAGTTGTTGTTGTGTGAAAATGTCTGAAATTATGAAGCTGTGTTGCGTGAAGGGCTGTACAGACAGACAGTCCACTCGTCATAAATACCCAAAATACGGAAGTTTCGATGAGAGCAGGTTCCGCGAATGGGGCTGGAAGATCGATAGAATCGAATATATATATTACCCTATTTTGGCGAGATATGCGTTAGTTTGTGGCTGCCATTACTCCATCCAAAACAAAAATGCCAATGGATCGCTTCGAAGATGCGCACTGCTGACTTTAAATCTACCCGGCATTGGTAGCTATGCAGATTTAAGACAGTATCGGACCCGTTATGACGAAAATACAGGTGTGAATATCCCATTGTTTGTCTTCAGTGTTCCATGTAATGTGTAACTTAATTTCACCTAAGAATTGAATTTACTTTTAGACCCCATCCGCGTTCCACCAGGACGGTGTGATGTCATAAAAGACCATAATTACTTTCAATATGATATGTTTAGTTCACAAACTTTGGTTAACCCGATAAATATGTTTATTTCAGAGCTTGATAACATCTTACCGGGTACCAGCGGTGTGGTTCCTTCTGCCAAAAAGATCATGGAGGATTATAGAGGTATAAATCTGTTTAATGTTACTTGAAAAAGAATAGTATGATATGTTTAGTTCACAAACTTTGGTTAACCCGATAAATATGTTCATTTCAGAGCTTGATAACATCTTACCGGGTACCAGCGGTGTGGTTCCTTCTGCCAAAAAGATCATGGAGGATTATAGAGGTATAAATCTGTTTAATGTTACTTGAAAAGGAATAGTATGATATGTTTAGTTCACAAACTTTGGTTAACCCGATAAATATGTTTATTTCAGAGCTTGATAACATCTTACCGGGTACCAGCGGTGTGTTCCTTCTACCAAAAAGATCATGGAAGATTACAAAGGTAAACATCTGTTCTATGTTACTTGTTATCCAATATGCAAATCTTTTCTTCCTTTCCTTTGACCACGAAGATCATTTTGTTTTCAGACATCAGTGTTCCTGTTCCTGTGGGACCCAGCGGCAGTAATTCAGCCGCTACACGGAAACACAATGCTCCCCTGCGTAGGAATATTTATAGTTTTTTGTACACATTTAAGATGTGTTTTGTGCTCATGAATTCTGTTATCATATTATTTTTTGAATAACTTCATGACTAAATCCTCAAATTGAAATATTTAATAATTTAAAACAATATTAGCGAGTCTAATGAATATTTAAATCAGAAAAAGATTTAGGCGCAGACTTGGTACAAATTTAAGATGTGTTTTGTGCTCATGTTTTCTGTATTCATATTATTTTTTGAATAACTTCATGACTAAATCCTCAAATTGAAATATTTAATCATTTAAAACAATATTAGCGACTCAAATGAATATTTAAACCAGAAAAAGCTTCAGTCGCAGACTTCGTAAACATTTAAAATGTGTTTTGTGCTTATAAATTTATTTGTTTCTTTCTGTTATCTTACTGAAATAAAATAAAAAAAAATACTTTACAACATGTAACAAAGTTTTTCATTTTTCTGATAAACAGAGAAATGTTAACATTCAATGCTGTCGTAGAAAAGCACAATCATTGTTTGAAAATGTTTTTCATTAGTGGAATTCAAATTTCAAGTAATTTTGAGTTATTTTACAACGGCCTCGGGACGACAGATTTTCAACTTACAAAGCGCCGTCCTGAGAAAATGTGCCGTAAGGAAAGATACCTTATAGCTAGAGATGGCAAAATTTCGTTTTAACTAAAAACGCGAAAAAATATTTATGTTTCGAAAATAGAGCATTTATAAGTTTTCTTTGCGTTTCAAGGCATTTGAAAGTGTTTCCAGTGATTTCTATTTCGCGAATTAACGCGAAAAATGTGATTTTGGCCGTATTTCAGCTAAATTATTCTATTTAGCGAAATAGGCGCGAATTTCCCGAAAATACCGGGTATTAAAAAAATATGTGAGAATTTCAAAAAATCGAAATTTACATTACGATTTTTTATAATTTTGTTACTATTTTATGTGTAAATATTTAATATTTTTGTACTGTAGGCTAAAATTGCTTTTTGACATTACACAAATTGTGCGAAATAAATTACGCCTATTGATGTTAATCGCAATCTGCATTTGTTGTGTTTGTGTTTGACCCGTACTTAGAGTTTCCTTCCTTATTAATTTAATATTAAAATTAATTATTTATAATTTTTCACATGGAAATACTTGCACTTAAAGGTTAAACATATATTTTACCAAAAATACTTAAAATATGCGCTAAAAACATTCAGGAAATACATTTTTTTTCTATTTTGCTACAAAACGCTAAATTATGCCTCAAAATGCTATAAAACGCGAAATTTCCAATTATTAATGCGAAAAAATCTGAAAATTAATGCTAAATTTTGCCATCTCTACTTATAGCTCGTTTTCGCAGAACCGGACTTTGTGAGTTGGAGCCTTGTTGTCCTGAGAGAATCTGTTAACATTTCTAAAATTTATTTAAAAAAATATATTTTAGGCTGATTAATAGCACAATGGTATATTTATGCACAATATTATCTTCCCTAGGTGCCTACCTAGGGAAGATCATAACTGGTTTGTTTATGCCTCAATTCTGAATGTGACGTCATCAGTGGACAAAATTTCTCCCTACTAAAGGCCGAAGTTATCAATCTAGTGATTGGTTTATTTATGGCGACGACATTCGTGAAGTTGTGTTTCATTGCCCATCAGGGGCGTACAACTCCCGCATGTAACCCTGATGGGAGGAGTTATCCTTTACCCAAATTCTTATAGACAAAGCTGTTGTGGCTGAAAGCTCAGATCTCATTGGCTCAGAGCAAAAATTGTAGTTTGATCTCTCGCTCTCTACCATAGCGACTTGTGTAACAGAAAGAGAAGCATTGGCCGTTGTTCCCAACATTTCGAATGATCAATCTCAGGGTCCAATCAGCCAAGTGATTTATTCAGTAACGTTCGATTTGCCTGTTTCCAAACATCTTTACTGTTGATTACCTTAAGGGACTGGGACACGGTCAAGCGGCTTGATCGCAAGCACGCAGTTTTTTTGTCTATTGTTGTCTATTGTTGTCTATTATTGTCTATGCTTAGCGGCTTGACAGCCCGCATCAAGCCTCTCCGTCAAGCATGACCGTGTAGGGTGCGCCTGTTCTCACATTGCCGGAGGATTGGGGGCGGAGCTACGAAGTTTGCCGAGTGAACACGAAGGCTGGCAACAATCAACTTGATTTTGAATAATTTGTTTGAAGTCTTGAAGTTTGACTGTGGTTTGACGTTCGAAAATCTCTCAAGTATGAGGGAGATTTTGAGTTGAAAGAAACGTAACGCTGCATTCAATACTGACTTGAAGGCTTCAGGGTTTTCATTCTCAACCAGAACCAGTTATGGTAGAAAAGGTATGTAGCCCTACTCTACTACAATCACAGAGCGTGCAGCGTCTAGCCCTGCCCTTTTGGCCAACATAAACTAATTTGTATTCCATTTTTTTTTTAACCTAACCTAACCTAACCTAACCTAACCTAACCTGACCTAACCTAACCTAACCTAACCTTCTACTTCCTGGTTACGAAACCATTACTAGGATAGGTTATTGTACTTTTTATTACTAACCTCCAACTTACCTAGCTCTGGTAGTTTGTATTGATATTTGAAGGTTATGTTTGTATTATTTAAGCTTTCTGCCAGAAGCCTGACCTCACAATTGTTATTTAATCTTATATATTCTAGGTTTTCCGAATAAAATCAAAAAGTAGAAGAAATTTGTGTTTAATCCGTGACCTATCCTGATATTCCTTTACGATAGGCCTACTTAACTAGTAACTCTTAAGATCATTTAAACTTGAATGCACTACTTGTATTTTTATGACAAAGTGCCTTCTTCGATGTAATTGTTATGCAGTCTTATGGAGAAATAACAACCAACCAAGAAAGCCAAGTTCTCATTGTCACAGGTTTAAATTTGCCGGGCAGATATGAAGTGAAGTTCGGATTTCGTAGCTCCGCCCCCAATCCTCCGGCAATGTGAGAACAGGCGCACCCGACCGTGTATGCCTACTATCATAGACAATAAAATGACATCAAAGTTAAAACTTTCAATGCTAAATTAACATTGACGAATTAATTATTGTGTTTATTATTAATGCATATATTTTTTAAGTACTGTAATACGTAAACCGATATTTAATATTTAAGCGTATGAAATATGCAAAAAATAAAGTATTAGCTTGACTTTAATGCCACCGTGACCAATGATATATAACACCCATAGTGGACTAGATCGCCAACCTGGCGGCCATTGCCGTAGGAATTTGAAGCCATCTTGAAAGAGTCAGATTACGGCGGGAATTCAAAATACATGCATTCTATCGTACAATAAGAACATATTTTTATGTAGTATATTATCAGTTATAATATACTACATTATATTACTATTACTATATTATTATATTCATGTAGTATATTATCAGTTATAATATACTACATGAATATACATTAAATAATATTAAATTAATACCAGTATCACATATTCGTGACTTGGGTGTAATATTCGATGAAAACTTGTTATTTATTTAACACATCAACTATATATCTAATAAGGCTTTAAAGATGCTTGGCTTCCTTTGCAGAACTTTAACTAATATTAACTTAATTTTAAGTCCATAGATTGTATGAGAACCCTCTATATTTCATTAGTCAGAAGTCAATTGGAGTATAATTCACCTATTTGGTCCCCTTTATATAAAGTTCACTCCAATAATATAGAAAGAGTTCAGCACAAATTTCTTAAGTACGTAAATTTTAAGCTCGGAATTCCTATTGATTACATTAATTATGTCAGTTTGATGAATCAATTGCATCTAATAACACTGTCTGACAGGAGAATTATTCCAGACCTGGTTGTGTTACACAGAGTCATTAACAACTTAATTGATAGTCCTGCCATCCTTGCCACTATTAAACTACATGTGCCGACTAGGAATACAAGACAAAATATAACATTTTTCTGTAATACATACTCGACCAACTATCAGACACACTCACTGACCAATAGGATGCATGATCTGGGCAACAAGTATGGGGGCGCTATTGATTTATTTATTGACTCCATATATAGAATTAAGTATAATCTACACCAACACTTTGTTGAATCCTACAAATTAGAGTAGCGTTGGTAAATTAGTTTTAATGTTTTGTCTTATATGTAGTGTTGTTGTAATTTCTTTTTTACTTTATGTTACTCTTACGTTTTACTAATATTGCTTCATATTTTTTAATATTTTCTTATTATACTTGTAATCACAATTTTACAAGTGTATATTTTGTACCTTCTTTAAAATGGATTATATCTATTTACTGTCAATATCTCCTGTATAATACATATTATTCTCCTATGTACACTGTATCATGTATCACTTCTATGTAAAAGCCTTTTTAGGCGTATATATATATAAATAAATATTTGTAAAAACATCTTTTTATGAAATGTATAGGTACTATATTTCTAATTAAATTCTAATTTTCTCTTCTTGTCGCGTCTGTTGGTGCAACCCCATGCTGCACACGCCACAACCATGGTTCAAACAATCCAAAATATTTAATTAAACTTGATAAAGTTGCAATCAATTCTCCATTGTACACAAGCAGGCAAATCACGGCTGACCTTTACAAGATGGCGGATCGGCTCTTCAAATCACTACGGGCGCTGCTATACGGGAGGTAGGGTGATTGACGATCTAGTCTACTATGGGTGTTATATATCTATGACCGTGACTTACTTGGCCTCGCAAATATGTTTCACTCTGTTGACACTTTTTATAAGTAGTCATTTACCGAGGCAAGCTTCAGCGTTGCCAGGTCTAGGGAAATTTCCCTAGATCTAGGGGAGAAAAAAAAATTCTAGGGAAAAGGGAAATTTTCACAAAATCGGCACAAATCTAGGGAAATTTCGTACTTTTTGGCAAAAAAAATTTTTACATGACAATATTATTGGGATTGCCAGTGAACATAAATGTATTTTAATTTTTGGGATTTCCAGGAATCTTAAATAATATTGATGTACATAAATGAAGCAATGTTATTTTTAACACTGACAACTCAAAATTATATTTATGTTCCTAAAAATATTAAAACCGGGAACTTCTTAAAAGTTTCAGATTACGGCTTTGTCTATGATCATTACAATAAGAAATTATCTTCTCTCAGCTTTTCACTTTTGGCTTTCCACTTTCGGCAATTTCGGTTGGTTTACAGTGATTTTTATTAAGATTTCTGTTTTGAATTCAGTGGTTAGTACTTTGAAATTATTATTATCTCTTTCCAATTAATTAACATGTAAAACAGGGTTAGTGTACCACAAAGTTCAGCGTTCAGCTACTAAGTTTAAATTTTTTATAGGCTACTTTCCAATATATTCAGTGTTTAGTTTAACACAACTTATACTATTATGTGTTTGGTATAAGTACACCCTGAATTTATAATATAGTATTTATTATAGGTCAATACGATGGATATACCTTCGACTTCTGGCGCAAGGAGGAACCTTCCGGATGAGGATAATTCAACTTCGGCCAAAATGCCTAAAAAAATGTACGCGCAGAAGTACCAGGAGAAATGGGAGAGCGAAGAGGTTTTTAAAGGCTGGCTCAAGAAGAGCAATAAAGGACCTAATTTTTTTTTCTGTAATGTTTGTAGGAAAGATTTAGTGTGCGGAAAGTCGGAGATACAGAAGCATGCAAAGGGGGCTAAACATGCTGATAATATCCGAGCTGTTGCTTTTCAGCCTACAATACTCGAAATGCCAGCAATACGGCAAAGGGCGACAGAAGTCTCTGCCTCGTTATTATCATTAAAATATGTTATTTGACAAATTATTACTGGCGTTGTAATCTTCTAATTACCCGGTAAAACACAAAATATCAGATTAAAGCATCGCTATGTTATGTGTTGCTATTATTTGACCTTAACAATTTACTCCATGCAAATGTATTTTCGTAAATATTGCCTATTCCGTCACACTTATTATCTAAAACAATACTTCGATTCAATTGAATTAAGAAATAATGAATATGTGAATGGGATAATGAATAAATTCATGTTAAATAGTAGGTATTTTGTGTGTCGGAATAGTCCATAATTACCTGATCTTTGTAAATATCATGTAAATGTTATGTATCTTAAAATCATCATTTGAAATGATAAGTATTTAAAATTATCATTTGAAATGTCAATGTCAAATTTGTTGTGTCAGTGTTGCCACTGTCGGCCACTGTTGCCATATAAGAAAGAGAATAAAAAAAACAGTGACTACGTACTGGTGTATATGTGGCGTATTTGGGTATTCGTGTATTTTTATTACTACAAATAATATATGAAAATTATCAACAAAAACCAAGTACTTTTTTTTCAATGCTCGCCCCCCCCCTGACCGGACAGACGTTTTTAAATTGCCAAGGTGGTACCCCCGGAATCTAGGGAAATCTAGGGGAATTTCGATTCCCAATCTAGGGAAATATTGCAATCTGGACCTGGCAACGCTGGCAAGCTTAATCCAGTAGTTTGGCTTCCTTTTAAATTGGTTGATCACTCAGTTTATGACTCAGTTCGACTCAGGGGGGTATAACTCCGATACTTTTTTTGGTTTTTGATGACGTCGCTACAGCCCGACCAATGAAAAGCCGTCGTGGTTTGATCTCTCACTCTCTCTAGCATAAGACCCGTGTAACAGAAAGAGAGGCTACGTTCCACCTACCCGGAAATGCCTGAAACCATGTGACGGATGTGAATGTGACGCCATCTTGACAGTTCATATTGTTGTTTTCTTCTTCTTCTTCTTTTTTTTAAATGGCTTTTCACCCCAGTGGAGTGTTCTGGCCAGTGTCAAGTAGAGAGTGTGCGGAGTATTTGTATTTGTGTATGTGTAGGTTAATATTTATTTACCAAAGAATTACAAATACACAACATAAATATATAATATACAGTTCACTAAACACACTAAATATAAATAAATAATAATAATAAAAAGATATATATATATATATATATATATATATATATATTACATATACACACATATATTCATACAAATATACGAACATACATACGCACATACATACACATATATATACATGTATGAATAATTCGGTAAGTAAATTTACAAGTTGATGCCATTAACTTTAATAAAATAAGAAATGATTTTATATACTCGTTTGTCAACGGAAGATAACAAAAATGCAATGTCGTAGGGGGGCAATATACCTGTATTGATCAGATCAGGTATGAAATTTTTATAATTATTATTTAAAGGGCAACTGAAAAAAATATGGTTGAGGTCCTCCTCTTCAAGACGACACTCACACATGGCAGAATTCTTAACCTGAATTCTTGTCAGGTGAACATTGTGGCAGCAATGTCCTATTCGCATACGGCAAATGGAAGAAGTTGAAAATTTGTTCAAAGAGAGCCCAGAAAACCACGATTTTGAAGGAATCGTAGGCTGTAATTTGTAAAAATGATTACCCTTTGTTTTACTCGACTCATTCCAATGATTCTGCCATGTGGAGATCATGTTTTCTTTCAGTTTGACTAGAAGGTCGTCGGGGTTTAAGAAATTGTACAAAAACTCTCCGGTGTCGATGGCATCTTTCGCCAATAAATCTGCCTTTTCATTACCAGGGATACCGCAGTGGCTAGGAATCCAAGCCAACGCGATCTCTCTGCCAGAGATAGCTAACGTATGTAATAAGGAGCGGATTCCAATACACAAATCATCTTCCGGGTAGTGGAAAGGGGAGGAGTTTAGTTTTTGAAGAGCACTCAGGGAATCGGAGAGAATTAAAAAATTTTCAATTTGAATACTTTCAATGTATTTTAAGGATTCTAAAATTGCTATGCATTCAGCTGTGAAAATTGAGGCTTCTTTATGAAGTTTTATTTTTTTACTAATTTGGTCTCTTGGGCAGTGGAACGCCGCTCCCACATGGTTAGATAAGGGAGATTTAGAACCATCTGTATAAATAGTTTTCCAGCCGGTCCATTTCGAGTTTAAAATATGGATAAATTTACTTGGGGCTTCGTGGTTGCCAGGAAAGCCAAGTGAAAAAATAATATTAGGTTTGCGCGAATGAATTTGAAAGGAATTTAAATATAATGGAAGTCTGTCATGGGGATTTAAAATAGTTTTATAAGCATTGTAAGTATGGAGGCTTTTGACGAGAAGTGGGATTGTTTTGTTCTTCCAATATGAAAGTGATCTAACTTGAGCAGAGAGAGCAGCAATTTTGTCCATCAGTGGGTGATTAGACAGTCTGAAACATTTGAATAAGAACTTGTCTGCCAAGAACTGTCTTCTGAAATGGAGAGGAGGGTCAACAGCCTCCACCTGCAAAGCGTTAATTGGGGAAGATCGCATGGCTCCGATAATTAATCTTAGGCTTTGAGATTGGATACGGTCTAACCTTGAAAGGTTTTTTTTAGAAGTGGGCTCAATAAGGAATGACGCGTAATCCAAATGGCTTCTAACATAAGCATTATAAAACAATTTTTGCGAGCATGGATGGCTTCCCCACCAGACCCTTGACACGGCGCGCAGGGCGTTAAGGCCAGCTTGACTTTTGTTAATAATGAGATTTACGTAAGAGTTCCACGTTAGCTTAGAGTCTAGTATGACCCCCAGAAATTTTATCTGAACCTGGACGGGGAGGATTATGTTATCGATTCGGATTGAAATGCACGGGGCAACACGTTTCCTAGAGAAAACGATGACATTGCTTTTGGTTGGAGAAATTTCCAGGCCGTGATTTCTTAGAAAAATGCAAAGATTTTTCATGCTAAGGTTGATCATTTCCTCCAGAAAAGCAATAATTCGTCCCGATATATAGATAAAAAAATCATCTGCATACTGAAGAATTTTACATGATGGGAGTATACTCTGATGCAGGTCAGAGGTGTAAATATTAAAAAGGATAGGACTAAGGACGGAACCCTGAGGCAAACCCTTGTTTACCGTTCTCAACAGAGAAGGGGAGTTCAGAACCTGGATTTGAATTTTTCTGGTAAGAAGAAGGTTGATTATGAAACTGGCAAGCTTACGGGGGATGCCGATTTGTAATAATTTTCTCTGTAGAACGTTTAATAATACATTGTCAAAAGCTCCGGTAATATCTACGCAGACACCGACAAGAATATTTTTTTCAGCTAGGACCATCTGTATATCAGAAGTGAGAATTGAAATGCTTTCAGTTGTACTTTTTGATTTTAGAAATCCAAACTGTGAGCTGGGAAGAATTTTCTCACTTTCAACATACCAGTCTAGTCGTCTTTTTATCAAATGTTCTGCAATTTTAACTAAAGAAGAAGAAAGAGCAATGGGTCTGTACGAAAGACCAGAACTGGGGTCCTTTTGGGGTTTCAGAATGGGGATAATTAATTGGGTTTTCCAGGAGGTTGGAATTTTACCTGTGTCAAACATCAAATTTAAAAGTGTAAGAAAATAATTATGTATGGCAACATCACAGTTTTTAATGAGGCTATACGGAATACCGTCTTCGCCGGGAGCTGAGTCTCTAAGGTCGTTTAAAACCTCTCTTAGTTCAAATATATTGAAGTGTGAGTCTATCCACCCTTGCGTACGAAACGAGTATGTGAATTCCGTTTCGTTCCAGTTACTCGCAGTGGGAGGAGCTAATTTATCGGCAAATTCCTTCACCCACTCTGAAGAGAGTGGATGAGGTACGGGTGGGACGTAAGAACCTCTGAATCGGCGGATTGAATTCCAAACAGCTGAGAGTGGGATATCGGGAGATAAGGAAGAACAAAAGTTTTTCCATCCTTGCCTTTTTTTATTTTTGAGCAATCGCTTGGTCTTAGCTTCAATCTTTTTGAAGTTCAGGAAATTATCAAGGGTCATGTTCAAAGAATATATTTTAGCATACCTCTTCCTGGAATCTATTGCGTCTGCACATTCATTATCCCACCACGGGGCTGGGGGAGGTTTTCCTTTATTGCCAGGTAATTTGATAGGAATGCATGTCTCTGCAGCCGCGATGATTGATGAAACTAGCAACTCGTAACATTCCGTGACATTATCTTTAGTCGGAGAGGGCAGACTAAGCATGGAGAGCTTTATGAGTTTTGAAAAATCAGTCCAGTTGGCCTTCGAGGTTACAAATCTCGGTTTACGATTACGAAACGTGAAAGCCTTGTTGGTATGGAGCATGTTGGAGGATTCTATGAGGATTGGATAGTGATCACTCCCGTGCGGGTCCTCCAGAACTTTCCAGAACAAGGATCCGGCTATGTTTGAGTTGCAAATGGTAAGGTCGACCACGCTGGGTCGTTGACCTGGTACCTGAACACGGGTAGGGGAACCGTCATTCATAATGCAAAGATCAAGATCGTCAAGAAGGTCAACAATGTTTCTGCCCAATCTGTCGCAAGACACAGAGCCCCATAATCCGTGGTGAGCATTAAAGTCACCCAGAACAAGGAAAGGTGGTTCTATCTTAGAAAGCATTGCTTGAAGAATTGATTTAGAGGGTTTATTAGAAGGGGATATATACAGGGAAAGGATTGTAGTGCCAAAAACCTTAGCGGCCGTCACCTGAAAAGGGCAACCGGCTGGCTTAACATCTACTGGGGAAAAGGGTAAGGATGTTTTAATGAGAAGAGCGGAGCCTCCCTTCCCATCTTGGCGGTCGTCACGAAGACAGTGGAATCCTCGAACTCTGAAATGAGAGTCCGGTTCAAGCCACGTCTCAGAGACGGCAGCTACTGCAATGGAGAGTGAGTTTAATGTGTGTAAGATGTCTACTGATTTGTTTCGGAGACTATGGCAATTCCACTGAAGAATCCTCGTCAGAGGGGCCATTTCTAGAGGTATTTATAATCTGTACAATCTGTTTGGCAACGTGGGACGGTATTTGTATATTGTTTTTATTTAAAGTCTGAAGGATGTGTAAAAATGACGTGATAAGTGTAGAATTAAGATCGTTAATGTTATGTGGGTCTGCGTTGAAAGGTGACTTGGGTATTGTTCTATCAGAGTTGGGAGAGAGTTGTCCATTGGGGAACCATAACAAGGATTCGTGACTAGTGGCATTCTTTTTTGGGAGAACTCGGGGTTTACTGAACTTTAAAACTGTTTTCTTCGTTGATGAAGAAGAAGATTGATGAGGGGAGGAAATATTTTTGGATGCAGTTTCAGCATAAGAAATGACAGCCTTATTGAACATTTTGGATGCTTCCGCATACGAAATGTTCTTTACAGCCATTGTATGTTTGATGTTGCGTTGCCTTGACATTTCAGGGCAAATTTTGCTGGTCGACAAGTGGTTTCCTGAGCAGTTTAAGCACTTATAATTTTCCTCCGTTGAATTACAGCTATCGCCACTATGAGACAAAGTGCACTTATAGCATCGAGGTTCTGATCTGCAGAGGGTCTTCGTGTGTCCAAACCTACAGCACTTGTAGCACTGCACAGTTGGAAACACGTAGAGATCCACTGGTAGGGATACGTGGAACATGGTGACATTTTGAGGGAGATCTTTGGAGTCGAATGTGAGGACAACAGACTGAGAGGGTCTCCATTCTATGGCGTTTCCAGTGTTAAAACGATAATTTAGTCTGCGAGCTTTAATGACCTTTCCGTAACCCTGGGGAACCTTAATGTTCTCCAAGATGTCCTCTGTCGTCCAGTGTGGAGGAATCCCCTTAGTGACTCCAAGTTTAGTAACCTGATAAGAAGGAATGAATACGTTATAGGAGTTTTCCTTGGCAACCGCTGATTTAACAAAATTATTGGCTTCAGCCGCTGTCTTAAACTCGACGGAAAGACGGTTACGACCAACCGACTTAACTCCATTCCAGACAGGACTGATTTTATTTTTGTGGAGAAAGTGACCAAAGTCAATGTCATACAATGTTGTTGGACCTCCTTCCTTTGAAATTTTAGTGACATGTGTGATGTATGGAGGCCTGTCTAAATTGTTGTAAATTCGTGAGGGTGTCGGGGCTGGTGTCGGTATGGGGACAGGAGTAGTTGGACTAGCAGTTGGCGTTGCGACCGACGACTTTAGTGGCTGGATAGATGGGCTCTGCTGATTGGACGGAAGAATACCATTGTCTACAAAGCTTCTATTTTTATCAAGGGTAGGAATTTTGTGGGGTACTTTTTCGGAATCTGTACTGGAATTTCGCACAAGCTTTAAATTTTTCCTTTTTTTAGTCGTTACTGTGATGAAGTCTGAGGGTTCTGGAATATCGGTGGCAACCGTTTCCATTGAGCCCACCGAGGAGTCTGAAAAAGAGCCATCGTTGATTTCGTCCGGGGGATCAGGAGGTTTAGCCCGTTCCATCTCTATACTAATATATTTAACCTACCTACATCAAGTATTTAACAAGACTTACCGACAAACAGATAAAAACAACACAATATTTAACAATTAACACAAATATAGTTACACAAACTAAATTACAAAAGAATAAATTACTAAATGGGTTAAAATAACTAATATGTTTGATTTGGTTTGATTTATGTGGTGATGAGACACTCCGACCTAGCTGTCACTTCAAAAACCTCACGAACCATATTGTTGTTTTGAGTTGTTTGATATGTGAAATGTCTGAAGGTAAAGTTATCAAGCCGTGTTGTGTGAAGGGATGTACTGACAGACAATCGACTCGACATAAATATCCAAAACACGGAAGCTTTGAGGAGCGCAGGTTCGGCGAATGGGCCTGTAGAATCGACAGAATCGAATTCGTATCTTAACCTATATTCGTTTGTGGCTGCCATTTCTCCATCAGAAACAAAAAGCCCAATGGATCACTTCGAAGTTCCGCACTGCCGACTTTAAATCTTCCCGGCATTGGTAGTTATCCGGATTTACGACAGTATCGGACCCGTTGTGTCGAAAATACAGGTGCAAATCATGTTCCGCCAGGACCCTACATTACAGGACCGTGTGATGTCACCAAAGACCATATTATTACGTCTTGCGAGATATGAATCCTTCTTCCAAAAGGACTAAGGAAGATTATGAAGGTAAACATCTGTTCTATGTTACTTGGAAATATTCGAAAATGTCTTCATCCATTATGCAGATCTTTTTTCATTCCTTTCCTCGATCTAAAAGATAATTTTTTTTCAGATTCAAGTGTTCCTGTAGGACCCAGCGGTAGTAATTCAGTCGCCACACGAAAAAACGATGCTCCCTTGTGTAAGAATATTTATAGTTTCTTGTTTGATAATCATTATTGTTTCTGTCATATTAGTGAAATAAAATAAAAATACTTCACATGTAACAAAGTTTTTCATTTTTCTGATAAACAGAGAAATGTTAACATTCAACACTGTCGTAGAAAAGCACAATAATTGTTTGAAAATGTTTTTCCTTTTAAAGTAAAGGAATTCAAATTTCTAGTAATTTGAAGCTATTTTTACGACGGCCTCGGGACGACAGATTTTCAACTTACAAAGCGCCGTCCTGAGAAAATGTGCCGTAAGGAAAGATACCTTGTTATAACTCTACTTAAGGGAAGTTAATAATTAATATTATTCATGTAAAAGAAAAGGAGGAACGAGAAAAAAAGAAGTTACTTAGTTACAAAACACTCTTCAAATTTATTTAATAAAATGTAAAAGGAAGGTTTAATCTTAATCTAGGTTTAATAATAGTCTTAAATTGTAATTCTTAAAATTAATTGTCCTTTTTCTTAATCCTAAATTATTGTTCATTCAATGTCTTAAAAGTTGGGTCACGTTACGAGATAAATATAAAAATTGTTCAGGCACTTCCCTTTACGATGATTCTGGAACCGCGGATCTCTACGTTCGCACTTATCACTGATACACAAAAAGCGGCAACTTGGGCTGGTTCCGAAGGGCGGAATCAGTTCAGCCTGGGCCAAGGCTCCGAAGGCGGAGTCGGCAGGCAGCGACTTCTGAGAGGGCAGCTTCCTGGGCGGAAGTATGGCGACCACTCTCGCTTCCTGGGCGGAAGTTCGTGGGGTTACGGGAAGAGCCTCGACGACCGCTCCAAGGGGGAGGGCAAGAGGTTTCTCGGCGGACGCGAGATGGTGACTCCTGAGAGGCGAGAGCGTGACTGTCCAGCATTCTGAATCCGCTGTATTCACCCGCGCGATCTGGCGACCGTAGCGCCTGTGGTAGGGTGCTGGACTATAGTGGTTCCGCTTTACACCACTTCGGTACGTTGGTTGAGTCCGTGGCGCTGGCATCGACATTCTCACCGCTAGAGTTACTATCATTTTAAAAGATGTTGAAATTTGTACAAAAGACCTTCAAAACAATTACAATGGCCTAGCCTTGGGCGAGGTTTTTACTGCCGGGTCGCTTTCTTAACGATACACCCATTTCAGAATTACTACTTAATGAGGGTCTAGAGATAAATCTGCCGACTAATGGGTGTATTTCCAAGTAGCTTTCTAATTTTTTTTATTGCGATTTCCGGCCACGCTATTGAATAAATATTTCAGTCTAATAATACCCGACTGCCGCCTCCATCTGCGTGTGAAATTACAGACACAGATGCGGGCACACGTGTTTGCTTTGGCCTTTCTGTGAATTCAAGTCACGTAGATACCTAGGGACATATCAATCTTATAGCTCATTTTTGCAGGACCGCACTTTGTGAGTTGGAACTTTGTCGTCCTGAGAGAATTTGTTAACATTTCTAACATTTATTTTTAAAATAATATTTTAGGCTGATGAATGGCAATATGATCTTTCCTAGGTAGGCCCCTAGGAAAGATCATATTGTCTATGGCCGCGCCTTTTTTTTATTGTTTCGGCTACCTTGTCTATGAAATCAAAGGCTGTAATGACGTCATCGGTTAAAAAATAGTGGACAAAATTTCCCCCTACAAAAGCTCGGAGTTATCAATCTAGTGATTGGTTTATTTATGGTTCGACTTATGAGTTCGACTCAGTTGTCACCAGTTGTCACTGTCACTTTCCGTTGGAAAGAGCATAGTTGTGCGTTTGAGCAGTGTTGAGCAAAAATTTCGGATCAGTAGGATTGGGAAGAACGGCCGTAAGCATGTGTTATCCTGCGATACAAATTAACGGTAATTTCCAAGACGCCATTTCGAAAGTTCAAGTCAGTTGAAGTTTTTAGCGTAAATATTTTGAATTTTGAAAATCGTCTAACCCATCTAAAAATAATGTTGAGTGCTAGAATTCTTCAAGGTGATAAATTAATGCCGTGTTGTGCTAAAGGTTGCTCAAACGGATTCGATAATCCAGTGCTAGCAAGAAGCAGCAAGAAATACGTTTGTTTGTGGGTGTCATTTCGCGATTGAAAGCATACGGTACTTTTGGGATTAAAAAATAATGCGTTGCCAACGCTTAATCTTCCAATCATCATAAAATATCCGGTCTATCTCCACCAATTGAAATAAGGACCCGATCCCGTTGTTAAATACAGGTACTAACCTCTCGTTCTTTGATACAATGTTCCTTATTCCTGAATGTACTTCATTGGCTAATAATTTGATTAATTTTCCTTTTCAGACCTATCCGTATTCCGACGCGATATTATACCACGTATTAGGATGCAAAAATTGTTAAACAAAGCCACGATTACATCAAACAAGGTCATTTAAACCTCTCCAGAATTACATCATGTAAGTACCTTATTCAGATTTAACCAGTATTTTCAATGATGTTTGCTGACGACAAAGCTGTGGAAATTATATGAAACCCTTGCAGGAGAACTTGAATAACTTCTAGTGTTTTGGCAATAATAGAACACTTAAATTTGTTATTCTTTAACTAATATTTATAAGATGTAAGTCACCTACAGTACGCTTCAACAGTGTGGAATCCTCATTTGAAGGAATATTCTGAAGGTATACACCTAATTTATATTACAGTGAAACTCGCTCAAGAAGTTTTGTTTTCGGTCCCTACAAATTCTGCAGAAACTGCATAAAACACGATTTTTTCCTATATAAGAAAGTTCGACAGTGAAAATCCATCACCATAAATGTCCCCTTTAAAAATATTTTTAATTAATTTTATCCATGAAATTTATTAAAGATGTGTACAATACTAGAATAGTGTAATCATTGGCCTCAAATTTTGTCTTTTTCTAGGTAAGACGAAGGGCATTTTGAGCTGCATTTGTCCGACGGCAGCCCTTTCTCCCGGGAAACGGAAGACGCACTTGGAGATTTTGGGGACCAGACGGCAGCTGCGATATGTATAACATTTGGATATATATACCAAACTTTTATGTAGGTCTTTTTAAGGTATACAATTCCGTAGTACATTATTTTGATATTCTCATAAGGTCTCGCCAGCGTTAGCAATGCAAGCGGCCAAAAATAATCTTTATATCGACCTTTCTCTGCTTTTTATCAATATGTGTCAATGCATGTGTTATTTATCTAAACCTTCCGGAATAAATTCTCTTAATGATAGTGAAAACCTTATCAAAATCAGTTGCATAGTTAAGAAGAACTAAACGCACAAACAGACAGATGCGAATGTCACTTTATTTTATACTATTTAGAGATAATGGATTCTACCACGAATTGTCAGTATCCAAAATGGAAATATTGATTTTTTATTTTTTTTTTTACTTTATTTATTTTCATTTCTTTACATATTCAAATTGTATACACAAGAAATGAAAACCCACTAAGGCACTGCCTGAGTGTGGGTAATATAAAATCATTACTATATTTCAAGTACCTAAGTATAATATATATAAGTAGAAAAAGTTTTTTTTGTTGTTTATAGTTATTATAAAAGTAAAGAGAAAACATTATGTACAATAGTTTATAAAGTTTCAGCAAGTGAGTTGTAGAAAGGATTAATAAATTTATATAAAAAGCGTTTCAATACTGCGTCATTCAGCCATAATTTTACCTCCTTAACATATTCTATTGTTTTATTTATCATTTAAGTTTGTAGTAGTAGAAGGTTAAATGTACGAGGACCAATGAAACTACTATGTGTCTGCATTAATTTAGTATTTGTTTGGGGGGTGTAAAATATATTATTTGTTCTTTTGCTCATTCTGTTTTCATTTATTTTGAAATTATTTTTGTTTTTAAATAAATATTTCATAGTTTGTAATATAAATAATTTACGATTGTTAAATAATTTAGATTCTTTGTATAATAGGTCGGTCGAGAATGTTTTATTTTTGTTATATATGACTTTAATTATGTGTTTTTGAATTATTTGTAGGGGATTAATAAATGTATCAGGTGCACCACCCCATCCTATTATGCCATAAGTGATTACAGATTGCACCAGGGAGAAGTAGATCATTTTCAATTTTTCAGCGTTTAAAATTTCCTTGAGTCTCTAAAATATGTAGGTAAGATATCTTAGTTTAGAAGTGGTTTGATTAATATGTGATTTCCAATTAAGATTAATATCTAATGATACTCCTAAATATTTTATATTTTTGACATTAGCGAGTTCGTTGCACAGGAAGCACATGTCTTGATTGCAAGTAGCATTATGGATTCTAATTTTAAGGTTGTCTTTTGGTTTTTTTTTTAAATGTTTTTGTAAAAAGGTAAGTAAAATGTTTTGCTGTAGTTTAAGACAAGTTTGTTGTATTTTAACCATTTTGAAACAAGTGAAATACATACAGTTGCTTTCGAAAAAGTTTCTGTCCAATTATTACCATCTGTAAGGTATAATTTGTAGGTACAAACTAATGTTTACAAAAACGGTAGAGCAGAGATGTCCATCTCATGATTGTGGGATTAATTTCCTGTCAAGTAAGTTGGGTGATCATAAATAATAAGAATGAATTCTTAATGGAAAATATATTGAAACATCAAGAGTTACAACAAAGCAGTGCAGATGATAAACATTGTAACCATAGAAATAAATATAGGCACATACCCGATGGACTCCTGAATCAAACTAAACTAACTTAACGTGAAACGAAAGAACGACAACGGATGGCGAACGAAGACTTGTATCCGGAAGTGAGGAACGGACCCGGGACGAAAGCCAGGACATCCTTCTTAGGGGAAGCGGGAGGACGCAACACCTCCAAGGTACGCCTGCAGGAACATCAGGTCTGCAGCACGTGGAAACCAATCAGACTCTTCTACGGAGCCAGGACAGCAATCCGTTCTCTTAGTGGCACGGGAGAACGCTACTCCTTCAATGGACGCCTGCAGGGGCATCAGGCCTGCAGCACGTGGTAGTCGACCAGACTCTTCAACGGAGCCAAGACAGCAATCCGTTTTCTTAGTGGCAGCGGGAGGGCGCTCCGCCAAGAACAACCAGCCACAGCTAGGGCCAAGCCAATCTCGGTTTCAAGTCCGAAACACGAGCACTCCGACATGACCATCGGCCAACACTCAATAAAAGCGGGATTCCATATTCCCCACTAAAATAATAACAAACACGAACTGTACGTGAATGGATAAACACCCCGCGTCTTTCTTAAAAAGAAATAATAACTCCTATTCACATGATTAACTCAGATTGAAACCCCTTAAAAGGCGAGTGACTGGATCCGCCGACCCACCGGCCTAATGGGCCGGGGAGGAAGTGACCATCAACAAAACTGTACTTCCTTCCTTCAAAATATTGCCAGAGTTTGAGAAAAAACACCATAGACAAAATAAACCCAATTAAGCAAGAACTTCTCTTGTCACAAAATATTTATGTGACACATCCACTATTATTGCCGTGTCATCGGCGTAAGAAACAATTTTACCAGGGATTACAAAATTACATAAATCATTTATATAAATTAAGACTAAAATCGGGCCAAGCACAGTTCCCTGCGGAACTCCGTTTTTTATCTGTGTCTCTGAACTATAATTATTCCCAATTTTTGTTTTTTTGTGTTCTGTCTTTAAGATAGTAGTTTTAGCGTGTCTTTTTTGAAGCCCAGTCGAGTTACTTTTTTAATGAGTAAATTATGATTAACGGTGTCGAAAGCTTTTCTTAAATCTAGGAATATGGCAAGACATTTCTTTTTTTTATCGATAGAAGTGTAAATATTTTTTGTCAATTCATATATGGCATCCTCAGTGCTTAGATCTTTACGAAAGCCTTTTTACATGTTACTTAACCGATTTAACTTAACCGATTACATGTTCTTAACTTCTATTTCATAATATCTTTTGTTGTTTTACAAGCTATATTTCTTTACAAGCTTTTATTATGTACACGATTTTTATTTCTTATATTATGGTTTATGTATAATGATTTAAATTATACCATGTAAAAGTCAAAAGGAGTTACTATTACTTGACACAGCGCCCTTGAGGTGTTTTTGCATAAAAACGGCGCTATACAAGTCATCCAAGTATTATTATTATTATTTGACATAATGAATATCTTTCAACACGTTGAATATGTATTTTGTGTATATATTCTTGTATTTTTGTGCAAGGTGAAATTAAATCCTATTGAGTTGTTGCAGCAAGACAGAAATCCTGGGTTCGATTCCTAGTTGAGACCGTTACTTTTTATTTTTCTGTGTCTTGTTCTGTTTCATGTTTTGTTTAGATATATTAGTATTATCTTCTACTTCAATAATAAATCAATGCTCAATACATCGGTGGTACTGACCCTGTTTTGTATTACTGTCCATTGTCTTTTTGAAAATAAAAATTATTTTGATGTGGTTTTTTTATTTTCCTTTTCCTGCATTCCAATATTTTTATTTTTAAAATATAATTTTTTTATTTCTTTATTTTTTTATTTTAATTCTCCATACAGGGCGGGGAAAAATATATCCCATCTACAAGATGTTTGAAAGGAAGTTGCAAGGTTATAAAATGAAAGTATTCTGGTTAAACTTTGGACTGACCGTAACAAGTTATATTGTGATAAATTTCACAGAGATACCTATACAAAAAGGTGAAAACTTACCCCCATCGACCAGAACGTAGAATCTATCTACCCTGTCTAAAATAATATGAACGTATATAGTTATGAGGAACGAACGCTGAGTGCCGCGAATGGCGGACTAGATGAATCAGCCAAGTAGCTAGAGGACGACGGCTTCAGATGTGACTGGTATCGGCCCAGTGAGTACCAGCCAGGTTGAGGAGTAGACGACAGCTTCAGAATGTGACTGGTATCGGCCCAGTGAGTACCAACCGGGTTGAGGAGTAGACGACAGCTTCAGAATGTGATTGGTATCGGCCCAGTGAGTACCAGCCAGGTTGAGGAGTAGACGACGGCTTCAGGATGTGGCTGGCCAACGGCCCAGTGTGGTCCAGCCATGTGCCGGTTTCACGGATAACCCATAAGTTGCCCTTCCATGATGCGAGGTGGGACTTAAAAATGCTCACGGCGAAAACAGTCCATCGGCAGAAATAACCACCGATCACTTGGATAAACTCTGATTACCTCCACGGCCGCACATGGCAAAATACGTTTTCATTATCCACGCCACCCGTGGCGAATTCCACTCGCGGGAAATATTATTAAACTTCTAAACTTGAAGCACAAACCGAACATTTCGGTATTAATCACAAATCCATGAAATATCTTTCGATCAGATCCTCAGACCCCCAGAAATAATAATTGACCCCCGACCGGACGCGCACACTCCTCTCTGTCCGGCCGGGAAGTGACGCCCTCTTCAATTTTAGTCACTTCCTGTTATTGCCAGAGCATAAACAATAGACAAGAAAAATCACAGATTTGACAGGTTCTTACTTACTACAAAGTAAGAAAAATAATCCTATGTTATTTACATAACAGCAGGGTCTTAAAAGAGACACATCTTGTAAAAGACAGAAACGAGAAGGATTTGTAAAACTTATGCCGCAGATGTCAAGAAATGTAAACAGTAAATTTTTTTTTTAATAAATTCTTTCTGTTTCAGAAAGTTGACGCACCTTCCAATGGGTGACCGCGAAACTCATCAAAATGACAATTCAACACACCTATAAAAAGTGCTATAAAGTTATGAAAAGTGATGAAACAAAAACTAGGTTAAATATGTAACTATTTAACCTAGTTTTTGTATCATCAATTTTTATAGGTGTGTTGAATTGTCATTTTGTTGAGTTATCATAGAACCCTTCCAATGACATGTCAAAAGAAAGTTTTGGAACATCTTTAAACCCAGGACTTTTTTATTCATATTTTTCAAAAATTTGTGGTTTTTTTTCACATACATATTTCTTATTATTATATATTTCTTTCTGTTTCAAAAAAATTGACACAAATTCCTATTACTCAACATGTCACAAAGAAAGTTTTGGAACATCTGTAAACACGGTCTCGTCCGAGACCGTGTTTACTCGGATTTAAAAAACAATTTTTGTATATTTAGAAATGGTTAAATTTGTATTTTTTCAAAATTTCTTTCAGTTACAGAGAGCTGTATTGCCAAATGATTGATATGTGACAAATAAAGTTTTCGAACATCTTCAAATACAGGACTTTTTCTAAATGTTTGTCAAAAATGTGTGTGTTTTTTTTTTCATAAATTCTTTGTGTTTCAGAAAGCTGTTGTCATGTTTTCAGACAAAGGTGAACTTCGGCCTGTCTAATCAATTAATGTATTTTCCGCATTACACTCACCTGACATCGTATATCGCCTTCCCTTTCAAATTTCATAATGATGGTGAAACACATGTATTTATGTATTTCATCTGCTCATGAAATCTAAGCGAAGAATCTTCAGACTTTTAGATCACCAAACACGCCCACATGACATTTCTTATCATTCTTTATTCTATGACTATTAACTGCCTGTTTTGGACGCCTAGTACTCGAATAAGTAGATATTTCTCTGGTTGCAGGTATCACGCAGCAGAGTCCAAGCTCGGGGCCTGTGGCGGGCGTGGGAGCAGTGGCAGGAGCCGTGGGGGGCGCTGTAGGAGCGGGCGGAGACAACGCCCCCCGGGCCTTCATCTGGCAGGGCGTGCTGGAGTGGATAGAGAAGGGCAAGAACCCCTCAGACCAGAGCAAGACGACCAGACATTTGCCCTGCCAGGTGTCCGCCATCTGCAGAGACGGGGAGCCCGAACTGTGAGTATCCGGTCACACAAAGATAGCCAAGGTCATGTGGAAGATATTTGGTTGCTGGTAAAACGAGCAGGATAAATTATTGCAGGATAAGTCTATAGTCATGGTGTTTGAAAGAGGGAGTACGAAAACAGTGTGCAATATAGTTGTGAATGATGAATACTTGGAGCAGGTGGATGAGTTTGAGTATTTAGGAAGTATTTTTATGAGAGATGGAAAGGCTGAAATGAGATATTGAAAGAAGGGTAAATGCAGCAATTCCATTAATGGAGAATTGAACAAGGGTTGGCGCTAACAAAAAAAATTGTCCAAAGGTGCGAAGCTAACAGCTAGTGCTGGTACCCACCCTGATGTGCCGGCGGTAAGGCATGGAAGTGGCAGAGGAAGGATGAAAGTAGAATGAGTGCTGTAAATGAGATCCCTGAGGCGTATGTATGGTTAAACCATGTGTAAATGTGGAGATCCGCAAATAATGTAAGGCTGAAGTAAGCGTAATTAGAAAGAGACACTTAGATGATTTGGGCATGCAGAGCGAATGAACGAAGAATGGAGTGTAAGGAGAATATATGAAGCGAATGTGAATTGTAAAAGAAGTCAGGGACACCCGAGGAAGACATCAAGTTAACCGGAAACTTGAGTCACGCCATTTCAAGAGTCAGAGTATGTATAAGACGATGTATGAATGTGAATGAGGCAAGGAGTGTGTGCCAAGACCGAGTTGTTTGGCGGTCCGTCCTCTCTGCCTACCCCTGCAGTAAATGGCGTGATGGTTAATTATTTTTCAATTTAACCTGTTAAAAGTCAGAGCAGAAGAGTGTCTGTGGCGGGCAGCGTGGATTTGATTTTTATATGAATCTGCAGTTTTATTCAGAGATTGATGAAATTTTGCACACTTGACCTTTAAAATAAAAGGAATGTCACTGTATACATGAGATTTCGAAGAACCACCCTTATCTCCTTTTCCCACACTTAAAGCAGAATGTTGATACTTCTCCATGAAGTTTTGCACACTGACATTCAAAATAAAAAGAAAATTTCTGTCTAAATCTGATTTTGAAAGGAGAGCCCGTGCAACGTCAGGAACTTCAGCTAGTTATACAATTGGGAGATGGGCATGGGTTCCACCGCCCCGGGAACCAATACGTCTGCCATAAGTCACCCTAATTCACTGTTTGGTGACTTAGCTCCCCACCCCTCATATCTTTTTCTTTCCCAAAACTTCCTCTCCTTTCTTTCCTTAAAGGGACCCTTCATGCAGCATCCCCAAAAATGACAGGCCTCTAGGAAAAGTAATTTCCTCAGAGTGTGAGGAGGGAATTGTAAAAAAAAAAAATAGCTAACATTTGCTGGTTTTGATTATAATGGTTTTCAGTATAACCAGTATAAAATCTAAATCTAAATTGTAAATTCCTCTAATAATATCCCTGATATGTTGACAGCAAAGCAGATTCGTGGCCCTCCAAGCTGATAATGCAGCTGATGCTTAAGCCGCTGTTAGGCCCAATCGGCGCCCATCACCTGAAGGACTCACAGAGAGTGCTGTTCCACCTGGAGCAGAATGAAGCCCTGGAGAGTCTCATGGGTGGAGCATACGTGAGTATAGCCAGCCAGTCCTTACATCTTCTTTAGCTGTTGCCTCATCCCTCACTCCAATGCCCTGATGAATCAGGCTCCTAACTCGTCACGGTCCTGCACTGCATGTTCCCGACGCCTGTTGTATTATTTGATCTGTCCAACACATCGGTCTAACTTCCTCTGCTTCTCCTTGGCGAGAAACGTTTCGACAGTTTATTGCCTATTGTGGATCCCTCCTTAGCTCTGACGGTATGAATATATTAATCTGGGGTTCAATTCTCCAATAGCGGTCAAGAGTTATTCATTATGCGCCATCAAGAAATGAAAAATTACCTGTGGTCTCAACGAACTTTGTCGTTGATATATTGGCTGCCCTGTGAATATTGTCTGTTGTTTTTAACGTTTCTATGGTGATAATTTGAAATGTCAGAAATAAAACGTCACCGCTTCATTTTTTTATTCACCCTAGTTTCGACGTCTAGAGCTGAAGAACGGGCTGGGGGTATTATGAACGGAGAGACAATGACTACCAGCTGACGCACTAAGGCTTTGTTAAGCCTAAAATTCTCGACGAAGTGTTCGTCTATCAAATTAGCAAAAGAATAGAGTCTCTGGCGGATCATTCTTGTTTGTCTCAAAGCAGCTGCTTCAGATTGTTCTGATAAATTTAATTTAACTTTTGTTATCGGTAATGAACGAATGCAAATCTTGGAAGAGGAAATTAACCCGACTCCCCGACATCCCATCGACAGATACACTCGTTGTCTATGACAATGCTTTCATTATCAACTTATGGTGACAATCATATTGTAACGGACGTTGTTGGCCATATTTTTCCATTTCAAAAATATCTTGAACTTTTATAAATTGTGCCAACTCCACGCCACTGGCAAATTCCTCACTCCCCGCCACTGCTCATTTCATAGCCCGTTTCGGCCGGAATGGCCTGAAATTTCAGACTCCGAAAAGTATCGATATCGCATCGCGCACGTATCCCGGCCGAGCGGAACGATGTTTAGTTTTGTGTATACAAATTTTTGATAACTAATTATAACTTTACAAATATGTTGATAATACCTATTTTAATTTGTACATCTCCTCAGCGGTAGTCAAATAAAAACTATTTGCGATATGCTACCACCGGTTAGGTATTTAAAAATGCTATTTTAACAAATTCAATGTAACCATTTTTGTCATTAATTTTCCATATTTGCCTCTACAAAAATCCAGGGACCTCGTAGCATAGTGAATCTTTCCTCTTTCGGAGCGCTTTGTTACTAGGAACTTCGAAAAAATACTGTTCTAACCAATTTACACATTTGATCGCTTCAAGATCAAATTTACAATTTTAATATACAAACATTTTTTATTTTTTAAGTCATTTCTTGACAAACTAAAAATCTGGTTGTCAAGATACAAATTGTATTAACTATTTTGTCATTAAACAATGTAAATGTAATACAGGCGAGTTTGCAAAATCTTTTGCAAGGCTCAAATTTAAGCGTCCGCCTTCGGCAAGCCCACTGCGAAAATGAATAAGCAACATTTTTCGGTAGCTTATGTACTCTCATGTAGCGTGGGTAAAATCCCCCACCTCTTTTCGATTGGCAGCGTCATGTCGCATAAGCGTCGACCGAATTGGACAGCGACATAATTTCCAAGAGTTTTACTACTTTCTACAAAGTAAATCCTGCCCTTCACCTGCCTCGCCCCGCCTAGTCTCTGCTCCAAATCTTCTGGTGTTTACCTCTTGAAGATCCTGGCGCGGCCCTGTTAGGCAACCGCCTTACGCCACAAGCGAGCAGAGACAACAGCGCACCCAGTGCCCAACATTCACCGAGAAACGGGTGCGGGAGGCAGACTGCAATAACATTCTTCAACTTTAACAACTATCATCACTATCGACCGTAAAGGAGCATCACTATTGGCTGAAGACACGGTCTGGACCCGGCGCCCAAATGTACAGTCTTGTGCGGATTCACAACATATGCGTTTCTCTGAAATCGAATGACACACAGGTGTTAACATACTAAATAAATGTCAGTCCTACCCGATCGGCATTTGGCGAGGTCAGTGGAGTTGTCGACTCCAGTTTCTGGGTAGGTTCAATCCTCAGTTAAACAAAAGTTTTTACTTTTTTTTTTAAATTTTTAAATGACATTTTAAAATTGATGTGTTATATTTAGTTAAAAAAAAATGTTATTTAGGGGTTGATTTTTTTTGTTTTGTTGTTTTTTAGGCTGGATTCGTCCACTTTACCCCTGTTTCGCCAGCGTCGTGCGATATTAAAGTGCTCATCTTGCTGTACACGGCTAAGAAGAAGGCGTACCTCGGATTCATTCCCAACAACCACGCCACCTTCATGGATAGTCTGAAGACGGTCCTCCAGCAGCAGAAACTGTATTATCAAACAGGTAAATATACCTTTGTAAAGTAATGCTGCATCCAACAATAGAATAATGTTAGTTAATCAATGTGAGGTTAGAAAGAAGTTAAGTTGTTTTATGTAGTGTAGAGTGAGGCAACAATAGAAGAGCCTTCATATAGAGTAGCGCGATCGCACTCAACCTCTTTCTATACCAAATCATCATCAATGTTAGACATTAGTCCGCCATAATAGCATTCTCCTCCGTGCCAGGGCACCGCAGGGCAAGGGTCCTGGGTTCGAATCCTAGATGTGACCGCATCTTTTTCTGATTTTTTTGTTTCAGATTTTCATTTAGGACTTTATTATTAACAAACAGCTGTTTACCGTTGAGTCATTTGTTTGCTTTTTGGAAAAGCTCACGAAGTCTTTGTCTCAAGAAATCATTGTCATAGTCAGTTATGATCTAAACGGTATTAGAAAGAAACTACACTTTATATTAAGGGGTGAGAATAATTTACGGAGCGTCGTAATTACGCTGCTGTCATCTGTCAAAGTGACAGCTCCCATACAAAGAAATGATATTCCGCGGCAGTCCCCCAATTGATCTGACTCCCTCTCCTGAGGAAGTTTATAGCGTAGTGTGTCACCCCAAAATATAATACGTACATGCCACGCCCAATTTATGCTCGCATAAAATAGCGTAACGTGTCTAAGGCTTTAAGGACATTTTAAAGAGCTAGAGAGGCAGTCGATTTAAAATTTACTTTATAATTAATGGGAATTAATTTTTTTAATATACAAACATAATACATGAATTAATTAATTTTTTAATATATAATGACAAAAGAGACATCTCTGATCAGATTACGATAGATTTTTCTCTGCAGGTGAATGATAAACAAATTACAGTCACCTTTTGCATTTGATCAGTGGATTCATCTGGAATTGTGTCATTTTGTCAAAAGAGGTCTATTTAAGACAAAAATGATTAAAATATATTTTTTGTCACAATAAATGTCACAAATCTTGGCAGTGCGTATTATTACAGATGAGGGGTAAAATCAACTGTTGAAGAACGAAGGGGGTAAAGCTGACTGTGATTCGTCAATAAATCGATCTGACAGTATATAGGCATCTCGCATTATAATAATACCATTTAGTTCTTAAAAGTAAAATCTGCTTTTGAATGAATAGACATTTTTACATGGGAGCGCAAATTATGAACAAATTTGCGAAGTCCACATTCGGCAAAATAAATTTCTTCTATTTTCAGAGTCGAATATTTCGTTTACGTATTTAGTTAAGACACTTTTATAAATGTTCATAATTTACTTCCCAACAACCAACCAGCCCTGTGTTCAGACGTATCTCATTGTGATAGTATATGTTTCTACAACTGATCCATATTATACAATGTGAATATGCTTAAAATAAAGTAAAATAATGCTTATATATTATTATTATTATTTTTTTTTTTTTAAAAGAAAGACAAACATTCCCGGGTTACGAATAACCTGACAATATTTGAAAATCTCCTACTACCACCGCAGAAAGTGGAAAATGTTGCTTGTGTTGTGATGGAGGACTTAGCCAGCCGAGGAATTGAACACGCTACGCCTGGGTGGGAACCAAGCGCGATGTCAACTCGGCCACCGACTGGTCATATTACATATGGAATGTAATACGACAATTGGGTTTATTCTCTTCTTCACATCTATTTTTACAAGTTTTCATACCACAAGCAACCATTTTGCCGTGTTATTTCGTAAAATGCCTCGACCATAGCTCGACGCTAGTTCGAACAAGAATGATGACGTCACATTCTCAAGATTCACGAGAAGCCATACGAGAGCCCAGCCAGCTCCAATGGAACCGGTATGGGGAGTGGGGAATAATACGCTTTTAATCACTTAGGGCAGGTCTACTAATATTCATATGTCTATGGGTTTAAGTTATTTTCTCCCTGCAGAGTGAATTTATTAATCAACAATTTA
Organism: Hesperophylax magnus; assembly: GCA_026573805.1. Taxonomy (NCBI): domain Eukaryota; kingdom Metazoa; phylum Arthropoda; class Insecta; order Trichoptera; family Limnephilidae; genus Hesperophylax; species Hesperophylax magnus. The sequence continues at coordinate 803,887 of JAIUSX010000230.1, read as the reverse complement.
TTTTCATAGGGATTTAAAGATATTCCCCGATGGTCTGTGTTATTTACACGCCAGATCATCAACCAAGAGCACTTTATTATTAAAAAATCAATTTTGAAAAATATTAGTTAACCACTTGTCGCTCTTAACCGACAATATACAACACCCGCTTACTGTGCTAGCTGCCGATGATGCAAATATGTAATAACCGTGTACTGTACTTTCTGCCGATGATGCAAATATGCAACATCCGCGTACTGTGCTAGCTGCCAATGATGCAAATATGCAACATCCTAGAAAAGGTTAAATCAAAATTTTGTTTATATTCTTCTTCTAACTTACATACCTCCTTTTTTATATTTTCACTCTTTTGTGAGCAATGAAGAGCACTTTTGTAAACTATTGAGTCAAGGTATATTGGTGTGTCTCTGGTAATTAACTACAATAATCCTTATCAGGAAAACCAAGTATTGTTACAACCCTACTTACTATATAGCCAAGATATTGTGTCTTCACTTTTTAGCAAAATGATTTATGAACCCTATTAAAGGAGAACCCAAATTCGTATATTTAAAAATATGGCATCTCTAAACTCAGACTTTGATAATTTTACAACCAAAAGTATTTTTGTGATTAATTTTTGAGTTATCATGATGTATTGCGCTTACTCCTTCTTTAGCCAGCGTTTTGGACGGTGTTACAGAGTCCATCATCAGGGCAGATGTGTATATTGTGGTGAAGTGTGTTTATGTATTTAGAAGTGATACCGTGTTGCGCGCGTTAATCCTTTTATGGTTGTTAATTTAACTAATCATCTTCTAGAAATACCGGTTTTAACCTGTGGAACACCAGAAACTTTTTGAGGGAAATCAATGTGTTTCCAGTGCAAGCGATTCCGTTAAAAAAAGTTATGCACATTCTCATGGCATACAGGTTTAAATCGCATATAAAAAAATTCCAACTAGGGTGAAATTCCAATGCCAGCAGTGCATGAACGGTTTGTCGGCCTTAAAAATTCTTATCACTGGTGCACGAACGGTTTTCCAGAGGTTAAGGATTGGAGCGAACAAAAAGGTATCGCTTCTATACATAGACACACACTTTTCCATAATCTACACGCCTGCCCTGATGACGGACATTGTAACACTGTCCAAAACATTGGCTAAAGAAGAAGGCATAATAACCTAAAAATTAATCAAAATAACATTTCAAAGATATTTATATATTTCAACTTGTATTTAATTTGAAAGTAAAAAATTATTCATGGTGATATGTGTAATATCTTGGATTTAAACCATCGATATAGAAACTAAGTTTCCATAGATTTGAAAACCAGTAAGATGCGTACATGTACGTACATATGCAGACCTGTCCCTGAGCCAGACGGTGCCTGGCGCTAGTAAAAACCTCAAGGGCGCTGTATTAGGTATTATCAGCTCCGCGGCGCATTGGAATTTTGGCGCCCGGAGCAGACTGCTTCAATTGAGCTTGCACAGGTCCGGCCCTGTACATATGGTCAGTATTCTTAAAAAAAACAGTTATGTTCAAAGTTTCGAGAAAAACATTTTAAAATTTTGTAAGCGAATGATAAAATCAAATAAAATCCTCTGCAATTTAAAATTGTAATTTTTATTTGTATAGATTAAAAACAAAAGTGTATTAAAAATAAACACTTGAAAAATGGTCTGTTTTTCAAAAAATACTGACCAAATATTATATGTATTGCTCTCATAAACAGAAAATCTGTTTGTCCGTGAAAGAAAGCTCTCAAAGGGTGAACTATGGCATCATGAAGTTTGCAGTTTTTTGTGGACACATATATTTTAAGTTCGCAATGTCGCTTCCATCATGAGCTACTGAGATTTTAACTGTCAAAGAATAATAGTTAAATAAGAAATTCCTTTATATTTCTACAATTTTTTATATTGAGATAAAAAAAATGCAGTTTAATGGATATTTAAAAGCGCCGTAGCTCATGATCGAAATAAAGCCATAAGCTGAAATTGTATATTATTAGATGTAATCTCTCTGACATTCAGAGTCAAGTTGGTTCTTCGAATAATATTTATAAAATTTGAACAGCGGCTGATAATAATGAGATGAGATTTTGTTTAAAAAATTGAAAAGGTGTGATATTGTACAAGAGGTTCAGGCAGTAAATATGGGAAACAGGACAGAGATGGGAGGATCTGGTTAGTCAGATTTAATCATTAAACAGGGGTTAAGTCATTTCAAACAACGCTTGTGAAGTTTCAGTAAGAAACATAATTAAATAAAGGATATGATTTGAGATTTTCATGGCCTTGCAGTGTTGGTCTTCCTCCTTCTTTAGCCAAGGTTTCCGAGAGTGTTCACCATCAGGGCAGATGTAATCAGATGACAGGGAACATCCTCCCTCACGATGCACACTGTTACGCTGTCCGAAACTTTGGCAAAAGAAGGAGAAAGGACACACGTCATCTCGTCTGCAGAAGTGGGTAAAATTGGCGGTTAGTCTGAAATTTCAAATCGCTAGTTGTCAGTGTATAAATTTCGCTCCCTACTAACTACTTACAATTCCAGTAGCTCCGTGTGACCGCTAGCGGCTACAGCAGGTGAAAAATCGTTCCGTGTGACCATAGAGCCATACATTTAGAGGTGCTATTGCATATTAATATCTCCTCGAAACGTCTTCCACTATTAGAATGCGACAAGTGGTGCACGTAGACCGGATTGGGTAGTTTTAGTTACAGCGTTGGAGGTCAACTGGAGGAAAAAAGTGGAACCTATTTTACTGTTATATGATACATCACTACACTATAACTGAGTTCGTAGTATCCACGTCAAATATGCAGTGCAGCGCGTTAAAAAACCAGTGTGCACCAGTCTTAGTTGGTTGGAAGCAGTGTTTGCGGGTTTTGTCGTGGGTATACTAACAGTATTTTCCATCCCTAGCAGCCGCAGTACCGGCTGGGGGCTCCTCCTCCGCGCCCCCGCAGCAGCAGCAGGCCGCGCAGTTTGACGACCTGTTCTCGACCTGACCCGTCTAGAGCCCATACTTGCTCTAGTGCTGCACCTCGCATCCTTCCACCCATAGACAATCTCCTCGGTGTGTTTTATAATGTTATATTATGTTTAAAAGCCAAATAAAACTGATTCTTCCATTTAAATTGATTTTGTTTTATTCTTCTTCGAATGGTGGAGGTCAAAGCTGAGGTTTGTCAGTCACTCGACGGCATCGGGAGTCACTTGGCTCAGCACAGATTTGCCTCCGGGGAAATGATGAAGAGGACATTCTTCTATGGCGTTGTCTGTTATCTATGGTAAATTACCCAATACTTGGCACCTTAAGGAAAAACAAAAACTTCATAGACTGTTAAACTTTACTATCATAGTGACTAAAATGCTCTAAGAGCACTTAATTTTTACTAAAGAAAATATTTTGTTTATAGCACCAATAACTGTCATGGCTAGATTTGGAGAATCTGCTGCCATATTGGATTTACTGCTTGGATTATCATAGCTCGGGGGTAGATGGCGCCACTAGGTCAATTTTACAAATTGAGTAAACATAAATTATTCATAAACTGTTTGTTGATGGCGCTAATATAATTATTTTAGGAAAAACACCTTTTGCAAGTTATGCTAATGTGATGAATTGTTTTTTTGCGCACATCCATACAGATTTACCTTTCTTGAAAGAATTGAGTTTTTATATGGACAAAACTAAACAATACAAAAATATACAGGGTGTCTGGGGGCAAAGTGCATAAACTTCGGGAAGTGATTCTACGTGAACAATAACAACAAGTAAATAAATTCTTTCGAAATTTCATTGTTTGGTAGTTTTCAGGTACAAAAGTTGAATTGTTCGTATGGAGAAAATAATATTCTTCTATGTAAAAAAAAATTTCGAGAAAAGTTTGTTTACTTCTACCATTATGAAGAATCACCTCCCGAAGTTTGTGCACTTTCCCCCAGACACCCTGTATATTCTACAATGTCGCATGTTATTTTTGCTTGAGTTATTATTATTATTTAATGACCAGGCAGCATTCGGCTGATGTGCTCATATCTGATTTCACAATAAGTAATTGAGTTGTTTGAAATTAATAAAAAAAAATTGTTCTGATGCGGTTTTTCACTATCTACTCATTTTAAAGTTATAACGTGTTGAATACGAGTGACATAGTTTTCCATTTTTACATATCGGAGTTCTCCAAGCCTTCACTGTCCAGGGTTGGCAGTGAACCTGTTAATCCTTCAGGTTTTAAAATATTTTTAAGTACAAGTCCCAACGACACGGTGAAATTTCATAGAATTTCGGAATGTTTCCGAGGTATTTGAAATGTTTAAAAGTTTTCCTAAAAAAAATACCATTATAGAAACTAGATAATTATCTTTGAAATAAACATTGTTATTCTAAAAAAAATAATTTTAATATCGAACATGAAAATGTTATCAAAAAAACTTACCGGGACATTTTGACTCTACGTTCGTAATTTTGAAAGAATTCGATATTTAGAAAACATATTTCTTTTGTCTAGAGAATTAGTAAAAAAACGGTAACTTCACTTTCTATGCCGTTAATACAATAAAAACATATAAGTAAGTTTTTATCTTTTAATTGTCAATGAAAAAATCCCGTCAATTTGAAGTCATACACAGCCATGTATAAATATTTGAGATAAACTGAGAAGAATAATTATTTATCTTTCCAATGACAAATCACATAGAAAAAAAAATCTTTTATACTGAATGGACGCCCCGGTCATATATGTCCTTCATAGCCTCTAATGGACTATGATGTTTGTGGCTAGTAATGTATGGACTCCCCGGTCAGATTTGTCCTACAGAGCCTCTAATTGAATATGAAGTTTGTGGCTAGTAATGTCCTTCCCAGGATTGAAGGGTTATCAAGAAAAGTGTTAATTGAGAAGAACTCGTGATTAGGGAGGGATAGTAATAATAATAATAATAATATTTGGCTAATTTATATAGCGCCGTTTTCGTGAGAAATCACCTCAAGGGCGCTGTACACATATATTTCTTAAATAGTTAATACTAGAACTACTGACTTATCTCTAAGACTTATATCTAGTGACTTACGACTAAGGCCTATAACTACTATCTTAACGACATATATACGAGTATTTACATATTTAGCAACTTACAACTAAAATTAATATTAACAATCTAATCTTACTAACGCCAGAAGAAGAAGGAAATTCTATTATATTAGGGTGGTTTTATTGTTAGCTGGATATATATGTTAAATGAATGAAATTAATGAATAAAATCAATCAATCATTAATCTTAAACGCATTTAGATGATTCATCTACCAACAATTAAACCGATTAACTTGTTATGTTCCCGCTGATATTGTCCATTGTCCATTGGTAGGCAAGTCAATAGCAAAATTGAATGAACGGAATCGCTAGATAATGTAACAATTACGGTATAAAAAAAAAGAAATATTTGGATATAATGACGTATTTATGGAAATGAGTGTCTGAAAAAGTGAGTTTTTAGTTTGGATCTAAATTCTGTTGGGCTGGTTATACATCTCAATTCCATAGGAAGTTTATTCCAAGCCTTAGGGCTGGATACTCCGAATGCACGATCACCAAACTTAGTGTTCGGTGTATTTGTCGTAAATTTTACGTAATGCATTCAAATTCATAGTCATTAGACATAAAATCATCATATTGCCACTAAACAATAAACAAATCATTGCCAGTAATGAAAATATACGTTAGATAATTTTTTTTGCAAATGCAGTACCACAATGTAGCCATACCAATGTAACGAATTTTTGTGGTGTGTCAACACTTGTCAGCCCTTTCTTCTCAACTGCCCGTCCATGCCCGTCTGGAGAAAATATTATCTGAAAGAAACACTGCTTTAAGCGCTATTTGTGGGGTGCGCCTGTTCTCACATTGCTGGAGGATTGGGGGCGGAGCTACGAAGTTTGCCGAGTGAACACGAAGGCTCAAAGCGACTCGGAACTACGAAGTTTGCCGAGTGTACACGAAGGCTGGCAACAATCAACTTGATTTTGAATAATTTGTTTGAAGTCTTGAAGTTTGACTGTGGTTTGACGTTCGAAAATCTCTCAAGTATGAGGGAGATTTTGAGTTGAAAGAAACGAAACATGGAGGTCGTTATTAGTAAACATTTACAAGACATAATCAACCCTACGGACGAAAATAAGTATTATTCTGGATACAGGAGAAATACGCTGCATTCAATACTGACTTGAAGGCTTCAGGGTTTTCATTCTCAACCAGAACCAGTTATGGTAGAAAAGGTATGTAGCCCTTACCCTACTACAATCACAGAGCGTGCAGCGTCTAGCCCTGCCCTTTTTGGCCAACATAAACTAATTTGTATTCCATTTTTTTTTTTTAACCTAACCTAACCTAACCTAACCTTCTACTTCCTGGTTACGAAACCATTACTAGGATAGGTTATTGTACTTTTTATTACTAACCTCCAACTTACCTAGCTCTGGTAGTTTGTATTGATATTTGAAGGTTATGTTTGTATTATTTAAGCTTTCTGCCAGAAGCCTGACCTCACAATTGTTATTTAATCTTATATATTCTAGGTTTTCCGAATAAAATCACAAAGTAGAAGAAATTTGTGTTTAATCCGTGACCTATCCTGATATTCCTTTACGATAGGCCTACTTCACTAGTAACTCTTAAGATCATTTAAACTTGAATGCACTAGTTGTATTTTTATGACAAAGTGCCTTCTTCGATGTAATTGTTATGCAGTCTTATGGAGAAATAACAACCAACCAAGAAAGCCAAGTTCTCATTGTCACAGGTTTAAATTTGCCGGGCAGATATGAAGTGAAGTTCGGATTTCGTAGCTCCGCCCCCAATCCTCCGGCAATGTGAGAACAGGCGCACCCCTATTTATGTGTGTCATATACGCACATCGACTGTAGCTGCATCAGATGTGGTTTAGTGAAGTCCACATCTTCCGAGGGAGAGAGAACGCCGACAGTTTAATAGTGGGATCCACAACAAGGTACTTGTTTTTCACATCCGAAGTCTGTCACCGAGTTCACCATGTCTCTTCAGGAGAGTGCCGTGACTGAATAAGACTACTGTCTTCAATTCAAGAGGGTTTTAAATTTTAAAAGAAAAAGTATCGTCAAATTTACATGCACTTTTTATTGGCTTCAAATATTACACAAGTTTAGTTTCAACCTTCTGTACATTATAATCTCATCAACTTGTTAACCTTTCCTTATCTGTGGTTTGTATTTACTACACATTGCTTCTAATAACTTTAATAACTCTATAAATATAATAAATTCTGGGTTCAGATTTTAGGTATTCCTCCGTTATACATTTTTATGCACTGAATTAAAAAATAATATTTTACATAGTTTTCAAATTCAATTAAAAATCAGAGATTTTTGTTAAAAATCAGAGATTTTTGTTAAAAATCGGGATCAAATATACCAATACAATCGACCGTGTGACACTGCTACGCGAGGAAATGACACGCTATTGATGTCCCGATCTAGTTTGCACACGTCTGCAGTTGTATTAAATTTAGACCATCGATACCTACGACCGCATAGCATCCAGCGCCAGTCGGTCGCGGGCCATCGTTAGATATGGACTCCTCGCACGTTTTTTTAGCATCCGCCGATGGTTTTTTAATGTTTTCAGCAATTAAATTACAATTATTATCACTTTTGATATAAAATATAATAAAAATAACCGACTAGCTATGAATATTCATATTTTTCCGATATTAAATAGCTTATTTTGAGATGTGTATTGACTACACAGCACCGGAACGCGTGGCTTTTTTAGCAAAGTAAGGGAAAGGTTAAATTTAACATTTGATCTCTTAATTGATAATGACTTGTACATATATCTATCCACTGTATCATATATAATACCGATTTTAAATGAAGTAATGTTGCCAAATTGTATAAGACCTTCAAGCACGGCATTAGTTGTCTCCGGAGGGGCTACACAAGGCACGATAGCCGGTCCCATTTAGCAAATAAATAAGCAATCAAAAGGGCAAAATAAAGTGTACAAAATCAATTGTGACTATAACTGTGTATCGGGACCTTATTATTAATGTTCAAGTATTTTATTAACTTACTTGCTAGTTAGGAGCGGCTCAAGTGCGTTGTGTGGTTCGTCTGGAGGTAAATAATGAAATTGTTTATCTGGTCAATTCCGATATTTGAAAATTTTCCAATAAATTTAAATAATGAAAAATTGAGCTTACTTTGGTCATATTGACATGTCCACAACAAACTTCTATCAGTTTACCTCTCCGGTGGCAGTAATATGTACATGAAAGCCCAGTTATTTCGCAGAAATTAAAATGTAACATTGTCATAAAATGGTCATTCAGAGCCATTTTGTTTTTATTTTGACAGTTGACAGGTTCCTGTTAAATGCAGACTCTACCGGGCTTTACAGAGGGGCCAATAAAGTTGAACCGTGTGGAGGTGCGTTGTATGTGATAAGGTTAACACTCAACGGTTGAACCTGGGTTGAAAGGCCCATAAGTTTTTTTCAGCTTTTGAACAAATTGTGATCAGCAGAAGAGGACAACTACACGTGAATTTCCTCTAAACAATTGGGCCTAAAACTTACAAACGTGCAAGTTAACTAACAGATTTATGGAAATTATCATTAAAAAAGAAATTAATCTTAATAAGTGGATAAATTGCAAGTTCACTTTTACATTATTATTATGGCCATTCAACTTTACTAAAAATAAATACAATGTTTCATAAAACACAATAATAATAAACATATGTAATTTGTTGCCAATGAATGTCAAAAATTGCTTAGAACATTTAATATCCACTATTTATCTAATAATTATATTAAATTAAACTAACTATATTAATTAATATAATCCTATTTTAGCCTTCTGTTCTAAAATAATAATTTATAGAATCAATTACATAAGTATTTAAACTATTATTTTTATAATAATATTAGAAAGAATAATAATAACATAAATGCAATAGAATAAGTATTTCAACCTTTAGTTTAAAGGTTAAGTAAAATCAGCAAATAAGTACGCAGTAGAAAGGTATTCACAAAAGCAATATTTCTGTTGAGTTGCTCTAATGTCCAGCTGTATTTTCTCACAATTACTGGGAAGAAGCATTCATTTTAGTATAGTTACAGGGTAAAATGGGCATTTTACAGTGGTTATAAATTATAAATGGGTATTTTCTGAAGGATACAGGGTAGAAGTGGGCATTTTCCGATGATAACAGGGTATAAATTCACATTTTTTGAATTACATACTGTAAAAATGGAAATTTTCCGATGGTAACATGGTATAAATTCACATTTCTGAAGGATACAGGGTAGAAATGGGCATTTTCCGATGGTAACATGGTATAAATTCACATTTCTGAAGGATACAGTATAGAAACGGGCATTTTCCGATGGTAACATGGTATAAATTCACATTTCTGAAGGATACAGGGTAGAAATGGGCATTTTCCGATGGTAACATGGTATAAATTCACATTTCTGAAGGATACAGTATAGAAACGGGCATTTTCCGATGGTAACATGGTATAAATTCACATTTCTGAAGGATACAGTATAGAAACGGGCATTTTCCGATGGTAACATGGTATAAATTCACATTTCTGAAGGATACAGGGTAGAAATGGGCATTTTCCGATGGTAACATGGTATAAATTCACATTTCTGAAGGATACAGGGTAGAAATGGGCATTTTCCGATGGTAACATGGTATAAATTCACATTTCTGAAGGATACAGTATAGAAACGGGCATTTTCCGATGGTAACATGGTATAAATTCACATTTCTGAAGGATACAGTATAGAAACGGGCATTTTCCGATGGTAACATGGTATAAATTCACATTTCTGAAGGATACAGGGTAGAAATGGGCATTTTCCGATGGTAACATGGTATAAATTCACATTTCTGAAGGATACAGTATAGAAACGGGCATTTTCCGATGGTAACATGGTATAAATTCACATTTCTGAAGGATACAGGGTAGAAATGGGCATTTTCCGATGGTAACATGGAATAAATTCACATTTCTGAAGGATACAGGGTAGAAATGGGCATTTTCCGATGGTAACATGGTATAAATTCACATTTCTGAAGGATACAGTATAGAAACGGGCATTTTCCGATGGTAACATGGTATAAATTCACATTTCTGAAGGATACAGTATAGAAACGGGCATTTTCCGATGGTAACATGGTATAAATTCACATTTCTGAAGGATACAGGGTAGAAATGGGCATTTTCCGATGGTAACATGGTATAAATTCACATTTCTGAAGGATACAGTATAGAAACGGGCATTTTCCGATGGTAACATGGTATAAATTCACATTTCTGAAGGATACAGGGTAGAAATGGGCATTTTCCGATGGTAACATGGAATAAATTCACATTTCTGAAGGATACAGGGTAGAAATGGGCATTTTCCGATGGTAACATGGAATAAATTCACATTTCTGAAGGATACAGGGTAGAAATGGGCATTTTCCGATGGTAACATGGTATAAATTCACATTTCTGAAGGATACAGTATAGAAACGGGCATTTTCCGATGGTAACATGGTATAAATTCACATTTCTGAAGGATACAGGGTAGAAATGGGCATTTTCCGATGGTAACATGGTATAAATTCACATTTCTGAAGGATACAGTATAGAAACGGGCATTTTCCGATGGTAACATGGTATAAATTCACATTTCTGAAGGATACAGTATAGAAACGGGCATTTTCCGATGGTAACATGGTATAAATTCACATTTCTGAAGGATACAGGGTAGAAATGGGCATTTTCCGATGGTAACATGGTATAAATTCACATTTCTGAAGGATACAGTATAGAAACGGGCATTTTCCGATGGTAACATGGTATAAATTCACATTTCTGAAGGATACAGGGTAGAAATGGGCATTTTCCGATGGTAACATGGAATAAATTCACATTTCTGAAGGATACAGGGTAGAAATGGGCATTTTCCGATGGTAACATGGTATAAATTCACATTTCTGAAGGATACAGGGTAGAAATGGGCATTTTCCGATGGTAACATGGTATAAATTCACATTTCTGAAGGATACAGTATAGAAACGGGCATTTTCCGATGGTAACATGGTATAAATTCACATTTCTGAAGGATACAGGGTAGAAATGGGCATTTTCCGATGGTAACATGGTATAAATTCACATTTCTGAAGGATACAGTATAGAAACGGGCATTTTCCGATGGTAACATGGTATAAATTCACATTTCTGAAGGATACAGGGTAGAAATGGGCATTTTCCGATGGTAACATGGAATAAATTCACATTTCTGAAGGATACAGGGTAGAAATGGGCATTTTCCGATGGTAACATGGTATAAATTCACATTTCTGAAGGATACAGGGTAGAAATGGGCATTTTCCGATGGTAACATGGTATAAATTCACATTTCTGAAGGATACAGTATAGAAACGGGCATTTTCCGATGGTAACATGGTATAAATTCACATTTCTGAAGGATACAGGGTAGAAATGGGCATTTTCCGATGGTAACATGGTATAAATTCACATTTCTGAAGGATACAGTATAGAAACGGGCATTTTCCGATGGTAACATGGTATAAATTCACATTTCTGAAGGATACAGGGTAGAAATGGGCATTTTCCGATGGTAACATGGTATAAATTCACATTTCTGAAGGATACAGGGTAGAAATGGGCATTTTCCGATGGTAACATGGAATAAATTCACATTTCTGAAGGATACAGGGTAGAAATGGGCATTTTCCGATGGTAACATGGTATAAATTCACATTTCTGAAGGATACAGGGTAGAAATGGGCATTTTCCGATGGTAACATGGAATAAATTCACATTTCTGAAGGATACAGGGTAGAAATGGGCATTTTCCGATGGTAACATGGTATAAATTCACATTTCTGAAGGATGCAGGGTAGAAATTGGCATTTTCTGAAAGATAGGTAGAAATGGGCATTTTCCGATGGTAACATGGAATAAATTCACATTTCTGAAGGATACAGGGTAGAAATGGGCATTTTCCGATGGTAACATGGTATAAATTCACATTTCTGAAGGATGCAGGGTAGAAATTGGCATTTTCTGAAAGATAGGTAGAAATGGGCATTTTCCGATGGTAACATGGAATAAATTCACATTTCTGAAGGATACAGGGTAGAAATGGGCATTTTCCGATGGTAACATGGTATAAATTCACATTTCTGAAGGATACAGGGTAGAAATGGGCATTTTCCGATGGTAACATGGAATAAATTCACATTTCTGAAGGATACAGGGTAGAAATGGGCATTTTCCGATGGTAACATGGTATAAATTCACATTTCTGAAGGATGCAGGGTAGAAATTGGCATTTTCTGAAAGATAGGTAGAAATGGGCATTTTCCGATGGTAACATGGAATAAATTCACATTTCTGAAGGATACAGGGTAGAAATGGGCATTTTCCGATGGTAACATGGAATAAATTCACATTTCTGAAGGATACAGGGTAGAAATGGGCATTTTCCGATGGTAACATGGTATAAATTCACATTTCTGAAGGATGCAGGGTAGAAATTGGCATTTTCTGAAAGATAGGTAGAAATGGGCATTTTCCGATGGTAACATGGAATAAATTCACATTTCTGAAGGATACAGGGTAGAAATGGGCATTTTCCGATGGTAACATGGTATAAATTCACATTTCTGAAGGATGCAGGGTAGAAATTGGCATTTTCTGAAAGATAGGTAGAAATGGGCATTTTCCGATGGTAACATGGAATAAATTCACATTTCTGAAGGATACAGGGTAGAAATGGGCATTTTCCGATGGTAACATGGTATAAATTCACATTTCTGAAGGATACAGGGTAGAAATGGGCATTTTCCGATGGTAACATGGTATAAATTCACATTTCTGAAGGATACAGTATAGAAACGGGCATTTTCCGATGGTAACATGGTATAAATTCACATTTCTGAAGGATACAGGGTAGAAATGGGCATTTTCCGATGGTAACATGGTATAAATTCACATTTCTGAAGGATACAGGGTAGAAATGGGCATTTTCCGATGGTAACATGGTATAAATTCACATTTCTGAAGGATGCAGGGTAGAAATTGGCATTTTCTGAAAGATAGGTAGAAATGGGCATTTTCCGATGGTAACATGGAATAAATTCACATTTCTGAAGGATACAGGGTAGAAATGGGCATTTTCCGATGGTAACATGGTATAAATTCACATTTCTGAAGGATGCAGGGTAGAAATTGGCATTTTCTGAAAGATAGGTAGAAATGGGCATTTTCCGATGGTAACATGGAATAAATTCACATTTCTGAAGGATACAGGGTAGAAATGGGCATTTTCCGATGGTAACATGGTATAAATTCACATTTCTGAAGGATACAGGGTAGAAATGGGCATTTTCCGATGGTAACATGGTATAAATTCACATTTCTGAAGGATACAGTATAGAAACGGGCATTTTCCGATGGTAACATGGTATAAATTCACATTTCTGAAGGATACAGGGTAGAAATGGGCATTTTCCGATGGTAACATGGTATAAATTCACATTTCTGAAGGATGCAGGGTAGAAATTGGCATTTTCTGAAAGATAGGTAGAAATGGGCATTTTCGAAAGATAAACAGGGTATAAATTCACATTTCTGAAGGATATAGGGTTTAAATTGGCATTTTCTGATAGCTATATATTATGTGGCAGAAATGGTCAATTTCATAAATAAATATATAGGATTTAAATCAATGTGCAGACTTGTCTGTAGCATCACCACATAATTTAACACTTCACCATTGAAGATATTGAATTAAGCAGAGATTCTAAAACAGATGCTATGTCCTCTCCGATGCGTACAGATTCAAATTTACTTGAAATTGTAAATTGACGTACGTCAAACTTTTTAACACCTGATGTTGTGCACGTAAACAATATTACAGCACGTGACACTTTAAAAATAATATTAATTATTGATTTTGAGTATTCCTGTCATTATATAAATAATTAATTGCCAATTTACAAAATAAGTGCTGCCAACACTTTCACGTAATTTATATGTTAATTCCAAAAATGAATTACGATTTAACCCCACAGGTGTCCGCCTTATTGAAAGTATTTTTCAATAAAATCCAAATAAATGCAATATTTCTGAATGTATTCGAAAACAAAAAAATATTTTAAAAAATGTATTTGAAATACACTTTCAAATTTTATTATTAGAAATAAACATAACATTTTAATTTTCAGTTCTCAAATTTTGAATGAAAACATATAAAAATTTTAAAAATTGCTCCACTTACGTTTTTTCACACACTGAACTAACATCACAAAATGGAAAAAAAAACACATTTTATTAGACAAATGTATCATAAAACTTATTGTCACTCCACTTTTTTGTCATTTCATAAAATTGCGGTCGGAACCTTTGGTTTCATAGACCGGTACATTTTAATTCTCTGTGGTTTCTAGATTTGAATATAAAGCGTGGTGTTTTCTCTTTCTAACACCGTTTTGATCATATTTCTCACTGTGACAGTAAAGGAGACACTACGATATTTATGAGACCGTATGAGCTGTTCTCAAAAGCGAAAAAAATTAGCCTGAGTAAATAAAAAATTTTGACACAAGGAGAAAAATGTAGAGGGCATTTTAAAAAGGATTAAGAAATATAGACTAATAAAGATCTACCACAAAATCATATTACAAACTAGATAAAATTGTAAAAATGTTTTGTAAAGTATTACAAGATTATTAAAAATAAGAAATTTTATCACTACAATTTTTGTAACTATTTTGAAGTATTTTACTAAAAATAAGTATATAAGTAAATTAAAAAATAAAATAGAATGTTAAAAAATTGACACAAAATAAGCAGAAAGTACGTAATATCGACCAAAATTAACTTCGAAAGTGGATATTAATTTATTTTTTTAATACAGAAATTAATTTCAAACTACGCTTTGAAGCAGTACAAAAAAAATTTGACAGTATTGTGTGTAATACATAAATTAATTATAATTTTGTAAACGAATGCCAGTTTCATAAATATAAATTGGCACATAAGAAAATCAAATATATAAATAGATAAAAATGGTGTTTCATTTTAAAATTTGGAAAACATTTCAAATGGCTTGCGAACAATAATATTTAATTTTTTCATTAAATCGCATATAAAATGGAATGTCAATTTTTAAGGAAGGATTTGCCAAAAGTTTAAAGGCCTTACTAATAAAGGTTGTGTAAATTTTGTACAATTGATAAATAATACGCCAAAACCATACTAAAATTGTCTAAACTGGTGTTTAACAGCCATAAAAGTTATACACATTGTTTACACGGTGAAAGTGGGTATGGTAAAGGTGGTATATATTTTTAAAGATGTAGTAAAAATAAATAGTATTTAATTTTGAAAACACATTCCTTTTATTTAGGGAATCTGCAAGAAAACTGTCACTTCAATTTTATCCCATTAACCTTTCCTTATCTGTGGTGTGTATTTACTACACATTGCTACTAATAACTTTAATAACTCTGTAATATAATAAATTCTGGGTTTAGATTTTAGGTATTCCTTCATTATACATTTATGCACTGAATTAAAAAATAATATTTTACATAGTTTTCAAATTCAATTAAAAAATCAGAGATTTTTGTTAAAAATCGGAAACAAATACACCAATACAATCAACCGTGTGATAACTGCTACACGAAGAGTGTGCGAGGAAATGACACGCTATTGATGTCCCGCTTTAGTTCGCTACGCGGGAACATGAGAAATCCACACGTCCGCAGTTGTATTTTGATTTAGACCATCGATACCTACGACCGCACAGCTGTGTGTGTGCCAGCCGCCAGCCAGTCGGACGCGGACTGTCGTTAGATGTGGACCCCTCGCACGTTTTTTTAGCATCTTCCGATGGTTTTTTCATGTTTTCAGCAATTAAATTACAATTATTATCACTTTTGATATAAAATATAATAAACATAAGCGATTAACTATGAATATTCATATTTTTCCGATATTAAATTGCTTATTTTGAGATGTGTATTGACTACACAGCACCGGAACGCGTGGATTTTTTTAGCACAGTAAGGGAAAGGTTAATACAATAAAAAAATTATTATAATTCCCAGAGAATAACCAAAAACAATTGACAATTTGGATTCATTGTTAGCGCAATATAAAAATTGTCTTGGATTTATTTTTACCTACACATGAATAAGATATTTATATTATTAAAAAACGTCACTATCATGGATTTCTTGATAAGTTCACGCGGTATTAGTCAATTAGAAAATAATATGCCAGAAATAACCTAACTTTTTCAAGACGGGTACCTCGTGTGTCATTCACCCAAATTGGAACGTTGCCAGCTCTTTCGCTGCCAGTTAAAGACATTTTTTATTAGCAAGAGTTCGAAACAGAAATGGTACAGTCTTTACACAATGTGCAACTAAAACACCGTTTAACGGCTGGGAAGTGTTTTTTTATTAGTAAGGCTGTAAGTGTTTTGTGTGTAAAAGCACAAATTATTAAAAGAAAGCGCAGGATATTATAATTATATATAGTTACTTCCTAGAGCTAAAATGAAGAATTTTTCAACTTGCTGTGACATACAAGGAACAGAACCTAAGGAACAGAAGTTCAAGTTAAAAACTTTTGAAGTTTGATAGTCTCCTGTCTCCAATGTAGGAACTCTGTGTTTGTTCTATTGGTATTTCCATAGAAGGTGCGCGAAGAACTAGCGTTAGTGATATCCCTACAGGATCGGTGAACAGCTGGGAAACATGTTAAAATGCATGCCCAATATTTGTAGAAGAATGTCATTTTTTGTCACATGAGAGCATGCTGTTTTTATGATCTTCCACACAGCATCCCCAAAGATGACAGGCCCTGAATTAATGTAAAAAAAAATATATTCAGATGATTTGCCAGATTTCCGAAATTCACTCCTTCCATTCTTAAAAAAGCCCACTGCACAGCAACCCCAAACATATTTATTTTGGATGTAAGTTCAAGAGGTTTTTTTCTTCTTTAAATTAACCCCACACAGGAGGCGGTGAGGAATTTCCCTCAGGATATATGTCATCTTTAGGGAAGCTGTGTGAAGGGTATTTTTTGAGGAAGAGAAGGAGTGAACGTGGATCTTTAAAATACTCATGCTGTAAAAGGGACGAAACTTAGAGGCCAGCAAATCGATCCACAGCCGAGCAGTTGAACTCAAGAACGAGTCGTAGAAATGACCATTCGCATGTGACATATGTCAACTGTATACACAAATGTCAACTGCATACACAAATGTCAACTGTATACACAAATGTCAACTGAATACACAAATGTCAATTGTATTCAGAAATGTCAACTGTATACTCGTACACAGATGTCAACTGTATACACAAATGTCAACTGTATACACAGATGTCAACTGTATACACAAATGTCAACAGCATACACAAATGTCAACTGTATACACAAATGTCAACTGTATACACAAATGTCAACTGTATACTCGTACACAGATGTCAACTGTATACACAAATGTCAACTGTATACTCGTACACAGATGTCAACTGTATACACAAATGTCAACTGTATACACAGATGTCAACTGTATACACAAATTTCAACTGTATATACATATGTCAAATGTATACACAAATGTTGGGCGCGCATTCGACGTATTTCCCGACCACGCACCGATGACAAATGCATCAATGACGCTAGTTCCTCCGAGCACTATCTGATTGAAATACCGGTAGAACAAGTTAAGATGTGATCCTGTTCCTGATTTCACCGTCTGCAACACTGCAAAAAATAATCTGTAGAAGTGTGATCGACACCCATTTGAAATGAAACTGATGTCGCTAAAATTTATATAACAACTTTTCATTTTATTTTAAATTTCACATGGAATATGATAAAAATGAGCCACAATATATGCACTTCTAGTCAGTAAGATTCTAGTTTATATTTTTCTTCCGTTGGCTTGAAATTTACGGTCATTATTAAAAAAAAAAAATGAATTTCACCAATCTCTCGTTAAATGGAAAATAGAATAACATAACCTAAATAAAAATAATTTTGTGAAACAGCATTAGCCATTTTTAAGCTTTACCATTAAATCATCACCTACTTTCATCCTTTCCCCTTTCTCTCTCTCAGTCTTAGCTTTTCTCTCACACTTTAAGATAAGAGTTTGTAAAATAATGAATACAAGAAATTAAATATATAAATGTACATCCAGTGAACCCCACTTATAAGGTTTTTACATAACTTCTTGAGCGATAGCTACACATATTTGGTTAACTGTAGGTAGGTTATTTTTAAGAAATAAAATGAATTTATAGCTTCTCGCAATCAGCTGATATGTTTAGTTAGCTAGCTTGATTGAGCTTCCATCGAATACCAAAAGATGTCACTAATGTTTCTCTCATGGAATATTCTACATAATGTTTTGAATTGCGTAGTCTAAGTTTTAAATTGTGTTCTAAAAATTGAAATCTGTCACTAATGCATTAAAAATTTCATTTTTAAATGTCTGTGCCCATAGACATTCCTAGCAGACCATAGACAACATACAGAAATATTAGTATTCAATATTGCTCCAAAAAATGTACAAGTTAGGGCAATTTCAGAAACTAGCGTACAGAATTCACGTTTTTATAAATTCTATGATTTTTTTAATAAAACCTAAAAGTGAGGATAAACTATGAAATAAAGATGGATTTGTTGGTTTTAAACCAGTAAGTAATTTAAATGTTGCCATATTAATATTCGAAGGTAAGTTTTGTGAATGCAAAACAGAAACCACGGAAAACTGTATCGTTCGAGTGGATAAAAGGTTTTCACAAAACTGAATTGGCCAATTTATCCCACATAAGAAGTTTTTTTCTGGATTTTTGAAAAAACTTATAAGAGAGAATCACTTTGTATTATTTGTTTACTATCATATTATTATGAAAAAATTGAAAACCCTCTTAAAAAGTTTTAACTGGCCGGTCATTGAAAAACTTATTAACAGGGTTTGACTGTACATGATTTCCGAAAAAAATGTTTCAGGTTCAATACAGGAATCTAACGCATTGACCGATTACTGCAAAATTCGAGATGTTATATCTTTACATGTGGCCAGTAAAAGAGGCAAAAACAATGCAATGTTTCATAAAAAGTATCCCCAATCCGTATGATGGGGATGTTTTTCCCATAACCCGTATGATGGGTGATGGGAAATTTCAATATTTGAAAATGTTTGATCAATGCCACCAGAAGTAAGGACAAAATGAGCTCACTTCGGGCATACCGACGCACCCAAGTACACTTCTACCGCTTTAATTCTTCAGTGCCTCCAAACTCTAAAATAAAAACGTATTGTACAATTAGGCATATCTTTTCAAAAAGAACATCCAAAATAACGAGAGATCGATGTTGTATCATTGTATTATCGCCAATACTTTCGGCGGAATATTTTAAGTATGGAAACCAAAAATAGAATTAATTACTATGTAGTTACATGCAATTACTAATTATTAACAATGACTCGTCTGTGTAACATTAACACAAGTAAAATTACACCCGATAGTGATAAAAGGGTTTCAAAAGAGCTTCACGACCGTCCATTTACATTTTTCACTTTTAACAACACTTAGCTTTCTTTTTCTTTAACTGTATTGCCATTGGTAAAAATGACCTCGTTTTTGGCTTTTGGAGAATCCCTGGACTTTCTATGTTTGGCCACCGTACTGGCAACACTGTTGGATATGATAACATCGTTATACATAGCATCGTTAGATTTGACATCATCAAATTTGACGTCGTCTTTAAATTTCACAACATTAGTTTTGGCAACATTAGAATTAACATCATTCACTTCGACGCCATAAAATTTAGCTTCAACCCCGTCAGATTTATCATCATTTGTTTCAAATCCGTTAGTTTTGATATCATTATCAGGTTTAATGTCGCCATCATCAGTTTTGGGTTTAACATCGCCATTATTAGTCGTAACAACTTCAGGAGGGAAATCAGATAAGTTAAGAGTTTCCAAATTAGTTTCGAGTTCTGATTTCAGGCTGTCTAGGTCAATTAACTTCTTTTCCAGCTCCGACTTCATGTCTTCTTGTTCCTTGAGCTTCTCGGCCAAGTCCTCAGCAATCTTGGGCGGAAGTTTCTTGGTCTTCGGCACACGGTAGATCCTCTCCACCAGACCTCGCGTTATGCTCCCGGGAATTCTCTGGTGTTCTTCAATGAGCTCTTCCATGGCTAGAACCACCTGGAAAATAAGATTTGAGGGTCAGGTGTGTAAAATATCATCATTCTCGAATTTGAAAGAAAACTGATGTCGCCAACCTACAGACCTATATCTTACATAAAACCTTTCGACTCCTAGGCTCCAGAGAAATTGATCATCAGTTAAAAAGAAAAGTTTTCTTTTCAGTACCACTGAAAGTCAAATAAGAGAGAATCACTGTACTGAGGTTTCATGGGGTGTTACCTTCTGATGCAGCTCATCCGGGGTGAGGGTGCCGTCGTGTGGAATGGGGGGGCCAAGGTGTGTGAGCAGCTTGACGGGGAAGCCCCCGTACACCGGGGCCAGGGGAACACGGGTCACCGTGTACACCCACAGGAACAGGCGCCGCAGCAGACCCACTGTACGAAACGCCTCACGCAGGTTCATTGTAAACACCGGCACTATCGGCTGGAAGGAAACACATGTTAGGTTAAGGAATGATACTATTGTTTATAGGATTATAAGCAGGACGTTGAGAAAAATAGTCATTTTCCCGAAGCCAGTAGGACTAATGCTTTCTTGAAAGTCGTCAAATAAAACAAAGAACTGTACAGGCCCAAGATGTGACCCCTGTAGTACTCCTGTAGCATAATGGTGAGCCTTACCACTTTGGCCTCGAGTGCCACCTTGGCGAAGCCGCGGCGCTGCTTCCACAGAAGACGGTAATGCTCGCTTCCGAACTGCGCCTCGTACACGCCGCCCGGTGCGATAGCCAGCTGATTGCCCTCGCGTAGCACGCCCACACACTGCTGCACCGTGCCGGGTATCACGTGCAGGCTCTCCAGGAATATGGCCCATCCTGAAAAATTTAAAATAAATTTTATTTTATTGGCATAACTTCAACGTTATACACATCAACAAGAACAAGACACAGAAAAAAGGAAATTGTTGCAACAGGGTTAGGTATATCTTAGACACATTCAAGGTTCCAAATAAATTCGTACAGAACTAGTTTTGTAGTCGAGATTCAAAAATTAGTTGAGGATAATATTGTTAATTTTGATTTTGAAATATAAGAAGGTCATAATGGCCGAGTGGTTTGAGATGTTGTTCCAGTAAGGCAGAGATCCTGTGTTCGATTCCCAGATATGTGAGAAATGTGAAGATTCAAAAGGCTGATGGTTTAGGCATATAAAGAAAATTAACACATAGGAGCCGCCAAGAATATTCAATAAATAAAAATACATTTTTGGGCCAACAAGAAGACAATACCATACTTGATAAAGAAGTAACATTTTGATTTTTGTGTTCAACAAACCCTGTAGAAGTAATATCCAAAGGCAAAATGAATGTGTAGGGTAAATTATAAGGAGTTTACATCTCCCGAAAATAATGACAACATTACTTTTACCCACAACCTTGTGAGGCAGGTATCACTGTGAACCTGCGCGCGGCAAATAATTCATTCTATCTCCAGTGGTCTAGCTGCCGGTTTAGCCCTAAATCTCCTCTAAAGTACGCGATCTGTTTTGTTCATAAAATTATTGTAACGTGAGTTTTGATAAAATAAAAACTAAATTGAAAATATCCGAATTCTCATTTTTGCACACCGAGAGTAATCACGCAACCTTGGTTCTGGGGATTGGAGAACCACAGAATCATTCAGCCAACAAACCATTTAAATTGGCGATAATCACAATCCTCCAAAAACGTATAAGGTCGTCACTGCAATTGCAGAGCTCCGGCTCTAAGGGTTAACAAAGAAAGGAGTCTAAGAAGAATATATGACGCAAATGTGAATGGTATAAGAAGTCGGAGACTCCCGAGGCAGACACAGCACAATCAAATGAACCAAATACTTCAGTCAGGCCATGTCAAGAGTCAGAATAACAGAAGGGAAGGTATGAGACGATGTAAGGAGTGTGTGCCCGAGTGAGACCGAGCTGTTTGGCAGTCCGTCGATGGTTAGTTAATTAGTTGGTTTGATGGTATTTTGTTGGACTGACCAGGTATCTTGAAGAGCAGCCTATCAGCCACCGTGTGGATAAGGTTGTTCTTGTACAGATATATCTTGGAGAGGAAGTAGTACATGTCCACCGGGAGGGCGCCGTGGTAGAAGATGTACAGCACCGGGGTGGTGGGCACATCCTCCAGTCCCGATATCTCATAGCCTGCAACGTACGACAAAATAAAATTTAAAAAATTTTCCAAACGTTGACGGGCCGAAAACCGGCGGTTAATAATATGGAATTCAGTCCCGCTATCTCATAGCCTGGTGGCAAACACGCGCGAAATTAAAACAATATTTTTGACCAAACGCTGACGGGCCGAAATTCAGCAGTTGACAAAAGAGACTGTAGTCCCGATCCTGACAACATAAGAGAAATTAAAACAATTTTTTGACCAAACGCTGACGGGCCGAAATTCAGCGGTTGACAATAGAGACTCCAATAGGCGGTCAACAATAGGGACTATTATTTGAATTGCCAAATGTCAAAAATTTAATGGCGCTGTTTGCCGATTTGTGATTATATCAAATAGTGAACACCTGAGACTAAGTTTGGGATGTTTAAAACTCCTGTCACATTTGATGACCAATAAATCGACAATCAGCGCCATTTTGAATTTTTGATATTTGAACGGTTCCCGATTAACGTCGATTCTCGACCTGTTTTACCATTTAATCAGATTGTAGTCAACTGACAAGCATAACAATTTATCCGTTATGTTTGTAAGCTGAAACGGGCCGAGAATCGGTGTTTAGGGGCCGTTTAAGTATTACGTAAGCAGATTTATTACAATTATTTACCCCCTCTTCCCCCTTGTCACCAAAAGTAAGCAAAGCTCTTACCCCCCCCCCTCCCATGCTTACGTAAAAATTGGTACCTATATGCAGTGTTGCCAACGGGTCTTGGCCTAATGTCGCCGTTTTCTATAAAATAAATTCTGCCCACATATTCCCCACAAATTGTACGTGAGCTTGATTCCCCATTTTATTATTTTTTTAAGCGAGTATCTAAACGTATTAATTATTTGTGGGAATCCCCGAATATGTATGAACATAGACAATGTGTGGGTTGCCAATGTGTAAACAAAAAAAAAAAAAAAAACTATTGCTGAGCAGTGCTGACGTAATCACTATCTCGACCCCCCACCCCCCATGTCATCAAAAATAAGCAAAGCAAAGACCCCCCTGCCCCCCTATAGTGCTTACATAATACTTGAACGGCCCCTTACTGGAGACTGTTTTAATATTAAAAAGACAAAAATGTCTTATCGAACTTATTTCGCAAATTAAAAATTAAAAAATGTCACTAATATAATAGAGTGTAGTATATATAAATATACTCATAGGACCTTACTAATAAACGTGTTTTCAATTTTACACAACTGATAAACAACCATCAATGTAGGGTAAATCAGTTGTGTAAAATTTATAACATATTTATTAGGAAGGGGGGTTATATGTTTTATTATACCATGCCACAGCCATCCATGGGCGTCCCAAATGGCAGCCACAACCTTGGTGCCCCTTTCTCTCCAGTCCGAGGAGTTGCCACCCACTAGGTCCTGCCTGCAAACAAAGAAACAACACGTCACATAACATTACCACACGATGTGCCATACGGCAATAACATGTCACATAACATTACAACATTATGTGCCACAAGGCAAAAACACGTCAACATAACATTACCAAATGATGTGGTATTCGGCAATAACATGTCACATAACATTACCACATTATGTGCCACACGGCAATTACATGTCACATAACATTACCAAATGATGTGCCATACGGCAAAAACACGCCAAATAATGAGATCATACAGTCGATCACACGGCAAAACACGCCACGACAAATATATTATTATTATTAGTATCGGGTAACATAATACGAGCACACGCTATATGGCGAAAGTAGGTAGGTTATATAACAATACCACGCAGTGATACATTGCAACAATACGTCACATTATATTACGTAGCCTGGCACACGGCAAATACGCGCCAAATAATAATATCACACAGTCTGTCACACAGCAAAAATACGCCAAATAATGAGTTCACACGGTCGGTCACACGGCAAAACACGCCAAATAATAAGATCACACAGTCTGTCACACGGTAAAAACATGCCAAATAATGAGATCATACAGTCGATCACACGGCAAAACACGCCACGACAAATATATTATTATTATTAGTATCGGGTAACATAATACGAGCACACGCTATATGGCGAAAGTAGGTAGGTTATATAACAATACCACGCAGTGATACATTGCAACAATACGTCACATTATATTACGTAGCCTGGCACACGGCAAATACGCGCCAAATAATAATATCACACAGTCTGTCACACAGCAAAAATACGCCAAATAATGAGTTCACACAGTCGGTCACACGGCAAAACACGCCAAATAATAAGATCACACAGTCTGTCACACGGTAAAAACATGCCAAATAATGAGATCATACAGTCTGTCACACGGCAAAACACGCCAAATAATAAGATCACACAGTCTGTCACAAGGTAAAAACATGCCAAATAATGAGATCATACAGTCTGACAGTCTGTCATACGGCAAAAACTCGCCAAATAATGAGATCATACAGTCGGTCCCACGGCAAAACATGCCAAATAAAAAGATCACACGGTAAAAACAAGCCAAATAATGAGATCACACAGTCTGACAGTCTGTCATACGGCAAAAACTCGCCAAATAATGAGATCATACAGTCGGTCACAGGGCAAAACACGCCAAACAATGAGATCATACAGTCGGTCACACGGCAAAACACGCCAAATAATGAGACCACACAGTCTGTAACACGGTAAAAACACGCCAAATAATAAGATCACACAGTCTGTCACACGGTAAAAACATGCCAAATAATGAGATCATACAGTCTGTCACACGGCAAAACACGCCAAATAATAAGATCACACAGTCTGTCACACGGTAAAAACATGCCAAATAATGAGATCATACAGTCTGTCACACGGCAAAACACGCCAAATAATAAGATCACACAGTCTGTCACACGGTAAAAACATGCCAAATAATGAGATCATACAGTCTGTCACACGGCAAAACACGCCAAATAATAAGATCACACAGTCTGTCACACGGTAAAAACATGCCAAATAATGAGATCATACAGTCTGTCACACGGCAAAACACGCCAAATAATAAGATCACACAGTCTGTAACACGGTAAAAACACGCCAAGTAATAAGATCACACAGTCTGTCACACGGTAAAAACACGCCAAATAATGATATCACACAGTCTGACAGTCTGTCATACGGCAAAAACTCGCAAAATAATGAGATCATACAGTCGGTCCCACGGCAAAACATGCCAAATAATAAGATCACACAGTCTGTCACACGGTAAAAACATGCCAAATAATGAGATCATACAGTCTGTCACACGGCAAAACACGCCAAATAATAAGATCACACAGTCTGTAAAACGGTAAAAACACGCCAAGTAATAAGATCACACAGTCTGTCACACGGTAAAAACACGCCAAATAATGAGATCACACAGTCTGACAGTCTGTCATACGGCAAAAACTCGCCAAATAATGAGATCATACAGTCGGTCCCACGGCAAAACATGCCAAATAATAAGATCACACAGTCTGTCACACGGTAAAAACATGCTAAATAATGAGATCATACAGTCTGTCACACGGCAAAACACGCCAAATAATAAGATCACACAGTCTGTCACACGGTAAAAACATGCCAAATAATGAGATCATACAGTCTGTCACACGGCAAAACACGCCAAATAATAAGATCACACAGTCTGTCACACGGTAAAAACATGCCAAATAATGAGATCATACAGTCTGTCACACGGCAAAACACGCCAAATAATAAGATCACACAGTCTGTCACACGGTAAAAACATGCCAAATAATGAGATCATACAGTCTGTCACACGGCAAAACACGCCAAATAATAAGATCACACAGTCTGTCACACGGTAAAAACATGCCAAATAATGAGATCATACAGTCTGTCACACGGCAAAACACGCCAAATAATAAGATCACACAGTCTGTAACACGGTCAAAACACGCCAAATAATAAGATCACACAGTCTGTCACACGGTAAAAACATGCCAAATAATGAGATCATACAGTCTGTCACACGGCAAAACACGCCAAATAATAAGATCACACAGTCTGTCACACGGTAAAAACATGCCAAATAATGAGATCATACAGTCTGTCACACGGCAAAACACGCCAAATAATAAGATCATACAGTCTGTCACACGGTAAAAACATGCCAAATAATGAGATCATACAGTCTGTCACACGGCAAAACACGCCAAATAATAAGATCACACAGTCTGTCCCACGGTAAAAACACGCCAAATAATGAGATCACACAGTCTGACAGTCTGTCATACGGCAAAAACTCGCCAAATAATGAGATCATACAGTCGGTCACACGGCAAAACACGCCAAATAATAAGATCACACAGTCTGTCCCACGGTAAAAACATGCCAAATAATGAGATCATACAGTCTGTCACACGGCAAAACACGCCAAATAATAAGATCACACAGTCTGTCACACGGTAAAAACATGCCAAATAATGAGATCATACAGTCTGTCACACGGCAAAACACGCCAAATAATAAGATCACACAGTCTGTAACACGGTAAAAACACGCCAAATAATAAGATCACACAGTCTGTCACACGGTAAAAACATACCAAATAATGAGATCATACAGTCTGTCACACGGCAAAACACGCCAAATAATAAGATCACACAGTCTGTAACACGGTAAAAACACGCCAAGTAATAAGATCACACAGTCTGTCACACGGTAAAAACACGCCAAATAATGATATCACACAGTCTGACAGTCTGTCATACGGCAAAAACTCGCAAAATAATGAGATCATACAGTCGGTCCCACGGCAAAACATGCCAAATAATAAGATCACACAGTCTGTCACACGGTAAAAACATGCCAAATAATGAGATCATACAGTCTGTCACACGGCAAAACACGCCAAATAATAAGATCACACAGTCTGTAAAACGGTAAAAACACGCCAAGTAATAAGATCACACAGTCTGTCACACGGTAAAAACACGCCAAATAATGAGATCACACAGTCTGACAGTCTGTCATACGGCAAAAACTCGCCAAATAATGAGATCATACAGTCGGTCCCACGGCAAAACATGCCAAATAATAAGATCACACAGTCTGTCACACGGTAAAAACATGCTAAATAATGAGATCATACAGTCTGTCACACGGCAAAACACGCCAAATAATAAGATCACACAGTCTGTCACACGGTAAAAACATGCCAAATAATGAGATCATACAGTCTGTCACACGGCAAAACACGCCAAATAATAAGATCACACAGTCTGTCACACGGTAAAAACATGCCAAATAATGAGATCATACAGTCTGTCACACGGCAAAACACGCCAAATAATAAGATCACACAGTCTGTCACACGGTAAAAACATGCCAAATAATGAGATCATACAGTCTGTCACACGGCAAAACACGCCAAATAATAAGATCACACAGTCTGTCACACGGTAAAAACATGCCAAATAATGAGATCATACAGTCTGTCACACGGCAAAACACGCCAAATAATAAGATCACACAGTCTGTAACACGGTCAAAACACGCCAAATAATAAGATCACACAGTCTGTCACACGGTAAAAACATGCCAAATAATGAGATCATACAGTCTGTCACACGGCAAAACACGCCAAATAATAAGATCACACAGTCTGTCACACGGTAAAAACATGCCAAATAATGAGATCATACAGTCTGTCACACGGCAAAACACGCCAAATAATAAGATCATACAATCTGTCACACGGTAAAAACATGCCAAATAATGAGATCATACAGTCTGTCACACGGCAAAACACGCCAAATAATAAGATCACACAGTCTGTCCCACGGTAAAAACACGCCAAATAATGAGATCACACAGTCTGACAGTCTGTCATACGGCAAAAACTCGCCAAATAATGAGATCATACAGTCGGTCACACGGCAAAACACGCCAAATAATAAGATCACACAGTCTGTCACACGGTAAAAACATACCAAATAATGAGATCATACAGTCTGTCACACGGCAAAACACGCCAAATAATAAGATCACACAGTCTGTCCCACGGTAAAAACATGCCAAATAATGAGATCATACAGTCTGTCACACGGCAAAACACGCCAAATAATAAGATCACACAGTCTGTCACACGGTAAAAACATGCCAAATAATGAGATCATACAGTCTGTCACACGGCAAAACACGCCAAATAATAAGATCACACAGTCTGTAACACGGTAAAAACACGCCAAGTAATAAGATCACACAGTCTGTCACACGGTAAAAACACGCCAAATAATGAGATCACACAGTCTGACAGTCTGTCATACGGCAAAAACTCGCCAAATAATGAGATCATACAGTTGGTCACAGGGCAAAACACGCCAAACAATGAGATCATACAGTCGGTCACACGGCAAAACACGCCAAATAATGAGATCATACAGTCGGTCCCACGGCAAAACATGCCAAATAATAAGATCACACGGTAAAAACAAGCCAAATAATGAGATCACACAGTCTGACAGTCTGTCATACGGCAAAAACTCGCCAAATAATGAGATCATACAGTTGGTCACAGGGCAAAACACGCCAAACAATGAGATCATACAGTCGGTCACACGGCAAAACACGCCAAATAATGAGATCATACAGTCTGTCACACGGCAAAACACGCCAAATAATAAGATCACACAGTCTGTCACACGGTAAAAACATGCCAAATAATGAGATCATACAGTCTGTCACACGGCAAAACACGCCAAATAATAAGATCACACAGTCTGTCACACGGTAAAAACATGCCAAATAATGAGATCATACAGTCTGTCACACGGCAAAACACGCCAAATAATAAGATCACACAGTCTGTCACACGGTAAAAACATGCCAAATAATGAGATCATACAGTCTGTAACACGGCAAAACACGCCAAATAATAAGATCACACAGTCTGTCACACGGTAAAAACATGCCAAATAATGAGATCATACAGTCTGTCACACGGCAAAACACGCCAAATAATAAGATCACACAGTCTGTCACACGGTAAAAACATGCCAAATAATGAGATCATACAGTCTGTCACACGGCAAAACACGCCAAATAATAAGATCACACAGTCTGTCACACGGTAAAAACATGCCAAATAATGAGATCATACAGTCTGTCACACGGCAAAACACGCCAAATAATAAGATCATACAGTCTGTCACACGGTAAAAACATGCCAAATAATGAGATCATACAGTCTGTCACACGGCAAAACACGCCAAATAATAAGATCACACAGTCTGTCCCACGGTAAAAACACGCCAAATAATGAGATCACACAGTCTGACAGTCTGTCATACGGCAAAAACTCGCCAAATAATGAGATCATACAGTCGGTCACACGGCAAAACACGCCAAATAATAAGATCACACAGTCTGTCCCACGGTAAAAACACGCCAAATAATGAGATCACACAGTCTGACAGTCTGTCACACGGTAAAAACATGCCAAATAATGAGATCATACAGTCTGTCACACGGCAAAACACGCCAAATAATAAGATCACACAGTCTGTCACACGGTAAAAACATGCCAAATAATGAGATCATACAGTCTGTCACACGGCAAAACACGCCAAATAATAAGATCACACAGTCTGTCACACGGTAAAAACATGCCAAATAATGAGATCATACCGTCTGTCACACGGCAAAACACGCCAAATAATAAGATCACACAGTCTGTCACACGGTAAAAACATGCCAAGTAATAAGATCACACAGTCTGTCACACGGTAAAAACACGCCAAATAATGAGATCACACAGTCTGACAGTCTGTCATACGGCAAAAACTCGCCAAATAATGAGATCATACAGTCGGTCCCACGGCAAAACATGCCAAATAATAAGATCACACGGTAAAAACAAGCCAAATAATGAGATCACACAGTCTGACAGTCTGTCATACGGCAAAAACTCGCCAAATAATGAGATCATACAGTCGGTCACAGGGCAAAACACGCCAAACAATGAGATCATACAGTCGGTCACACGGCAAAACACGCCAAATAATGAGATCATACAGTCTGGCACACGGCAAAACACGCCAAATAATAAGATCACACAGTCTGTCACACGGTAAAAACATGCTAAATAATGAGATCATACAGTCTGTCACACGGCAAAACACGCCAAATAATAAGATCACACAGTCTGTCACACGGTAAAAACATGCCAAATAATGAGATCATACAGTCTGGCACACGGCAAAACACGCCAAATAATAAGATCACACAGTCTGTCACACGGTAAAAACATGCTAAATAATGAGATCATACAGTCTGTCACACGGCAAAACACGCCAAATAATAAGATCACACAGTCTGTCACACGGTAAAAACATGCCAAATAATGAGATCATACAGTCTGTCACACGGCAAAACACGCCAAATAATAAGATCACACAGTCTGTCACACGGTAAAAACATGCCAAATAATGAGATCATACAGTCTGTCACACGGCAAAACACGCCAAATAATAAGATCACACAGTCTGTCACACGGTAAAAACATGCCAAATAATGAGATCATACAGTCTGTCACACGGCAAAACACGCCAAATAATAAGATCACACAGTCTGTCACACGGTAAAAACATGCCAAATAATGAGATCATACAGTCTGTAACACGGCAAAACACGCCAAATAATAAGATCACACAGTCTGTCACACGGTAAAAACATGCCAAATAATGAGATCATACAGTCTGTCACACGGCAAAACACGCCAAATAATAAGATCACACAGTCTGTAACACGGTAAAAACACGCCAAGTAATAAGATCACACAGTCTGTCACACGGTAAAAGCACGCCAAATAATGAGATCACACAGTCTGACAGTCTGTCATACGGCAAAAACATGCCAAATAATGAGATCATACAGTCTGTAACACGGCAAAACACGCCAAATAATAAGATCACACAGTCTGTCACACGGTAAAAACATGCCAAATAATGAGATCATACAGTCTGTCACACGGCAAAACACGCCAAATAATAAGATCACACAGTCTGTAACACGGTAAAAACACGCCAAATAATAAGATCACACAGTCTGTCACACGGTAAAAACATGCCAAATAATGAGATCATACAGTCTGTCACACGGCAAAACACGCCAAATAATAAGATCACACAGTCTGTCACACGGTAAAAACATGCCAAATAATGAGATCATACAGTCTGTAACACGGCAAAACACGCCAAATAATAAGATCACACAGTCTGTCACACGGTAAAAACATGCCAAATAATGAGATCATACAGTCTGTCACACGGCAAAACACGCCAAATAATAAGATCACACAGTCTGTAACACGGTAAAAACACGCCAAGTAATAAGATCACACAGTCTGTCACACGGTAAAAACATGCCAAATAATGAGATCATACAGTCTGTCACACGGCAAAACACGCCAAATAATAAGATCACACAGTCTGTAACACGGTAAAAACACGCCAAGTAATAAGATCACACAGTCTGTCACACGGTAAAAACACGCCAAATAATGAGATCACACAGTCTGACAGTCTGTCATACGGCAAAAACTCGCCAAATAATGAGATCATACAGTCGGTCCCACGGCAAAACATGCCAAATAATAAGATCACACGGTAAAAACAAGCCAAATAATGAGATCACACAGTCTGACAGTCTGTCATACGGCAAAAACTCGCCAAATAATGAGATCATACAGTCGGTCACAGGGCAAAACACGCCAAACAATGAGATCATACAGTCGGTCACACGGCAAAACACGCCAAATAATGAGATCATACAGTTTGTCATACGGCAAAAACACAGCAAAAATAAGATCACACAGTTTGTCATATGGTAAAAACACGCCACATAACAATATCATTACTATTATACCAAGAAAAGAAAAAACATTTCGAATAACAATTATTGCTAGACACGGTGCCTCAGCTAGACGCCGTTCTGAGCGAGATATATAGCTTATGTTTAATTTAATGTGTGCACCGACCGCGCAAGAGTCCTAACAGCCCGAAGCCATTGACATCCACAAATGAGGAATGGAGCGGAGAAGGGAAAGGGACAGCGAGGGTAAAGTTGGGAGGTACCTATTCAGATCTGCGCTTTAACACGTAGTTATGATGCATTGAAATCATCATCGTTGCATCACGCATAAATATGAATTGACCCAAAAAAATTATCTTAACAATTTTAACCCCCAAATCAAATAAAAAATAATAATGATATTGCAAATAAATAAACAATATTTACAAGAATTAAACTTGACATAAAACAGATAAAACGACGTCTTTTTTACTGATTGAGACGATATTATGTTTTAAAATACATTGACATTTAAAAAAAAAACAAATATCATTCTAAACGGTTCACAGCGTTTAAATAATAATGGATTATAAATGAATGATAAAATTCTGGTTTGGTAGTTGAATTGGTCTGATCAAATCAATTTGGCAGACGGGTATGGCGCGTCGCTCAGGTCACCCCAAGTGGTTCACTACGTTTAGTGATTTAGCAGGGGTGCCCGGGTTCGTTGGGTGAGGTTTTTCCAGGTCTTGGTGGCGGATCCGGGTCGGGAGAGGCCGGTTGAGGGAGACCCTCTGTCCTCTCGAGCCGGATTTTTTCGACCTAACGCCTTCCACCACTTGATAGATTCATAAGTCGTCATGACGACAAATAAACAAAGAACAACCCTAGAAGTCTGTATATATATATATATGTACACAAAAGGTTTTAACAAAGCCTGGGATTAGAGATTTCTAGATCAATTTCCATTATCTCTCAAATTAAACAACACAAATCAGAAACCATGGCTTATGCGACGCTTTATGACGTATAACGTGCTGATAAGGGCACTTCATTAGAACGTATCCAATAATGCGGGAAGGTGCTTTACTGTAATTAGCTATCCGGACAGACGCAGTACAGACTAGATAATAATGACCTATAAAAAAACTACTTTAAAAAGAAAAAATATTCATGGCATATGAGGAGATTTCGCACGATCGATATAGTCCTATTAGGGTAGTGAAATTAGGGATCCGCGATCGTAACTATTCCTATTTTTTTATAGACTGATCCCATGATGTACAATCTAAGTTGTCGACCTTGAATCACCTCTGATAACGCCGCCATTTTGAAAAAAAAAAACATCCGAAATCACGCCAAAATCTAGTTTTTAGCAAATATCTCGTTTCCAGTGAAAATTTAGGTTAAAGTATCTCAACAAATTTAGTAGAACATAAATTTACCTATAACTTTTGTATAAGCGATTTTCTTCTATCTCTAATAATTAACAAGATATAAAGTCGTAAACATGTTTATTCGTTTACAAAAACAAGTAAATTGCACGACTGGGTTTGTTTTTTTGTGAGTATCTCGTTTCCAGTGCAATTTTCTGAAAAAAATACTTATACCAATTTTGTAGAAAATAAAATTTCATAAAAGACGTATGTTTATGTTTTTTTATATCCAGATTCTAATCCACCAAAATCTGGTCAAAATTGAAACAGAGGTGTAGAGTTTTAAATTTTGCATTCCTTGATGTTTTCTTTATTTTAACACTTATTGTTATAATATACATTTAAAATACACGAACAAGTTTAATCACTTAGTAGTTCCTGAGAAGAATATTACAAAATTTGTATTTGCCTTGACCGAACGGAGCACCAGTTCTATTGCAGTCAGAGTTAGAGTACAATGTTTTCAACTATTTCAATGTGTTTAAAACATTTGTTGGAGTACAACGCGTTAGATAATTTACCTTTACCAACTTCTTGGTAATATACGTTGGGAGGTGAGAGAGCTGTGTGGAGTAGTAGGTCGATATCCGAGTTTGGTGTGGTTCAAAGATATTAGAAGAACGAGATATGCTATGTTGGCCGCCGGACCGTAGCCGGAGTACTACCTAATTAGGGTACTTTGAACGGTATCGGGACGTGTACGCACAGAAATCTGTTCTATGTATTAGTGCGGATACCTTAGCGATGCCTTAGTGTAAGCGAAGGTGTGCAGTAGTATTGGTGAACAAAACCGGCGACACTCGGCAAAACAATTCCACTCAGTACGAACTGCGCATAGCACATCTCGTTCTTCTAATATCTTTGGTGTGGTTACTATGAGAATGTCAGCATCCTCTTCAGCTTGTATTGTGATTATATGTGATTGTTCAAATGCGGTTCTGAGTAGGGAACTAAAACGAGACTAGAATATGGACTTCGTTCCTTTGGGCATACCTTCCTATGAGAAAAGAGACAACGTGACAACAGGATCTTGAAAATATTCCTTATGTTCACTTTCCGACTTTTTGGCAAAACACATGCGAAGGAATAGCATTATTTGATCTATTGTCACAGTCACACCCTGATTTTGACACTGCCGGTCACTGCCGAAAGAAAAACTACAACTTCCTTACATTTTAAGGTAGGTCTCCAAAGTTCTGGTTGATAACTTTAGAAGTAGCAAATTTCCTCTTTCAGACGTGTGACTTTACCATCCCTGATCATCACGTTTATTTTAAGAGATGGTTCAGGGAAAGCAAACCAATCAATGAGAGTTTGTGGAATAGAATCTGGATACCTAAGAGAGATAAAAAAAACATAAAGCTACGACTTTTATGAAATTTTATTCTCTACAAAATTGGTATTAGTAATTTTTTCAGAATATTGCACTGGAAACGAGATATTCAGAAAAAACCAAACCTAATCGTGCAATTTACAACTTGTTTTTGTAAACTTATAATTTTTTACGACTTTATATCTCGTTATTTCTTATGCTACATATACATACGGGAGCCCAACTGCCGAGCTGAACCTTATGGGAAAGGAACGAGGCGACCGCAAATGGCGCGTAACGCCGCTTGCAGTTGCTTCGTTTCTTTCCCGTAATTCGTGGCTCGGTTTGCGTTTCAGTTATCATAAAGGCTCAGAAAACAATTTTAAAAATAATTCTAAGGCTACCTATAATTACAGACTCCAATCTAATTTTTAATATTATGAATGTGTTTGATGTTCGGCAGCTATATGCAAAAACTATCCTAAATCATCTATACTCAAACATAATTACTACGAAAAAAGTTCAAATACACGATGTACTCGAAGCAACAACAAAAACTTACTACAAATACCGATAACACATACTACGTTTCGTCAACGAAACTTTAAATACTTTGCGACAAGACTCTACAACATTCTTCCAGACAGCATAAAACAATGTGACTCACAAAAAAAATTCAAAGATAAAGTAAAAATTTGGATCAAAAATAAGAATAGGGCCTTCACCGGTGCATTCACCCAAATTCGCAGTTATTGAAGTCACCACATTATAAAGCGAATACATTTTAATACAAGTATAGGTATGTTCAAAGGTATTAGGAACTAGAGTTCAGCACAAATTTCTTAAGTACGTAAATTTTAAGCTCGGAATTCCTATTGATTACATTAATTATGTCAGTTTGATGAATCAATTGCATCTAATAACACTGTCTGACAGGAGAATTATTTCAGACCTGGTTGTGTTACACAGAGTCATTAACAACTTAATTGATAGTCCTGCCATCCTTGCCACTACATGTGCCGACTAGGAATACAAGACAAAATATAACATTCTTTTGTAATACATACTCGACCAACTATCAGACACACTCACTGACCAATAGGATGCATGATCTGGGCAACAAGTATGGGGGTGTTATTGATTTATTTATTGACTCCATATATAGAATTAAGCATAATCTACACCAACACTTTGTTGAATCCTACAAATTAGAGTAGCGTTGGTAAATTAGTTTTAATGATTTGTCTTATATGTAGTGTTGTTGTAATTTCTTTTTTTACTTTATGTTACTCTTACGTTTTACTAATATTGCTTCATATTTTTAAATATTTTCTCATTATACTTGTAATCACAATTTTACAAGTGTGTATTTTGTACCTTCTTTAAAATGGATTACATCTATTTACTGTCAATATCTCCTGTATAATACAGATATTCTCCTATGTACACTGCATCATGTATCACTTCTATGTAAAAGCCTTTTTAGGCGTATATATATAAATAAATAACACGAAAAATTCTGCCTCAACACAGGCTAGCCTAGTGAGGCGGTATTTGAGAAACCTCAACTGTACTTTTATTTTCTTTTTACCTTCACAATATTATGTTTGTATTTTTCTGTTAATTTTATAACCTTAAATATAAAAGTTACAAATTAATGTAGACCATAATATGTATGTATAGTTGTAATGTGTAAACTTTCTTAAATAAAGATATTATTATTATAGTTCGCAAATGTATACGTACCATTAGAGATAGTAGAAAATTGTTTGTACAAAAGTTATAAGTAATTTTACGTTCTACTAAATTTGTTAAGTTACTTTAGCCGAAA
Source organism: Hesperophylax magnus (assembly GCA_026573805.1). Lineage (NCBI taxonomy): Eukaryota > Metazoa > Arthropoda > Insecta > Trichoptera > Limnephilidae > Hesperophylax > Hesperophylax magnus. Next base: position 767,039 of record JAIUSX010000230.1, on the reverse strand, counting down.
TTTTCATTGGAAACGAGGTATGTGCGAAAAATCAGATTTTGGCGCGATTTCGGTTGGTTTGGGGGACTTCAGTTAATATAACGCGCCATTTTCAAAATCGGAACTGATTTGTCAAAAATTCCGATCATTCCGTGATTTCTCATGGGTGAGTTAAGAACAATGTCGCGTATAAACTTGATAGTCATGATATTTCAAGTGTTTATTTCGGTAAATACAACACGTCATGCGTAGCGCCCAAAAACAACACGTGTGCACGTGTAGTTCATGGACACGCGCATCCCGGTTTATTGAGTCCCGGTCCAATGTCTGGTGGTTACTGGCAACGTTATCGGTTAACCGGGAACTAAATGAACCTGAACCCGGACACTCCAGGCTGCTGATAACAATCTGACTCGCCAGACTTTAACACGTAGACTATTGTCACTGTTGCAGTTCACCATACTAGGGTGGACCCCCATTTTTTTCTTCCTCTTGAAATTGTATACTTCAGTGCGGGCAATTGACATGATCAATTAATAATAATCAAAAAGAGCCATCTATAATATAATATGAATGAAAACTGATGTCGCCAATTATTCACGTAAGCCCCTTCGACTCCTAGGCACCAGACAAGCCTATGAAATGAATTATTTTTAATATCAACGGTATAAAATATACCATATACAGTAAATTATAAACAGTGACTTCAGAAAATATACAATTAACAGAAACTCTAGATGGATATAAAAAGTTAGAGATACAAGTACACGCAAAACTTATAGGTTGATTGAAATATATGATAGTATAGATACATGATATAATATATTACAATAGCTAAAATGTATGCATTTATATTCAGGTTTTGGTTGAAAGTAGTTAAGTGCCAATCAAGCTGTTGGTTCACCTTATTGACTATTTTTATTGCCCCAAGTTTCCTCAGTTGCCCCAGGCAGTTCATTTTATATACATATTTATTTGAATTTTAGAATTAAATTTTATTGGCCATGATTTAAAAGATATGATATTAAAGATTTTTTGTACCTAGCTTCTGTGCAGTTAAACAGATCCGCTACATCTGCGTACCTATTACTGTTATTATTATCTGTTGAAGGAAGAATTTGTTGACACTTGAGGTCCTAAGAAAAAAAATCCTTCAGTGCCTTGTGGAGGGTCTTGAAATGAAGGTGAGGAGGTTCTGGAAATGAAAGAGGTATGAAGGGTTGGTAGGAATCTGGGGGTCAGTGTGTCCAGGAATGACTCCATTATTCCCACTGCGTTGCAAGGCGATGGGTCGAGATTCCGGCTGGAGAGGACAAAAGGTCTCCCTCAACCGGCTTCTCCCGATCCAGCCCACCACGCAGGTGGTGGACAGATGCATCTGTCGTCAAGACCTGGACAAACCTCACCCCGTAAATCCGGGCACCCATGCAAATCAAAGAAACTTAGTTTGGCACTTGGGGTAACTTATGGCAAAGGTGTTGGGGTGACCGGCTATCTCATCAAAATGACAGTTCAGCACACCTCCAAAAAGTGATATAAAGTGATGAAACAAAAACTAGGTAAAATAAGTCACATAGGTAACTATTTAACCTAGTTTTTGTGTCATCACTTTTAATGACTCTATATCACTTTTTAAATGTGTGTTTAGTTGTCAATTTGATGAAATATCATGGAACCAGGTGTTGGTTGTCAAATTAATAGGTCCCGGGCGGCGGTACACATGCCTGTCTCCCAAATCACTTTATCGTGCTATTTATTTATTTGACCGTGTCATATATTCGCGCTCTGCTAGTCAAGTCTTCCATCATTGCACAATCAAGTAATAATAATAATAATAATGATGGTAGAAGGAAGTATTAACATACTCTCGGGTCATTTGTATCCTGGGAGTGTAGTCTTACTAAATTTAGTAAAAAACACACCCATAAAAATCAAAAGTTTCTTTAAAACTATAATCCATCTATTTTTAAATGTCTTTAAACTTAAAAAAAACTGGTTTGACTGACGATATAACCTTCCTATCCAGGAACTGGAGTGGACAACTCTACTAACCTCGCCAAATGCCGATCGGATAGGACCGACATTTATTTTGTAAATTAACTGACGTAATGTCATCCGATATCAGAGAAATGCATATACGTCCACGTGTGTGTACGTGTTTTCAATAAAAAAATTGATAGAATGTGGTGAACGTATGTCTGTCGGTATGAAAGAGACAGGCATATCTGAGTGAGACAGCATGACCGAGACGTATAAAAAGGCGTGTCTGTTGTAACTCGTCCTCTCTTTGCAACAACATCTCGAATACTGTACATTAGTAATAACACTAAATAAACCAAATAGTATGGAGTATCCAAACGACTATTATTTACATCTTATCTGAGTGATCGACACGGCAGATCACCACAGTTGGCGCAGCCGAAAAAGGAAGCTGAACGGCCGCAAAATTCTTCCTGGAGGAAGAACCGTAGCCGCAGCTGAAAGAACTACAGTTGGAGCAGCCGAAAAAGGAATCTGAACAGCTATTAAATTCTTCCTGGAGGAAGAACTACAGTTGGAGCAGCCGAAAAAGGAAGCTGATCAGCCATTAAATTCTTCCTGGAGGAAGAACCACAGTAGGCGCAGCTGAAAGAACCATAGTTTGGTTATAATCCCACCGAGCACCGCGGAAGGGATTATTGTCGCATAAAAAATAAAATAATTTGGGGGCAGCTTCACGGACAGTATCGGACATTGAAGGAGCATCAAGGCAAGGAACTGGTGAGGAGATTCAAGGCGCTGAGCTCAAGGAATCAGCAGCCGAGAAACCGGATGAAAAAACGGATCCAGGCAGCTTGTACGGGGACCCGACACGGGAAGGCGTGGCGGTGGTGACCGGACGAGAAGGACGACCAGGAATCCGGACGGAGCCAGAAGACGGTCGGACGCGGAAGGGCGGCGATCGGCGGCAGCATCAATCATCAGATTCGTGAGTTGAGTGCTGTTTGTTGTTGTTTTTTCTGATTATTGGTAATCTGTGTGGAAATGGAGGGAGTGGGTTTACCCAGGTTTTGTCACCTTAGGGACGGGCTGGAGACGTTCGTGCTACAGTTTGAGCAGTTGATCCTCGTCAATGATGACAAATTTAAATCCGAGGATAAAAAGAGGGCGGTTTTAATATCCCACCTACACACAGACACGATTAATCTACTGATAGATTTATGTTTTCCAAAAAAAATAACAGAATTATCGGTTGAAAATATATTTTTGTTATTAGGAAACCACATTGGTGTTTCAAAGAATGTGTTTAAGGAACGTGGAAATTTTTTTGCGGCGAAACAAAAAGTTGGGGAATCTATAAATGATTATATAGCTAGGTTACGTTGTCTAACAAGATTCTGCAAATTTGAAAGCAGACTGGAAGAAAACTTAAAAGATATTTTTGTGACTGGTTTATTAGAAGGTCGTATTAAAGAAAAAATGTTTTTAGATGCAGAGAAGCTGACTTTAAAAAGTACATTAGAGTGCGCATCGGGAATGGATTCATTTCATAAAAATATTACGTGTATTAAATCCGAGAGTGTCGGGCTCATTTCTAGAAGTAAGAAAAATTTTAATAGTAGTGCAGGTAGGAATTATTCTACTTCACCGGCGCGGGCGAAAGACAAAAATGTTACAATTCCCAGAAAGAAATCAGTAGAACGTATACAACAGTTGAAGTGCAAATATTGTAATTTAAATAATCATGATTCCAGTAATTGTAGATTAAAAAACGTGACGTGTTTTAATTGCAAAAACAAGGGACATTTTAGTAAAAATTGTCGCGAAAAAAAACGGGAGGAAGTTTCATCTGTGTTTGTGAATTCAAGTGAAATAAATTCAAGGTTAACAAGAAATACCGATCCCATTTATTTATCGTTAAAAGTTAATAACGGTATCATCATAAAAGGATTATTTGACACGGGTGCAGGAATATCGATCCTATCGGATAAAGATTATTGGGAACATTTTAAAGATGTACAATTGAAGCCGAAGAATTTAACCCTGAAGGGTTACAATAATTGTAAGTTACAGTTACTTGGATGTTTAATTTTGTCAATTAATTTCAATGGTATTACTAAAATAATGGAATTTTGTGTTGTAAAGGATGGTTCAACCACTGTGCTAGGTAGAGACTTCGTAAAAGAATTTAACATTGGTTTTACGGGTTTCGAGACGGTTTCTTCACAGTTGAAAAGTGAAATACTCACGCATAATATTCACGACGTAAACAATAATAGTGTCGATACGTTAGTGCGTAAATATCCGGAGGTATTTTCAAGTAAACTAGGTAGATTCAATAAATTTAAAGTTCATTTAAAATTGAAAGAAAATGCAGAACCGAAATTCTGCAATCCGAGAAGTATTCCTTTCGCTTTGAAAGCGAAAGTTGAAACGGAATTGAACCGTTTACAGGAAGAGGGAATTTTAGTTCCGATTAGTTATAGCAAGTTTGCATCTCCTATCGTGCCCGTAGTTAAAAGCGATGGAAGCATTAGAATTTGCGGGGATTATAAATGTACTGTGAACCCACAATTGATTGTTGACAAATATCCCATGCCGAAGATAGAAGTTTTATTATCACAAATTTCGGGCGGAATAATATTTTCAAAAATTGATTTACGTCAAGCTTATTTACAGTTGGAACTAGACGAAGAAAGTATGGAATATACTACGATTTCTACACATTTAGGATTATTTAAATTCACTAGGCTAGTGTTTGGGATTAACAGTGCACCGGCAATATTTTGTAGAACTATAGCTTCATGTCTACAAGGTTTGAAGAAAACAGCGGTTTTCCTGGATGATATTATGGTTACAGGAGAAACGATAGAGGAACATAATGCTAATTTAAATGCAGTTCTTAATAGGTTAAAAGATTGCGGTTTGTGCGTAAATATTCAAAAGTGCAATTTTAACGCTTCATCGGTATGTTTCTTAGGGTTTGAAATCTCGAAGGAAGGGATTAAACCTATGGAAGATAAAACGAACGCAATTAGTAAAGTCGCGCAACCAAAAGATTTATCAGAGCTACGCAGTTTTTTAGGAATGGTAAATTTTTACCGATCTTTTGTGCCAAATATGTCTATGTTATTAGATCCTTTGCACAAATTATTGAAAAAAAATACGAATTTTGATTTTAATCAAGATTGCGTAAAAGTTTTTAATAAAATAAAATTAATTTTATGTGATAATCGAGTGTTAGCACATTACGATCCAAATGTTACTTTGAAGGTAGTTACGGACGCCTCAACGAAAGGTTTGGGTGCAACATTGTTACATGTGTATGAAAATAATTTACAAAGACCTATTTCTTTTGTTTCTCGTAAACTGACAGAAGCGGAAAAGAAATATTCAATTTTAGACCTCGAGGCTTGTGCAATTGTGTTTGCTTTTAAGAAGTTTTTCGAGTACATTTACGGAAGGGAATTCATTCTAGAAATAGATAATGAACCTTTATGTAGAATTTTTGGTGAAAAAAAAGGAATTCCTGTTTTAACTTGTAATAGATTACAACGTTATGGTGTAATTCTCTCATCTTTCAATTATAAAGTTCAATACGTAAAATCAACATTAAATTGTTCGGATTACTTATCTCGCGTACCTGTAGGAGATCCTGTTGAGGAAAATAATAACTTTGATTCAAGAATTTTGTGTTTATTCAAAAATAATAGCGAGATGCCAATAGATGTTGAGGAAGTTAAAGCAGAATCTAATACGGATAAATTATTATTAGAGATAAAAAATTATCTTAGAACAGGGTGGCCAAATAAAGTCAATAAGGATGATTGCAAATGGATTTATTGGATAAAAAGGAACGATTTATCAATAATTGATGATTGTATTTTCTGGAACCATAGGTTAGTAATTCCAATAAGTTTAAGGGATAAGATATTAAGCTTATTGCATAGATCTCATCTAGGGATTGCCAAGATGAAAGGGCTAGCTAGAGGCTATTTTTGGTGGCCAGGGATTGACAGTCAAATTGAATTTTTAGTTAGAGAGTGCGGAATTTGTGCGGAAATTCAACCATCACAACCCAAGAGTGAGTTAACTCCATGGCCGATAACGGAAGAAATTTGGAGTAGGGTTCATATAGATTACGTAGGGCCTATCGGAAATAAATATTTTTTGGTAATCATAGATTCAACCTCAAAATGGTTGGATTGCGTGGAAGTAAATTCACCTAACTCAGATAATACCATTGAAATCTTAAAGAGATTATTCAGTTATTTCGGTAGTGTACAAACCTTAGTTTCTGATAATGGAGCAGCATTCATGTCAGCAGACTTTAAACAGTTTTGCGAGAGAAATGGCATTAAACATTTAACAACACCTATAAATCATCCTCAATCAAATGGATTGGCAGAGAATGCAGTCAAAACGTGTAAAAATTTTTTAAAGAAAATATTGTTAGAAAAAAAATTTCAGTCAGGTTATAATGAGAAGTTAGAATGTTTTCTCATAGATTATAGGAATGCACCACACTGTACAACAGGGTTAGAGCCAGCAGTTGTAATGTTTGGTAGAAGGTTAAGGTCAAATTTGAATAATTTTATACCTAAAGGGGGGAAGGTAAAGGAAAATGTGATTGATAAAGATACCAAAATGAAAATGTCAAAATGTCAGGAAAATCAGAAATTCTATTATAAAAGGAATAACAAAGTATCTACGAATTTTAAGATTAATCAGAAAGTTATGGTTAGGGATTTTAGAGACCAAAACAATGATAAGTGGGTACCAGGGAAAGTACATAAACGTTTGGGAAATAAACTATATTTAATTGAGGTTAAATTGAATGATAAAATCATGTACTGGAAAAGACATTTTGATCAATTATCCAAACTGTGTGTATCATGGGAAAAGAACCCTAGTATTTTAATTCCTGAGTCTGAGACGAGGAGGCTATCGTTCGATGAGTACGATGTCTCCGACTTTGTTTCGGATGACAATCTAACGGGTGACCCTCTTTTTCCTTCCAGCTCCAGTGAACCCGTGGCGTCAACGTCGGGGAACTGGAAGGAGCGCCTTCGACCAAGGACAGAGAAATCAAAATAAGCAGCAGTCAACTCTCCGAATCAACATGGTTATAAATAAAAAAGAAAATGTTGTAAAATAATAATTAAATATGTGTATGTATGTTTTATAATTATTATTATGATAATCATGTTGTGTTACTGTCTGCTGATTTAAGTGTGGAGGGATGTGGTGAACGTATGTCTGTCGGTATGAAAGAGACAGGCATATCTGAGTGAGACAGCATGACCGAGACGTATAAAAAGGCGTGTCTGTTGTAACTCGTCCTCTCTTTGCAACAACATCTCGAATACTGTACATTAGTAATAACACTAAATAAACCAAATAGTATGGAGTATCCAAACGACTATTATTTACATCTTATCTGAGTGATCGACACGGCAGATCACCACGCATTTTCATGGTCAAAGCGAAGCTTAGTGCCAAATCACTATTTTGATTAATCTTTATGACGAATTGGTGTACATTATGAATACCAAAAAATATGCTTTAGATAAATTGAAGGTTTTTCTATCGTTTCGCTTGAGTAGAATACAAATAAAAAATAAATTACTCAATAAAAAATATTTTTTCAATAGAAATTTATGAACGCGTAAAGGAAACAAATTTAAAAAAATACAGTATTATAGCTAAGATTATCTGTAACAGTTTCACTTAACATTAACTTTTTTGCTTTCTTATAAAATTATTTACAAAATAAATAAAAACCAGTTTTGTGCTTGAAATCGAACGTTTCTAGAGTCAGTTTGTCAAGCGATTTTAATGCCTATTACCTACAATATAAGGTATGCCAAGAATATACACATTTTTGGCTTGTAGCTTTCAACCAAAATTACCGAGAAACAAAAGTAAATTCGAATAGATGTATTATTTAAAAGATCCACCCTAGTTCTAATCGCACAGTGGACGATATCCGGGGTCCAGGCCGAAAGATAAAGTGGAGAAATTTAAAAATCATTTAACTAGACATAAACAAAAAAAACATGCATTTTGTAACCGAACGCGTCTACCGATAGTGAGCTGAGCAAGTGTCCTTTGATAAAGTTCAAACCTAGTTCACATTCAAAAGATTATCTGAAAAGAGATATCAAAGCGACCATTGTATTTTCTTATTTTTTTAAATTATTTTTTTATAAATGTCGAAAAGAATTTGACCTTACTGGGGTTCCCCGTTCCAAGGTCACATTGTATATGGCTTGTAGTATGAATTATAAGTTAGGTCAAGTTATTTTTTTGCAAGTAAGTGTGTTAAAACATAAAATATCACAATATCATAGCATTAAATATCCCACTAGAAGACTTGTAGACAATATCATTTTTTATTAAATACTTTAAAAATACACACATTGGAAGACAGGCGTAAAATAAACGACTTAACTTTTTTATTCAAGATTGTAAACTCTAAATTCGACTGTTGCGAACTTCTGCAACTCATAAACTTACGAATACCTACAATAACAACACGACAAAATACACTATTCCAATGCAACACACATAAGCGCAATTACATTGCGAACTCCCCAATACAACGGTTTCACACTATGGGAAACCAATACTTAGGTGATGTCGATATATTTAATATTAACTTTGCGAATTTTGTGGATCACGTAAAAGATTTATTTAAACACTATTCCTAAATAGAAGTTATATTTTTGTAAGCCATTCAATGTTCTTTTATTTTTAATATTTCTTTCTCATGTTTCAAAACTGTCATTAAAATTGTACCACCTGCATGTAAAAGCCCATAAATGAATAAATAAATAAATAAATTACAAGAGAAAAATCATAAAGAAGCAAATATAAGAAAACATAACAAATAGATAATTTTTGTTAGGTTGAAACATTGTATCATACCCAATTTTTACCGATTTATAACAAGTTTCTCGTTAACTCTAAGTTTTTAAGTTTCAAAAAAATATATGTTATATTTGAAGATAATGTCTATACATTTATTATGCCGAAACGTTAATTATATGAAATTCCCTCGATAGAAAAAAATCGCAAAGCAAGCTGCGAAAATTATTAAAAACACGTTTTGTTCTGTTATTTAATATGTTATAGTCATGAAAAAATTCACAGGGTATCTTTAAATGCAACTAAAGCATTTGTCAATAGATTTTTGTTCTATCTCAAACGAGTCGTGTTTTATTCAATATTTTCACCATTTTCGCTTATATTAATTATTATCGTTTTTTTTAATAATAGCGCGCTCCTTCTAACATTCGCATTTACATTTTTTTAATGGTTTTATTGCAAGAGGATACTACATAATTTTATACAGAAATATTGAACGTTTCTTTGGCCAAAAAACGTTTTGTATCGAGCCCAGTTTGTGTGTGCAAAGTTATCCTGGTTTTTGAATGCGTAAATTAAAATATCTTTTGAATATAATTCTTTCAGCGACATTGTATTCAGGGCATTAAAAACTTGGTATAATAATATTATTTGGATGATTTGTATAGCGCCGTTTTTGGACAAAATCAACTCAAAGGCGATATGTATGTAGGGGTTCTGATGGGGACTATAATAATAAGAATAATTTTCAAATTTCTCTATTGTGCTGTTAGTATTGGTTTTTATATTTGAATCGCATGAACTTCCCCATCCGATAAGACCATATTGTAGATGAGATTAGCCTAAATATTTTTTATTACTAATAAACCAACAGATATAATTGTGTGAATCTGTTTACCCGAAACTTCAATTTTTCCTCACTTCTGATGAAATCAAAAATTCATTTTAAAATAACGAAATTATTTTATTTTTAAATACAGATATTTGTACTTCACTCTTGTTTTCGGTAATGTATTAAGAGGAAGCTACAAGCTAAAAATGTGTATATTCTTGGAATACCTGATTTTGTAGGTAATAGGCATTAAAATCGCTTAACAAACGGAGTCTAGAAACGTTCGATTTCAAGTACAAACTGGTTTTTATTTATATTGTAAATAATTTTATAAGAAAGCAAAAAAGTTAATCAAGTGAAACTGTCACAGATAATCTTAGCTATAATACTGTATTTTTCAAAGTTGTTTCCTTTACGCGTTCATATATTTCTATTGAAAAAATATTTTTTTTAGTAGTTTACATTTATATTTAATTGAGAAATTTATTGTTTTTATATGTATTCTACTCAAGCGAAACAGAGATTTAGCACTAAGCTTCGCCTTGGAAGCGGAATTTATCCCACTTCACGACATCCGATAGAGCTGAAACTCGGCAGATATACTCGTTGTCGATGACAGTACATTCTATCAACCTTTGGTGGCAATCACGTACACACACGCGGATATATAAGCAGTTCTCTGAAATCGGATGACGTTACAGCAGTTAACATACGAAATAAATGTCGGTCCTACCCGATCGGCATTTGGCGAGGTTGGTAGAGTTACCGGCTCCAGTTCATGGGTAAGTCAATTTATTATAATTTGTAAAAGACATTTTAAAATAGATGTATTATAGTAAAAAAAACAATGTTTTATTTATTTTAAATTAGCTCCTTAGATGAGTCACTGAGCCCCTTAGGAAAATAATTTCTCTCAGGACCTATGTCATCTTTGGGGATGCTGTGTGAAGGGTCTTTTTGAGGAGTGAAAATGGGTCTTAAAGAGACCCAAGTTGTAGGGGAGGGAAACACAGAGGCCGGCAAATCTTTAAATGTAGAATAACCCTCTCAAGTTAGCGCACTTTAACCCCGGACACCATGTATAAGTTTTTTTAGCTAACCGGTAACTCAACAAAATGACAATTCAACACACCTTATAGTTATATAAAATCATGAAAAGTGATGAAAAAAAAGGTAAATAACTTTTTCGAAATTCCAACATTTTTTCCCACAAAAAAACATTTTTCCATAGAAGATTATTTATTTTCCCATACAAACAATTCACCTTTACAACCTAAAAGCAACCTTAAAACGTTAGAATTTAGAAAAAAGTTCTTTTTACTTGTACTATAGCGCATTTTACCCCCGGACCCTGTATGACGAATAAAGAAAAAAAATTAAAAAAATGATTACTGTATTCAACTGTGAAGATCCGTAAAGAACGCAAAGTTGATGTAAACACAATTAATAAGATTAGGAAAGGGACGCATATTGTTTGCGACACGTAGATATTTTTAATTAATTTTATGATGTTTACAAATGTCTAATTTATTATTAATTAGATAAATATATCAAAACATGTGTTATTATTTATTTAATTTTGTTTTTATTATCATGGCTACTAAAATCCATCTTAATTTTTCCTTAATACCTTTATAGAGCAAACTATTTTGTGTTTGGCTTTGTCATTTTTTGGTAGTCTAATTTCGGTGGACGTTCTTGTATCATGTTTGTGAATATCCTTAATTTTCTTTGAAAAGTATTTTGGTAATATGTTGTTTATTATTTCATGTATAAATATCATCGCTTTTCATTGTTAGCCAATTTAGTTACTTTAAAATTTTAGTTACTTTTGAGAATCTATTTGATAAGTTCTCATTACTTACGAAAATGTAAAGCGGATGAACGCAGAAAGAAGCAGTAATAAGGTAGAATAATTCGGGATTTTAAGAAATACAGTATGTCAAGTGATTCCAATACTTTTATCAGATCATGCAAGAAATGCACCTGAGTTCGTGTCAACTCTGACCCAAACTTAGCTACTAAGCGATAATTAAATATCACTTAGCAATTACTATCGCTGTACTGATTAGGTAGGTAGGTAGAGTTATAGTTATCGCATATAATAATGTTATTATGCAAACAGGTCACGGTCGCAATTTTACACAAACTAAACGAGATAATAAGTAATAAAATAATTCACGGTCGACAGTAATAATAATAATAAGTATAATAATAATAAAGTCAATCTGCTGCAACAGGTAAGACACACTGGGCCTACGTATGCGATGCATGCGACGCTACGTTTAAGGCGATGCACTACGTAGTAATGCAAAACCATGTGTTTTTGGTTTGAAAATTTAGTCGCCTAGGAATGTTTCAGATGCTTTAAATAAATACCGCGAGTAGAATACATCTTGGCCTTTGAAATAATCGAGTAGTTTTTAGATAAGTCTTTTTAAAAGCCCAGAAAAAAATAATGTATAAGGACTATAAAAACTGCTTTAAAGTTCAAAATCTCCTACTTACGAATCCATTTTCGATTATGATTTTATTGTATAATGTGGCAAATTAAGTTATTTATAAAATGATTAAAAAAAAATTAAATATTTATCCCTGAACATCCACAAAATAAAATGTATACATACATATTACAAAGTTGTTTTTTTTTAAATATCAGAAAGAGTAAAGTAACACACCTTTTCTTTGAGCAAACGCTCGTGTTAAAAAGGTGGGGAAACGTAATTAATTACTATTTTAACATATTTTAAACAAAGAAAAATAAAATGCAGTTTACAGACAATTGTTGTAAAAAAAATTATAGAAAAAAGGAGGAGAGAAAAAAAGAAGAAATCAGAAAAAACGATATCTAATATTATTTAAGAGAATTATAATATTATTTTAAAAGTGTAATAATTAAATAAATACTGCTGAATTATATTTTAAATTGTGAATTTGAATTTCAGCAATTTTTTTTGTAATCTTACATCTAGAGGTAATTCGTTAAACCATTTCACTCGATTATATTTATAAAATGTTCAGGCTGTGGTGGTTTTGCAGCACGGGGAGGTTATAGAACCTCGCACATTTGGTATGTTGCTGTTTGAAAAAAGTATTTGGTTTTCGTTGTTGAAAGAATCTTTATGAAATTGTAAAAGTGATGTTTTTTTTAAATGATTAGCAGAGAAGTTACTTTAAATTCTATAAATAATCTGATGGTGGGGTAATCATATGTCTTATTTAAAATTATTTTTATTAATATTCTCTGGATGATTTCTACAGGCAAGAGAGAGGTTTTGAATACACCACCTCAGCCAACAATTCCATATGCAATACAGATTGAATCAGTGAAAAAAAATCAAAACAGGCGGATGGTGTTAAGCGGCAATTTAAACCTTATCGCCATCTACGTAAGGGGTGTTATTGATAGCGGCTCGATTTAAAATATTACACGACGTAGTGCATCGCCGTAAAAGCTGTCTACAATGAGGTATACAGTAAACAGATAGAGTCAGCTTTGGCGTTCGAAGTATAGGCCACGCTTATAGGATCATTGTCCGATGTGAGATATTTCGGGCATCAGTCGGTTAACGCCAAGCTTAATGCTAAATCACTATTTTGAATAATCTTTATAACGAATTGGTGTATATTATGAATACCAAAAAATGTTCTGTAGATAAATTGACGGTTTTCCTATCGTTCGCTTTAGTAGAATACAACTAAAAACAATAAATTATTCAACAAAAAATATAAATGTAAACTACTAAAAGAAATATTTTCTCAATAGAAATGTATGAAGGCATAAATAAAACAACTTTTTAAAAATACAGTATTATAGCTAAGATTATCTGTGACAGTTTCACTTGATTTACTTTTTTGATTTCTTATAAAATTATTTACAAAATAAATAAAAAAAACAGTTTTGTGCTTGAAATCGAACGTTTCTAGAGTCGGTTTGTCAAGCGATTTTAATGCTTATTACCTACAATATAAGGTATACCAAGAATATACACATTTTTGGCTTGTGGCTTCCTCTTAAAAGCGCTTGCTGGGCACAGGTCTCCGGTGTTAACCATAAAATTCTGACATGCCCGCTGAGATATTGCACAAGTCGTACTGGATAATATAGGGAAAGCAATGGTATAACCTTTCATTGGTAAGTAGGGTTTTACCATAATCAGTAGTCGTGTAAATTGACTTATTAATGGTAAAAACTCGTGGAGCCTTCCGTCACCTTCGGTTCGTTCGCGTTCGGAAGGATTCGGGCAACATCGACAGCCGCCACAACCCCCTATCTACTTCAACACTTTTTCAACATTTCACACTGATATTGCAAGAAATGTGGACTCAATTTGTTTGAAAATTCATGAAAATACACAAATTTAAAAAAGCCCAAACAAATCTTCCGGAACGAACAGCTCCCTCTCAATTTAGTACGTCATTTTTTTCTCAAAAGAAAACATACATTTTTAAATCAACAATTCACGATTATCAACGAATTAATTTTGTCTAATTGGCCAATTTATCAAAATCAAAGTTCTTACCTGTATAGCTTGTAGATATGGAAGATGATCGCGCTGAGGTAAAACAGCAGGACTATGATGGCTGGCAGCAGGAACGTGATGAGGAGAGGCATCAGAAGCCAGGAGAGCCACAGCGAGTAGTCGATGTCCACATAGTCCACTAGAACCAAAAACACCAGAACGTCAGCGAGCTGGCCGATCACGTCAAACGCAGCCAGTGAATACTGTGCCAAAATTCGTGGAACCTTTCAAACATATTCTTTTTAATATTGGAATAACGTCGATCAATTTTTTTGTTTTTGTTATTCTTACATAAATCATGCACGACTACCGTAATACGGGCATGAGCCTAGTATGGTAGTTGAGAAAATCACCAAAACAGTAATCTTTTAAAATTAAGAGAACTAGCTGGAGTGTACCCGGCGTTGCTGGGTGTTTCTTTAGAAGCTAGACCTAGCCTTAGATTTTTCTGTAGGCTTTTTAAAGATATACAATTCCGTGGTACATTATTTTGATGTATATCGTAAGGTTTAGCCAGAGTTAGCAATGTAGTGATGAGAAAAAATATTTTTACGACTTGATTATAAAACATCGATTTTCTCTACTTTCTATTAATACAATATGCATGTATTATATACGTAAAGCTTTAGGAAAAAATCACTAAATGAAAACCGTATCAATATCAGTTGCGTAGTTTAGAAGAACTAAGCGCACAAACAGACAAACGCGGATAGCGACTTTATTTTATACTATTCATAGATATCGCACGAACTTCCATGTTGCCCAGTGCCAGTAGGAGCAATTGGGGTATGTATGCTGAATTGAGTGGGGAGGGAAAGGAGATAGGAAAGAGGAAGGTTGAGACGGATTTAAAAAATATAATAAGCAGTAATTGTTGATTGATGTACTAGTACATATTGAATCTTTGGCGGGTTGGAAATAAGCCGATCTAGCTCAGTGGTTTCAGAGCACCTGACCGGACATCAGAAGGCACGGGTTCAATTCCCGTTGACGGCATTTATTTTTACTCTAGAGATATTTTCAATTTGTATTTCTATTTGTAATGAAAAATTATGACATTTAAAACGGTATTTGCGAAGCGCTTTTTCACAGATAAAAAAAAAACAATGTTTGCAAGTGACGAAAAAACAAAATTTCCTAGATTTCGTAAAATTGTTATAATAATAATTTCCTTGCCAAGCGGACAACATTTGGTTTAATTTCGTTAGGACCATTTTTAAGAGGAAGCTACAAGCCAAAAATGTGTATATTCTTGGTATACATTATATTGAAGATAATGGGCATTAAAATCGCTTGACAAACGAAGTCTAGAAATGTGCGAATTCAAGTACAAAACTTGTTTTTATTTATTTTGTAAATAATTTTATAAGAAAGCAAAAAAAGTTAATCAAGTGAAACTGTCACAGATAATCTAAGCTATAAAACTGTATTTTTTAAAAGTTGTTTCCTTTACGTGTTCATACATTTCTATCGAAGAAATATTTTTTTTAGTAGTTTACATTTATATTTTTTATTGAGTAATTTATTATTTTATTTGTATTCTACTCAAGCGAAACGATAGGAAAACCTTCAATTTATCTAAAACATATTTTTTTGTATTCATAATGTACACCAATTCGTTATAAAGATTAATCAAAATAGTGATTTAGCATTAAGCTTCGCCTTAAGGTTCAAAATAACATAATATCGGGTGTATTGAGTAGGGGTGAGTTTTCCTAGCAAATTTGTTACGGATTGGCCGGCCTTCAAATACAATATTAAAACTTTTTTGTATACATAACTTTCCAAATGTTAAAATATGAAATATCGAATTGTAAATGTTCGATTAATCTGTCGAACAATAATTTTAACAAAATGAAATATTTTTATTATGATTATTTTAATACTGTACAGAAAAGAAATTTAAACAAAAAAACTACAGTAACAATGGCAAAACCAAGAAATATCACGAGGTACGTAATATATCAACAACAAAAACGTTACAATATATCTATATATATTGTAACGTTTTTGTTGCTGTATTTCTCGCTGTCAGATGGTTGCAATGAAATCCAAAAAAATATGGAATATTTCTGAACGTATCAGATGATGAAATACGCTTTCAAATTTTACTATTAGAAATAAACATAACATAAAAGATTGAAAATTTGAATTTAAACATAAAAACGTTTTAAAAATGGCTAAACTTAAGTATTTTAGTCAAAAGACAGAACAAAAATTACTGATAAGAAAAAAACACACGTTTTATTAGATAAATGTACTATAAAAGTTACTGTCACCTCACTTTTGCCATTTCATATAAAAATAATTCATAATAAACAATTCACAAAGTTTATAATTTCTTTTTAAATTACGGTCGGAACTTTTCGTTTCATAGAGTAGTACATTTAAATTTATTGTGGTTAACTTCTAGATTTGAATATAAAGCGTGGTGTTTTATCTTTCTAAAACCGTTTGAATAATATTTCTTGTCATAACACTAAGGGAGATACAACCATAGGTATGAGTTGTTGCGTCTATACGCGCTGTAGAGATCTCAAAGTGGCAAGCGAAAAGCAAGACAATTGTAGTGCTTGCGATATCAAGTTATAGGTTTAGTACTAAATAGCCACGTGTTGCGTAGGCTCGGAAAACACTAATAAATGCCAACAAATACCATTTAACTCACGATATACACACTCACTATTTTGATTGTTTTCAGCGCCATTAGAGAAAGTGAGATAGCGAACGTAGCAACACAGTGTGAGGACAACCTAATAGCAGTAGGTCTCATACAGTATTCCGTGTTCGTCTTATAGTGTACGCGAGTAAGCGTATCTTGCTATCTCAGTCACACCCGTGATGTAGAATGTGGTATGCATCTATCGTTTTTCGCTTATTTCGTCCGCTATCGTTTATTTCGTTCATATGTTCATATTCTTTGAATTTACTTGACACATTCACATCGAGGAGGATAATTTCGCTAAGGGCCTATGTCATCTTTTGGGATGCTGTGTGGACGGTATTTTTTATGGAAAGGAAGTCCTGGGAAGGTACAGGGTATGAGGGTTGGGTAGGAATCTAGATATCAGTGTGTCCAGCAGACATTTGAATATATTCCTCCCACTGCGGCGCAAATCGATGGGTCAAGAGGCCAGTTAGACAGGTTAAAGTGTCTCCTCAAACCAGCCTCTCCCGATCTGGCACGCCACGCAGCTGATGGGCAGGCGCATCCTGAACACACCTCACCCAATTAACCCCTGCTAAATCACCAAATTTAGCGAACCTAAGGAAGAGCAGTATCCAATAAGTGGTTCGAAAATTTTAATTTATTTATTTTATCTTGAGTTGGGGATACTAAACCAAGTCTAGGAGTATTGCAACGTCATTGGTGAATAACTTTTAGTTAACTGCGATGAATAATCATTGATATAATTTGAAACAACACAAAATGTCTATTAATTTTTTTTTCTACCGAATCGCATTTAGATAGGGTAAGCAAAAAAAGTGCTACGCTTACTATAATGTAATAATTATGTTTATATTGTTTCAACCAAACATAAAATAATTGCCAACTTAGCGTAATACGTTGATATATTATTTGTTTATGAAGTTTTTATTTGAGTAAACATAAACCCAATACAAAGAAATTTAGGAGAATGACCTTTCTGAATTAAAATAATACTCGTAAGTATGTAAAGAAAACGTACCTAAGTGATTCTTGACATTTTTTGTAGTAAAAATATGAAAGAAATTTTTGATCTCCGGTTACATTTTAGGTTGCTTTTTTTCTTTCAAAAACCAAAAAAAACTAACTAAATTATTTTACAATTCGTCACTGATCACTGAGCCGAGTAACCGCCCAAACCCTCGCCCCGACTCTAACTGTCTTTGTAATGTTTTTAGTTGAAAGAAAATCGACCCTTAAAAAACGAAAGTCATTTTTAAAATATTTTTTTATTAATAGAGTTTGTAAAAATATAAACATTTTTTTTTATTTCACTGAGTAATGAACCTTCCTCCCGAGGGTCTAGAGTCAACCGCACTGACAACCTAGCCAAATCCCGACTGGGTAGGACCGACATTTATTTCGTATACTAACTGCTGTCATCTAATTTCAGAGAAATGCGTATATTTCCGCGTGTGCATGCGTGATTGCCACCAAAAGTCATATAATCGTCACATCATCAACAACGAGTCTATTAGCCGAGTTTCAGCTCGATCGGATATCGGGAAGTGGGTTAATTTCCCATTCCAAGATTCCACTTAATTTTTACTTACATTCAAGAAAACAAAAGTGTAATTCAAATAGACGTATTTAAAAAACAACCGGACAGACCTGCTGTTGAATGTGCCCTAGTAAATCTCTAAAATAAAGTGGGAATCTTAACGACATAAGTGATGAAGTCGTGTAAAAACAATATTCGGCGCGGGGCTCGGCGTAATGGACAGACCTACGGTCGACTTTGCCCTGGCAGGACTACAAAATCGATCTTTCCGTGGGATTTACTTTAATTAATTCTGATAAACGTATTATTACAAATTTTTCTAGAGGGATCCCTCGGGAAGTTACTAATTCACTGACTAGAAAAATAAAATCTGGTGCTTACTGCTAATTTTATAAAATTTGAAAACCGTTTTGGATGAAATATTTTAATGGAAGGTTCTGTTTTTATTAATCTTAAATATAAATAACTTACATTTGAAGGGATACCTCTAGAAACATTTGAGAGTTTAGTAATACGTTCGTCAGAAATAATTAAAATGTGAGCGTCGAGCAAACCCCCATTATTAGAGTCATTAAACGTTGTTTGTTTAATAATGAATGATTCATTTCTTTTGACCACTTGATCACTAACCTTAGCTAACACAAATTTTCTTAACCGGTCGCGTTTATTATGTTATTTACATTTATTTTCAAAACAAAGCCATTTCGTTTCTATTTACAATACTAAATACGTTTATATCAAAGATAATACTATTAAAATTAATTGGGGTTATTCAAACATCAAACTATCTCACGTAGAAAAATAAGTAAAGCCAATTTATTGAAAAATCTATTAAAATTATTAGTAATACTGTTAAAAACGGGACTGAATCCCGCTTCCAGATAAAGTGTTATTACATTCGTAATGATGTCGGAACACGTGTTCACACAGCTGCATTTGTCTTAATAATGAATCATGACGAAATTTAAAAAAAAATGTTAGGAGTTTTAGGAACACGTCCTCGGACATTATGATAAAACAATTGTATTTTACTTAAAACTATCAATTCATTCCCTAATGGCCTACAACAATCCCGTTATTAATACGAATAATTTGAAGAGATTCTTTATTAATTAGCAATATTTTTTATCAGGAAGTTTTCTCCGTGAAAAAAAAACGCGTTATTTTTTTATAAGTACGTAGGGTACCAGTGAGATTCCTGATATTATTTAGAGTAAAAATTGTAAATGAAATTTTGGTCTCCGGTGACTTTTCGATGTTTTTTTTTTCTTTCGACAAAAACATATAAAATCAGTAGGAATTGAACAGGTATGGTCGATGTGAAGGGTTGAGCGGTTACTAAGCTGAGTGACAAGTGTTGAAATGCCGAGTTGCTGTATTTCTCGCTGTCAGATGGTTGCAATGAAATCCAAAAAAATATGGAATATTTCTGAACGTATCAGATGATGAAATACGCTTTCAAATTTTACTATTAGAAATAAACATAACATAAAAGATTGAAAATTTGAATTTAAACATAAAAACGTTTTAAAAATGGCTAAACTTAAGTATTTTAGTCAAAAGACAGAACAAAAATTACTGATAAGAAAAAAACACACGTTTTATTAGATAAATGTACTATAAAAGTTACTGTCACCTCACTTTTGCCATTTCATATAAAAATAATTCATAATAAACAATTCACAAAGTTTATAATTTCTTTTAAAATTACGATCGGAACTTTTCGTTTCATAGAGTAGTACATTTAAATTTATTGTGGTTAACTTCTAGATTTGAATATAAAGCGTGGTGTTTTATCTTTCTAACACCGTTTGAATAATATTTCTCGTCATAACACTAAGGGAGATACAACCATAGGTATGAGTTGTTACCAAAAGCGAACAATTGACTCAACGGATAATAGCTGTTTGTTCCCAAAACCGAACAAATTAGCTTGAGGGGTTAAAATTTATTTTTTGTTAATCGTTATTTGTCGGCATTTTTGCGAAAAATCGAGTGATTTCTAATCATTACAAACAATATTTATTATAATTTTTATAGTGTATTTGATTTAGCTATAAAATCAGGGTAAGCAAAATGTGTTCTAATATTACCCAGTAAAAAATACCACGATATCTTATAACTAATGTGTTTACGTTAGTAAAAAAATCATTTTAATATATACCTTCTAAGTTATACATAATCATGCTAGTAGGTATATATACTTCTGAAAATAAACTGTCCCCATTACAATTGACTATTGCGTCAGGAAAATGCGGACATATACAGGGTGTATCGGCACGTACCCGACAAACTTTAACCAGCTATTCCTTAGCACATTTCGAGTAAAAAATGTTATGGGCACTTTGCTGTCCGGTAACATTTTTTTTTAATAAAAAATTTATTATTCATATTTTCACCACATGTCACCAATGTTTTATCCTTTGTCAAAGTTTGAAAACCCGTCTGGCAATATTTTGTTCGAGTTTCGTTGAATAATGTACGTACGTACCTACGTTGGCGCGCTTTTACAATCACAACGAAATGGCACGGCACCATTCGTCTCATTTTTAACTATTATTATTTAGTGTGTACGAAAGAGACAGGACACTTTTTGACACACTTGCTAATAACAGCTATTGAACACGAGATTCAATGCAAATGACAGTGACGGAGTGTGGATTTTTTATTTATATTTTGTTTTTAATGGAAAAAAAATGTTACCGGACAGCAAAGCGCCCATAACACTTTTTACTCCAAATGTGCTGAGGAATAGCTGGTTAAAGTTTGTCGGGTACTTGCCGATACAACCTGTATATTTTATTTTTTAACTAAATTGATTGGATTATACTGTCAGTATTGCCCTAGTGAAATACCACCATTCAGAATAGAAACGTTGCTTGAAATGGCTTTAGCCGTGTTTTGCGGCCTGATTTGAATAAACTGGTACCTCTCAACCTTCACCTTTACCTCCCCACTAATGCTGCTGCCGAATCCATGATATTTCATCAAAATGAAAATTCAACATTATAGTTATTAAAAGTGATGAAATAAAAACTAGGTTTAATAGTTACCTATACCTTGTCCTAGCTTTTGGTTCATCACTTTTCATGACTTTATGTAGGTGTCTTGAATTGTTATTTTGATGACATACCCGGTCACCGCTGATGCCATAGCGACCTTCGTGGTGGAGGGGTGAAGCTGTTGACTGGAAATCCGAAGGTCGCGGGTTCTAATCCCGGAGTGCGCAATAAATTTTATTCATTTTTTTTTATTTTATTTTTTTTTATTTTTATATTTGGTACATTATTTTGTTACAATTTATGTTTTCCAGTAATGTAGGCCTCACTGGGTGGCTTGCCCGTGCTGAGGCCTTCATTTTATAATATGAAAATCTAATCTACATATTACATTTAAAGAGAAGATAGTAAATTTGAAAAGAAAATAATAAATTTAAAATTAAAAATAAAAATACATAATAATACATTTAAAATTAAAAAATAATACAATGAAAAAAAATCTTGTGTGTTTGTGAGTGATGTATGTTTATGTTGGTTTTGTGTGTTACGAGTAGGTTTTAAAAATAATACATGGTATATACTTGCGGCATGTTCCAAAGTGAAAGATACTTTCAGTAAGTGTAAGACCACCATTGAGAATTGAAACGTTGCTTGTAATGGCATCCATGTTAACTGGATCTAAATAACCAGGTACTCCCACACTTTCCCCTAGTGTGGTATTCATATAAAAGTCCCAACTTCCCGGAGCAATTGAAACTATAACATCCCCGATTGGGTTATGTTGTAAGGTTAAGGGGAGTGGGGAGAGGAAGATGATGATGCAGAGAAAGGTTGAAAATTGGGGGAAAATTGTCACCTTAAAAAAATGATAAACAGTAATAAAAAAAGCTTACGATAAAAAAGAGTTGCGTAGAAAAAACAAGTCCCTCCAATAATACGACCCAAATCCAATGTCAGATTTGAATGTCTGTCACTCATTTTGAAAAACCGATATATTTTCAAAAAATTAATTAATCAACACAGTACGATAAAATCCAAAACCGACGACACCAAAAACACGATGTTACTAAAAAAATTACATTGATTTTTGTTGGAAAAATCTTTTTTTTGTGATTTTTTTCCGGAGCGTAAGAATTATCGAATTAATTAACTTTTGATGGGTGCGAACGCGTTAGTGGCTAGGTCGACACTGCCAGTGTTCCCCAAATGCGCAGTGGGAGACAAGATAACTTGCAGAGGGAGACACGAACAAGTAAAATGATTGCGGATGCAAGAAAATTCATCGATGTTTCATAGTCTGTCCGCTGGAATGAAGGTTATTATTAAATAAAATTAATTATATTACAAAATAATGATAATTTTGTAAATCTCAATATATTTAACAATTCCGCGTGATAAGTGACCAGTTTGAAAGCAGGCGCGTGCGAAAATATGTATTTTTACATTTGGATGCGTTATTTCACACGAGATTTAAATTTAAAAATAATACATAGTATATTTGCGGCACATTCCAGAGTGGTGGATACTCTCAGTATAACGCCCAAGTGAAAGACCACCATCCAATGACTTTAGCAGTATTTAGTGAAAAAATGCTGAATAATTAGTTATTTCTTATTTATTTTCATCCCCTCCTCGTTCCCTTCAGCCTTACAACTTACCCTAAAAGGGTATATTCACTGTTTTTTTTTCTCGAAAAAAAAAGTAAAAAATTACTATAGTGGGGGTATTTTTATGTAACTATTCAAAATGAGTAATTTTCGATTTTTCTATCAAAACGACATGTTTGTTTTTGTTCGTTTTTATTCGTGAATTCGGCGGCGTTGACATAACGCCGCCGACAGCCGTGACAGCAGTTTTACCAGACGCTTGCGTTTTATACGTCGCAATGACGTTGTTGCCAATTGGAACCATTTCGGATTGTGCGCTAGAATATTTTGAAATCAATAATTATTAATGAAAATATAAAAAAGTACCTACATGTTTTTAGTACAATAATCATAAACTTCGAATCTTCCACATATAAAAAAATTAAAATACCCCATTGTCGAAGCCATAATTCCACATGTTGGAAGCAGAGAAATGATTTTGTTTACAACTCTGATTTTATTTTTACATCATTCAAATCACGCTTTTGGACTCAAATGCATTCCCCTTGAACGCTAGCGTATCTTTAAGGCCCCGTAGTAAGCGTTCAAATATGGTTTGAAAGGGAGATATGTAAATACGAATGTTAGAGGGAGCGGGCTAATATTAAAAAACAATAATATTTAAGCGAAAATGGTGAAAATATTTAATAAAACACGACACGTTTGAAATGGAGCAAAAACCTCTCGACAAATGCTTTAGTTGCATTTAAAGAAACATTGTGATTTTTACATGCCTATAACATATTAAATAACAGAATAAAACGTGTTACATATTTTTTTATAAATATATAAACAGATTATCTGTTAAGGCGATACAATTTACAAAAGCATAAATTTGCAAAAATAAGTTATAATAGAATCAGATTGAGAAAATTATGGGTCGGCACACGAAGAGTTAAATTCCTCCACCATAAATAAAAACAATGATTGCGGTTCATTAATTATTACTTTTGAAAAAAAATGTGGAAAATCAATCAAAACTAACGAAAAAAAAGTATTTTCCTGTTACTTATACCTTGAAGTTCTGATGAAAATCTTTAGTTTGCTTAGATACAGAAAATAACTAATTCAAGATGGAATGACACACCTATCTACTGGCATACGCACATTGCTCCATCCATATTCTCACAGCTTCTCAAATACAGTTACGAGCATATAATTGATTTTGAAAATATTACGTTTCCAAAAGTCGTCATTTTATTTTTGTGTCGCGGTGGGAATCGAACCTAAAACTTTCCGAGTTGATACGATGCGATTATACCACCCCAGTCAGGAGTACTCCTGTCGCGGTGTGAACGGTACACTAAGGGCACTGACATGTTAAGACTTCGAACACGAGCTTTGAGGATGTAAAGGAGGTTAGAGTTAAATAGAGCGGTATTACATTCCAATCTAATAAGCCAATACTGGCATTTAGGATGGCCAGGAATAGAGGAATTAGAGCGTTATTTTCTGTTCTTTACGTCTTCCTTCTTCTCGACTCTTCTTACGTCTCCTTCCCTTTTTGGACTCTACCTGGTTCATCGTCTCTTCTTGGCTCTTTTAGCCTCCTCATGGCTTTCTCGCCTCTTCTTGATTCTTCTAATCTCTTTTTGCTTCTTCTTGTCTCTTATTGACTTATCTATTCTTAGCTCGTCTTGTCTCTTTTTGATTCTTCTTGACTTTGTTTGCCTCTTCTTGACTCTTTTTGCCTCTTTTTGGCTTTTCTTGCCTCTTATTGATTCTTCTGATCTCTTTTTACCTCTTCTTGTCTTTTATTGACTCTTCTTGCCCCGTTCTTGGTTCGTCTTGTCTCTTTTTGATTCTTCTGGTTTCTTCTTGGCTCTTTTGCCTCTTCTTGGCTCTTCTTGTCTATTCCTAGGTCTTTTTGCTTCTTCTTGTCTCTTCTCGTCCCTTCTTACCACTCTTCTTGTATCTGAATCTGGAAACTTTCAGAATCAATGCCAAATTAGCAACTATGCCTCCATTGCATGCAGTTTGTCGAAAATAATAGATAGTTAAAATTCTTCTTCTTCCTATGACGGATGAAAGATGGTAGAAGTCAAAGTGGAATGCTATTCAGCCAGTTCACGGCATCGGGAGCCACTTGGTTCAGCTCAGATGTGCCTCCTGGGAACTGATGAAGGGGACATTACTCTACTATGTGTTGACAGCTTTTCTAATAAACTATCAGTAAAACATATTATGGCGACATCGGAACACGTCGTGTTCATAAAAAAACATTTTTTTTCGCATTACGTCATTATAAAATAACACGTGTTCCTATGTATTATGAAAGTACTAATAGTTTATCAGGAAGTGGCCTGCTGTCACCCTTTTTAATAGGATTTTAATAAATCAGCAATACTCATTTATCTCCATGTATAAACATACACGTATGTAAGTTTTGGGTATCATTCCCGCTTTACGTAATAATAAAATTATAAACGCGCAATAAAACAATGAACAGACTAACTAATGCACTATCATCACGAGGGCCACTTGAAAAGATAAACCCAGGGGCAATCATTATTATTTGTTACTAGTTATATTCCACATGAGATTGGAGCCCAAATCTACGCTGAGACAAGAGACGAGACAAGAGACGAGTTATGAGAGACGAGAGACATTAGACAGTAGAGAAAAACATTCTCAAATAGGAGAAAACACGATAGACGATATACTTTTTTGGTACATTGCTGTTATCTCCATGAGCCGTTTTAGGGATTGAACCGGTGAGTGGAACACTTCCCTCCACACTTCTACAATGGCTCCCTGTCCTATCGAATATAGAAACACTAGATCTCAGGGCCAAAAACATATGCAACAAGCATATCCTGCAAATACAACAAACTCTACAACAAAATCTCACTCTCATTCAAAACTCACAATAACAATATTATAACATTTAAATCTCAAATAAAAAGCTGGATACAAAACACAGGGAGATGAGAAATGGAAAATATACTGACACTAAATACAAACTGAAACTGTTGCACTGTTCGCTGTAGGACGAGAGACAGCAACCCTCAGGGAATACAAAAATTCCAAGAACATCAACATTACATTTTAAGATGACCTTACATACCAGCCGCCTCACGTCCAGGAGACCCTTTTGGACTGGGGGCGAAACTCTGATTCTATCACGACACTGTCCTGAAGAGTTGTGGAGAACTCGGTGGCAAAACAAGTACCGTGTTGTGGTGGACCTAACCTCTCCCCCTCTGAAGACGTGGACGAAAGCCTAAGTAATTCTAAGCTATCAAATGCATCATTTAGAATTTTAGAGTAGGTGCAAATCTTTTTGTCTGACAATTTAAACACTTTCATATTTATTTATTTATTTATGTTATTTATTTATTTATTTATTTATCAAAAGAAAGTACATATTACATATTGGATGCTTTGCCTGTCCAACTAGGAAAGTTTCCCGTTCTAGGACAGACAAATTGACATCTTTAGTTCATATTATTACTGAAATGTACATAATTACATAACAAAAGCCAAAAAAAAAAAAAAGTTTCATTTTTCTCTGAAACTAAGTTGTGTAATAAAGAAAATGTATATAATAAATATAAGTACACATACATTGTTTTGTGAGAAGTAGAAAAAATTAATCTGGTAGCATATATTATAATCGGATTTACCGAATTAACCTGGTAACACAAAATATTAAAATTTACAGAGTATGAGGTAAGCGTTGTAACTAGAATGTGTAATAAATTATGTGCATAATTGTTTCCACTGAATTAAAACAATTCAGAACAAATTATATTATACGACAATACGAATATACACCGCGCTCATTTCTTGAACTACTGCTAAAATGTAAAAACAATAACTATATATATAGATAGAAATATAAACTATGAAACATAAACTATGTATATAAATACATAGTACCTGATTTAGTGCTACTTTGGTGAAATTGGTGCATTACTTCGTGTGCCATATTGTGTTATGTATTTATTATAAATCATTACCGTAGTAGGTACCAAGTTTCACACAGAGTTAGTGTGCGACGTACAAATGTGATACGCTTTACAGTAGTGATGTACCTAATGAGCAGACAGGCTTCAGGGGCGCATAACCATAAATCTTAGGTTGAAAAACATCAGAAGGTATAAAAACATTAGAATGGATGTCGAAACATTGCGGAGCAATATCAGAACTCAATGAAGTGTGGTAGGAATTTTGGTCTAGTGATCAGGAAAGTTTGGTGATTTTGTTTAACAGTTATACAGCATACGTTCACTTTCGACTCTCCCTAAGTTTAGAATCCAATCATTGACTAATTTACGCAGGACGCTTCCACTTTTCAATTTCCAAGAACCGGGTATAAGGTTGAACATTTTTGGACCTAGGTAAGAATATTGTCTTTGAGCAAGGGATGTCATAGTAGCAAGTGGAACTATTGGATTCCTCCCTGCATGTCGGGTGTTGTGATAATATTCTACGGAGGGGAAGAGGTGACGATATTTTTGTGTGTATAATATAACTTTTCTTATAAATAGTTGCCATTATCATTTAATATCATTTAAAAGATTGTTGTAGTTCAACAAATTTGCTGGAATACCCATTTTAAAACTAAGAATTAATTTTGTACTAGCTGTACCCAGACATGCTTTGCTGTGGCTCAGTCTGTCTGTGCAGATAGATAAACAATAGCGCGTGTTGCTTTTACATCCATCAGATGGCGCTGTTTTTAGAAAACGTTCATGTTTTTATCTGCCACAGGTGCCATCAATAGAATATAGTTACAATAGAAACATACACGTATTCGAATGCAAAGTTGTGTCAAAATTTCAAAGCAATCGGTAAAGAGTTTTCCGAGATTTAAGATTTTTAACAAACGAACATAATTTTTTTATTTATTTTTACAGATTTAGATAGATTCGTTCAATAGCAAGGATGCGGAAAAACAGACTGTGCAAAAATAGGCAGTGCAGTTTCGAAGGGCTATTAAAAAAATCGGCGCAACTTACAGAAATGCGGTTTATTTTTTGGGGTTTAAGTCCTGAGGATGTCATCAGAAAGATGATGGCCCCCAGCAGCTATACATTGGTGAAGGCGATTTCTAAAGTTTTAAGATCTCAACGGACTTCCGGATTTCCTCTCGAATTCGATCCTTGAGTTCTTCCAAGGAGTGAGGCCGATCTTTAAAAACATTTTCTTTCGGGTAACACCACATGAAGAAGCCGCAAATTGCAGTCGGAAGGTTCGACGGAAGAGCGGCCATTTTCAAGAAACGTGCGCCCATTTGGACCAAACCGTACCAACGACTGAAAACGGCACGACCCTCCCGACACAAAGAGATCCCTCCGAGGTTCCTACCTCACCATACGGGATGTAACGAGCCTTAAAACTGGACTGTCTGTTTTGTTGCACCCTGTTCATGATAATTATAATGTTGGTTCCAGACGGGAGATTTGTACTAAAGTAGAATTCTATCAAAGTCAAAATATATCATTTTAATGCACTTAATATTGATGAAATTTCTAATTTGAATAGTTATAAATCCCAACATTGTTAAGTCCTTGTTAGAGATGATTGTTGTGTGGTTAACAAATGAAAGATTTGATTGAAAAGTAATGCCAAAGTCTTCAATTTGTGTTAATTTCTCAAAAGCATTGTTATCAATGTAGCAATTAAAGATAACTGGATTTTTCAAAATTATAAATGAAGATTTGCAGAGTCCACCAAAAACCATTACGGAACACCCCTCCAGGGGGTTAACCGTTTTTATTTTTATTTAAAGGCAATATAAAGTAAAGTAATAAAGATACAAAATTAAGTTAAATAAAAATATAAAGTGATATAGTTTGTTCTCAGTCCTCCTCACTAGGTATTCCTGTTCTGAGGAGGACTGTGGATTGTTTTATGTGTGTTGATCATGATTTCCTCATCTTCTAATTTGTTGGTTCCCACAAAATATAGTTGTTATTTTATTTTCTTTTTACGTTTCTTTACTTGAATAAACCTGTCTTATATCGCCAAATATTGATTCTATCGACTTGGTAGTGGTCTCGTTCGATTTAGCACGAATGAAAACATGGAAAACGATACCTCACTCGACCAACTTTGTAAACATATATTTTATTTTAATTTCCCCAGTCCTAGAGGGGTGGTCCACCACTTTTTTTTGACGGACTCTTCACTTAATACTGCAAAGAAGAATGTATGGCCAAAGTTTCACGAAAGCAAGTTTGTCATTTATAAAACTCTATTTTATCTATACTGTTCATTATTTCAACCAGAGATGTGCAAAATGGGTACCCAAAACCATTTGAAATGCAAAATGGAAATGGGTCAAAACGTTTCCATTTGAAAATGCAAAATGGTTTTTATAAAAGCATTTCAAATGCAAAATAAATATTTTCAAAATGCATTGAAAATGCAAAATGGTTTCTCAGGTCAAACAATCAAAATAATTTGGACATCAATGTAGAACAAATATATTACATGATGGTAAATCCAAAAACACCACGACTACAGATTATGAAACCACAAAAAATTTGCGCGGGACAAATGTTGCCAACGTAAAAACATAGAAACTGCTATCTAACATTTAATATTACAGCGTCATGGCCCCATGTTCAGTATTTTTTGTAATGGTATCACTCAATTGCCAGGGCTCATACCAGGGAGCAACTTGACAAATGTAAATTATCTCTCATAGCGAGGTTGAGGACTGACTGATATTTGGGGCTTATGAAAAAAAGATGAGTGGAGAAAGTAGGAAGAATGTTGCAAAAAAGCATTTAAAATGGAAAATGCAACATGGTTTTTAGAAAAGCATTTAAAATGCAAAATGGAAAATACCCATTTTGCATTTCCATTTGAAATGGATTTATTTGAAATAAAGCACATCTCTGATTTCAACGTATGTTACTGCTCAGACAGGTAAATATAATAATATAGAAGATTATCACCCATCTCATTGTTAAGTTAAAGCAATTAAATACTAGTTATTGGAACACTTAGACATAATAGTATACAATGGTTGTAAATCACAATTAACTACTACTCACATGAGCCCTGAAGTCAAGCTAAATAATTTTTGTTATTTGTTTTTGGGGTGTTATGCCATGTTGCGCTAACTCCTTCTTTAGCCAACGTTTCGGACAACGTTACAGTGTCCATCATCATACATCTGCCTTTGAGATATACGGCATAACACCCCAAAAACAAATAACAAAAATACTTTTGGCCGTGAAAATCTTAAATCATATTCAAGTTAAATAAGTTTACCATTTATCTAACCACTACGATGGACCGCCACACATTTCTTGCTTCATTCACATTCAACATACTGTTCTGTTATTCTGACTCTTGACATGACCCGACATCTTTTACCATTCACTTTTGCGTCATATTCTCTCATTGCACTACTTTTTCCGTTGTCCCTTTGTTAATCTTCTTCTCAATTTGGAATACGGTAAAATACACTTTTACCACACGTATGCCTCGGGGATTTCATTTCTCCAGCATTCAGTCTACTTCTGTGCCTTCTCGGCCATATCAGGGTTGGTATCGGAGGTCAATTATGGACTGCTAGAATCGCTTATTTTTTAATTTAATTTATTTTCAATATGTAGGTATCAATGTTATTTATATTTTTTACATTAACTACACAGGAGGCCTGTCATCTTTGGGGATGCTGGGCAAAGGGTGTTTTTGAAGATATGAAGGAGTGAACATGGGTGTTGAAGAGACCCTGTGAGAGAGGAAACAGAAAAATGTCAACCTTGTACAAATATTGGGCGCGCGTTTGGCGTGTTTCCTGACTGCCAATGACGCTAGTTCCTCGGAGCATCTTCAATTGAAATAATGGTAGAAAAAGCATTTGCGCACGTTTATGTTATGTTTTTTCTTATGATTTGTTTCTGAAGAAATGTATGTATATCATGTCAAGGGCATGGCACTTTTAATAATATCTCTAATAACAATAAAATTAGTTCTAATCTTCGTTAACCACTTATTGTTATTTCTTTGTACAGAAAACTAACAATGATGTTACTTTGGCCCCGATTACAAATAATGTGGTAACATTATTACCAACTAATGTGGACGTCCGTAAGAAGAGAAGCTGATGTAAACATGGTAAATAGTATTAATATAAAGGTATAATTAGATGGTAAAAAAATGATCCTAATATAATCCCTTTTTTTAAGGGCGGAGACGGTTTATACGTTGTTCCCGTGAGCACTTAGGCAGGCCCATTGTGCTATCTCCCATTTTACCTCAATCCTTTAACAACAACCCAGTCCCTTTAATAGAGTTCGCCAGGGTTGTCATTGGGTATGTGGCTATGTCTTCTGGTTCTACTGTATGTCTTCCCAGGTATCTGAGCCTAGTTCCCACCAGGGCAGGACATTGGCACCATAGGTGAATTGGAGTCTCTTCATCCTCTTCACATTTCCTGCATCTATTGGTGTTTTCCACTCCCAACAACTGCATGTGTCTCCTGAGATGGCAGTGTCCCGATGGTAGTCCTACCAGTTCCGTCAGCGAGTTTCTGTCCATATCGAGTAATAATAATAATAATAACATGGAATTTATATAGCGCAGTTTAGTGTCATTTCACTTCAAGTGCGCTTAACTACTCGTTTAACAAACTTATTCCTACAGTGTGCCTTACCCAATACAGATCTAATATTATAACACTTAATACACTGTTTATACAAAGTGATGACAAAACTTAGAATAACAATAACAGTAGGACAGGACAAAACACGAATATTAAAACTAAAACATAACATAAAACAGGAGGCAGTTTGTGCTCAGAAATGAGAATTTTTTGAGCAGACACTTTAAAAAGGTACAATAAGGAGACAACCGAAACCAAACAATTACCGGAAGTTTTAGAATATGGCTTATTATAAAATATTGAAAAGAAGTTAAAATTTATAAATGGTAAGATTTTTTAAATAATTTTGTTTTTAAAGCTCGTTTAAATTCAGCCAAATTCTGGAGATTAGTAAGAGCTGAGGGAAGTCTATTCCAGATGAGAGGGCCTGTTACACTAAAAGAACGATCATAGTAAACAGCTCGATTTGACCTAGAAAGTTCGATTAGACGATTACTAACATCTAGATCTGCTGACCTTAGAGTAAGCTGTCTATTGCTTAAGTTTTGTCGGATACATAGTTCCGATATATATGCTGGCGCCATTCCTTGCAATGCTTTGAAGGTCATTAAGCAGATTTTAAACTCTATTCTTTCAGGGCATCGAAGCCAGTGAAGGCGATCCCTTAGAAGTGGGGTTATACGGCAATACTTAGATTCACCAAAAATCATTCTTGCCGCAGCATTAAAAACTGACTGGATTCTATTGATTTGTTTCTGAGGTAGGCCGGCATATGCACTATTGCAATAGTCCATACGTGAGACGACGAACGAATTTATGAGTGACTTTGCTCCATCAGAGGGAAGGCATCTCCTGATTGATTTTATCTGCCTTAAATGGAAAAAACCAGAACTCACAGCTTTTGAAATTTGCGATTCAAGAGAAAGAATATTGTCCATAGTGAAACCTAGAAATTTTATTTCTGCAGAAGGGATTATATCCGTATCCTGAATACGGATTGGACTGAAGTCAAGGAGAGCTTGCCTTCCAGGGGAAGCTATCCACATAAATTCTGTCTTTGTGGGATTTAGTTTAAGTTTATTGACAGACATCCAACTTGAGATTGTGTTAATGAGGCTAACCACCTCGTTTTTAAGGATGTCTTTTTTGTCCGGAGAACAAAACTTGAAAATCAAACGATCATCTGCGTAGCCTTGTGATTCAAAGCCAGCTGAGTGAATTAGTCGTTCAAGACGATTCGTATAGAGAATGAAGAGAATGGGGCCTAGGACAGAACCCTGGGGAACTCCAAATTCTATGGGAGTTTCAGGTGATGTACGTTTATTGAAAGTTACTGAGGCTACTCGTCCAGACAGGTACGATGTCATCCATTGGAGTGCATCACCTCGAACGCCAAATTCGGTTTCAAGCACATTTAGTAAAATACTATGATCTACTGTGTCAAATGCAGCACTCATGTCAAGAACAGATATCAAACCCAACTTACCTGCTTCCATCCCGATGATCAAGTCTGAAACAACCCGCAAAAGAACAGTTTCCGTTGAATGAAACCGTCGATAAGCGGATTGATTTTTGGCAAACAGACCAGCGGAGTTCAAGTACCCCACTAATTGTTTGGCAACGATTTTCTCAAGCAGTTTTGATAGGAATGGTAGGTTGGATATTGGCCTGTAATTATCTGTATTATCAGTATTAAGATTTTGTTTTTTTAGTATTGGAGTTATAATTGATTTTTTAAGTGATCCCGGTACAAGTGAATTTACAAGAGACTTCTGGATAATTTCGGTAATTACAGGTGCTATATCCGGGAGACATTTCTTTAAGAGCCAGGTCGGTATGGGGTCTTGAGCGCATTGCTTGTTTGGGCAAGACTTCACAGCACGTACGACATCTTCTTCTGTTACTGCTGCAAAAGTAGTGAAGTTAACAGTGAGCGGAGTTGTTGCTGCGACAGAAGGCAATCCTACCCCACCGAGAGCCCGAATTTTTTCGACTTTACTCCTAAAATATGTCGCAAGACTATCCGCTTCAAGAGAGGAATCAATCTTGATGTTGCTCTCTCCACATAACGTTTTTATATTTTGCCACAGTTTTCGAGGGTCCTTTTCTGCCTCAATTTGTTCACACCAAAAGTTAGATTTTTTCTGCGTTACTTCTTCCTTGTAAGCATTTTGTTTCGCAATCCAAAGTTGCCGATTGCTGAAAGTCGGGTTTTGTCTGTACAACCTCTCGAATTTTCGCATTTCCCTTTTCTTCTTGAGACATTCAGCATCGAACCATTTGCAGCCATTTCGAATGCGGCAGACCTTCTCCGTGAAAGGCGCATTTTTGTCAAGTAATGCCAGTAGCGTAGAATTATAAAGAATTACTAACTCTTCTACCTGGTATTTACAAAACTTTTCCTTATCACAGAGCGGTGAGATTTTCAGTTCATTGCAAAATGCCTCGAAGTCGAATTCTCTCCAATTTCTAGAGATAACGGATTTAAACTCCAATTTTGGAGGATCGAAGGCAAACACGGATGTGACGAGACGAGTAGTTAATATAATCCTTCTCTATAATGTTTCTTTGTTTGACCCATACGCTTTATTAGTGACAGGAGTATTTAGAGAGTGGCTTCAATGGTAGAAGAAGTCGGGAACGCTCCAGAAAGACTTATCGCATTATCTCTGCACTGGAACGAGATATGGATTCGAGTTAAAGCCGACATAATGTAGTCTTTTAATAGTAACAATGCGTTATAACCAGAGACACCCATTCATAGCATTAACGATATTTTCGCGAATTAAAGAGATAAATGGTGTTTTTAGCGAACCTTAAAGGCTGTGCAGGAGGTAAACAACCAGGTTGTCTTAACCCAAATAAGAGAGAGTTGTCAGAAGAGTTCTGTGAAACTGGCATCTCATATGCTGAACAGTCAAGACAACAGCACTAATCTATTTTTTGAGCACGCAGGTAAAATGTTCAATCCTGCGATTGTAGGTCAGAATGTCCAGCGATCAGACGCTATTCTTTTAGCAAGTAAAAGTAGGCTTGCACAAACATTCAAATCTGTTGATGACAGTCAACTCCTGGAAGGTAATAGCTATTTTCAAAGGCATCTTGTAGAGCAAGTGAGGGATGGAGTCACTGTAGACATAATTCAGCTACTCTTCGCTGTAACTGTAACGCTGTACTCTTCGTTTTCAAAAATCCACAAACTTTTAAGATTCTTTACATATCTTACGTCAGAAGCCACCTGGAGTACGCTTCAACAGTGTGGAACCCTCATTGTTCTACCTATACAGCACATCTAGAAAGAGTTCAGAAAAAGTTTATCAAATATGTCTCTTATCTCTTATGAAATGGTGAATACTATGTCCCTATAAACCTTAAATCTCTTGAACAACGACGTGTTATCAGAGACCTATTAATGCTCTATAAATACTTCATAACCATATTGATAGCCCAAACTTACTACAAAATATTCATTTCAAATGTCCAAAAAGAGTTACTCGATCTCTGGATACGTTTTATATTCCTAAAATCAATACAAATTACCTTGGAAATGTATTTATAAGAAGAAGCTGTAGCACATTTAATAGATTATGCCCAAACATCGATGTGTTTAACACGAACCTAGCTAAATTCACAGCATCCGTAAAAAAGTGATACTGCATCTTATTTAACGAAAAAACTTATTATACTATATTGATTTTTTTTAAATATTTCAATTGATTAATAAATTTTTGATAATTGATTTACTTTATCAGAATTGTTTGTATTAGGTATGTTGTTATGTATTTTTCTGTTATGGTTTGTTTTGTCGTTATTTTATTGGTCAATGACATAACTACTCTGATCACTGTCATATATGCATGTATAAAGACTGTTTATAACGCTAATAAATAAAATTAAAGCTCTGTTGTTCACAGAGAATTTGCTGCGGGAGCTCTGATGACTGTGTGGGCCCCTGTGAATAGTGTTGACGTAGAAAGATTGTTTAGTTGCTTTAATATTGTATTGACAGATCGTAGAAGGAACATGACACACTCTACTGTATAAACATGTGCCATGTTGAGTTTCAATCAATAATACCATAAACATGTTTAAAGTGATTTTGTTAATTTCATTGTTTTTCCCCTCTTGCCGACTCTCATTCCTTGACGTTATCCTATTTAGCTATAAACGCTATGAAAACGCAAAATTAAAGCAATAAAAGCTATTTTGTCCCTAGGTATAACTGTATCGTACTTGGTCGAAGTATGACACAGTTAAATTTGACGAAAAGGGGAAAGGGTTGAATTAGCTCGGTGGTAAAGCAAATCCCCGACAAGGCTGAGGTTCTGGGTTCAATTCCTACATGCGACCGAATCTTTTCTGTTTAAATTTTTTTGTTTAAGAGTCGCTAATAATGCCTTCAATGATTAAAGCATTATTATTCTTACAATACTTACCAATAAGACCTTCAACTAGTGGAAATCAATCAATTTGAAAATCAAAACAACTGTAATTTATTCAAATCTACCAGTTGATTGTATTATTTATGTTTACTATCATACACTAATGTTGTAACCCTTCAGGACTCTGGCATATTAACCATTTCCTAAATATGCTGTCAGAAAGTTGGAGAATTTGTATTTAGTTCCGCTTTGGAATAAAATCCAAATGAATAGGATATTTTTGAAAGTATCCGAAAAATAATTACTGTTAAGGTTATGAAATATACCTTAAAATTTTACTGTTAGAAACTTTTAATGGTGTCAGGTTTGTCTTAATTCTTTTATAATGACGTGAATACTATTTAAGTCAATAGCCATTCGTTATTACCCCGTTATGAAAATTAATTAAAAAGTATTATTATATATGCTATAAGACATAAATTTGTGAATTGAGTTTCTTGAATTTGAGTAATCTGAAAGTATGTTTCCTGTTGTATGCTGATGATGCAGTGCTGATTGCTAACAATACGGAAGATCTACAGTCTCTAATGTCTAGGATGAACAAAGTATGCATGAAGAATGAGTTAATTATGAATGTAAGTAAGTCTAAAGTAATGGTGTTTGAAAGAGAGAGTAGTACGAAAACAGTGTGCAATATAGTTGTGAATGAAGAATACTTGGAGCAGGTGGATGATTTTGTGTATTTAGGAAGTATGTTCTAGAGAGGTGGGAAGGCTGACAGAGATATTGAAAGAAGGGTAAATGCGGGTAACTCCATTAATGGAGGACTGAACGCAGTTGGCGCTAACAAAAAAATGTCCAAAGAAGCGAAGTTAGCAGTCCACAATGGAGTGCTGGTAACCTACCCTGATGTATGAAAGTGAGGCATGGAACTGGCAGAGAAAGGATGAAAGTAGACTGAATGCTGTTGAATTGAGATCCCTGAGGCGTATGTGTGGTAAAAACGTGTATGATCATGTAAGAAATGTAGAGATCTACAAAGAGTGCAAGGCAAGTGCAAGAGTATAAGCGTAATGAGTAAGATTAAGAAAGGGATGCTTAGATGGTTTGGGCATGTAGAGCGAATGAGCGAAGAAAGGAGTGTTAGGAGAATATATGATGCGAATGCGAATGGTAGCAGAAGTCGGGGACGCCCGAGGAAGACAAGAGTCAGAATAATATAAGAGTATGTATGAGACAATGTATGAATGTGAATGAGGCAAGGAGTGTGTGCCAAGACCGAGTTGTTTGGCGGTCCGTCCTCTCTGCCTACCCCTGCGGAGAAACGGCGTGATGGTTAGTTAGTTAGTTAGATTTCTTGAAAATACAGACGGGTAGTTTCAGAGAATTTGAACAATTTATCAAATTACAAAGATAATTTTGAAGTTCATACGGACATCTATATAATGGAGTTATGCCTGTTAGTTCGATCATCTCCAGAAAAGTTCTCGCAAAAAAACTCAACACATAAACACGCTACAAGGTTCACAGAAAACTTATTAATCCCAAAAGCAAACAAAACTATATTTCAAAAAGGACCACACTACATGGCCATTAAAGTATATAACAACCTTCCACGTAGCATCAAACAAATAACCGACATACTTAAATTTAAATCATCACTAAAAACATTTCTCTTAAACAAATGTCACTACACCTTAAATGAATACCTCACATGAATTAAATACCTCTGTTTTTTATTTTTTATTTACATACATTTGTTAACATGTAATCGTTGGGTTATGTAATATAATGTGTATTTGTTGGGTTAGCTGGAAGAAATAGGATGTAACCTATAAGCTATACCCTTTGTACTCTGTATTTTTGTGCAATAAATATATTTTTGAATTTGAATTTTGAATTGGTTCTGTGAAAGATTATTTCAAGTTCTTTTATTATTTTAGTTCTGTCTAGCAATTAGCCTATAGTGATATAACAGAACTTGAATAGGACTTTCTCAGAACCCGTACATGAATGTTGAAATTTGAAGAATTGTTCAAATTTTGTGAAACCACCCATCCTAATAAGAAACGGAGAATAGATCACTTATCTTTGATTATTTTCTAGCCGAGGTGTACCCGGCGTTGCTCGGGGTCTTATTAATGGTTTGGGGTAAAGCTTTGCGGTTGTGAATTCTAGACTACCTGCCAACTGTTTCACTTGATTGTGCCATGTCTTCCTCGGGCATCATCGACCTCTTAAACCATTCACTTCCAAGTCATACATTCTCATTACACTTCTTTCTACGTCCATCACTTACTTCTCATTTTATCACAAATAATTATTTGATTTGTCTCTTCCTCGGGCATCCCTGTCTTTTTCTACCATTCACTTCATGTAGTATCATGAAATCCACATTGTTACTGTTAAAAACTACATTATGTCGATAACTATAACTCGAATCCATATCTCAATCCAGTGCAGATATAATGCGTTAAGTCTCTTCCTCGGGTGTCCCCGACTCTTTCTGCTATTCACTACTTTATACCGCATTGTTACTATTAAAACTCCCACTCACTTCAGCCTCACAAACTTACCCCAATTGGGAACACCATAGTTCCACTGGCTTCAGATATTTGGGAGCACTTGGGACAGTGTATATAATTTTAAGGGCCAGGACAGGGATAACTGGAGTCGCCTTATCGAAGCGATGAGTCCCTGGCCCGAATAGAACAAGAGTAAGACGACAAAATAAGATAAAAATAGTACTCACCTATGATATCCAGGAAATAATTCGACGCCATCTGAACAAGGGTGGAGTTATCCATTTTGACGTTGAATGGTGAAAACAGATTACTGAACAATACACAACTAATGCGCTCGCGAGGAGAATTTATTCACGAAAACGGCGCTATAAAAACCATACAAATATTATTATTATTCGTATGTGGCCACATTATTCTAGCAAACTGACCAAATACTCAATTAAAAATTCACAGAGCCGACTTGCTGGTATGGCCGTGATATTATAATTTGCGCGTTGATAAAGGAAATTGCATTAAGTCTTTGTAGTTTTCGTCACTTTATTTTGACGTTTCATAATATAAAAATACAACACAATAAGTCGAAAATGACAGTTCCACGGTCAGTCGGTACGCGAATCTGTTAAATTGGTGAGTAAAGAAGGAATCTGTGATACCTTAAGTGATAAAATAAAAAACTGTAATCATCTATTAAAAATGCTGCGTCGGTAATAGGGATGTGGGTTCCAGCTACAGGAGACTGAAACGGAACCGGTACTTTACCCAGTTTTATTTTGGAACCGACTCCAAAGGCAGAGAAAACTGATCGGTTCGCCAAAAATTGTACGTTTTATGGATTTAAAAAAATAATATTGGGTGATTCAGTGACCGCAAACTCACCCGACGAGTAATATCATCCATTTCTTTTGGCAAATCATACGTAAAATGATTTTTTTAAATATTTATGTTGTCAGCATGTCAGTAGTACCAGTTGTAATGTAATTTCAGAAACGATTTTAGTTTTAGTTCAAAACATTAACAATCAATGTGTAGCAGTTCTGTCATAAGGCTAGCTTTAGACTTGTAAATTTTTTCGTAAATTTACGACTTCTAGCCAATGGGCATATTGGATTTTCAAAATGCAATATGCCCATTGGCTAGAAGTCGTAAATTTACGAAAAAACTTACAAGTCTAAAGCTGCTGCCACACGCAAAGCTCACATCAAAAGTTAATGTACAGCGCATCATCTTTTCTACCGACACACGACGCTATCAAATATTTCTTCCTATGGTAGGAGAGGGGGTCAGTTGAATTCGAGAGCGGCCGAGGAACATAATTTCATCTGTCAAAGTGACAACTTTACTAAGGGAACACGGAACTTAGTTGGTAGCTCCGTAATTAAAATGACCCCCTCTCCTTTTTACGGCGGAGAGGGGGACGCATAACTTTTCAAATATCGCTTCGGGAGCGGATACGTAAAATAAATTCGGTTAGCGAAGTTCAGAACCACACTTATAGCGCGTTATCTTTTTACGTGTGTCGGGTCTGTATGGGATTGTATGGCGAGCGCTATTGTGCTTTATATTATCTGTTGATGTGAGCTTTGCGTGTGGCAGCACCATAAAGCTAGCCTAAGAATTTTCATGATTAGACCTTGAACTGCTTTTAAAAATATATATTCTAAACCAGTAAAAGGGTTTTCCCGCTATTCCATTTTGGTGGAATAACAGTACTGCCATGTTAGAAATATTCCTCAGATTTAGGGAAAAAGAAGGATTTTACGACTTCCGCGGTTGAACGGTTATATTCTTGAATTCAAATCCCAAAATCAATATTAAAAACGATATCAAATTAAATTTTCTTTAATAAACAATATTTTGACATTTTTGCAAGACGAAAAATCGGTTAAGGCGCAAAGTACCACTTCACACTTAAACCTCACAAATAATTGATATTACACAATTTCATTTTTTTTTATGTGACACCTCACAAGAGCGTCACATAAAAAAATTTCAATTTAATTACTACAAGAAACAACCATTTACGTCGGGGGAGATGGAAAACATGTACAAAATATGTTATTGGGTTCTTGCAGGACCAGCCCCGTGCACAAAATACAAATCAACCGAATGTTATTGATTACAGTGATCACCTACCTAGGCGTTTACCGGCTTTGAAAAGGGGCACTAAAATTTTAGTCGCCCTAAGA
Source organism: Hesperophylax magnus (assembly GCA_026573805.1). Classification (NCBI taxonomy): domain Eukaryota; kingdom Metazoa; phylum Arthropoda; class Insecta; order Trichoptera; family Limnephilidae; genus Hesperophylax; species Hesperophylax magnus. The sequence continues at coordinate 726,340 of JAIUSX010000230.1, read as the reverse complement.
TCTTAGTTTGGTTTATCTTAATATTTTTGTGCATGTTTCCTAACCATCAAAGTACCTACAAATGAAAAATGTCAAATCATACAAACAAGAACAAACGCGGTCGTTGAAAGTGTCAAAAACAGGTGAAAATTTGAACTCTGATTGACAAAAATAGAACTAAATGCATCTTTTTTCATCTCCCCCATAGAGTAAAGTTTCTTCCATGGTCTCCCCCCACACATATGTAAATAGTCATCCCTTGTAGTAATGTAGCTAAAACCAAGTGCAATTGACGTTGGTTAGAACTCCGATATAAGACATATTTAAAAATTTCCAAGTCAATAGTTTAAAAAAACTTTCTTCTAAAAATATTACATTTTAACTTTAAAAAAACATATCTGAATACGCCACTGCCCGACATAAATACTCAAGCCAACAATGCTCTACCAAATCAAACAAAAAAAACGGAAATGGATATATTTAAAATAAAAGCAAAAACGCGGCTGATAGAACAAAGTCAACAAACGAAATATTGTAAACAAAATGGGCCCTAGGTGTCTTTCCGGTATTCCACTTGTAGCTAGATGTTCGTATGAATTTGCGCCACTCTAGGACTTTTTTAGGACAAATAACTAACCAATAATTTAAATAAATTACCATATACTCCAAGTTTGGCTAATTTATTAATTCATATTTTTGGCATACCTTGTCAAAGGCCTTGTTAAACTCAGTATATACTGAGTCTAACTGGCATATGTTTGCTAGAGAGTAAAATATAAAGTTTTCGTATATTAGTAAATCAGTTAGCATAGTGTGTTTGAACAAAAGCCATGTTGGCAAGGAGTTATGATTTTGTAATGTTCGTAGATATTTTATCGAGTACTATTTTTTCAAAAAGTTAAGGTAAAGATGATTGTATAAATTTTGGTCTATAATTTGTAACGTACGTTTTGTCCCCCTCTTTAAAAATAGATGTAAGAAAAGTATGTTTCCATATATCAGGGAAACAGCCGACGATGAATGACTATGAAGACGATATAGAGACAGTTTGAAACTATAAACAAAAGGTTAAAAAACTACAAGCGGCCTCAGAATAGGAAACCATCATTAGGAGGACTATGAAAAAAAAATTATACTTTATATCAACATCTTGTTCAAACTTTGCAATTGAAACTATTTAAAAAAAAATAAAACGAAAAGTCTAAAACGTGAAGTGGAAATCTGCAAATTTACTGAAAAATCTTAAATTATTACATTTATTTTTGTGTTTTAAAAACATAAAAATAACAAGCACCGAAATTCTGTAATTTTGTAGGGAGAATTATTTAACGAACTGGCAATACCCCCTCCCCCACGATTCCCACGAACACAATATTATTTTCTGTATAGAGTATAGATGACAAAATTGTCAAACTGTCAGAATTGTCATAAGTTGGTCTTGTCCAGTCTTGTCTTGCGTCATGCCGAAGTTAATACATATTAATTTACTGCATGTATCAAAGAGTTTATAATAACTGTGTTACCGTTTTAGAATTGCCATCTCATTGTCTGATAATCACCGTACACGCTTTATATTACTCTGCACCAAAATAAGTATTAAAAATACTCCATTATCTCCGTTAAAAAGTTTTTCATTAGGACGAAGCAACCATGATGATGGTATGTTGTATTTTATTGGGGCTCATTTTACTGGGCTCCATAATCGGAGTAACAGTCCACTTCTGTTACTTCTGGTTCCAGGGGATAGACATTGCAGGATTTGTGGATGATAAAAAGTGTCCTGCTTGTTACGGTATCGACATGTGCCCAGAATTCTACGCCGGCGATGTCGTGTTTTACAAAGACTTCCAGAGCACTCTGTCGAACTATGTCAACGCGAAGAATGTGTACAGCGCAAAGTACAAGAAGGCTGGAGGAAGTGTGGTTGTGAAAAAACTTGGCCACGATTGGGAATTAAAAAGCCTAGATACAAAAGCATGCCAGATGTTTGGTTCTGGGAGTGATTGTAACTTCGATAACTTGACAAAGATAGATCTGTGGGATGATATAATCAGGATGGTGGAGTTTTACGGACGGCATGGGAACGAGTTTCAGACGGGGTTGACTCTTTGCCCCACCACGGACGGTATCTTTGAACTTCTGAAGCCATATAAAGTAAATAACACGCACGGTGAGAAAATTCTCCTGGCCAATGTTTGGACTATTCTCAGTATTAACCCTGAGCCGATTCTTCTTAAGGTAAGACTTATGAAAGTGATTGTTGGATTATTTAAGTTAATTTCAAATCGGAAAGGTAGTTCTAACCGTTCGGTTGACTGTTGCTTAAAATTGGGAAGGTATTAGTACCTTTAAAGCCGGTCCTACTTTGATGGCGGAAAAGGCATTGTTATCTGATAATTTTGAATAAATATTGTTTACCAATCTCTTCGTAACTATTTGTATGTGCATAAAAAAAGAAATACAAGTCTTCCTCATCTTCGTGTCATACCAAAATGACACTATAAAACCCCTAAAATGGGTAATAAATCATTATGCTTATAGCACTGGTGATGAATTGTTTTTATTTTTGTAATTATTTGAGCCAAGTGAAAACAAAATTATTCAAATGCATGTAATTCTATATTAAATGTTTTTGATTTTAAAATGTTGTGATTTTGGGTAATTATTTCCCTAACCGCCGCACTTTCAGGTCCAGATTATGGAAATTACACTTTATTTCAAAATTACTAAAAGAAACAACTATTTACATTCACAAAATAGGTAGGTTAATAGTTTGGGCAAAATTTCGATCGCGCTGGCCTCGCTTATTATGAATATTTTTTAGATAAAACCTTTAGATTCACCTTAATTACTGTACGACACAACTTTTAACCTTCGGGGCGGTGGAAAATATTGCAATAAAAATTTCAATTACGTAAAATTAAAATTAGCTTTCGTTTTGTGAAACGAGACCGTCCATTTTCAAACTTTATTTGTTTATTGTCAAATGTCATTTTGTTTTGTTGGTATTTCTGTTACTATAGGATGAAACGAACGGCTAGAAGTAGCTAGAGACAATCGCGCGGGCGTTTTTTTTAATGTTAAAAAATTCCGTCAAATTAGTATTTACCTAATATGCATGCATTGTGTGCGTTGTGATTGAAATTTATTAGCTGGATTTTATTTTTTTACGTTCTAATTTTATTTAAGTTAACTATTTCTGCGATGTTGAGCGGCTACGCTAAGTTTGTAATACAAAAGAAAGTGCCCCCTTTATAGCGCCTGCTCGCGTCAAGGCAAGAAAAACATCCCAGTTTTCAAGTAGTTTAGCGGCTACGCTAGGTTTGTGTAACATGGTTTGTGATTCAAAAGAAAGTGTCCCCTTAATACCGCCTGCTCGCGTCGGGGCAAGAAAAACATCCCAGTTTTCAATTAGTTTAGCGGCTACGCTAGGTTTGTGTAACATTATATATATATATCTCAAAAACCATGTTACACAAACCTAGCGTAGCCGCTAAACTATTTGAAAACTGGGATGTTTTTCTTGCCTTGACGCGAGCAGGCGGTATAAAAGGGACACTTTCTTTTGAATCACAAACCATGTTACACAAACCTAGCGTAGCCGCTAAACTAATTGAAAACTGGGATGTTTTTTTTGCCTTGACGCGAGCAGGCGGTATAAAGGGGGCATTTTCTTTTTCATCATAAACCATGTTACAAAAACTTAGCGTAGCCGCTCAACATCGCAGAAATAGTTAACTTAAATAAAATTTGAACGTTGAAAAATAAAATCCAGCTAATAAAATTCAATCACAACGCACACAATGCATGCATATTAGGTAAATACTAATTTGACGGAATTTTTTAACATTAAAAAAAACGCCCGCGCGATTATGTTTCTAGCCACTTCTAGCCGTTCGTTTCCTCCTATAGTAACAGAAATACCAACAAAACAAAATGACATTTGACAATAAAGTTTGAAAATCTACGTCCTCGTTTCACGAAACGAAAGCTAATTTTAATTTTACGTAATTGAAATTTTTATTGCAATATTTTCCACCGCCCCGAAGGTTAAAAGTTGTGTCGTACAGTAATTAAGGTGAATCTAAAGGTTTTATCTAAAAAATATTCATAATAAGCGAGACCAGCGCGATCGAAATTTTACCAAATACCAAAATGTTTTACTAGGTAAATTTTGAACTTTTCCTTGAACTGATCCTTGTAGTAATTATGCATATTTCACGTTTATCCCATATTTTTAGGTGTTATGTTTTTTTTTTATCATTAATTTTATAAATATGTGAATTCTGTATGTTAGTTACCGAAAATGCCCCACCTTTTACTGATTTGGAGCAATATTGAATATTACTCTTATGGTCTAGTCAGTTTGACCTGTAATCGCCATACTATCGGTGTGCACAAATACATTCAATTCTGCACTCTTTAATATGATTTGTTTTGTTGGTTAATCAACGAATATTTAACTATTGCAGTACCTGAATGCGGACAGCCCCAAGTGGCCGGTGCCTCAGTACTACGGGGCCTGTGGGAGGGCCACCGTGCAGCAGGACTGCGGCCTCATGCTGAGCTCCTTCCTCGGTGAACCCTGGCTCTACCGCGCGCAGCTGGCCATCAACCTGCTGGAGATGGCCTCCGTGTTCACCTTTAATCACACGAGATTCCGGTAATATGATGCTTTCATTGCGGGATGCGGATCCCTCGTTAAAGTCTGTTATTTATGAACTACTCTTTGTTTTATGCCGTTGCCTCCCCCACGTAAGGGGGCGGTAAGATCCCGTCCCTGCACCACCTGAGATGTTTTCTTATTTCATACTTAAATGTGTATCGATGAGTGACAACTGTAGAAATTTTTTTTCTTTTGTTTTCCTGGCTATAATGTTCCAGTGTTTGATTTCTATTATCAACTTGTTTACTTTCATCCATCATTGATCACTCTCATTTACATACATTTACTATCACTAATCACTGCTGTGCAGAGACATTTGATGGTCTACAGTCGATTTATTATGTGTTGCTTTGTTTATTTAAAAAATGATGAGTTTTTGGGGGGGAGCTCTAAAGGAGTAACCATCTGTTACTTATACCAGGGCGGAAGTTACATATATAACTTGTAAGATGAAGGGAAAGCGGTGGGTGCCCTCCAATGATCCCTCACCATTTGCTTCCAGTCCTCAATCCATCTCATCCTGCTCCAATCCTTTTAAACACAGTTCTTTGGCCTGCCTTTGTCACTGCTCGCTTCCATTGGGGCATTGTCACGCCATCTGGCTTCCTTTCAACATGTTCAGCACGTCGCAATCTGAGGATCTTATCATCTTACATCCATCAGTCACGTTCTATATGTATATATTATGCACGAATGCGGCCTAAAAGATTCTGAATTGCATTAATGCAGTTATATTCAATCAAAAGAATACATCGTAGAAATAGTTCCCTTTATCAGTTGCCCTGTGGCACAACTGTGCTGGACCAAGTGACTCCCAATGCCGTCGACTAGCTGAATAGCTTCAGCATCCCACTTTGACCTCCGCTAACTCTTCTCCACCATACGATGAAGAAGATTAGATATAATAAAAAGATTCTGAAATTAATTATGTATATTATGTACACTCATTTTTTACATAGACATACAAAATAATAGACCTGCTTATGAGGAAAGGGGAGGCGGTGTGACCATCCCTTTTAAGTGTTTGTCAATAAATGAATCTGACAGTATACATATAGCATTGTTCTGTCAGTTTCTAGTATTCGAAAATATAATCTGCTTACGAATAAGCAGTCCTTTTTACAATGTTGTGCAAATTGCTGGCTTTGTAAAAACTTTAATCTTAACTTAAATTCCAAATCGGATAAACGAAAGTTCTGGCTTGTTTCCAAAATCTAACATTTTGTTACACTATTTAGTTAACCTGTGGTGTACCAGGAAATTTCTAGCTCAATTTCCAAAAGCTCAAATTCCAAAATCAAACGTCAAGTGTCCACTTAAATTTTTTTTGTGTCGCATTATATAAGTATATGATAACAATTCTTCCAGATTTCGGTAGTTTATACAACTGTTGTTACTAATAATATTATTTTCTACAAGAAACCTGTAAATAAATAATGCTAAAAATATAATTATTCATTATGACGTAAAAATTTTGACATTTCTTACGAAGTTAATTTTCATCACTTTTCTTGGGTGAAATATTATAAAAATTACATCAAAATAATGTAGATAAAACTATCTTTCTGATGATACCTCAAATCTATTATTTCCACAATCAATTTATATCAAAAATAATGAAAGAAGACGCTTTGACACTAAAAACGCGGCAAATATTTCGTTGGCATTCCACAGAAAAATTCTTTGTAAAAAATCTGAAAAGCTAGAAGTCATTCCGGTATTTGCTGCGTAAAGAACGAGAATAGCCCAAGCGATTGTGACCTTGTTCTTCATACAAATTCCTTATACATAAGGGTCAAAATCGCACATTAATTTTTTTTTTTTTTTTAAATTCGTAGATAATGTGCTGTACTCACATATGCGGTTCCGGGATACGACGGGTTAAGACACTTTTATAATTTACCCACCTCACTCATTTTTGTGTCACTACGCAACCCGATTTGCAGACGGTTCGGTTAAAACGAACATTTAGACCTTGCACAGAAGGGTCCTACAATGGACTGCGAACCATTACCTTATTTAGCACATTTTACTTTTCTGCGCAGGTTCTGGTTATTTCAATGTGCACTCTCTGTCGGTAAACGCATGGCACATGTTATTCAAAGTTCGAACCCTCCCGGTGCCAAAAAGATGGTCACGTGTTTTGCCCCCAGTTTGTCGAAATGATATCCAGATTTTACGTTACGGCTACTCTTTCGACGTCAGTGCATTTTGATAATTATATTTTAATTTTCAGCTTCTACTTGACTGACATAACCTCCGATAACATAGTCCTCAAAAACTGGGGCGCAAACAAAAACATTCCCATGATGGTGGACCTGGAGAATGTGATAGTCCTGGACAAGGAATCTACCGTGTTTCCTAAAGACACGTTGCCCCAAAATCACAGCAGCGAGGTCATCAAGTGTGCTGGCTGTTTCGCCTTCTCCACCGAGGATATCTGCCGCCACCAACTCAGCGATCACAATTACTACAGCATCTGCAAATTGCTGAAGGATGAGGTGTTGGCAGAAGTTCCTCAGTTTGTTTTACAGGTAAATTCTCTCTCGTTGCTTTTAAAAGATAGAAAAACGTTCTATTACAAATATGGGGAGCCAGAAAGAACCAAGGCTAGTGTAAGCATGATAATCAAGATTAAGTAAGGGTTACTTAGATGGTTTAAACTGGTATAGCAGATGATTGTGGAAAGGAGCGCAAGGATAATATTTGAAGCGAAAATAAATGATAGAAAAAGTCGTGGATGACCAAGTGACTTGAATACTTGAATCGGGTCATGTCAAGAGTCAGAATAACAGAAGAGTATGTATGTAAAAGCCACCTCTGTCTTGACTGGAGCCGCAAAAATACCTGATAAAACTACTTGATACTATGCAAAGGAGAGCGATTCCTCCAATTGACAATCCGTCATTAACAGACTGATTGCATCTCTAATGCATAGAAGCAAGAGTTTGTTATACAGGTATTTTAAGAATCCTGCTTGAAGGAGCTAGCAGAATTAACCCCCTGTGCATCGGTGCCAGTACGCGAAACTCAACAGACACGAGCGGAACACCCGTTCACAGTTGACGTTGGCTTCATAAGAACGGATTGTTTCTTTGACTCATTCAAATAATCCAGGCCTCTTCAAGACCTTTGTTAAAGGCCGTCTCTCAATGAAATTTCTTGCTGGCCAACCGGGTGGCAATATAGTTCACTTACAGACAGGGTCGCTCTTATGAGGTGTAAAAAAAGTGTCGAGTACACCTGTGAGAAACGATGTGAGGGTTATAGCTGGTTACTCACTTTCTTTTATATATTTATAACGTGCCTTTATAAAAAAAAAAATTGACTTGCTATTATATTTGGTATAACTTGTTATTTCTTCTTTCGGCAGAGGTCACCAAACTTCTCGCAGATCCTGAGGGAGTGTGTGGCGCCCTCTCCGGGCCAGGCCGACAGGTTTGCGGCCGCACAGGCCCTCGAAACGGAGCTCAAAAACATCCTCAACATCTTCGTCACCGATAAACCTGAGTCCAATGACGTCTGACTATTGTACGACTTGTTAAGATTCTTCGAGTTAGTTTAAAGTGCATCATGTGAGGTTTTATTTGATCTTGTTCTCTATTTGCGAGCAGTATTTAGACGGGAGAAACACCAAACGCATAACTTTCACTAGCTTTGATAGTCTGTACAGTTTGCTCGTAACTTGGTGAGAGTCGGTACGTTTTCATGCCATATCTCCCGGTGTTTCTATTATCTGTCTTGTAAAGACTGTTTTGTGTTATCATTTATAACTTATTTGTTAAGGTTTTCTTGTTCCCATTTAAATCTTGTCATCGTCACTGTATACCCCAGGGTGGGATTTTACCTACTGGCTGCGATCACATATACCCTCTCCTTTCGCCTCCAGACCTCAGTCCTTCCCGTCCTGCTCCAGTCCTCTTCAACGCAATCTATCCACCTCTTACTTGGTCCAACTTTGGACACTGTTCGCTTCCGTTGTGACCCCACACACTCATAGCGTCCTGTCGTCTGGCATTCCTTCAATACAGTAGTCCTTGCGTCCTACAGAATCTTACAATAGTCTCAAGCTCAATTAGATTCTCAAGTTCATGGTGCATTAAGTCATTTATTGAGATGTTACGGTAACGTCCTGTTTTGAGGTTATTACCAAATTTTCAAAAGGATTTTGACACTCCATTATTAACCTAACTGTGCCAAATTTTTATATCTCTTTTATACATGTCTGAAAACTTTCACGCCTTACCATTATTGCCTTGTATTACGGCTCGGTATATCAGTTGCTTTTAAGCTCGGCTTGGTTTGTATGTCGAGCTTAGCATATAATCCGTATACAGGTTTATTACACGTATTGTCTATGATTTTAATAAGGTTTTTGCAAAGATTCTAACTGTAAATAGTAATTGTTTTGCTAGAATTAGTGGACTTTACACTATTCACGAAATTATGGCAAACTAACTGCTGAAAATAAACTGTTAATAATTATAATGATAATATTTGGATGATTTGTATAGCGCTGTTTTCGTGAAAAACCACCTCAAGGGCGCTGTTCTCACATATCATCGACATTCCTCTTTGCTCGATGACTGCTAGTCCATACTGATAAAATTAGGCAGTTTACGTAAGTAATTATTTATGTAAACGTCAAATTTGACATGTGTCACTGCTGTCTAAAAAGGGACTACTTTGCGACTTATCAAAGATCGAACAGCTGATTTAGCCCGTTTAAATTTGAACAAGGAATGTCATACATAACGAAGATACGGATCAACTGATATACTATTTATTGCTTATAACTTACGTTGTCTTCTTTTGGAGACTTTAGTAGTATATGAGCGTATAATATTGCTTATTGTAGTTGGACTATATATTTTTAGAATGTAAATAAGAAGTATTTTTATAACGACAATATGTTACGGTATATTAATGCCGTGAATTGCTCTATGGTGGGCAGTGTGTAGGTTTTTAAGTTCAGGTATGAATCTTACATTGAAAGTTTTTTTACCTGTGTACGCATAAATTTTACATTAAACGCCTTTTGAAATTAAAATCTATTGCAAACTAATATTTAGGTACATACAATGCTCAATTTTTTCAACTACTTGCAACATAAATTTTTCTTCCAGCGTTTTTAACCTTAGAACGGGTTGTTTCAGAGAATTTGAACAATTGATCAAATTTCAAAGTTCATTATCGAGTTCTGTGAAGATTCTATTCAAGTTATGTTATTATTTCAGATTTGTAAAACCACTGGCTAATAATGATGTAGTAACAGAACTTGAATAGAACCTCCACAGAACTTGTAAATCAAATTTCCAAGTTTATTTTCAAGTTCTGTGAAGGTTCTATTCAAGTTCTATTTTTATAATGTTACTGTCCAGGGGCTTCACAAAACTGAAATAATAACAGAACTCGAATAGAACTTTCACAGAACTTGAAAATCATCTTTGAAATTTGATAAATTGTTCAAATTCTGTGACACAATCCGTCCTTAGTATTTATAAAGTTATGAATGTTGAAGGCCTTTTGAAATTTTATTAAAAATCAAATCATCAAAAATATTAACTCTGGTTCAATGAACTCAAATTTGCTTTCAATTTAAGTGTCATTTTCAAAATTGGAAATGATTGTGTGAAACATTCGGAAGGTGCTTACTTATACAGTATAATATTTTTTAGTAGGAAATTTTCATTTTGAAAATTGAAACTGACTTGCCATGAATTTAGACTATCCCGAGATTTTTCATGCTCTAGATTGAATAATAATTATGGATATACATAATATGATACTCATTTTCATAAATTTAGTTTGAATATTTTATGATATGTTCTTTCCCTGTTATTTGGGTCGATGATCCTTCGGTTCGACAAGGTGCCTCCTGGCATCCCCATCCCGCCCTACTCTAATGGCCTCCGTCCATAGCGGGCCCGGGCTCTGGAGTTACTTCTGCCAACTGATGAATTCTGATGTTACATCAATGATCATCGAGATTATTATTCAAGCCCATTTTGACATTATATATGACCAAAGTTTAAAAAATATTATATATGTTTCTTACTACTTTAATCATATTTGTATTTTAGACGAAAAAAAATAGTTTTGAATTATTTTGTTATCGAATGCCTTTTGATATTTTTTATAGGTAGATGTTTAAAATACTATTACGTGTTATTTATATGTACACTCTTAAATATACACGGTGTTCGGAAAACTTGTGAATCTACCATCACATAAAAAATTATTTTTTTCAATCTCAGTATTTTGATTTTGCCTTTTTTCGTCAACTGAAGGGTTAAAAAAACTTTTGAAGACGATATCAACCCCTTGTGACCGATTTTTTTTCTAATTTGACTTACTTTTGCAAATTTCAACATGAAAAAAAAAGCTCAAATCAAATAAAGTTATACCACAAATTTTACTCCAAATGTGTTATAGATTCACCAGTTTAACGTTTATACTACGCGTTTCCGGACACTGTGTATATCAGCAGATTTCTTATTTTGCCGCTTTACATAATATAAATTTCGTTATCAATTTTAAGTGTAAATTTGTTAAGCATGAAATATTTTTATCACATTTAATTGTTATTGTTAATATACGTATTGGACGATCAGTGCAATTTAAAATATTTTGATATTTTAAGGGACCCTGTTAAATGTCCTTGATTTTTGGACTGTTAATGTTAAAATTTAACAAACTGAAAATTGACGGTTAAAGGAAACTGTTCAAATGTAAAAAAAATTAAAATGGCGCCGATCGTCGATTTGTGACAATGTCAAATTTGACGACTCGTTGATCAACTGGTCCTTAATTTTGATATCGTGTACCTACAGCTTTCTGTAGATAATATTAATTATTGTAATATATTTTATATGCTGGACTGAAATTGTTTATGATAATCTTATTTAGTTTGTATATTTTTATTAATTTTAACCGAATGCCGTGTTTGAAAACTTTCTTTCATTCCCAGGATGGTACACCGATGTTACCTTTCGATCATTCAAATTATTTGTACATTAATTTCTCTGTGTGTGTGGAAAATTAAAAAAAAGAATTTATATTTTTAATTAAATAATGTGTCAACATTTAAACTTGAAATGGGGATGAAAAATTCTATCTCGTCCACCTACTCTTCACTAATCCTTAGTCACGCCTCCACCTAATAATAAACGTTCATCTATTATTAATATAGTGGTTTCTAACATAGTAATATTGTATATTATCAAATAATATGGTTGAAGAAGAAGATAAATACTAATAAATCTAAACGAAACATGAAACAGAACAAGACAAAGAAAAATAAAAAGGTAACGGTCACAACTGGGAATCAAACCAAAGATCTCCGTTTTACAGGGGCAACGCCTCTAACCCCTCAGCCATCGAGACCTAATTATTATATGTCATTTTTGTCAATCTCATATTTGAAATTCAGAATTAAAAATATTATCTTGCAACTAATTTTCCCATATTTTTGGAAGTTTTTTTGAATGATTACAAAGTTCTTATATACCTCTTTGAATACTTATATACTTTGCTTTCTATGAGTTTTTTTGATTAACACTTCTATATTTCTAATATTGATCCATCCAGAACTATTTTTAATTATCATCCAGTAGCAACTATTCACGTGATATAATGGGGCGTGAGTACCGCTGAGTTAAATAAACCAGGTAACGTTGCGTGCCATCTTGGGTGCGGGAAGGTTAAAATATGTTTTAACCACCCTATTGTTACCAATTAGTGTGAAAGAAGTATGGTACATAGGAATTTTGTGTTAAATTTATAGTTTATTTTTACACTGTGTAATTGATCTTTAATTATTAAATTATTTTTAATTAATAATTTTTCACTGTGGAGACTGTCATAATAAATAATTTTTATTTTATGTGATGTTTTTGTTTTTATTTTTTCCTTTTGGCTAATTTTTTCGGTTTTCGAAACAAACAGCTATTACCCGTTGGGTTAAACTTCATTCGGTCTCGTAGAAATCGTTGTGTCTCGCTTACTCTCATAGCGAAAAATATGATGTAATTGGGGTTAGAAAGAGAAAACACTACGCTTTATATTCAAATCTAGAAAGGTTTTAGGTGGTACGCCTGCTTTTTGAATGTGTAAGAGCGAGATGACAGATCGATGTATAAAAGATGATGGATGCATCTGCTCGCTCTCTTTTCCCAACCGACAGCTAAGAAGATTCTATATTGTTAATAATAACGTATTGTTAATAATAATTTATTGTTAATAAATTGACGGCCGGCGTGGTCTAGTGGTATACGCTTTTGACTACAGATCCGAAGGTCGCGGGTTCGAACCCGGCGTGCGCAAATAAATTTTATTTGATTAATTTGTGTTATTTCACAATTAATTAATTTAAAATAATATATAGTATATTTGCGGCACGTTCCAGAGTGGAAGATACTCTCAGTATCGCCCTGGTGTAAGACCACCATTCAGAATTGAAACGTTGCTTGAAATGGCTTTAGCCGTGTTTGGTGACCAGATCTGAATAGCCAGGTACTTCCCCACCTTCCTCTTCCCCATCTCCCTCCCCTCCCCAATACCCTCAGCCTCACAACATACCCCAATTGGGGATGCCATAGTCTCACTGGCTCCAGACGGGAGCAGTTGGGACTCTTGTGCGGTATTACTGTAAAAAAAAAAAAATAAACGTTCAATCCGCACACGCGTTCTAATTATTGAGTACCACCAAGTCTGTAAATAACGTTAACTAAATAATAATTAAAATGTGCACCTCATTGAAACCAAAGATTCCGACTGCAATTTATGAAACTTTGTGAAATTTTTTATAAATTATTTTCATATTAAACGACAAAAAAGTGAGTTGACAACAATGTTTATAATACATCTCTAAATAGTATAAAACAAAGTCACCGCGTCTGTTTGTGCGCTTAGGTCTTCTAAATTATGCAACGGAGTTTGATAGAGTTTGCGCTATCGTTTAGAGAATTTCTTCTGGAAGGTTTATATATATATATATTGACCTCTTCCCGTAGTATGTTGATCCAGTAAGAAGTTGTTAGACTAAGTTGATCCACCTTTAACACCATATAACTTGGCTATTGTGGAATACATCTGAATGAATTGGCAACAGTGGTACAATAATTATCAATGTTGCCAGTTTGCCAGAAAAACCATTTGATATACTGGTAAGTTTTTAGATTCTCACGGCCAAAAGCATTTTTGTTGTTTGTTTTTGGGGTGTTATGCCGTGTTGCGCTAACTCCTTCTTTAGCCGACGTTTCGGACAGCGTTGCAGTGTCCATCATCAGGGCACATCTTCGGATCTACCGGATCTGCAAACAACAAAAAAAAAAAAAAAACATTTGATATACTGTTCATAAAATTTTCAAACTTTGTATGGAAATCGGACGCATAATTTATGTTGATCTACCCAAATTGGCATACTTATGTTGATCTCATATATATATATAGATGTACCCGACTAAATGTCGTGTACATACAGACTGAAAAAATAGGGGTTAGTTACACGACTCAAACGACTTTGTAAATGCCAATCAATTGACTTTCGTCCTGAAAAGGACGTTTCTGGAATATACACGACTTTGTGCAAAATGCAAATCAATTGAACCTCGTCCTGAAAAGGACGTTTCTGGTATATAGACGACTTTGTGCAAATGCAAATAAATGAAAGATCGCCTTTAAAAAGGCAGTTAAGAATGTCAGCTTCTTAAGCCTCGTGGTGCCCGCCGGAATCTAGTCGATGTAGGATTCTTCAGTTGAAGGAGAAAGGCCAATAAAATTCTCAGAACTCGGTAGAAAGGGGCAGCGGCAGGTAGCTCGTAGATGCGAAGGTCCGAGGCGAGGGTGATCCAATGGAGAAAGAGAATTTAAAATTTAAAATTGGTGCTTTTTGTCAAAGTTGCGACCCGACAACGGCACATAAAAAAAAGGTCGGCCACGGTACGACGGCCCATTTATGGCTTCTCATTGGTCGGATTTCTAAAGCCGTTGGAGCGAACGAGCCAGCCTCGGTCTACCCACTTTCTAATTGCTACCCGCCGGCCAATTGTTTATTGTTTATTTTTTACAAGTTACATTTTTTTACATTTCAAGGAATTTGACAATCTTAAAGCTAGGTACACAATGCAAGGTTGCGTGAATGTGGACAATTTCAAATAGTTTATTAATGTCACATCCACGGATTAACATTATACGCAAACAATATTTATTTATTTCTTATAGTAGTAAATAGTAGCGAAAGATTTAAACAAAACAATATAAAGTCATTCTTAAATTATAATGAACAAGCGTCAGATATAATAGATCTATTCCCGTAGTATGTTGATCCAGGTAAGAAGTTATTAGACAAAGTTGATCTATGTCCCTATATCTGGTTTTGTGATATTGAACTCAAAGTATTAGTCTCTAGAGTCGAATATCGTATGAAATTACTGTGAGATGGTACCGTTTTAAATAAAAATGACGTGTTCATTCGACTGTTTGTTGCTTGAATTGTTTATAAGAAATGTATGCGTATTTAGATTGAAACGAAACTTTCGCAAAAATCACATCCATAAAAAAATCATAACTTAGCAGGGGTACACGGGTTCATAGGGTGAGGTTTGTCTAGGTCCTGGCGGCGGATGCGTTTGCCCATCTACTGCGTGGCGGGCCGGATCGAAAGAGACTGGTTGAGGGATACCTTTTGGCCATAAAAATCTAAAATGGCGTCAAAAGGAATAATGTTATATGGTATATATTGAACTTCTTACCACCTCTCCTGATTACGCTTCGTGACTTAGTAGGGGTGGCCGGGTTCTTGGTTATAATGGGTAATTATTTAAAATGGGTAATCAATGGATGATTGAACGCGGTTTGAGATAACAAAAAACTGTCCAAAGAAGCGAAACTCCACAATGGAGTGCTGGTACCTACCCTAATATATGGAAGTGAGGCATGGAACTGGCAGAAGAAGGCTGAAAGTAGACTGAATACTTTAGAAATGAGATCCCTGAGGCATATGTGCGTAAAACCATGTATGACGCAATGTGCGTGTGATGTGTCTATTCTACAGGTATTTTATTGGAGCCTGTTATAAGGAGCTAGCAGCATTGATCCACGGTGCACCATGCACGTGCGTGATACTCGACGGACACGAGCGGAACACACGTTCACAATAAAGTTGATGTTGTCTTTATGAGAACGGGTCGTTTTTCCAATTCGTTTTTGCGTAAGTCGGCTCGTGTGTGTGTTTTTTCCTCCATATAATCCGGGCCTCTTTCAGATCCGCATTAATAAATTCATCCCTACAGCCCCTACCTTAACCCGCCTTATAACGCTGCCCAACTGGGTGGCGACATAGTTTCTCTGTATTTAAAGAGTAAAGACAGGGGCGCTCTTGTGATAGTTGTCACATAAAAAAATCATACTTGCGAATTTGAATATAAAGACATACACAATGATCTATATTATAACAAATGAATCTAACCCATCTTCTATCGATTATCACATTTTATTAGGTTTTATTTTTCTTTATAATCGCATAACTCAACTCAACTTCAAATATTAATATTCTTTATAAATGATTGTCACATCTTACCGGAAATGATTATATTTTAAAGTTTTCTAAATAAAATGAAATGCTCTTATTTAAAAGAATCATCTCATATTTAATATTATAAAACAATATGGCCGGAAGTCGGCATTCTTTAAATAAAATAATGCATGAACTAAAAAACAGCTACAAGGTGGTTACAAATGCAATTATATTTAATCCATTTTTTCGATTATATTTTGTGTGAAGTTGTTTTCACAGTGGCCCAATGAATATTATATGGGGCCAATTGAACCAATTTGACTATTAGGATGTTCTACGTCTTGCGATAAAACCATAGGTTTACGATAAAAATACTCATATTCAACGACAGACTGTCTACCAAATTCTTATATTATTATTTTATAATCTTATATAAATTCTAAATCGGAGGCATTGCAGCAATAACCGAATGTTGACTAAAATATAGAATTTAGGCACATAGTTGTCCAATTTTAATAACTTTGACGAGGAAAAGCAGTTTTGTTAATTAGTTGATAAAATTACTCTTCCAAATTTCAATTATGTTTAACGTAATACACTATCTGGCATCAATAAAATCAGTTTAATCACGAACCGTAACTATTTAATGTAATAAAATAACAAATTTATGTTAATATCATAGTTTGCTTTAATCTCAATAAAAAGAGAAGAAGATTTTTTTTTTTTATGAATGAGATAAAACTTTCCCCCATACAATGTGTATATATATTGATTTTAATTAAAATAGCAACATCTTATTAAGAAAGAGAGGACAACGAACAAATAAGTACATTGAGAAGTTTTACACTTGAGCAAGACTTGGGAGCTGTAATAAAAGAAACTTTAAAAAACAACTGGGGCTTAGTTGTACCTAGTACGGGGTCAATTGTACCGGTATAATTATCCCCCGAAAACATTAAAACAGAAACAATATAAACTACTAACTGCGGTTTAAAACTAAAGAATCTACCTAGATTTAATCTAGGTACTATTCCATATTTTTAGATTCCACAAGTACCCACTTTATGATGTACCTAGAGGTAAAACATAGATATTCCACAATATTGTCAAAATATGGCAGAAATCGCTACAGTGGATAAGTAATAAAACGTAGTTTATAGGCACTCGTCTAAAGAAACAGATACATTTTAAAAACAGTAATTAATAAAGTACATTCTAAAATCGTTAATAAGTCTACCTAGATTTAATCTAGGTACTATTCCATATTTTTAGATTCCACAAGTACCCACTTTATGATGTACCTAGAGGTAAAACATAGATATTCCACAATATTGTCAAAATATGGCAGAAATCGCTACAGTGGATAAGTAATAAAACGTAGTTTATAGGCACTCGTCTAAAGAAACAGATACATTTTAAAAACAGTAATTAATAAAGTACATTCTAAAATCGTTAATAAGTCGTTTTGAAATATTTCGCTGTGTTAAGTTGTCAATAGTTTCCGGGAACGCGGTGGCAAAACGTAGAATTCCATGGCCGTTGATTATGAAAGACAAAACAATTAAAGTAGAATTATAATATGGGATAAATGTATTCTAATCAGGGTGTTGTCACATCGGCCACAGACCGCAGGTGCATTGTCTTAACAACGAAGTGTAGGTCTGATCACATTTTTAATACAGTGTTATTTCTTAACGAAATTATTTTTCATACAGAGAATTTCCAAGAACTCATTACCATTTAGTGAGGGGAAAACATAGACTGGTTTAACCAACAATAGATCATGTCATCGGTTTAACCAGTAATAAATCAATGTATACACCTTCAAAATTTACATTTGAAATAGTATAAATACGTCGTCTCAATGTGGACTAACCACAGTTTGAAAATGGCCTTGTAAGCCCAAACAGCTGTCACAATAATAAAAAACTAAAACACTTGCAGAACTTAATAATAATATTATCAAATTTAATCTAAATTAAATTTATAAAAAAAAAATTAAATGGAGTTCTACGAATTAAACACAAAAACAATAAATAAAAAAAATAAAAAAAAAATAAAAAAATATATTGTTTCTGTTTTTATGTATTCGGGGTATACCAGTACAATTGACCCAGTACTAAAACTAAACCTCAGTTTTTTTTTAAGTTTCTGTGAATACAGCTCCCAAGTCTTGCTCAAGTGCATGTCCGTCCGTAACACTTAGTCAATGTACTTATTTGTTCGTTGTCCTCTCGTTCCTAATGTGAAGTTGCTATTTTAATTTTAATTCATAAATGAGATCCCTGAGGCGTATGTGTGGTTAAACCATGTTTGATCGTGAGAGGAATGTGGAGATCCGCAAAGAGTGCAAGGCTGATGTAAGCGTATTGAGTAAGATTAAGAAAGGGACGCTTAGATGGTTTGGGCATGTATAGCGAATGAGCGAAGATAGGAGTGTAAGAAGGATAGTGTAATAAGTGATGCGAATGCGAATGGTAGCAGAAGTCGGGGACGCCCGAGGAAGACATGGCACGATCAAGTGAATCAGATACTCGAGTCGGGCCATGTCAAGAGTCAGAATAATAGAGAGTATTATGAGACGATGTATGAATGTGAATGAGGCAAGAAGTGTGTGCCAAGACCGAGTTGTTTGGCGGTCCGTCCTCTCTGCCTACCCCTGCGGGGAAACGGCGTGATGGTTAATTAGTTAGTTAGTTAAACATACACGTTGTTTGGGGGAAAGTTTTATCTTATTCATAAAAAAAACTTTTTCTCCTTCTTTTTTTATTGAGATTAAAGCAAACTATAACATAATTTTGTTTTTTATTTTTATTTTATTACACTAAATAGTTACGGTTCGTGATTAGACTGATTTTCTCGAGGCCAGATAGCGTATTACGTTAAGCATAATTGAAATTTTGAAAAATTATTATTCAACTAATTAAAAAACTTCTTTTCCTCGTCGAAGTTATTAAAATTGGACAACTATATGCCTAAATTCTATATTTTAATCAACATTCCGTTACTGCTGCATTCCGTAAAAGCTGCAATGACTCCGGGGACGGGATCATTGCAACTTTTCACTCGATCGGTTTATGAGTATATAGCTTAATTTATATGACATTAAAAAAATAATAATATAAAAATTTGGTAGACAACTAATTGTCTGCCGTTGATTATGAGGATTTTTATCGTAAACCTAAGTTTTTATCGCAAAACGTAGAAAATGCTTAAAGTCAAATTGGTTCAATTGGCCCCATATAATATTCATTTGGGCCACTGTAAAAAAAACTTCATATAAAATATAATCGAACAAATTGATTAAATATAATTGCATTTGTAACCACCTTGTAGCTGTTTTTTAGTTTATGCTTTATTTTATTTCAAAGAAAGATGCCGACTTCCGGTCATTTCCGATGATTCTTTTAAGAGCATTTCATTTTATTTAGAGAACTTTAAAATATAAACATTTCCGGTAAGGGTTCCATGATAACTCAACACAGTGACAATTCAACAAACCTTTAAAAAGTGATATAAAGTCATTAAAAATGATGAATAAAAAATTTAAACCTAACCTAACCTAACCTACTTAACCCAGTTAATAATGTTTTTGTTTCATCACTTTCCATGACTTTATATAACTTTTTAAAGATGTGATGAATTATCATTTTGATGATTTATCCGGTCACCTCCGGTAAGATGTAACAATCGTTTATACAGAATATTAATATTTGAAGTTGAGTTGAGTTGTGCGATTATAAAGTTTAGGATTTTTTTGCCCCTGTCTTTACACGTTAAATACATAGAAACTATGTCGCCACCCAGTTGGGCAGCGTTATGGGGCGGGTTAAGATAGGGTCTGTAGGAATGAATTTATTAATGCGGGTCTTAAAGAGGCCCGGATTATATTGAGGAAGAAAAACAGATGCCGATAGCTCGTTCCACATGCGAGCCGACTTACGATAAAACGAGTCGGAGAAACGAGCCGTTCATATATGTATAGATAACGTGTATTCCGCTCGTGTCCGTCGAGTATCAAGCACGTGCACGGTGCACCGGGGATCAATGCTGCTAGCTCCTTTTAAAAGGCTCTAATAAAATATCTGTAGAATAGACACAGCATACGCACATTTCGTCATACATGATTTTACCGTACATATGCCTCAGGGATCTCATTTCAACAGTATTCAGTCTACTTTCAGCCTTCTTCTGCCAGTTCCATGCCTCACTTCCATATATTAGGGTAGGTACCAGCACTCCATTGTGGACTGCTAGCTTCGCTTCTTTGGACAGTTTTTTGTTAGCTCCAACCTCGTCCAATCATACATTAATTACCCATTATAACCAAGAACCCGGCCACCCCTACTAAGTCACGAAGCGTAATCAGGAGAGATGGTAATAGATGCAAGTTCAAAATTTCCCATATAACATTATGCCTTTTGCCGCCATTTTGAATTTTGATGGTCAAAAGGTATCCCTCAACCAGTCTCTTTCGATCCGGCCCGCCACGCAGTAGGTGTTTTTTTATGGATTTGATTTTTGCGAAAGTTTCGTTTCAATCTAAATACGCATATATTTCTTATAAACAATTCAAGCAACAAACAGTCGAATGAACACGTCATTTTTATTTGAAACGGTACCATCTCACACTCATTTCATGCGATATTCGACTAATACTTTGAGTTCAATATCACAAAATATTACGGAATCAGATAAAACCTTGTGATGAACAGTCCACCGATTGCCCCCTTGATTGGTTCATTTAGTAAAACCATATATAGGGACACAGATCAACTTTGTCTAATAACTTCTTACCTGGATCAACATACTACGGGAATAGATCTATATATATGAGATCAACATAAGTATGCCAATTTGGGTAGATCAACATAAATTATGCATCCGATTTCCATACAAATTTTGAAAATTTTATGAACAGTACATCAAATGGTTTTTCTGGCAAACTGGCAACATTGATAATTATTGTACCACTGTTGTCAATTCATTCAGATGTATTCCATAATTGCCAAGTTATATGGTGTTAAAGGTGGATCAACTTAGTCTAACAACTTCTTACTGGATCAACATACTACGGGAAGAGGTCAATATATATATATTTTTAGACTGTATATATATGTTTAGACTGATCCCAACGGAGGTAATTTATGTTTAAATTTAAGATTTATATTTTTATTTATGATGAATAAAAATAATAAATAATAATACCTTACAATTAAAATGTGTTAGTTATGGCTTAAAAATTCAACTAAAATTTAGCGGGAAGTACCAGATTGTATTTTCTAGACAGTTAATTTGTTACTTCCTAGAATTCCTTCACTAGAATTTTCTGTGAATCAATAGAAATAATTAAAATAAACTCTACGGAAATATCAATAATCTAGGGCAAATTCGACAGTGGGTTCGTCCATTACGAAATTTTATTTTACGCGACTTCTTCACTTACGTCGTTTAGGTTCCAACATTATTTTGGTGACCGAACAAATCATCAAAATGATAATTCATCTCATTTTTGAAAAGTTATATAAAGTCATGGAAAGTGATGAAACAAAAACTACTTTAAAACTGGGTTGAGTAGATTAGGTTAGGTTAGGTTTAATTTTTTTTTTCTTCGTTTCTAATGACTTTATATCACTTTTTAAAGGTGTGTTGAATTGTCACTGTGTTGAGTTATCATGGAACCTTTATTTTAGAGTATTGTCACGTCTTATTTTTTTGTATAATTATCTTTCCAGATGTTAAGAGTGTCAGAATGAAAGATTATACTGTAATTGGATTAAAAATAAATAGTCTTACAATAATTAAAAAATATGTATAGTAAAAAATCTTCGATGCTGAGAAGTCAACTGTGTCACAATATGGAAGACAGATATTCATATCTCAGTTTTTGATAAAAGTTATTTGCGAACAAGACATTATGTCGAGTGTGTATTTAAGTTTCTCAGTGACAAGTTGACATGAGTTATTTAATCAGAAGTTCGGTGACCAGTACGAAAATAGTTATTATATTTCTCTTCATTGGTAAGTCTTTGATCGTATATATGTGTGCTATTTTATTAAAAAAACTTTAGTAATTAGTTAGCTTTGGAAGAATTTTAAAAATATTCAAATAATAATGTTCATTCTCTCGGTGTTAGATACTCTGTTTAAATGCAAATACCGCACAAGAGTCCTAATAGCACGCAACCATAGAATAAAAAGAAAACTCGAATCGCCTTCCTTATAAATTTGAATGGAAACAAACGGAAATAGAAATGTAGTAGGATGGCGGAAAAATAAAGGACAGCAAATCGTTCCACAGCCGATCTGTTGAACTCAAGAACAACTCGTAGAAACGACCCATTCTCATGTAGCAATTTTTATCATTTGTAAAAAGGATGAAGAGCAGTGGACCCAAAACGGATCCCTGGGTTACCCCTTAAGAAAGTGTTGCGAAGGTACACAATTTATTTCCGACCCTCACGGCTTGTAAGCGATTGGATAGATAGGATACCAGCCAATTTTTCATGTTGAAATTCAAACCAAATTTTTCCTCTCCTAATGAGGAATTCGTGATCAATCGTGTCAAACGCTGCACTCATGTCTAGGAGTGAGATAAGTGATAACTTACCTAACTCTACGCCAAGAGATCTTAATTATTGCTAATTGAATTCAATTCAGTTTGTTCATTTTAAAAACATAAAAAAAAAACAATTTAATGCATATTTAAAACGCATTTGGTCGTAAAATTCTTACAGTAATGATAGTAATGACCTCATGAACTAATTATCTCACTTTTCAGTGTCAAAATAAACATGCGTATTGCCAATTTAGATTAAAGTCAATATTTCGATTCAACATTGTCAATTTATAAGTATTTTTAGCTTTTACGTGGCCATCTGAATTTTAAAAATGTAAATTCATAGAAATGCGCCAGTGTTCCCAGTGTATATCGATTCTGATTTATTGCATTACCAACATCCGTCTGGATATCAACCATCGCTACCATGCTCGGGAAATCGGTATGAAATCATCGGTAGTAACGCCTATCGATGCCTGCTAGACCCTCTGGTCGATACCAAAAATATCTACCACTCTGAAACATGACACAGGTATACCTAAATTCGCAATTAAATCATAATAAAAATATTTCTACATAAGTGAAATAAGAAAAATAAACTGAATTAACTTTATTTGCCGGGAGTTGAATCTGCAATCCAAAAAAATATATATTATAATTCCTAATCGTGGGCATTTTGAATAATTTATAATGTTGTGGCTTTTTGCATAATATAATCATCAAACGTACTAATGTCGGTTGTGTGCCTGTCTGTAACTCTGATTCAATAAACTCTAGAACTCGGATTTGCTTTCAATCAGGTGTTGTATTAAAAACTAGCGTTATCTTGTCAAGCGTTGCTGTGTCTCAGTCTGTCTGTAAAGAATTTAGGTCTAAACTTAAAACGCACCTTTTCAGACAGTCGTATCCATAATTTCAGAAACCTCCACTTTCACAGTCGACTGCAATTTAAATTAACAAAATAATTATTAAAAATAAATAAATAAAAATGATAACAACTAACAATTTGTAGGCTTTTTAAGACAGTTAAAATACAGTTAAATTAAAATAAAAACTATACTAGACTTAAGGTCATGCGATGACAAGTGTTTTTTGATATAGTGTCCTCTGCGTGCAGTTTTATCTTTAATAAGCATAAACTTTTTAATATAAGTGTGTTTGTCGGAAGTGATTTGTCAGGTAAGTATGTTTTGGTATCTTTTCTAAATAACAAATGTAGATCCTAGGAAATAAATTGTACAGCGCCCTTGAGGTGATTTTTCACAAAAACGGCGCTCTACAAATTATCCAATTATTATTATTATTATTATTATTATTATAGAGAAAAAATTGCACGCGTTGCTTTTACGTCCTAAAAATGCAAGCAATACTGTATTACGTGACATTGGTTGGTGAGATATTGCTCAAGTTGATATTGCCGAAAATATGACCGATTTTATACTATTTTTTTAATTTCTTATCTATTATAAAGAATATTACCGAGCTTCCCATTGAATACCTTTGATTATTAAATATAAGAGGACTATTCGGAAACTAAGAGGACATATGTGCGGAAATTCCTAGAATAAGCTGGAAACTGGTGAATCTACATTAAATAAAGAACCAAACAAATATATGTATGTATGTAATAAGAAGAATGAAGCGTCAAGCTGGATTAGTTGTTTTTCATTGAAATATACATTTTTATTGTTTCAGCTAATGGCCTTGAGACAGCACCGCAATATGAAAGGTATTAGTTACCCCAGGGCTCACATCCTGGACCACTCTTATTTAATATTGTAAAAGCCGAAATTACATCTATGAACGCTTTCAAAATTGTATTTGCCGATAGCATGAACATTTTTGTACTCATTCATTCCTCAAACGATTGTACAGAATTACAAAGCAATGTTGATCATTTGTGCGCATCAGTGTGTAAAATTTATTGTCCTTGCAAACCTCAGTTATTAAAAAAAATATAGAAAAGTTAAAAATTCAATGATTACGATGTACAAAGTGAGAACGAAGTACTAAGAAGTTCAAAGAACTAAAATTAGGACTTACTTAAATTACGTATTTTTTCTTAAATAAAATATTTAGTAATGGTGTAACTTATAAAGGCGAAGCTTGGTGCTAAATCACTATTTTGATTAATCTTTATAACGAATTGGTGTACATTATGAATACCAAAAATTATGTTTTAGATAAATTGAAGGTTTTTATATCATTTGGCTTGAGTACAATACAAATAAAAAATAAATTATTCAATAAAAAATATAAATGTAAACTACTAAAAAAAAATTGTTTTCAATGGAAATGTATGAACGCGTAAAGGAAAGACCTTTTAAAAAATACAGTATTATAGCGAAGATTATCTGTGACAGTTTCACTTGATTAACTTTTTTGCTTTCTTATAAAATTATTTTCAAAATAAATAAAAACCAGTTTTGTGCTTGATATCGAACGTTTCTAAACTCCGTTTGTCAAGCGATTTATATTTTAACTTTTTATAAAAGTTAAATATACAGTTAAACACAACTGAAGGGGTATTAGATTCGCTCAGTGGTAGATCAAAGTCACGTCAAGGCTGAGGTCCTGGGTTCAATCCTTAGATGCGACCGAATATTTGCCTGATTTTTCTGCTCCACATTTTTCGTTTGAGATTTGTTACTATTATCTTTAATGGCTAAATTAAATCTGGGTTGACTGAACTTAACTCTGACCCAATTCATTCATAACCCTGAGCAATACCGGGTACACGTGAGCTAGCTGGTAATAACTATGGTATCTTTACAGTGAATCCGACTACTTCTCCAACGACCTCCACCTCCTTGCAGAAAGTCCTGAAGAGATTGATGAACTAGTCTCATGTGTCCTGCCCGCAGCCCCGAGCAACGGGCGGTACACAGTGATCAACCAGCTTGGAGAGGTGGTACCAGGACGTGAGGTAGCCACCTTCTCAGTACTTCTGTATTCGTGTAACGAGGGTTACAGCAACAGCCTTGGAGAGCCGTTTTCCGAATGCCGGCGCGATGGGACCTGGTCTTCGACTCCTGGATGCACGAGTAAGATAGCACTGACCTTGTTTCACGATAACTCAACACAATGACAAATGCACCTTTAAAAGGTGACATCAAGTCATTAAGAGCGATGAAACAAAAACTAACATATGAACCTAACCTATCTAGTCTGGTTTTTGTTGACTTTATTTTATTTTTCAAAGGTGTGTAGTGTGTTTCGTCATTTTGATGAGTTATCCGGTCACCATTTGACTTAACCGTACCCAATATGGCAACTGGCTTAACCCACTTTCTTGAAATAAAACCCAAACTAATCTTCCCGTACCCAAGATGACATCATACGTTACTCACTTTCTTGAACATAATACCTAACCTAACCTGATTTTACCGCATCCAAAATGACAGCATATGTTACTCACTTTCTTGAACATAATACCTAACCTAACCTGATTTTCCCGCATCCAAGATGACAGCATATGTTACTCACTTTCTTGAACATAATACCTAACCTAACCTGATTTTCCCGCATCTAAAATGACAGCATATGTTACTCACTTTGTTGAACATAATACCTAACCTAACCTGATTTTCCCGCATCCAAAATGACAGCATATGTTACTCACTTTCTTGAACATAATACCTAACTGATAAAAATTGGGGGTGATCCTTTTTGAATAAAAACTGGTTTTCTTGACACAACTTTACATTTATTTCAAACTATTGAAACAGGTATAATATTTATAAAGAACTGTGCGAATAACACTGCTACGATCGCTCTGACTTATGAGCTTGTTTATTATCGAGTTATTGTTGAGAAAGGAACGAAAAAACACATAATGCGAGCCTTTTTAAAGACTTCAAAAACCACCACATGTAAATAAAACACTTGTCATCGTGATGTCTAGCAGTAAAAATGAAACCTGCTATACCGACCAAATTGACAATATTTTCTAAGCAAGGACTCACACCATTTTGGTTAAACGTAGTAACTTCAAATTTCTAGACTACAGATGTCGGTAGCCTGCAAAATTGAACATATTGCCAGGGGGCGGGATTCAAAAATTGCACTAAATTTTTGAATGATAATCTATTTAAAAATAAACTATAAAACAAACAGAATAAACTAAAAATTCTTAATCTAAATATACCACAAAAATACTAACAAAATAATTCAAAATAGCAGAAATTAACAAAATAAAACCCCCTTTTTTTTATGCCCTACTGGTAAACTTATAAATTTAACTGTATAAATGCTGTTGAATTACTCTATTTGTATCAGACGCAAGTCCTTTACATTGACTGTAAATAAGGGGTGCTGAATCTTCTAGTCGGTGGGCTGCTTTATGTTCAGGGCCTTTTCCGGTTGCTGTGATGTCGTGTATCCAAGGAGAGAGTAGTAGGTAGTCCAAGGAAGCGTAAGGTCAGAAGTCAAAGGCGGTTGTAGTGGTTCCAGCGGGAGAAGCAGTCCAGAGTGAAGCGGTCAGAGTAGATGTCGGAAGAGAGAGACTTGAGATCGCTTTACGCGCGGTATATATAGGACTAGCGGGGGCGTGCACACATCGGTGTGCGCGCGTCTGAAAACGCCCCGCGTAAACGAGGTGCATTTTTGTGCAGCTTCGTGTGTTTTCATATGACTTTAATAGTCAATATTAAAATAATTTATTCAATAGTACTCTTTACGCCGCTTCATCTCATGAAAACTGTTTTTCCCTAGCATTTTTAATGTTTTTATAATAAATTGTACAATATGAATCAGTGGGTCCTCAGACCGACATTGGTGTGAGGAAATCCTTATAACTACTTAATATTAATGTTTACATATTTCAATATTACTTTACAACATAGACGCGAGTCCAGCCTTTCAACTTGTATATTTTTATTTAGCATTGTTGCGGCGAGACGCACGCAAATCTAACATTAATTTGCGCAATTATATATGAAAAGAGAAATATTTCTAGGTTTATCGTGGCTTTGCGCTGATTGGCTGACCGTTGCCGCTCACTGTTTGGCCTAGCTTCGCCTGGGAAAAGGAGAGGGGATGCTACGTAAATACTGGGTCCATGGCTTGCGATGTGCCCAGTGCTCTCGAGCCGGGGAGGGGATACTACATAAATACTGTGTCCTGGCGCGCGTTGTGCTCAGTACTCGCCGGCCGGGTAAATACAGCTTCCTTATCCTCCCATGGTCAGACATCTGCTTTGCGGCCTTTGGGTAGCATTGCGTAATGCGTTCGATACATCCTCCCCCCGGTGCAGTATCGGCTGCGCCTAGCAAATTCGAACGTGACGGGATGCTTTTGTCCGGCGGCGATCCATTCGGCCGGTTCCTTTTTGGCGGCGTGGGGGGGCCTCTTGTGATTTAGGGCCCGTGTTTGGTGTCGTCATGAGTACGGCAATTTTGACCGCTGGGCGCACGTACACTCCGGTGTTGGTTTGGACCCGAACGGTCCTTACATGCCCATCAGCGGCGGGCATTGTTTCAATGATTCGCCCGCGGGGCCAACTATTGCGGGGCAAAGCGGGATCCACGATTAGCACAAGATCACCCGTTTTGATAGGGGTACCTGGCTGGTGCCATTTTTGACGTGCGGCTATAGTGGGCAAGTATTCCTTCATCCATCGCCGCCAAAACATATCTGCTAATTGCTGGCTGATTCGCCATTGTTTTCTTAGGCAGACCTCTTCTTCTTTTGCCGCATACAGTGACAGGTGTGGCCGCTTTCCTGCTGATCCCAGCAAAAAATGGTTAGGGGTTAGCGGTTCCTCATCTCTCGGGTCGACGGAGACATGAGTCAGCGGGCGATTGTTCACTATGTACTCTGCTTCTGCCAGGGCCGTGAGGAGAGTTTCTTCTTTCGGTGAGCGCTCTTTCATAGTTGACTTGAGGGCTCTCTTTATAGAGCGTACGAGGCGCTCCCAAGCTCCCCCCATGTGGGGAGACAGGGGGGGGATAAATTTCCACGATGTTTTTTGTGTTGCAATGTAGTTTTGTACTCTAGGGTCTCGACTGATTGATTCCAGCGCGTCTCGGATTTCTTTGTCAGCGCCATGGAAATTAGTCCCGTTATCGGAGTATATACATTCGGGCTGGCCTCGTCTAGCTGACATTCGCTGCATTGCCATTATAGCTGAATCGGCACTTAGCGAGGCCGCTAGCTCGAGATGTACAGCCCTGGTTGACAGGCAGGTGAATAATGCCCCGTACCGTTTCTCTCGACGCCTGCCGATTGTTACTTCCATAGGGCCAAAATAGTCTAGGCCGCAGTGCGTGAAGGGGCTCACGTGGTGGGTAAGCCTGGCAGCCGGCAATGGTCCCATCAGTGGTGGCAGTGGTTGAGCTCTCCTAATGCGGCATACTAGGCATTCATGCGCTATTCGGCGAAGGTTGGTGCGCAATTTCAATATAAAAAAGCTGCCTCTGATTTCCGCCATGGTTTTTTCGGTACTCGAATGGTCCGCCATTTGATGATAGTGGCGGATCAGGAGCCGAGTGTATACCTCGTCACCATCCAGGATGACTGGTGTCCGTACTCCGCTGGCAACTCCTTTCAGGGCTTGTAACCGTGAGCCCATTCGTATAATGCCATCTGGGCCAAGGAAAGGCGTTAACGTTCGCAAGCGACTGTCGGCGGGTAGTGTATCGCCTTTTCGGGTAGCGCAAATTTCGGCCGCGAAAGAGTCTGCTTGAGATTTCTTTACCCATAATGTTTCTGCTCCTCGAGTCTCTTCGGCACTCAGAGGACCTTCTGATGATTTGTTGGGGTTCGGTCGACATCTCCTTATGAAGCGGAGAACCCATCCAGTGGTGCGTATGAGCCGATGCCACGATGAAAATCGCTCAATAAGAGGTAATCCGCCTCCTTTTATTATTGTGAGGCCGACATATTGAGGCCTCACCTCCAAAACTTGGTTATCAGGTCGGATGATTGGCTCCTTTTCACGGGGCCATGTAGCTTCTGGGTGGGTAATAAAGGCAGGACCGCAAAACCACCTGCTAGTGGGCGAGAGGTCGGGCGGCTCGATGTCTCTTGTACCGATATCGGCCGGGTTTAATTTAGTAGGTACCCATCTCCAATTAATTATTTCACTTAAATCATCAATCTCTCCTAGCCGGTTGGCCACGAAGGCGGAGTAAGTCCTCGGGTCTGTCCTTAGCCAACACAAGACAGTCGTTGAGTCCGTCCAATATGTTATTCTTCTTATGTGAATTTGGCTTTCCCTTTTGATTGTAGCCGCCAATCGTGTGGCCATTAAGGCTGCTTGTAGCTCAAGGCGCGGTATAGACAGAGGTTTCAATGGTGCCACTTTACATTTACTAGCCAGCAATGTTGAGTGTGTGCCTTCCTGGGAGTTTTCGGTTAAATAAGCAATAGCGCAACACGCCGACTCCGATGCATCGCAGAACAGGTGGAGTTCAAAATAGCCGTTTTTATTAATTAAGCATCTTCGTGGTATAGAAACGCTACTCTGGCTGAGAAGTAGTAGCCATTCCGACCATTTATTCGCGTGTTCGGGTTTTATTAGTTCATCCCAACCTATATTCGATCTCCACACTGCTTGTAGAAGTATTTTTGAGCGGATTGTCAAGCATGATACGAAACCAATTGGATCAAAAAT
The DNA here is from genome assembly GCA_026573805.1 of Hesperophylax magnus. Classification (NCBI taxonomy): domain Eukaryota; kingdom Metazoa; phylum Arthropoda; class Insecta; order Trichoptera; family Limnephilidae; genus Hesperophylax; species Hesperophylax magnus. The sequence goes on along the minus strand of JAIUSX010000230.1, from coordinate 696,003 downwards.
CTTCATGACAATACTTAGTAGTTGTCTTTTCGTTGGGTGTGGGATCATCTCGGCTGAGGCTGCCTCCCTGAAGCTGTAGAGAAAGTGATCACCTATGGGGTCCCATACGAGGCCTAGTATGCGCTCGTTTTCGTGGTCCCCGCTGCTGATAGGTATTGCCGATTTCGCCCGTTTTTCAAAGGGTACTTCTGCAATGGCGGCAGGGTCATTTGAAGCCCAATTAGTGAGCAGAAAACCCCCACTTGCAAGGATTGCGCTCACCTCCCGTACCAATTTGGCGGCTTCGTCCGATGTGTCCACGGCGTCGAGATAATCATCCATATAAAATTTTTCCTGTATGGCTGTTGCCGCGGCGGTATATTGCACTTTGTGTTGCTCAGCTACCTTGTTTCGCACGAATTGCGCGCTGCTTGGGGAACAAGTTGCCCCAAACATCATAGAGGTGAGCATGTAAGTGCTCGGCTCTTCATTTGGCGTTGCTCTCCACATAAATAGTTGAGATGGTTGGTCCTCACTTTTTATTTTTATTTGTAAGAACATTTCTGCAATATCTGCCGCGAGCGCGATTTTTCCTTCGCGGAAGCGCAAAATGTTACCCAATAGCGAGGAGAGCAGATCGGGCCCTGTTAACAGTTTATCATTTAATGATACACCTCGACAGCGGCTTGCTGCGTCGAAAACAACTCTTAGCTTTCCCGGTTTATTGGGATTAACTACCGCGAAATGCGGTAAGTACCATTTTCGAGGGCTTGGAATGGCCGCTTCTTGAATATTTAATTTGCGCGCGTATCCACGTTCAATCAGAGAGTTAATTTTAACTTTATATGCTGCTGCTAATGTATCATTCTTCATAAGCTTTCTCTCCAATGCGTACAATCGTTTTAGCGCGCACTGTTTGTTGTCAGGCAGGCGCGTATTATCTTCTTTCCACAGTAGGCCCGTTTCCCACCGGTCGGTGTTACATGGCCGAGTGGTGTTTTCCATAAGCGCCTCTGCTCGCTGTATGGTCGCATCTACGCGTGTCGCTGACGTCACTCCAAGTGAATCGATCGCAAAGTTTTGTTTTATTAGCTCTGAGAGCTGTTGGTCTCCACTCTCGGCTTCACCGATAATGCTCAGCGTTATATTTTCTACGGGATGAATGCCTCCATGCGCGATCCAACCGAGTGCAGTACGGGACAGCATTCTTTTCTCTGTGTCTTCGCGCACCTCTCTTGACACGATAAGATGCACGTTGTCCTGTCCCAATAATATTTTTGGTTTCACTTGGCACCGACCAGCTATGTTTTGTTGCGGTAGGTCCAGGTTTCGCACTGTATTCGCCGTAATAACATATTCGTCACCGTCCCCGCGCACTGATAGTTTAACTCGCCGGGATGTACTATCCGACGAACACATACCACTTGCCCCGTGAATACGGAGCCCGCGGGTCGGCCCGGTCGCTCCCACTTTGTCCGCTGTTTCACTGTCTAGAAGGGTCACAGTTGACCCCTCGTCTAGTAGGGCATAAATTGACACTTGCCCGTTTGGGCCACATATGGTTACCGGTATCACTTTCAACAGCACGGATTCATGTCCATACGATGTGGTATTGGTTACAGTTTGGTTTTCACTATCGCGCGAGGTACCGGCAGATGATTTCACACGCGACGGGTCGTGCAGTAGTTTATGATGAGGAAGCCGACAAGAACCCACTCCACACCACACACGATATTTGCACGCTCTCGTATGGTGTCTTGCGTCTAGACATTTATGGCAAAGTCGGGAATTTTTTACTTTTTCCCATCGTCCGGGGACATTTTTCCCCAAAAACACGGGGCACTCGTGAATTTTGTGCGAATTTAAACACTGTGCACACTTTTCGCTCTCCGTATCAGTTTGAGAATTTTGCGCATATACTTGTTCTCGTCGCGGTCGCATTGGAGCCCGAGCATTATCAACTAAGCCCGAACGCGGGATCGCGTTTGTGAGCCGCTTTAGAAATGCTGCTAATTGTTGAATTGTCGCACTTATCACTTGATCGGCTATTTTATCCAACCACGCCACTCTGAGCACAAGAGGCATTTTTGATGCAATTTCACTTAGTAGCGCGGGGTTAGATAAATAATCACACTTAAGACTGCCGAGTGAGGCCACCACATTTTGAACTGTACCCGAAAACTCAATAAGTGCGTCGTTTGATGCATCTTCGGGAAGCCGCGGCAACTTTTTTATTTTTTCAAACATCAGTGATGCAATAGTGTGAGCACCACCGAACCGATGTTCTAACACGTCCATTATTTCCGGTACTTGTGTGGGGTCCAATAGGAGTGGACTTACTGCTTCACGAGCCTTGCCTTTCAACGCTCTCTGAAGGCGCATTAGATTTTCTGATTGCGTCATCCCACATGTAGACGTTGATTGATAAAATTGAGCGCGCCATGCTGGCCACTCTACGGCGTCTCCGTAGTATGATGGGAGGTCCTTAGCGCTTGATTGGCGTGCGATAAGGGACGCCATGCGGTTTTCTTCTTCGGGCTGCTGCCGCGGAGTACCGCCATTTTGCGAGGCGCGGAAAGCCTCCGTCATAAAGGCCGCAAACTGTTGGAACGGATTTGCTGGCGCCGTTTGTTCCGTTCTATTATTGACCCAGTCTTGGGTTTGTCGCGCCGTGTCATCCTTCGTGGGATGGCCCGGGAATGTCGCGTATGTGTTGTTTGCAGGCGGTGTCTGGCCGAACTGCGTATGTGGTGAGCCCGGCTGATATTCCGGGTTGTAGGATGCTGCGGGGATCTGCGAGGCCCCTTGAGCTGTAGTTTGGGTCGGCTGTTGTCCGGATATTGTGGCCGGATACTCCGTGTTGATGATAGCAGGCTGCAGAGGGGTTGTTTGGCCTCGCATCGTGGTGTTGGATGCTGAAGACCGGTACTCTGCGCTGTTTTGTTGTGCGGCACCTTGCATGGAGCCTTGTAGGGCGCCCTGCATGGCGCCTTGTTGATGTGCGGTTGCCTGCTCTATATGTGTGTCAGGTTCCACTAAAGGCGCTTGTTTTTTCGTAGGAGCCCCTATTGAAGCGATGAGGGCCTCCTGTAATTTCCGATTACGTCGCCTTTCTGCTCTCAATTCTCGCTGCAGTTGTTTGAGAGAATCTGCATTCGACTCTTCGCTGTCTGATGATGAGTAATGAATGGGTATCTGTACCGGAGAATTGTCCGATATCGCCATTCCAGTGACTTGTGGCTGGGCGGCCCTCACCGCGGCGGCCGCATTAGCAGGCTGCGTAATTGTAGAGGGACCGGCGGGGTGTGGGGTACTGCCAGCGTCTTGTGACTCATTCTGTCCGTTTCCCTCCAATGTATTCTTCCCGGAGCGTAGAGATGGTGTCATCTTGGCAGCTGGAGACTAGAAAATGCGGCTGCGAAGGACCACACAATGTATCAGACGCAAGTCCTTTACATTGACTGTAAATAAGGGGTGCTGAATCTTCTAGTCGGTGGGCTGCTTTATGTTCAGGGCCTTTTCCGGTTGCTGTGATGTCGTGTATCCAAGGAGAGAGTAGTAGGTAGTCCAAGGAAGCGTAAGGTCAGAAGTCAAAGGCGGTTGTAGTGGTTCCAGCGGGAGAAGCAGTCCAGAGTGAAGCGGTCAGAGTAGATGTCGGAAGAGAGAGACTTGAGATCGCTTTACGCGCGGTATATATAGGACTAGCGGGGGCGTGCACACATCGGTGTGCGCGCGTCTGAAAACGCCCCGCGTAAACGAGGTGCATTTTTGTGCAGCTTCGTGTGTTTTCATATGACTTTAATAGTCAATATTAAAATAATTTATTCAATAGTACTCTTTACGCCGCTTCATCTCATGAAAACTGTTTTTCCCTAGCATTTTTAATGTTTTTATAATAAATTGTACAATATGAATCAGTGGGTCCTCAGACCGACATTGGTGTGAGGAAATCCTTATAACTACTTAATATTAATGTTTACATATTTCAATATTACTTTACAACATAGACGCGAGTCCAGCCTTTCAACTTGTATATTTTTATTTAGCATTGTTGCGGCGAGACGCACGCAAATCTAACATTAATTTGCGCAATTATATATGAAAAGAGAAATATTTCTAGGTTTATCGTGGCTTTGCGCTGATTGGCTGACCGTTGCCGCTCACTGTTTGGCCTAGCTTCGCCTGGGAAAAGGAGAGGGGATGCTACGTAAATACTGGGTCCATGGCTTGCGATGTGCCCAGTGCTCTCGAGCCGGGGAGGGGATACTACATAAATACTGTGTCCTGGCGCGCGTTGTGCTCAGTACTCGCCGGCCGGGTAAATACAGCTTCCTTATCCTCCCATGGTCAGACATCTGCTTTGCGGCCTTTGGGTAGCATTGCGTAATGCGTTCGATACACTATTAATTAACTAAAAATAACTAGAAAATTATTAATCCTATTAAATAACCAAAAAAAATTCAAAAATGACTAAATTACACACGTCTGCATACTAATTTTTACATATTTAAATAGTTCAATAACACAAATAATATAGTTCACACTGAACACAACACAATTATTGTTCCTTTTTTTTTCTTCTTTCTTCTCAGGTCTTCTGCTTGATCCATCCAAGGTGGAGTCGAGAAGATAAGCATCATAGTGTAATGTACATAATCAATCCTTGGTAAGGTCCGGGACGTCAATTACAGGTTTAGTGTCTGAATCCAGGGGCATCAGACATATCTTTGTGATGGGCCTCACAAAGACTCCTTGAGGTGTTTTTAGGGTAACAACTCGTATTACTCCATCCGCTCCAGGGTGTGTATGCAGAATTCGGGCCATTTTCCATAAAGGTGGAGGTAAATGATCTTCCTTTAAAATCACCAGATCGTCTTTTTGCAGTGCCCGTTGAGTGCTGGTCTGCCATTTAGTCCTCTTTTGTAGTTCCATCAGGTAATCTTGCTTCCATCTAGACCAAAACGATTGAATTAGCGAACTGATCCTCTGATATTGAGTTAGTCTGCTGTCCGGTATCGCCCGGACGTCTCTCTCAGGAATGATACAGGATTCAGTGCCTATAAGGAAATGGTTTGGGGTAAGAGGTTGGTAATCATGGATGTCGTCGGATAAGGAAGTTAATGGACGGGAGTTCAAACAGGCCTCAATCTGACAAATTAAGGTATACAAGAGTTCAAATGTTAATGAAGAATTGTTAATGATTCTATACAAATGGAACTTTGCTGATTTTACTGCTGCTTCCCACAAACCTCCCTGATTAGGGGCTCGAGGGGTTATGAACTTCCACTCAATACCTCTGTTCACTAAATAATTTTGAATATTGTCGTTGTTTTCCCTCAAGCTGGTGTACAGCTCTTTGAGCCTGCTGCTAGCTCCTTTAAAATTACTAGCATTGTCGGAAAAGATCTTTTCAGGTTGTCCCCTACGGGATATAAACCTTTTTAAACTGTTCAAAAAAGCATTGCTAGATAAATCCGAAACTAATTCCAAGTGAACAGCCTTGGTTGAGAAGCAAATAAAGATACATAAATACGATTTTACGAGGGAAGCCTTCCTCAGCGTCCCACTTTTAATTAGAATTGGTCCGGCGTAATCTATTCCGGTGATAGCGAAAGGACGACTCGGCGTAATTCTTTCGGGTGGCAAATTTCCCATGATTTGATGACCGGTTCGGGGACGACATCTAAAACATACAATACATTTATGTAATATCTTTTTAATAGTATTTTTACCAAAGATGGGCCAAAATTTTAATCGTATTTCAGCTAACAAAGCTTGAGGTCCTGCGTGTAGGTTTACATAATGGTAGTGACGTATTATCAATTCAGTTAGCTTATGTTTAGCCGGCAAGATAATTGGGTGTTTTTGTTGGTAAGATAAATGTGTAGCCAAATTCAACCTACCGCCTACATATATTAGACCATCATGTAAGAAGGGATTAAGAGATTTTAAATTACTTTTCTTGTTGACGATGCCATGGTTTTTTAATTCTTTCAATTCCTTTTGAAAGGCGTGTATTTGAGCTGATCTCAATAGACATTTCAAGCCTGATTCCAATTCAGTCACACTTAAATTGTCTGAAATTTTACCCTTAACACTTCTGCAGTTATTGACAAATCGCAATACATACGCAGTAACTCTTTTCAATTTAATAAATGATGAGAATTTTTCAAATATCTCCCATTCTTGAATATCTGTGGATAATAGAATATTTTTGCCTTTGAGTTCCGGAGGGTTTGAACACGAAATATTTGATATAGGCCAAGCGTTGACTCCCTCGGTCAACCAACTTGGTCCATTCCACCATATTGCAGAATTTATCAATTTATCTGTAGTGGTTCCTCTTGAAAGTATATCCGCTGCATTGTCGGCTGATGATACATGTCTCCATAGATCTGGATCACTAAGTTCTTGTATTTCAGCTACTCGGTTTGCAACGAAAGTAGCCCATCTCGTAGGTTGACCTTTCAGCCAGCACAACGTTATCATGGAGTCACACCAATAATGTGTGTCGATCTCCACTATATTTAGCGCTTGTTTTACATTTTTAATTAATTTCGCCAGTAGCACAGCACTACAAAGCTCCAGCTTGGGCAGGGAAATACACTTCAATGGCGCCACTCTTGATTTGGACGTTATTAAATGTGAATGCCGCTTACCGACATGGTCCACTGACACCATGTAAACGCAGGCTCCGTAAGCTTTCTCAGATGAGTCGCAAAAACCATGTAGTTGTAGATATGTAGATTGCCTGCAAATAATTTTTCTTGGTATTTTCAACACATTTAGTTGAATTAATTCTTGAAGGTAGGACCTCCAGGGTGCTAATATTTCATTAGGCAATGGATCATCCCACGCTGCTTTAGACTGCCATAACTTCTGCATTATCAATTTGGCTACAACTATAATCGGTCCTAGAAGACCTAATGGATCGAAGGTTGATGCGATGCAAGATAATATCTGTCTTTTATTCTCGGTTCGACTTGATGGTTTCATTATTACATAAGAAAAATAATCAGATTCATTATTCCATATTAATCCTAATATTTTCTCAGTCTTTGGATTGTCAGTAATAATTTTTTCAGAATTGCCTGATTTGGCAATCTTAGCTTGGCCCGACTCGGCTGACAACTCCAAGACATTGGACCTCCATTTCCTCAAGGTCATCCCCGCAGACAAAAAGATGTTGATTAATTGCTCTTTTAACTCTCTACAGGATTCCATGTCATCTCCTCCGGTTAACAAGTCATCCATATAGAAGTCATTTTCTATGACCTGACTAGCTCTAGGAAAATTTATATTGTTATCCATACCAATTTGCCGTAGACTTCTAGTGGCTAAGAAAGAGGAAGGCCCCAGACCATATGTGACTGTCTTCAGACGGTAATGCTTGAGCACCTCCTGCGGCGACTCGCGCCACACTATCTTCTGCAGGTCACGGTCCGCTTCACTCACGTTAATCTGGCGGTACATCTTCTCGATGTCAGCCGTCAGTACTACTTGATGTTTTCTGAACTTCAATAGTTGGGAGTATAAGTCCTTTTGTATAACAGGTCCTGTCATCAAGGCGTCATTGAGAGAAATTCCATTTGAAGTTTTGGCGGAGCCGTCAAAAACGACCCTCACTTTAGTAGTAGTGCTTGATTCTTTTATTACAGCGTGATGAGGTAAAAAATAGGATTCACGATCCCCCTTTGACTGGTCACACACCTCCATATGACCTAATTCCTCATATTCACGCATGAATTGTATATATTGTGTCTTCAATTCGGGATTTGACACAAATTTTCTCTCTAAATTTTTAAATCTTTTTTCAGCAGTGAGCAATGAACTTCCCAGCTGATCAATGCATGCTCGACGCGGTAAACTTACTACGTATCTACCGTCGTCTTGTCTAGTATGAGTACTAGCAAAACTGGCTTCACAAGCCTTTTCTTCATGATTTAGAATCTTAGTGGGATTAATCTCCTCCAATTTCCAAAATTTTTCTATTTGATGACTTATTTTATTTATAGATAAATTACAACAATCTGATACAGGCCTTTGCTTTGGGTACATGTGGATTGGTCCTGATATGATCCATCCTAGTTGCGTACGTTGAAGTGTTGGTCCCGATTCGAGTTTCAATCTATCGTTGGTTAGGATTTCCCAAAAGCTCTCCGCGCCCAACAGGATGTCGATGGGTGCAGCTATATTGAAGTTCGGGTCAGCTAGCTCCAATCCTCGTGGTAACTTGAAGTCTTTTTTCGCCATTGTCACTTGTGGTAAATTTGTTGTAATCTCCTGTAAAATCAGACATGATATTTCACTTTTATAATCAGTATGAAGCGAATTCATCTCCACTGAAATTCTCTTTTTTATGTGAGTGATGTTATTATGGATCCCAGAAACGGGTTTGTTTATCAATTCACATGGTAAATTTAATTTATTAGCAAATTCTGCTCTCATAAAATTTGACTGGGCCCCTGAATCAATCAGAATGCGGGCTTTAAAAATTTTATTGTTACTACCCACAACTCCTATGTTGGCAGTTGACAATAATATTATTTTTTCTGCTTTATCCGATGCAGAAAAATTCGATACTGAAACCTCGTTATCAGCATCCATATTGGAGGCCTCCCGCAGAGGTACCTCATTGTGTAGCAAGGTGTTGTGATTATCTTTGCCACAACGCCTGCAAGAAAAGGTTGCCTTGCAACTCTGTGCCTGGTGACCAACCTTTAAACATTTAAAACAAGCTTGGATTGATTTCGTAGCATCAATCCTCTCATGTAATTTTAATTTTAGAAATTTTTTACAATAATAAATATGGTGACCTTTCTCGTTACAATAAATGCAGTTGTTAGCCTTTACCGCTAAAAATACTGATGAATCTTTTTTGCAATTATTGTTGCCTAGTTGTGTTTTATGTAAGCTAGAAAATTTTTTCTCAGAAGCGTTCATCAGTTCCAATACTTGGGCTCTAGCAGATAAACATTTTAAGAATTCCTTTAACGTAGGTAATTCGTCTTGTAATGTATATTGTTCCCAATTTTTTCGGGTAGCTGCGTCTAATTTATTTGATATTATATAAATAACCAATGGATCCCATTGATCTACCTTGACCCCGATATTTTGTAATGCCTTTAAACTAACGTTTGTTTCATCAATTAGATACCTCAATGCTACAGGCTCTTCTTGTTTCATGTCTTTTAATGAAAATAGAGCTTGGATGTGTTTATGAACGGTAGTTCTTAAATTTGCATAACGTTCATTTAATAATTCCCAAGCGGAAATGAAATTTAATTCAGAAATTTCTAGATTAGCAATTATCTTTAATGCGTTTCCCTTTAAAGTTGATTGCAAATAAAAGAATTTTTGTACGTTGCTTAAATTACTATTGTTATGGACTAAAGTCTTGAAGGTTTCGACGAAATTAACCCAATTTTTCTGATCGCCGTGAAATTCCCGTAATTGGAGGTTGGGTAGTTTAATTTCCACCTTACTTTGATCGACGGATTCGATCGCACCTTTGGCCGTTGCCAAAACTGAGAAATATTGGTTTTCGAAAGCTTCTCGTTGACTATAATTTTCAATTTCGTCTGAATCCGGTAACATTTCAATTTTCTGTTGAACTGCTTCGAATTCATCTAACAATGATTTCACCCGCTCATATCTTAATTTAATTTCATTTACCGACAATGCATTTAAGGAATCCGCGAATCGGGTTAGTTTTCCTTTGATTACGCCGCGTTTGTTTATTAATGACTTCATATTTTCCATTTTTAATTATATTTTGTTAATATCGGTTGACAATTATTTTATTTTAGCAAACACCCGTTTGAAAGAATACCACGACAACCTTGACAATACTATTTGAGAACACTATTCAATAATATTATATTCTTATTTTCAAGTGGGTAGTGATTTTATTTATAATATTGACTCTATTTAAGATTAATCTCGTTTAAATTACATGAGACCTGAATAAACATAAAATGGATGATAGGAAGGAAAGCACTGAATACTTATCTCAGATTTGCGATGTGGTCCACTTTCCTTAATGATTTCCAGTTTCAATCAATTTTGTATCCTTTTGGCTGCTGGTTCTTTGTTTTTTTTACATACAATCTCCTGATCGTAATCCGGCTCGAAGGACCAAATGATAAAAATTGGGGGTGATCCTTTTTGAATAAAAACTGGTTTTCTTGACACAACTTTACATTTATTTCAAACTATTGAAACAGGTATAATATTTATAAAGAACTGTGCGAATAACACTGCTACGATCGCTCTGACTTATGAGCTTGTTTATTATCGAGTTATTGTTGAGAAAGGAACGAAAAAACACATAATGCGAGCCTTTTTAAAGACTTCAAAAACCACCACATGTAAATAAAACACTTGTCATCGTGATGTCTAGCAGTAAAAATGAAACCTGCTATACCGACCAAATTGACAATATTTTCTAAGCAAGGACTCACACCATTTTGGTTAAACGTAGTAACTTCAAATTTCTAGACTACAGATGTCGGTAGCCTGCTGACCTAACCTGATTTTCCCGCATCCAAGATGACAGCATATGTTACTCACTTTCTTGTACATAATACCTAACCTAACCTGATTTTCCCGCATCCAAGATGACAGCATATGTTACTCACTTTCTTGAACATAATACCTAACCTAACCTGATTTTCCCGCATCCAAAATGACAGCATATATTACTCACTTTCTTGTACATAATACCTAACCTAACCTGATTTTCCCGCATCCAAGATGACAGCATATGTTACTCACTTTCTTGTACATAATACCTAACCTAACCTGATTTTCCCGCATACATTTTTAATTTGGTAGGCGGGAATGGGTACCGCCGCCCTGGGAACCATTTATTGGATGACCAACACCTCTGCCACAGGTCACCCCAAGTGGTTCGCTACGTTTGGTGACTTAGCAGAGGTGCCCGGGTTCATGGGTTAAGGTTTGCCTAGGTCTTGGTGGCGGGTGCGTCGGCCGACCTTCTGCGTGGCGGGCCGGTTGGGAGATGCTGGTTGAGGGAGACCCTTTACAACAGGTTACCGCTGTCCGGGCCGCTCGATAGTACAGGGGCCCGACCCTCAGGCTCACGACTAAGGGTGGGCTGCCCCATCAGCGAGTGAAAAAACCCCGCCACTGCTGTTGTGCCGGTTCGTGACCAGAGGGGACCCAGCAGCAGCGTTTGGGGCGCATTGGATGCCCTCTCCAGCCGGACTCTCCCAGCCTATCGCCTAGCACCGCAGTGGGTGGGCTGGAACCAAACGCTCATCACTCTTGGACAGCCTGAACCCCAGATTCCTACCCACCCCTCATACCTTTCCTTTCCAGACCTTCCTTTCACCTTTTATTTTTTTTTTTTTTTTTTATGAGACACCTCACAAGAGTGTCCTTGCCTGTGCAGTGTACAGACAGGGGAACTATGTCACCACCCGGTTGGGCGGCATTGTGAGGCGGAATAAGGTAGGGGCTGTAGGAAGGGATTTGTTAATGCGGGCCTTGAAGAGGCTCGGATTATAGGACGGAGGAAAAACAGATGCCGGTAGCTCGTTCCACATACGAGCCGACTTACACAAAAACGAGTCGTAAAAACGGCCCGTTCTCATGAAGCCAACGTCAACCGTGAACGGGTGTTCAGCTCGTGTCCGTCGAGTTTCGCGCACTTGCACTGGTGCATCAGGAATCAATGTTGCTAGCTCCTTGGAGCAGGCTCCATTGAAATACCTGTAGAACAGACACAGCATGCCTACATTGCGCCTATGCATTAGAGAAGGCAATCGGTCTGTTAACAACGGATTGTCAATCAGACGGATCGCTCTCCTTTGCACAGATTCAAGCAGGTTTATTAAGTATTTTGGGGCACCAGCCCAAAGGTGGCTCCCAAATTCAATAGTTGGGCGGACTTGAGACTTGTACAGGGTCAGCAGCTGGTCACTGTTGAAGAATCTCCTAGCCCTGTACAAGACGCCCAACTTTTTGGAGGCCTGATTTACTCGGGCTTCTATGGATCCCCGATACTTGAGCTGGTCTGATATAGTAACTCCAAGCATTTCAATGGAGTCTTTATTGGGGAGAGTGCTCCCATCAAATTGCACCAGACAGTCATTGATCTCCCTCTTTGCCGAAATCAGACACGCTTGGGTTTTTGAGACATTGAAACTGACCAAGTTGGCCTTACCCCAGGCACGAACCATCTCGAGGTGGTGGTCAATTTTTTGCTTCAAAACTTCCCGAGCTGTTCGGACATCATAGGTGGAAGGGGGCCTGTCAAAAAGATAACCCTCGTGAACGGTGCTGTCATCAGCGTAGCAGTGAATTGGTGCACATTCAACGAGATCGTTGATGTGCAATAAAAACAGCGTCGGAGACAGCACAGATCCTTGTGGCACCCCCGCATTGATTTGGTACGGTGAGGAAGAAGAGCCGTCAACCACGGTTTGAATTGTTCTTCCCCTCAGAAAGTCCGCAATCCAACTATGCAGGGTTGGGTGGATCCCATAAGATGGTAACTTCCCAATAAGCGCCCGGTGACAGACTCTGTCACCTCATACCCTTACAAAAAAAAAAAATGAACCCACAACAAAACAAACTTAATATCGTTACAGCGGCGAGTAGCAGGCGTCCCCGGTGCGGGCCAAAACTGTTGGTAAATTTTGCCAACATTCGCGGCCTGCACACAAATTTAAATTCCGTTCATCACCATCTTTTATCCCAACGTCCCAACCTTCTCTTCCTATCCGAAACTCAGATAGCCGAGCCGCCAGACTCCTCCTATCTGGACTGCCCGGGCTTTACCCTTGCAAGCAAGTTCAGACCCAAAGGAGGAGTCTGCCTCTATAGTCGAGCTGACGTCAACTGTGTACGACTATTGAGTCTGGAAAACTCCAGATTCGACGTAATGTGGGTGCGCGTCAATTTTGCCAGTACGGCAAGATTCTACGCATGTCTATACCGCTCACCGAACCATAACGAATCAGACACTTCCGAACTCTTCAAACATTTGAGCGATACTATTTATGATCTCTCGCCCCGCTACCCTTCGACCGAGTTTATTGTTCTGGGGGACTTCAATGTTCATAACGAACCATGGTTGAAGTTCTCAGGCCCAACAGACTCGGCTGGCCGACAGGCGGAATCCTTTGCCATTTGCTGCGGATTAGAGCAACTAGTTCAGGAGCCTACAAGGGTTCCTGATGTCCAGACTCACCGCTCCAATCTGTTAGACCTATTCTTAACTACTGTGCCAGACGGTTATACGATTGACGTCACAGCGCCTCTGGGATCATCTGACCACTGCTTAGTGACGACATCAATCCCCGTTAACCTCAGACAAACCAATGAGAGGCTGAGGAGAAAAGTGTGGCACTATAGGTCAGCAGATTGGTTCGGTATGCGGGCCCATTTCAACGCTTTTCCGTGGTCAGCTGTTTGTTTTCGGACTTCGGACCCTTCAAGATGTGCCCAGGAGATTGGTGAAGTCATCAAATCGGCGATGGATGGCTTCATACAATCGACTACTAAAGAAACTGGTGTGGGCTCAAAGCCGTGATTCAGTCGACAATGCTCCGAAGCAGTTCGACGAAAAAACGCGGCTTACCGAGCCTACAACACATCTCGAACGCCCGAAAGCAGATCAGCATACAACAAATCGGCAAAGGAATGCAAGATAATCATTAATAGGTCAAAATTTGAACACGACCTGCAGATCAGCAAAAAGCTGGCTGCCTGCCCGCATGGCAGCAGAGCATTCTGGTCGCTTGCGGGCTCAATAGGTCGGAATTTTTGCAAACCCAGTTTGCCACCTCTTACCAGACCTGACGGCTCACTAGCAAACACCGCCACCGAAAAGGCTAACTTATTAGGGAAAATGTTTGCGGAAAACTCGACCCTCGATGACGGAGGTGCTGTTCCGCCGTCGGTTCCTCACTGCGGCTTCTTTATGAAAAAGCTGAGGATCCGGCATCGGGATGTACTCCACGTTATACGGGGGCTCGATGTTAACAAAGCTAGTGGACCTGATGAAATACCTGCCCTGGTATTGCAGAGGTGTGCTGCGGAAATAGTTCCAGTTTTGACAAAGCTCTTCAAAATGTCCCTGAAGTGTGGCACTGTGCCCTCTGGTTGGAAAAAAGCGGTCATTCACCCTATTCCCAAGAAAGGTGACCGCTCCAACCCGGCCAACTACCGCCCCATAGCGATCACATCAGTTCTGTCCAAAGTGATGGAACGTGTGATCAACGACAAACTGCTCACATACCTCGAGACGAACGAAATTATCAACGACCGTCAATACGGATTCCGGCGGAACCGCTCGTGCGGTGATCTTCTCGCGTATGTGACGCATGTTTGGGGGCGGTGCCTGGAACGTCACGGTGAGACCCAAACGGTCGCACTAGACATATCCAAGGCCTTTGACCGGGTCTGGCACCGAGGACTTGTCAACAAATTGACTTCTTACGGACTTCCCGCATCCCTGTGTACGTGGATTGCTGACTTTTTAAGGGATAGGTCAATTCAGGCGGTTGCTGACGGTTTCACCTCTTCCTTACACTCCATAAATGCTGGCGTCCCACAGAGATCGGTTCTGTCTCCGACTTTGTTTTTGTTGCACATCAATGACCTTTTGACATGTGCACCAATTCATTGTTACGCGGATGACAGTACAGTTCATGATAGCTTTTTGTTTGACAAGCCCCCAAAGGGCACACAAATTCCAACGGCTCGGAGGGCTTTGAAGCAGAGAATGGACGGTTATCTCGAGAGTATTTCCTCCTGGGGTAAAAATAATCTCGTCGAATTTAATGTTTCAAAGACCCAATCCTGTCTGATTACGTCTAAAAGGGATCCAAATGACAATCTAGTCTCCTTCAACGGAAGCAATCTTCCGAACAGGCCTTCCATTGATATGCTTGGTGTAACTATAAGTGACCAGCTCAGGTACGGGGGCTCCATTGAAGCCAGAGTAAAGTTGGCCTCTCAGAAGCTGGGCGTACTGTACAGGGCTCGCAGATACTTTAATAGTACACAACTGCTGACCCTGTACAAATCGCAAGTGCGCCCTACTCTCGAATTTGGTAGCCATCTCTGGTCCGGAGCCCCTAAATACCTGAAAAAAACCCTTGACTCTGTGCAAAAACGGGCGGTCCGTTTGATAGATTCCCCAATCTTAACAAGCGGACTGCAATCTTTAGAGCACAGGCGTCAGGTAGGTATGCTGTCCTTGTTCTATCGGTATTACAATGGAAGATGCTCTGAGGAACTAGCGTCATTGATCTCTTCGGCACCGGTGCGTAGTCGGAATACACGCCAAACGCGCGCCGAACATTTGTACACGGTTGATATTTGTCACATGAGAACGGGTCGCTTCTACGACTCGTTCTTAAGTTCAACAGCTCGGCTATGGAACGAACTGCCGGCCTCTGTGTTTCCTCCCTCCTACAACATGGGACTCTTCAAGACCCATGTTCACTTCTTCCTCTCCACAAAAAGACCCTCCACACAACATCCCCAAAGATGACATAGGCCCTGAGGGAAATTATTTTCTTCAGGGCCTCCTGTGTGGAGTTAATATAAAAAAAATACAAAATGACAGCATATGTTACTCACTTTCTTGAACATAATACCTAACCTAACCTGATTTTCTCGCATCCAAGATGACAGCATATGTTACTCACGTTCTTGAATATAATACCTAACCTAACCTGATTTTCCCGCATCCAAAATGACAGCATATGTTACTCACTTTCTTGAACATAATACCTAACCTAACCTGATTTTCCCGCATCCAAGATGACAGCATATCTTACTCACTTTCTTGAACATAATACCTAACCTAACCTGATTTTCCCGCATCCAAGATGACAGCATATGTTACTCACTTTCTTGAACATAATACCTAACCTAACCTGATTTTCCCGCATCCAAGATGACAGCATATGTTACTCACTTTCTTGTACATAATACCTAACCTAACCTGATTTTCCCGCATCCAAGATGACAGCATATGTTACTCACTTTCTTGTACATAATACCTAACCTAACCTGATTTTCCCGCATCCAAGATGACAGCATATGTTACTCACTTTCTTGAACATAATACCTAACCTAACCTGATTTCCCGCATCTAAGATGACAGCATGTTACTCACTTTCTTAAACATAATACCTTACCTAACGTAATCTTCCCGTACCCAAGATGGCAACTTACGTTATTTTCTTAAACCTGATATTTATTTATTAATTTAGAATTTACGGCACAAGTGCCATTTACATACAAAGTTTTTATTTTATTTTTTTACATATACATAGTGCAGTATTAAATTTTGATGACAAAAATTAAAGAATTAAATTTAGTTAAAACATAACAAATAAAATAACAGTAAAGAAAGAAGCAATAACAATAGCCTGTTATGTAGTGACATCATTAAAATAAGTGGCGTTAAATTGTGTTATTAGTGCAGCTTTATATTTCACAGGGGGAATATTTTATTTTATTTTTTTATTTATTTATTTATACGGCTCTTACATACATAGTTCATAAAAAATAATATTTTGAAGATTGTAAGTTCACAAAAGCAATAGTAAAAATACATATAACCATATCCATTTGACATAGGTATTATAACAGCAAGTAAATAGTAAATGCATATTATAATTATTTGTAGGTATAAACCTGTTGTACAAAAATATGAATAAGAATATTCCTACTTCTAAGTTATACAGACTTAAATTAGTTAATAAGAAATGTATAGTTTATATGTAAATGCTAGGTAGTGGCAGCAGTAACATGATACAATACGACACATAGTGTATGAGGCCTTTGAGTTAGAAAGTTAACGAAATAATTATTGACAGTATTGTTAACAAATATACGGCGTTTGAAAGGTTGTCGTGGCCTGCTAAATCGAGGGCAATCGGTCAGCTATTTTACATAGTTAAAAGTATCTGCGATTTTAGCATTAAAGTTCCCAAGTGTGTGCAATCAATAAGTGAGTTATATCCTGAGACTGTGGTATAATTGTCACAATAATACATACTAGAGGACCTTGATCTAATGGTAGGTACATGAAATTGAATCAACATTAATATGTCAGGGCTATCCCACTGATAATTTATAATTTTGTATAAAAATATAAGATATAAAAATTTTATTCTATCACTTAACTTAAGCAATTTCAATGAATGTAATAAAAAATCATAATCTATTTTTTCTAAAGGAATTCCAAGCCTAAAATTAATACACCTCAAAAATTTGCGTTATGGACTCTTTCAATGGTATTAATGTGATTATTAAAGATAGGTGACCAAATTGTAGAGTTGAATTCTCTATTACCTCACCTAAGTTAACTAGAAGTGACTCCAAAGGTAGTATTGGAAAAATGGTATTTCCATCGCAATTTTAGATTTTTTATTATTGATATTTTTTATTGATTTTTGAGGTATTATGCCGTGTTGCGCTTCCTCTTCTTTAGACAACGTTTCCTACAGCGTTACAGTGTCCATCTTCAGGCCAGATGTGTAGATTGTGTGAATTGTGTGTTAATGACAAGCGTCAATTCTATTAGCATTGCAGTTAAATCAATATTGATTTCGGCGTTTAGTTTTGCTGAAGCCTTCCAGTACCCGAAACCAAGAACTATTAAACTTAGCCCCGTGCATGATCTTTATTAAAAATAATGGGGTTTGTTGAATTCAATTGCCTCCGTCATTAGATATTCTCGATGCAGCTTGGGTCGCCAAATTTTCAGAAAGAATTCTAAATAATGAGGTATTTTTCAAATTTTACCTCATTTAAAGAAACATGGGAATCATACAACAACATACATATTTTAGCTAGTCTTAAATCCTGTATTCGTCTAGGATAACTTGAAACTTGTAAATTTGACTGTCCTGAAACGGGAATCCTTCCTAGTTGGATGGTCAGAATCATAAAATGTAATCAATATTATATTATAAACAAAATAATAATTTTATGTTCTGAAATCCTTTTGGAAATAATCCGCTCTGTCTGGCCTACATAGACCTTGTCACATCCGGAACAGCTGAGTTTATACACTCCATTTGTTTCCAGAGGAAACTTAGTCTTTACAGACCTCAGTAAGTCCTTTATCTTTGTCGTTGTTCCGAAGACAGTCTTGATACTTTCCTTTCTCAATAGCCTGGCAATTCTGTCTGTCACATTGTGCACATAAGGCAGGAAGGCACAGCCTTTCGACTCTTCTTCAATTCTGTCTTCATTTGGTGCAGATTTGGGCTCTTATGATTTGCCTTGTCTGACTTGCTGGGTAACCGTTACACTCCAGTGCATCGGTCAGCTTCGTAAATTCCTCTCCGATTTTATGTTCTTCACATATTTTGGTCGCTCGGGTCACCAATGTATGGATAAGTCCTCTCTTCTGCGCTGGGTGGTGGTGCGAATCAGCGTGTAAGTACCGATTCGTATGGGTTGGTTTCCTATATACGGTATGCCCTAGGCCACCATCGTGTTTTCGCATCACCTCCACATCTAGAAAAGGCAGGATTTTATCTTTGTTTTCCAGTTTCATTGTGAATTGAATTTTGCTGTGGAGAGAAATAAGATGGTCCAGGAATTCGTTAAATTTCTCCGTTTCATGAGGCCAAATGACGAAGACATCGTCGACGTAGCTTCACCATACTTTAGGGACAGCCGAAGCTGTGTTGAGTGCCACTTCTTCAAACTTCTCCATACAAAAAATTGGCTAGTACTGGCGACAACGAACTGCCCATCGTAACTCCCTCCAATTGCTCAAACAATTCACCCTGAAACGCAAAGTATCCCGTTTTGAGGTAGTGTTCAAAAAGTTTGCAAATGTCTTCCTCATATATCTCACTGAGCATTGTCATGGAGTCTTCTAGAGGCACATTTGTGAAAAGAGACACGACGTCAAAGCTGACCAGAATATCTCCTTCCTCAGTCTTAACTTTCTTGAGCTTACTAATCAGATCTGTTGAATCCTTAATCCACGATTCGGTTTTCCAGTTTGCATCTGCAGTAATCTCGAGAGGTATTGGGAAAGTTTGTATGTAGGAGCACCAATAGCGCTGACAATCGGTCTCATTGGGATTTCCTTTTTATGTATTTTTGGGAGACCGTACAGGGCAGGAGGCTTTTACAAAAAGCTTAGACAAATCCTTTTTCCTGATGCTAGAAGCTTTGACTAGTTCCCTTGTCTTTATGTCAATCTTGTTGGTGGGGTTGTTTTAAATCTTCTTATAGGTGCCGGAATCGCACAAGAGGTCTTCCATCTTCTTTGTGTAGTCTGCCGTATTAATCACGACAGTTGCATTTCCTTTATCGGCTGGCAGAACCGAGATTTCCTCATTGGCGCGTAATTCTTTGAGGGCCGCAAACTCTTCTTTCGTGATATTGGGGCGGGGTATTTCAGCCCTTTTCAAAATATGGCAAGTCTCTTGCCGGATGTCCTCTGCTTGCACCTCTGACATTTTGTGTACTTTTATCATTGTATGTAGTGCAGTCTCTACATCACATACGATGGATTCTACAGGTATCTTTTTGGGGGCCACTGCAAAGTTCATCCCCTTTGCCAGCACAGAAGTTGCGTCTGGGCTCAACGCAAGGGTCGAAATGTTGATAAAATCCTAACACAAGCGTCTTTTTAATCTGCTGAAATCCTATCACAAGTGTATTTTTAATCTGCTTAAATCCTAATACAATTGTCGTTTTAATCTGCTAAAATCCTAACACAAATGTATTTTTAATCTGCTTAAATCCTAACAAAAGTGTCTTTTTAATCTGCTCAAATCCTAAAACAAATGTATTTTTAATCTGCTAAAATCCTAACACAAATGTATTTTTAATCTGCTTAAATCCTAAAACAAGTGAATTTTTAATCTGTTCAAATCTTAACACAAGTGTCTTTTTTCCAGTCCCGATTTCTTCTTCACCAGCACCCAAACCAAGGTAAAAACACACTTATGATATTCTTCTCCCCGTGCCCAAGCCATTAATACCACTTTATAAAATTCCTCAAACCGCAATATATTAATTTCTTTCGTAATGTCTTAAATAACTGCCATAATAGTGGGCTTATTGCACTTCAAAGTTAAATAACTGCAATAATAGTGGGCTTATTACACTTCAAAGTTAAATAACTGCCACTATAGTGGGCTTATTGCACTTCAAAGTTAAATAACTGCAATAATAGTGGGCTTATTGCACTTCAAAGTTAAATAACTGCCATTATAGTGGGCTTATTGCACTTCAAAGTTAAATAACTGCCATTATTGTGGGCTTATTGCACTTCAAAGTTGGCTGAATATTAACTGGCTTACCCTTAATACAGGCAAAAATAAATATAAAACATTTTCAATGAACTCAAGGGGCCAAATTACACGAATGCCATAGAAATAATTTCCAATGTCAATGCCCAGTTACAGAAACGTCACAAAGCATTAAATATTTCGGAGTAGAAATTAATGAAAATCTTAGATGGGACCTACAAATCATAGGTATCACCGCAAAACTCACAAAACTTTAATATTTGTAATATTTAATTACTGAACTCATTACTGAACGAATTACTGAACGCAGGGTCCTGGATTCGAGTCCTAGATGTGACCGAATCTTTTTCTGATTTTTCTATTTTAATTTATTTTTCTAATTCGATTTGGAATTGCTAATATTGTCTTCAATAGCTAAATATTAAAATTTGAGGTTTTACTCATTAAAGTTAATCCAAAAAATTAAATATTTGTTTTCAAATGGTTCCATGATGACTCAACACAGTGACAATTCAACACACTTTTAAAAAGTGATATAAAGTCATTAGAAACGATGAAAAAAATTTTTTTTTACCTAACCTAACCTACTTAACCCAGTCAATAAAAATTTTCTTTCATCACTTTTCATGACTTTATATAACTTGATGTGATGGATTATCATTGTGCTGATTTATCCGGTCACTATTGGATATATGAACAAAAAAAATTAGAAACATGAATGCAAATATAAACGAATTCAAAAGCCACCTTAAAAAGTACTCCGAACAGTTGAACTGAATCATATCAAATATAAACTAATATAACAACACCCCCCATACACACAAGCTCTGCTTATTTATGGGGGTACATCAAATAATTATATTATATTATATTATGTAATTAATAACTGTACTATATTGTGTAATGTAATTCGTGAATCTTTTTTTTACTAATAAAAAAAAATGATACTGACTAGTAAAATGTACGGCGAGGAAAAGCTGCAATACAGGCGTGAATACACAATGACACAGTCAACAAAGCAATCAACATTAGTTTCTAAATAGGCAGTGCCTGTTCTAAGAAACTAAACATGACCTTAATTTGCGTTGTTAGGTGCGTAATATCATTTACTGTAAAATTAAAAATATGTGTATTATTATTATTAACCCATTAATTAATTCAGCGACGAAACCTGTGATGAAATCAGTAATGAAACATGCGATGTTGAAATCACCGATGAAACTGGCGATGTTGCGTTGAATCTAGTGATGAAGCACGCGATGAAATCACTGTTGAAACTGGCGATGTTGTGTTGAATCTATTGATGAAGCGCGTGATGAAATCACTGTTGAAACTGGCGATTATGTGTTGGATCTAGTGATGAAGAACGCGATGAAAACACTGTTGTAACCGGAGATGTTGTGTTGGTGCTAGTGATGAAGCACGCGATGAAAATACTGTTGTAACCGGCGATGTTGTGTTGGAGCTAGTGATGAAACACGCGATGAAAACACTGTTGTAACTGGCGATGTTGTGTTGGATCTAGTGATGAAGCACGTGATGATCACTGTTGAAACTGGCGATGATGTGTTGGATCTAGTGATGAAGCACGCGAGAAATCACTGTTGAAACTGGCATTGAATCTATATCACTTGTATCATAAGTCCTATTAATTAACTTTTTTCTCGATCGAGATCCAAGACATTGGTTATTGTAATAATTATGGAAGAATCAGTTTGTCTCAGACGTCTTTCTGTACCAAATGTACAGCAAATATATGTATGCTAAAAATATACTCTTTAAACTATTCGAAAGTATTAAATCCTAAAACCGGATGTTAGCACCTTTTAACAGTTTTTTACTTTTATACGTATAATATATATTATCCCAATTATGTATATTTTATTTTTTTATCATTCTTTAAGAAATATAACGGTCAATCTGAAGGGTTCAAGCCAGTGTATGTATTTTCGAAAGTTTTACCAAAATTGTATCTAAAATTTAAGTAGGGTAAACTAGAGTATGATTGTCCGCAACTCGTGATTATTGTATGTACCGAAATCTTAATCGATGTCTTTATTAGTTCAAGGTGAATATTGACAGTCACAGCCACATTGTTGAGAAGTGAAATGCGCGAGTTGAAGAGCGCATCGAAGTTTTTTAAATTTTGCAGTTACTTATTATTATATTATTTCGATAATAAAACAAAGTAAATAAGTGTCTACAATCTTCACTAAAACGGGTATCACTACTACTCCTACTTTTTAAAAATAAAAAAGTAGGAGTAGGTAAGTATTTCATTTATTTATGGACGGACATGATGGGTAAATAAATAAATAGTATGCAAATATTTAGAACCTCACTAATCAAAAATCACTTCACAACCGTCAAACGGTGTATTTATAACACACTGTACAAAGACTGTACAATTTCTATTTCGAATTATTACTAGTAAAAAATGTTTCGCAACATTGCATTTTTCCGATAATTTGAGTAATTTGACTGTTTTGATTTGTGGTTTGAGATGTGTTAAAGCATTTTTTGTTCATAATTTTGATTCTGAAGACCAATTCACTATTATATTAGAATACTTCAATAAACGTACTATTTATTATTTGTGTTATTCTGGTCAGTTTTAATTCAATAAGAATATCATTTTGAAAATTTGGTTTCGTGCTATCGGAAGAAGCAAGGTTATTTCGGACATATTATTGTGTACTTGATTGTTGGTGGTAGGTAGGACCAAGCCATCATCCATTCAAAGTCAAAATATCCTTAAGCTTTTTTATGGAAACCATATAATTTTCATTATAATACATAAATCAATTTTCCCATTTTTTTACGCTGGAAGACTACGAAAAGTGTATTTTTGAGTATTGAAATTTCAATAATTCCAGTGGGTGCTCCGGTACGGCAAATCTGGATTGCTTGCTAGGGGGGCTTCTGCGCAACTTATCCCCACCCTGTGAGGGTGGCTGCACTCTGCCCGCCCCTCCTGCCCATGGAGGGTACTCCAGGAACGGGATCGCCGAAACCACACCGGGAACCATCGCGAAGCACTACACAGTACTGCTGTACAGTTGTGATCAGGGTTACAGCGCCACGGTACAGTTCTCTGTTTGCCAGATTGACAACTCCTGGTCGGCGACACCAATATGTGTTCGATCAAATTCTACACTGCCTTGCCCTAATGGCTACCCTTGTAAGTATTAATTATTTTATACCAATTGACGTGTACCCGGCGTTATGCCAAGCGCCATATCTTCCTGACTTCTTCTACCATTCTCTTCCACTTCATTAATTATCCTAATACCCCTTTCTATTTTCATCACGTACGCCTTATTTATCACACATAAATTCACTTAGTTTTGCTACTTCTTCTACCATTCACTTCCATATCATACATTTTCCTGACACCTCTTTCTTCAATCATCACGAACATCTCATTTTACCACAAGTGATTGATTCCTTCCTCGGGCGTTCCCGTCTTTTTCTACAATATAATACTTGTATCATAAAATTCATATTATTGAAAATTCATAAAAAACTACGTATCTCATTCTAGTGCAGAAAAAATGCATTAAACATCCTCGGTCGTCCCCAACTTTTCCTACCATTCAAACTACTCTGTAAATGAACCACACACGGACAAAGACACTTCCAGTATTACGCTACAAAACTTTTTAATTGTATGCCCACCACTCTGAAACTACTACTAATGGGAAATACATACACAAACATTCACAAAAAACTGACCACAGCCTGGATCAAAAAACAAGATATCCATTTTATTCAAAACATTATAACACCAAACCAAACATAATCATGGATTATTTATTGTTTTTGTGTTTAATTCGTAGAACTCCATTTAATTTTTTTATAAATTTAATTTAGATTAAATTTGATAATATTATTATTAAGTTCTGCAAGTGTTTTAGTTTTTTATTATTGTGACAGCTGTTTCGGCTTACAAGGCCATTTTCAAACTGTGGTTAGTCCGCATTGAGACGACATATTTATACTATTTCAAATGTAAATTTTGAAGGAACATACATTGATTTATTATTGTTTAAACCGATGACATGATATATTGTTGGTTAAACCAATCTATGTTTTCCCCTCAGTAAATGGTAATGAGTTCTTAATTATTTACTAATGACTTTATTGCTATGAATTATTTGGGTGCATTATACTGCTTGGGTTTTGTGAAAATACTGAGAAGTGGTGAGTAAATTATTTTCCGTACTTTATTAATTAGTGTTAAATTTGGGTCATTCGTTCGTTTATTGATTTCTAATTGTTCAAGTAAATTTAATCTAATGCCCTTTTTTTCAATATGCAATGGTTTAGGACCCTTGTTGTTAAGTGGGGTATGATTATTCACCAAGAGATGTTCTGCGAATTTTGAGGATGTGTTTTTATTATTATAACATCGTATATGTTCTTTGAATCTAGTTGGGACTCATTAACATTCCCTTAGACAATAAAGCTTATGTAAAAGAAAAGGAAACGATAAAAACGATCGCGATTAATAACGGCTATGAGGCAAATAACATTGAAAAAATAATAAAAAATAAGAAATATAAAAATAAAATCAATTTAATATATCCGGTAAATAACAAAAATATAGAAAAATTTGCATGTCTCGAATTCCTCGGCCCAATATCTGAAAAAATTGCAAAAGAAATTAAAAAATGTGGTTTAAATATAGCTTTTCGAACAAACAATAATTTAGGAACAAGCCTTAAAAACTCTAAAAATAAAATCCCTATACTCAATAACAGTGGCATATATGAATTAAAATGTGACCACGCCGATTGTAACGCCACTTACATCGGACAAACGGGGAGGGCATTCTCAACTAGATTCAAAGAACATATACGATGTTATAATAATAAAAACACATCCTCAAAATTCGCAGAACATCTCTTGGTGAATAATCATACCCCACTTAACAACAAGGGTCCTAAACCATTGCATATTGAAAAAAAGGGCATTAGATTAAATTTACTTGAACAATTAGAAATCAATAAACGAACGAATGACCCAAATTTAACACTAATTAATAAAGTACGGAAAATAATTTACTCACCACTTCTCAGTATTTTCACAAAACCCAAGCAGTATAATGCACCCAAATAATTCATAGCAATAAAGTCATTAGTAAATAATTAAGAACTCATTACCATTTACTGAGGGGAAAACATAGATTGGTTTAACCAACAATATATCATGTCATCGGTTTAAACAATAATAAATCAATGTATGTACCTTCAAAATTTACATTTGAAATAGTATAAATATGTCGTCTCAATGTGGACTAACCACAGTTTGAAAATGGCCTTGTAAGCCGAAACAGCTGTCACAATAATAAAAAACTAAAACACTTGCAGAACTTAATAATAATATTATCAAATTTAATCTAAATTAAATTTATAAAAAAAAAAAAAAAAAAAAAATAATAATCATGGATGAATGTGTATATATGTATATATACATGTGTTTGATTATATGTGTGTATGCATGCATATATGTGTATTTATGTATGTATACATGGGTGTATGTAAATATGTGCATATAAATAAATATTTTTTTCCTTTTTCTTTTAATAACAATGTACAGTAACCATTTAAAAAAAAAAAAATTAAAATCCCAACTTACACTTATATAAGAAAATTTAACCAATACACATAAATACATGTACCATTTAATCATAACCACGTAAACACCTCAGCACAGGTTCTCCTAGTGAGGTGTTCACGTAACATATAACATTACCCACCACAGTGTCATCTACTCACACCCATCTTAAAACACCATATTAACAACAGTTCTAAATTTATGTATTATATACAAATGTAAATATTTGGTAGACACTGTAATGTATGTATAGAAATAAATAAATAAAAAAATACTCCTGGCAAAAATAAGAACGAAACTTGAAACCGGTCCAGTACTTTTTAATATACAGAGCACACAAATACGGAAATTGCCAATTGCCAAAAGAGGTGTGCCAGTCTACCTTATCCTATTGATGGCGTACAAGAGTTTATCTGGCTATCTCTCAGTAAGGTGGTGCGGGAGATGTGCATTTCTCACATTTGAGGTTTTAAAATACAAAAATAAAATAAAAAATCCCTCCGGGATATACAAAAAACTTTTATAGAAACATTTTAGGTAGACATCACAAACCACAAAGGGATTGCGTAGCCTTCTGTCAAATGTATAATATACAAACAATATGTTTTTTCTGTTTATAGGTTTAATTCCCGATCTAACCAACCCTCAACTTCCAGGGGGGGAACGTAATAAAACAGCTACGAAAATGTATGTTATAATTAAAATCACTGTGATATCAAGTGTAATAATGTACTTAACCCTCCAAGGCTCGGAAGGACAATACTAGCCACAAACATCATATTCCATTAGAGGGTCTGAAGGACAAATCTGACCGGGGTTTCCATACGTTATACAAGTTTTATTTTTCTATAATGAGTAGATATGTGATCTTTTTCCGTTTGAATGATTTATAATTATTTTACACAATTTCTCTCAAATATTTATACATGATTACACGAATTAAATCCAAAAAAATGACAAATTGAATGATTACAAATTGGCGGGATTTTTTCATGAAAATTTTTCATTTTTGCGTGAAATGACAGTTTTCTTACTAATTCCCTGCACAGGTATTTATTTTTACAACAAATTCAAAGATAAGCAATATGTAGCCTCTTTTTAGATGCCTCGGAAGCTTTCCGAAATTCCAGCAGATTTTACTGTGTCATTGGGACTTAAATATTTTAAAACCTGAAAGGTTTAGTCGGGTCATGTCGAGAGTCAGAATAACGGAAGATGAATTCACTCGTAAACTAAAACTTATAGTCTTTGATCACTAGTATTTAAAAATACTTTGGCTGTTGTTAGAATATTAATTCAATTAATTTGTGTATATTGAATTAGGTTTGTAGTTAATTTTAAAATTGAATTATGTCAATTTGTATGTCAGATTAGGTTTTATAGTTATTTAATAAGACTTTGAATATGAAAGTAGATTGAATGCTATTGAAATGAGATCCCTGAGGATAAAAACCATGTTTGATCGTGTGAGGAATGTGGAGATCCGCAAAGAGTGAGTAAGATTAAGAAAGGGACGCTTAGATGATTTGGGCATGTAGAGCGAATGAGAGAAGATAGAAGCGTAAGGAGGATATATGATGCAAATGCGAATGGTAGCAGAAGTCGGGGACGCCCGAGGAAGACATGGCACGATCAAGTGAATCAGATACTCGGTTTGGGCTATGTCAAGAGTCAGAATAATAGAAGAGTATGTATGAGACGATGTATGAATGTGAATGAGGCAAGGAGCGTGTGCTAAGACCGAGTTGTTTGGCGGTCCCTCCTCTCTGCCTACCCCTGCGGGGAAACGGCGTGATGGTTAGTTAGTTAGTTAGTTGAATATTGTATACGCATCGCTTTTTAAGAATTATTTTCTTTTTGTATATACTAACTCCTCCCGTAAACAAGAGCTCATGGAGTAGTAGAAGAATTAGAAAAAAAATATTTATTTAGCGCACTGGTAGGTATAATTTTGTAAAATGCGTGATTTCCACCAAAAGTTGACAAAATGCACTCTCATCGACAACGAGTCTAGCTGACAAAACAAAATTGAAATTCTAATAGATATGTTAAACATCTCAGGCCACTTTGTTCGGTTTTGCAAACAAACAGTTATTAACCGTACAGTCAATCTGTTCATTTTGGGATCAGCTCCTATGATAGAAATATAAATAGTTGTCTCCTTTACTGCCGTGGTTAGAAATATGATCTAAACGTTGTTAGAAAGAGAAAATATAACGCTTTATATTCAAATCTAAAAGTTAACCAAAGAATAGTTAAAATGTTTAACTCTATTAAAACTAAGGTTCTTACCACAATTTGAAAATTATGAAACTGGAAATTTTGTACTATTTTTATATGAAACGCAAAAAGTGAGGTGACGATAGTGCTTAGAATACATTTGAATAAAAAATGTGTTTTTTTTCGTTGTCAATAATCTTAGTTCGTCAAAAATACATTAGGTGAACCATTTATAAATCTTTTTATATTTGATTTCAAAAATTGCATGTCTATTTCTAATAAGAAAGTAAGAATATTACATCACCTTTCAAAAGCAGCTTTTAATTTTCAGATCCAATCAGAAATATCCCATTATTTGAATTTTATTTGCGAAGCAGAAATATACACAAATTACTCTCTGACAGCATTTAAAAAATATATGTTAGTCAATCTGCCAGAGGCCTGATTTTTAATAACTGTCCTTTCTTTCAGCCGTCGATGTCGACCATTGCTAAACCCTAAGTATGGGAGGTTTGAAAATAAAACTATTTCTGAAGGAGAGGCACTGTTTTCTGGTGCCGCGGTAAACCAGACGTTGAAATTCTTCTGCGATGGCCCTTACATTGCTTCTGCAAATACCACAACTTGTTTGGACAATGGCAAATGGTCAAAAATTCCCGTTTGTTACAGTAAGTCACTATTTAAGCTTTTGGTATCATTACACATACTTTTCTTTCTCTTTGTTTTATAATTGTTCTCGTCATCTTATATCGGGATGTATCATGAGTATATCATGTCCTTATCCTATATTCATCCTACCGTTACTTTTTTATTAGTTTTAAGGCAAAATAAAACTCTTATCGGTTACCAACATTACAATAACATAACTTTTTGGCTTGACTTTTGTTTAACCTCCCTTGTATGTTTATGGTGGTATTTTATAAGCCGTTTGCTTCTCGTAAATAAATACACTAATGGTAGTTTTGTTAGTAGGAAATACAAATACAATTGTTTGGTTTTGAAATGATAATATACTTAGATCGTACCAGGATGTCAATTTTCCAGTTCCTGCCTATCCCTTACCACCACCTTGCTTGAATAGTATTAGAAATTTGGAACAATGGCATTAAAAATAATGCTTATTTGAGTGAATTTGTTTTTAAAATTGAAGAACGATTGGAACTACCTTAGAAGCAAGATGTTGACTATCTAGGAAGTGCATAAGTACTCATTCGGTTTGTTGTGGCGATAATAACCTCAAGGTATCGCGGTGGAACTCACTATATTGTTATTGTGTTGTATGCTCTTCGCAGAGATATATTGACAAGTGATTGGTCTCCCTGTTTTACTTCCTTCCATACCCCGTTAATTCCTCACTTACTATCACCCAATTCCAGCAAGCACGAATTCATTTCGTGTCATTACATTATTTACAAACCAGTGGTAATTCGTAAGCAGTTTTGGGTGCAACAGCAATGTTAGATTGAATCACCACCACATTGTATTTGTATTCTTTTCTCAAAAGAAATGGGTTTTTTATGGACAAAATCATTTATTCATATTGCGTTTGTAATAATTCTGTCTTAATGTTTTAAAGCATAACTTGTAAAAAGTATATTTTTACAAAACAATTAAATTAATATCATTTATGAACGCTTAGACTATAACGTACGTCACGTTTACCCATAACTTATAGAAAATAATATTATTATTACGAATCAAAATAAATAAAATAGTTTTGTTGTTAAAAATATTAAGAAAATTGGTAGTGTCAAACAATTTCATTTATTAATTAAACTATTTACGTAAAGAAGAGTGTGAGTGGCGTACAAAAAATATCCCATAAAAATATTATACCTAGATTTTGTTTCATCGCTTTTCATAACTTTATATCACTTTTTAGAGGTGTGTTGAATTTGTATTTTTGATGAGTTATCTGGTAACCTCATAATTGATACATTTAATATGTACATTGTTCTCTCCGCCGACTGGACTAACAAGAGCCAAATAGAAAATGGCGCGGTTACTCCTTGCAAGCTCTCGTCGGCAGCTGTGTTGGCAAGGAGAACTAGAACATTTTCTTAAGGCTCCGTAGTAAGCGTTCAAAGAATGTTTGAAGGGAGATTATGTAAATATGAATGTTAGAGGGAGCGAGCTAATATTAAATAAACGATAATAATCAAGCAAAAATGGCGAAAATATTTAATAAAACACGATTCTTCGGCATAATAAATGTATAGATATTAACTTCAAAATAAAACATATATTTTTTTGGGAACTTAAAAACATAAAGAGTTAAAGAGAAACTCGTTAAAAATCGGTATAAAATGGATATGCGGGGGCTTAAGATGCACGCGATGTTAGTCGAAACGGCTGAGTTAGTCTTCTAGGGTTAATAAAAAAAATGTATTACAACATGTATTTATAATTTGGTTTTATTTAAAATGCTATATTTTCAGATCCGTGTGAAATACCGCCGGCATCAGATTCTATGGAAATTTCGTGTCCTCCAAGTAATGAAGTTAATTGTACTCTGGACCTAAGTCCCCACGGCTCACACATACAGGCTAGTTGCAAGGAGGGATTTAACTCTTATCTGGGGGACAACCAAACCCTCACTTGTCGGAATGGAAGTTGGGACAATATTACATTGGAGTGCGAAATATGTAAGTTCATTAGGCTTTGATTCTTTTGCCAAATGTTTGCCATGTTTTGTTATTATCCAGGTATTGTGATATAACCGGCCCATGATGAAATAAAAAAGGACTTATACACAGCTCGAATTTTAACGTTTAAATTTAATGAATTGTTCAAACTCTGTGAAACACCCATCCTAAATGATGTATTTTTTCACTAACTTGAATGTAATTAAAACAATTATTTCAGTATATATATTTTTTCAGTTGCAATCACACAAAAGGCAATACCTGACCAAAAGCAGTAAGTTGATATTTAGTATTTTTATTTTAACAATTTGCTGCCGCGCTTGGTTTATTTATTTATTTTTTGTTTATTTTACGGCTTTTACTATTATTAACATAATATTATCATCTTTTTTTATTGTTTTTAATATCATTATTAATATAATTAGCGTTATTCGGGTTAATATCGGTAATATTTACTGTAATTATTAGTAAAAATTTCAATTTAATTTTTAAAAGTGTTATTTTTGCTTTTAGTTTTTTATTATTATCTGTAATATTATTATAATTTTTACGACTTTGTGTCCGGGTTAAATCTTCCCCACAGGAAAAACAAAACCCTTCCACACACTTTTCCACGAATGATCATCTAGTCAATCCACATTATGCAAGTGCATTATATAAGCATAATAAATACAAATATATACAATAACAACACGCTTATAGCTTTCCTATGGAAAAAAGTTCTTAGCATTTCTACCTGATTATGTTTCAAAGAAGTTATTTTGACTATACCTCTACCTCCTAAATTTCTAGGTAAATTAATTATTTCTATAGCTGAATTTGGATGATGGCAATAAAACTTTGTTAGCGTAGTGTAGTGTAAGTTATCTAAATCTGTATTGGACCATTCAATTATGCCAAATGAGTACGTTAATAAAGGTATTGCCCAAGTATTTATTGCTTTTACTATTACTTGCTTATCTTGGATGAGTCGCAAATGTATTATTTATTATTTTAAACAAATAAATTGTGAAATAAAACAAATTAATCAATTATTAATTGTTAATTCTGAATTTGACACATGAGATCATTGTAATAAGATTCCAATGGTCGAGTGTTTAAAGACGTTGTCTCGGTAAGACAGAGATCCTGGATTCGATTTCCAGTTGAGACCGTTATCTTTTTTATTTTTCTGTGTGTTGTTTTGTTTAGATTTATTTGTATTAATTTTTTCTTCAATAATAATTTAAAATTAACTTCCGCCTCCCGGAATTTAAACCTGCGACCTTTAGATATCTATTCGAGTGTGGATTGCTATAATAATTGTTTCAGTCAGTGTCAGTGCCTATCATCTGAGTGAATTTCCTGAACAGAAAATCTCTTGTTTCCAGATGCGACCTTCCTTCACCACCTCAAAATGGTAGATACGTGGTCATGCTTGGGGAAAATTACAATAACGAACTTCGCTTTTTCTGCAACCAAAACTACTCGTCTCCTATTACTGCCTCCCAATGTGTGGATGACCGATGGACAGAAATGGCGATGTGTTCTAGTAAGTGCTTAAAAACATAAATTTACTGTTAAATAGTTCATTGGAATTTACATATTAAGGGTATGTTGTTCAGTTCCAACCATTTGGTAAGAGAATGTGACATTTATAGCTCTGAAAAGTTTGATATCATCGGCGAGGATGAGATATTTTGAGATATCTGGCCAAAGTCATTAAATAAATAAAATAAAAAGGAGTTGTCCTAGGTTCGATCCCTGGGGATCCCTGGAGTTGGTTTTGTATTAGTAAAAAAGATGGTGTCCGTTTCTGATATACTGACGATAAAAGTGAGTAAATTGTGAGCGAAATAGGTGACACTCAAGTGTTTAATAATATTTCATGGGCGACTTGCGAGTTGTCGAATGCTTTCTCGAAGTCTGCATAGTTCTTTATTATAGGTATATGTATTTTTTATTGTAAAGTTTTAGTACAACGCGGCGATCCGATCAAAATAAAAAGAGAACTTTCAATATTTAAAACAATTTTAACAGTACTTATCGAGATATCTTTCACTTCTAGAATTCATATTAAATACTTACATTCAGCACCCTCGATAAAAAATTGCGCTTGGGCTAAGTTATTTTGAAAAATTATTTCTGTTACAGAGAACTGCGAAATTGTATCTTCAAACTCCGTCAACTTTGAGTGCTTGTCTCACCTGAACCAGAGTATACTTTGCGAAACCAGTTTGCCCCACGGTTCCATTCTCGTCTCCACCTGCAAGGTGGGTCATTACTCACAGGACTTGCTGAATGATCTAACTTGTAATAACGGAAGTTGGAATAACTCAGTACCAGAATGCGAATTGCCACAGATCGAAGAAGGTATACTCGTAATCTTATTTTTCTAAAATATAAAGCAGATTGTATGTTTTTGGCTTTGTGGCTTTGTGCCGGACTGTCTTCGTGGAATAATTTGCACACTTGACATTCAACATAAGAGGATAATTACCGTCTACATCTGATTTTGAAAAGCTTTGCGTAAAGCTCCGGGAACGCCGGGGACTATATACTACTCAATGACTGTTGCTCAATATGTCTATTGGCTTAACCCTCTTTCTTGAACATAATGCCTAACCTAACCTAACCTAACCTTACCTTACATAATCTTCCCGTACCCAAGATAACAACTTACTTTAACTTCTTAAACCTAATATCTCACCTAACCTAACTAGAGGTGGCTCCAAAGGTATTATTGGAATAATGATATTTCCATTTCATTTTTGGGGTATTATATCTGTTGCGCTCCCTTCTCTTTAAGGCGAAGCTTAATGCCAAATCACTATTTTGATTTATCTTTATAACGAATTGGTGTACATAACGAATACCAAAAAATATGCTTTAGATAAATTGAAGGATTTTCCTATCGTTTCGCTTGAGTAAAATACAAATAAAAAATAAATTACTCAATACAAAAATATAAATTTAAACTACGAAATAAAATATTTTTTCAATAGAAATCTATTAACGCATAAAGGAAACAACTTTAAAAAATACAGTTTTTTAGCTAAGATTATCTGTGACAGTTTCACTTGATTAACTTTTTTGCTTTCTGATAAAATTATTAACAAAATCAGTTTTTTGCTTGAAATCGAACGTTTCTAGACTCCGTTTGTCAAGCGATTTTAATGCCTATTACCTTGAATATAAGGTATACCAAGAATATACACATTTTGACTTGCAACTTCCTCTTAAACAACCTTTCGTACAGTATCCATATTCAGAGCAGATATGTAGATTGTGGTGAAGTGTGTGTTAATGTATGTATTTAGAATTCAAGTCAACCATTTGGAATCCATTTTACAATATTCATGAAAAATCTATCGAGCGAATCCAACATAAATTTTTACGAAACATAAATTATAGATTAGGAATTCCTATTGAAAACATTAACTACCCCTCACTGTTGAAAGTCATGGGCCTTGCCACATTAAAAGAAAGAAGAATATGTTCTGAACTGTTTGATGACAGATATATAGTATTTAGGAGAGATCGTGAGTCAACCAAATCAGCGTCTAAAGAAGGTGGCGGAGTTCTAGCCGCCGTTTCTAAAAAACTTCTTGTGTCCAGAAAAACGGAATGGGAGAGTGACAATGAAGATTTGTGGCTTGTAATTAAGTCTCGTTCCAACTCGCTCATCTTTATTTGCATCCTCAAAATTCCTCCTAGTGTAACTGTAGACAATTATTGTAATCAGATTGAAAAATTACAAGGCTTGTAATTAAGTCTCGTTCCAACTCGCTCATCTTTATTTGCATCCTCTATATTCCTCCTAGTGTAACTGTAGACAATTATTGTAATCAGATTGAAAAATTACAAGATCTGTATTTAAAGTATTCAATTTCCAATTCACAGTTTATTATTATTGGTGATTTCAATTTGCCCGAAAGAAAATGGTTACCTGACAATTCATTTAAAAATAATGTACTTTCACCTTCTAATTATAAAAGCATGAAAGCACACAGTCTTGTCAACCTTTCATCAATTTGCAACTTGTATCAATTCAATAATGTACTAAATACAAATGAAAATTTATTGGATCTTGTTTTCTCTGATAAAGTTAACATAGATATACATATAGCACCTGGCTTAACCTTCATTTGAAATAATGGTGAAACAAAATAAAGATTAATTTTTAGAAATCAATAGAAGTGACTCAAAATATAACTTCAGGAAGGGAAACTTTCATGAATGTCGACAGGATCTATTATCTGTTAATTGGATAACTCTTTTTAAAAATGAAAATGTGAATAGTATGGTGATCTTGTTCTATGAAAAATTATGGGAAATAATTGACAAACACTTAAAAAAATATATTACTAAAACAAAAAATCAATATTCTGTCTGGTTTAATCAGCAATTGATTGCTCTTCTTAAGAAAAAAAACAACATTAGACTTAAGGTAAAAAAACATGGTAACGAGTCAGATTATAGAGAATTTTCTTATTTAAGGAAAGTTACAAAAAAAATACAAAGCGAATGTTATAAATCATACATCAACTCTGTCGAAAGTGGTCTGCAAGGTAACATAAAGGTGTTCTGGTCATACTCAAAATCATTACGAAAAACCAATTGTATTCCTAAAGTAATGCATCTTGACGATATTTCCGCAAATGACGGTGAACAGATAGCAAACATATTTTCTAAATATTTTTCATCTGTTTATACCAATTCGGAATCATCCACTAATGGTTCAATGCCAAACATAACTGAACACAATCAAAGCAATTTGGGTAAAATACATATTGGTGCAGATGAAATAAAATGTTTTTTGAGTAAAATAGATTCCAACAAGGGTCCAGGCCCAGATAATATTCCTCCTTTCTTTGTCAGTTGCTTTGCAGACTCTTTATGTTTACCGCTTTTTATAATTTTTAATGCATCCCTAACCACGGGAACTTTTCCTGATCTGTGGAAAAAAGCACATGTGGTACCAGTATTAAAATCGGGAGACCAATCTTTAGTAAAAAATTATAGACCAATCAGTACATCAACATCCTGTTTTGCTAAGGTTTTTGAATCTCTGATATATAAAAATATTTTTTCGCATTTTAAGCCCCTTCTCTGCACTAGGCAACATGGGTTTGTTCCTCAAAGATCTATTAACTCAAATCTTTTGGAATTTTGTAATTATGTATGTAATTCTTTTAATGAAAGATTACAAGTAGATGCAATGTATACTGATTTCCAAAAAGCTTTTGATAAAGTTAATCACTCCATCTTATTAAAAAAACTTGAACAAATAGGAATACATGGAGATCTACTTCGCTGGGTGAAATCATATTTGTATAACAGAACTCAATTAGTTCTTATTAATGGATACAAATCATCCCCTATAATTGTAACTTCCGGTGTACCACAGGGTTCAAATCTTGGCCCCCTGCTTTTTCTTATATTCATAAATGACCTTGGCTCGAAATTAAATTGTGATTATGCTTTTTTCGCCGATGATCTTAAAATTTTTCGTAAAATCAAGTCTGTTTCCGATCATCAACTGCTTCAAAACGACCTCGACACACTTAATAACTGGTGTACTGTCAATGATATGCACTTAAATGTTGAAAAATGTTACATTTTAAACTTCACTAGAAATAGAATTATAAAGGATTTTTCCTATGTTATTAATAATATTATTCTCAAAAAAGTATCTTCAATAAGAGATCTAGGAATCACTCTTGATTCTAAATTCATATTTGATGTACACATTAACGACATTAAGTGCAAATCATTAAAAATGATGGGATTTATTCATAGAATATGTAAACCTTTCCAAGATCCTCAATCAATTCTAACTCTTTACAATGCCTTAATTAGAAGTAAACTTGAATATGGAAGCTCTATTTGGAATCCACATTACTGCAAATATGAAAATATTGTAGAATCCATTCAAAAAAAAATGCTAAGAATGTTATCCTTCAAATGTGGATTACATGACCATCTAAGATCATATTACGTACGTCGTGATTACTTCAAGATTGATACACTTAAAACTAGAAGGCAATTGACTGATCTCATATGTTTACATAAAATTATTCACGGTCAACTTGATACTACATTATGTCTTAGCAATATTAAAATAAATGTCCCCAATTCGCATTGTTTAAGACGCCATAATATTTTTCACCTGAATACATTTATAAATAATATCGCCTACTTTAGCCCTCTGACCCAGATGTGTCGACTATATAACAAGATAGAGTGTGCTGAAATAGATATTTTCGTCGATAATTTGTACGGATTCAGAAAGAAAGTTCTGGCGCTATTAAAAAATATTAGCTAATTCATTGTGTCAATTTTCTCTCTATGCATACCTCTCGTATTTCTTATGCCTCTTACCACTTGTAATAATGTGTAATGTAATGTGTTACTTGAGCGAGCTTGTATATGATTGTGTATTTTATTTTTATTTTTTGATGTTTTTGTTTTCTAATTGTATGTATCTGTATTTAATTGTATGTATCTGTATTTAATTTTTTGTATCTTTATTTAATTGTAGATTTTTGTAATTGTACAATACCTGAGTTTTTATAAGTGGATTGTTCTCACGTAAGTGTGATCATCTGTAAAACCCAGTATAAATAAATAAATAAATGTATTTTTTCTTTATAAAATTGTTAATAACATGTTTGACTCCCCTGAACTCCTTAGGCTGATTGACTTTCATGTGCCTAGTAGAACGGTTCGTCAGAAGGAATCTTACCATTGTAACATTGCAGGTACCAAAGCAGAAATAAATTCAGTAATGAACCGACTGCACAGTGCAGGGAATAAATATCACATGAACACCAACGGTACTGAATGTCTATCAGCCTATAAAAACATTGTTATTAAATCAGTATGTATCGTAATTTATAGGAATGTGCATCCTATAGTTTACTCTTTTTGTTGTTTTTAAGTTAATATTATAGGAATGTGCATCCTATAGTTTACTCTGTTGTTTTTAAGTTAATATTTATTTATAATTTATTTATTTTACGCCTATTAAGGCTTTTACATACATATATATATAAAAATATTTACGAAATTATACACGAAAATAGTGCAGGAAACGACTATTTAAAAAAAATGCAGAAAAATAAATATAAAGTCAAAATATCACTGAACTTGATCTACACAGCATGCAGGCACAAAACATAAAAAATCCAAAATATTTTTTTCTGTTTCAGTTGACAAAATTATTATGTATTAGTCAAATTAAATACCTTTATTTAAATATTTCCACTACTTGATGAAAAAAACTTCAAAAATTATTAATTAATAATATTGAAATTGATGTACTAAATATATCAACAACATCGTAGTATTTGTTTCCTAGCTGTTGAATCCGTCGCATAGGAGTGTGATATTGGGACGTTGATATAGAATTGCTACAATAATATGGTAGGTACTGTCTTGTAACCGACCTGCTTGGAGTATGAAAAGAGATTACATATAATAAATCAGGGGTATCAAACATTGAATTAAAAATTTTATACAAACAGGTTAAATAGGAAATAATTCTGCGATCAGATAATTTTATTAAATTTAATGAACACAGTACGTTATCGTAATTTACGTTTTCTCTAGGAATGTCCATTTTAAAATTTACATATCTTAAAAATTTATTTTGGATTCTTTCAATCGCATGTGAATGAACCTCATAATTTGGGGACCAAACCGTGGAATTGTATTCTACATGACTCCTTACTAGTGACATATATAATGTTTTTACAGTATTGACATTATTGAAATCACTAGATACCCTTAAAATAAATCCCAACATTTTCAAAGCTTTATTGGTTATTATTTCAATATGCTTGATAAAGTTAAGTTTTGTGTCAAACCAAATACCTAAGTCATTAATTTCCGAGACAGATACCAACGACATATTGTTAATGGAATAATCAAAAAATATTATTTAGGAATGTGCATCCTACAGTTTACTCTGTTTGTTGTTTTTAAGTTAATATTTTTTTTATTTACTATAATTGTTAAATCTCTTTTTCTCACTGAATATATCAAATGTATTTTTAATTTTATCATATGTAAAAGCTCTAATTGGGCGTGTACAAATAAATAAACATACTTATAGGCATACACACACTCAAAGGTACACAGCATACTTAATCACACATGTAGGCATATTTATACAATCAATGGATTCTAATGTATTTATAAACAATATCAATATAAAAAATCTCGATCAATTAACCAATTTTTCTATATTTTTTGGAGTTCAGTGGTGCAATTTGGTTGTTTTTTTAATATGCATTGTCAAAATATGCAAAAATAAATTAATATAATAAATGTTGAAAATCCGTGAAAATCTCAAATCATAACCAAATCTTGTGTTGTCTGTGTAATCCGACAATAAGTTTTGTTTTTTACGTTCTTCTGTTTACTTTGCAAGCGTCTATACTTAGATGGCGACCTAGCAATTGGAAAAAAAACTTAGGAGTCTTTGATTCTGATAACAATGTTTGCAATCACAGGCGTTTTTCTAGAAGTCAGAAGGAGGGTGTAAATCCTAACACAAGTATCTTTTTAATCTGCTCAAATGTCTTTTTAATCTTCTCAAATCATAATTCAAGTGTCTTTTTAATCTGCTCAAATCCTAACACCAGTGTCTTTTAAATCTGCTCAAATCCTAACACATGTCTTTTTAATATGTTCAAATCCAGAAGAGGTTAATGAACCAGTATCAGTTACACCGAGCAGCAGTTATACCCAGAGATGTGTCCTGCCTGCAGCCCCGAGCAACGGGCGATACGCCGTGTTCAACCAGCACGGAGAGGTGGTAACGGGACGTGAGGTAGCCACCTTCTCCCTGCTCCTGTATTCGTGTGACGAGGGTTACAGCAACAGCCTTGGGGGGCTGTACTCCGAATGCCGGCGCGATGGGACCTGGTCTTCGACTCCTGGATGCACAAGTAAGATAAAATTGACCTGGTTTCACGATAAATCAACACAATGACAATTAAACGCACCTTTAAAAGGTGTCATCAAATCACTGACAGCGATGAAAAAAAAATAACACAAAAACCTAACCTATCTAATCTAGTTTTTGTTGACTTTATTTCATTTCCAAAAATTTGTAGTGTGTGTAGAGTCGTCATTTGATGAGTTATCCGGTCACCATTTTACTCTACAATGGGTATCAACTACTGTACTAGTAGCTACAGAGCTTGCTTTTTAAATGCAGCTTTATTGGTGCCAAATATGTCAATATCCTAATTGATTCTGAAACAGCCAAAGGAGTGGTCCTAAGTTCGATCTCTGGGGATTCCTGGAGTTGGTTTTGTATTCGTAATAAAGATGGTGTCCGTTTCTGATATACTGATAAAAGTGAGGAAATTGTGAGCGAAATAGACGACACACAAGTTTTTAATAATATATCATGGTCGACTTTGTCGAATGCTTTCTCGAAGTCTACATAGTTCTTTATTATATATGTATTTTTTATTGTAAAGTTTTAGTACAACGCGGCGATCCGATCAAAATAGAAAGAGAACTTTCAATATTTAAAACAATTTTAACAGTACTTATCGAGATATCTTTCACTTCTGAGAATTCATATTAAATACTTACATTCAGCACCCTCGATACGAAATTGCGCTTGGGCTAAGTTATTTTGAAAAATTATTTCTGTTACAGAAAACTGCGAAATGGTATCTTCAAACTCCGTCAACTTTGAGTGCTTATCTCACCTGAACCAGAGTATACTTTGCGAAACCAGTTTGCCCCACAGTTCCATTCTCGTCTCCACCTGCAAGATGGGTCATCACTCACAGGACTTGCTGATTGGTCTAACTTGTAATAACGGAAGTTGGAATAACCCAGTGCCAGAATGCGAATTGCTACAGATCGAAGAAGGTATACTTGTAATCTTATTTTTCTAAAATATAAAGCAGATTGTATGTTTTTGGCTTTGTGGCTTTGTTCCGGGCTGGCTTCGTGAAAAATTTTGCACACTTGACATTCAACGTAAGAGGATAATTACCGTCTACATCTGATTTTCAAAAGCTTTGCGTAAAGCTCCGGGAACGCCGGGGACTATATACTACTCAATGACTGTTGCTCAATATGTCTATTGGCTTAACCCTCTTTCTTGAACATAATGCCTAACCTAACCTAACCTAATCTTACCTTACACAATCTTCCCGTACCCAAGATGACAACTTACTTTACCTTCTTAAACCTAATATCTCACCTAACCTAACTAGAGGTGGCTCGAAAGGTAGTATTGGAATGATGATATTTCCATTTCATTTTTGGGGTATTATGCCGTGTTGCGCTTCCTTCTCTTTAGACAACGTTTCGTACAGATTTACAGTGCAGATGTGTAGATTGTGGTGATGAAGTGTGTGTTAATGTATGTAGAAGTTTGTGTTAGTCATATTAGCATCGCAGCTAAATTAATATTGTTTTCGGCGTTTAGTTTTGCTGGTTTGTGGGTATCAATTTCCTCCATCATTAGGTGTGCTTAATGCAGTTTGGGTCGTCAAATCTTCAGAAACAGTAAAAGTAATGGGGTTTAATTAAGGGCTCGTATTAAAGGTGTATATTGTATACCGCAGAACGGTTTCCACTGTCCAGAAGCAGTGGGACTATTGCATGTCCATTATGACAAATGATGTTAAGCTGAAAGGAGTGGGGAGGTGAAGGAAGTGATGAGGAAAGCGGAGAGGTGCCGGACTATTCAGATCTAGTCGTCAAACACGGGTATTGCCATTTGAAGGATCGTTTCGATTCTGAAATGCATTAACTCTTTTAAAAGGGCAATACTTTAAGAGTAGCTACCACTCTAGAAAATTCGAAATCTTATGAGCACTGAGGAGATAAGCCGATAGAAGTGAGTCCTGTATATGTTCGTGTGTCTAAACTAAGCTCAAATATTTCTTACTTTGGTGAAATAGATAAAAAAAAAATCTAAAAGCGGAGCTCTTTCTGGAACAGATTACTTCAGTGGTTTGAGTTTTTCATGGCCTATTGTATTTATTATCGTGATAATTTTTTGGGTTTTTATGCCATAAATGTAAATATGAAATCCACGAAAACAAACAATATTATCAATAGACACGACGGGGCTAAGTTTAAAAGTTCTTGATATTCGGTAGTTGACGGCTACGCCAAAACGAAACGCCGAAAACTACTTTCATTTAAATTATTTTTACACTGAACTATCGGCCCCAAGAGAAGCTCGACACGACATATAACCATGAATAGTCACATTCTTATTTACAAAACCTTTACCTATTGTAATAAAAAGTAGCTACATCAGAATGCGACCTTGCATATTCATAGCTGCGTTTATGCTTATGACGTTAGAATAGATCTTATATTATTTCAATTACCCTACGCATTTTTTATTGTTTTCTTATTACTTATTTTCGTAGAAAAAATCAGTAGCTTTTCTTTTGTTCTAGGCACCCTTAAAAATATCTTAAACATCGAGTCAGTAATGAGTCAAAGGCACACAACATACTTAATCACACATGTGACATATCTTCATTTTGTCTAAATATTGTGTTATAATGATTTATTTTTCGTGTTGTCCTATACTTCCTCCTTCTTTAGCCAACGTTTCTGACTGCATTACAGTATCCATCATCAGGGCAGATGTGTCACATTTGCTACTGGCACATGGCACATCTGCCCTGTGTACCATTTCTGTTTACGCATCGTCCGGAAACTAGCTCAGAATAATATTACTGTTTTATATTTACCTCTTCAGTCGTATACTTTGCCTTCTCACCAATTCGGGTCGCTTGGGTGGGGACTAGGGATGTGAATTTAATTATAACATCTATCAATTATGTGTTTCGATTTTAATTAGGTTGGTCAAGATTTAATAGTAAATCACATCACTTTACAATACGATCGTTTATTATCTTGTTTTGGTAATGTCTACTTTACGCTTTAACTGGCGATATCGATTATCCACTTTATACAACTCACTTTCTTCGTTTCTTAGGAACCTCTGCCTAACTGGCTCCTCTCTCTCCTGTCTCCGTATTGACTGTCCTCTATTCCTCTTCCTTCCTGAGCTCGTAGGACCTGTCACTCTACCCCGCACTTCTCACCTCTTTCCACACAACCCACGTCTGTCAATACTTTCTTTGTCTTTGGGCGCACACTGCGGGACACACTTAGTTTAACATTCAAATTTATTTGTGATGAAATTTGATTCGTCACCCCTGATTATTGACACCGTTATGCTGTCCTAAACGTTGGCTAAAGAAATAGAAAAAGTACCACGGCATAACATGCCAAAAATAAATCACTATACAGAGTATTACAATGATTTATTTTCGGCAAAAACTAACCTCGAACTTAAATTTCCTCGGGCTTCCATTCGAACCCAGAAATTTACCCACAATTCGGTCCAATATATTTGAGTTTATAAGTCACACAAGAACGGAACTTGCCAATTGACAAAAGAGGGGTGCCAGTCTACCTTATCCCATTGATGGCGAAACAGAGTTTACGGGGAAGTGAGAATCCTGGCCATCTCTCAGTAGGGTCTTCCATTACAAAATTACAAACATCTTTTTTTACAGACACTTTAGGCAAGCATCACAAATCACAAAAGGTTTACATAGTCTCCTGTCAAATATATAACAGACCAAAAATATGCTTTTTCTGTTAATAGGTTCAATTCCCGAACTAACGAGCCCTCAACCACAATGGATAGAACATAATACAACACCTATGACAATGTAAGTTTTAATTCATATTACTGTTATATCAAAGGAAATAATGTACTTAACCCTTCAAGGCTCGGAAGAACAATACTAGCCACAAACATCATATTCTATTACAAGGTCTCAAGGACAGATCTTACCGGGGCGTCCATACATTATAAACGTTTTTGTTTTTCTATAATGCATAGATATGTGATACATAATTATTCTTATCAGTTTGTTTGAAAATATTTCTACATATTGCCAACATGGGTTTGCCTCATCTAGATCTACTCTCACAAACCTTACACTATATTTAAACTATATAAATACAGCATTGACTAACAGGAAACACGTAGACTCCGTATATACTGATTTTTCCAAGGCGTTCGATAAGGTCTGCCACAAAATACTAATCAATAAACTTGAAAATATTGGGGATAAGGGGCAATTCACTGGCATAGTTGATCAGTTACTTATCTGCTAGATCACTTTTTGATAATATTAATGACTGTCTATCCTATGAATTTATAGCTACCAACGGAGTCCCACAAGGTTCACACCTGGAACCTTTATTATTTATCCTATTCATCAATGACGTTACCAGCATTTTCTACAATGTCGAAGATTTACTTTTTGCCGACGGTATAAAGTTATGCGTACGACTGCATAATCTTGCAAGAGAACCTTAACAACTTTTTCAAATGTTGTTCAAGTAATAAACTGCAACTAAATATTAACAAATTACTCACAAAATCAAACAACCAATGATGCATGGTTATTCATTGTGTAATGTTGACTTAATCTCTGTAATCGACATACTTGACCTAGGTATAGTGTTTGATCAGAAACTCTGCTTTGTATCTCACATAACTTCTATCGCTAACAGGGCTATGAAAATGTTAGGTTTTATAGTAAGAATTTAAAAGGATTTTAAAAATATCAACACATTAAAAATTCTGTTCATATCTCTCGTTAGAAGTATTTTAGAATACAACTCTTCAATTTGGTCACCTGTCTTTAATAATCACATAAATTTCATTAAAAGAGTCCAACGCAAATTTTTGAGGTGTATTAATTTTAGGCTTGGAATTCCTTTAGAAACAATAGATTATGATTTTTTATTACATTCATTGAAATTGCTTAAGTTAAGTGATGGAAGAAATTTTTTTAATCTTATATTATGTAGCATAGGCTTTATTTAAAACCTATAAAGTGAGATAAACATTACCATTTTGCAGCCAAATCGACGTTTCTTACCAATTTCGTGTGTAATTCTTAGTTTAAATCTCCCGCCAATGTCACCTGCTAGTTCCAAATGCATCCTTGAGGCGGCGCCAGTAGTGGGACGCCACTAGTGACGCTATAATTTCAAGCTTCATTAGCATTTATTTTGCGAAGGTCAAACACGTTTGGTTTGTTTACAAACATCAAATACCGTAAAATAACCTGTTTTTCAGTATTTGCGCAAAATTTACATATTTTTTTCGAGG
This sequence comes from Hesperophylax magnus, assembly GCA_026573805.1. Taxonomy (NCBI): domain Eukaryota; kingdom Metazoa; phylum Arthropoda; class Insecta; order Trichoptera; family Limnephilidae; genus Hesperophylax; species Hesperophylax magnus. Next base: position 651,085 of record JAIUSX010000230.1, on the reverse strand, counting down.
TTATTAACAGTGTGACTGTTCGAACTCCGTAAAATTGCGATTTATAGAGTTTCGTGTGTTTTTGTTTAGTGTTTTTTGTATTTTCGTGATTATGTCGGATTCCGAACGTTCCGAGAGCGGGGAAGCCGAATTTTCGAGGGCGGAAGTCATGAAGGTGATTCACACGGACACGCGGGGGAAGCGTCCGAGGGTCTACGGCGAAGGCAAAGCCAAGAGGCAGAGGGTTTGTGAATTAGCTCCCGCCGACCCGCGAATTGACGTATTAACGCAGCAGATGTCCCAGATGCAGGAAATGTTGCGTCTGCTGCTGGAAAAGCGTTCGGAGGCTCCCGTCCGTGGCGCCTCGGATGACGATGACGAGGACAGCATCTCCCTGGACACCCCTGCGTCGCTTCGGGAGGAATTGGCAGGAGATTTGGGAATGGGACTCGTCCATCCGAATAAGCCGTCTCGTGACTTGGATCTCGGGGAGTGGACAACTGACCTAAAGCAGCCGAAGATACCATCGGCCGACCCAGGGAGGGTGAAAAAAGTGGAGCTCCTTCAGCATCTGGGGACGGCCAACTGGAACAATGTCCGCTACCTCGAGATCCAGAAGTCGTATGCCGCAACCCCTCTCTTCTCAATGTTGGCATTGAACCCTGAATTGAAGCGCCTAGCTCAGGAGGAATCGGCCAGTACGTCAACGGACTCCTTCTGCGGCTCCCTGACCAATGCTCTTTCCCTGCAGGCTGATCTCCTGAAGGCCTCCTTGCAGGAGCTGGTCAACTGGAGTGCGGAACCGGGCACGAAGCTGAGCACTTCCACTCTCTTCGAGAAGGTGCAGTCTCTCTTCGCGGCGGGGTCTGAGTCCCAGAAGGTGTCCAAAGACATCATGCAGATGGTCTGCGGAAAGCGGGCTAGCCACATTGAGTATCGACGAGAGGGGGCATTGCGAGGCATCAGTGACGGATACGTCCGAGATGCCTTACGGAAGATTCCGCCCACATCGGAATATCTCTTTGACCCGAACCTCCTGTCGGCCCAGCTGGATAAGTTGGGGGGAGTGAAGAAGTGCCTCGCTCCTCAGCCTAGCACGTCGCGACCAGCTCCACCCGTTAAACCTGTGACTGTGCAGAGCTCGCAGCCCTTTCGTCCTAGAGTACAGCAGGGAAGAACCATCGCGAGAAGGGAGCACCCTGAGAGTCGAGGTCCGGAACCAGCCCGTAGAGCCGCTAAAGCTTTCCCTCCCCGAGGTAGGTTCCGGCCCAAGGAAAGAGCAGGGAAGCCAGACCGTAAGAGGTTTTAACAGTGGGCCCTCTTTTCAAGGGGGTCAGTTGCGCTCATTCGCAGGTAAGTGGAGGAACCTTGGCGCCCCTACTATCATCCTTAAGATGTTAGATGGCTACCGAATTCCATTTTCATCAAAACCTCCACTAAATAATAATATTGATTTATTTAACTCCCCTTTCACCACTAAGACTTCTGTGGCAATGACAGAACAAATAGAAAAACTCAAAGCCCTTAAGGTTTTAGAGTCGGCACCTGCCACTCCCTCATTTATTTCTAACATGTTTCTGGTCCCCAAATCAGATGGCTCAAAGAGGCCGGTCTTTAACTTAAAGTATTTAAACAATTTTCTGACTGTCAGTAAATTTCGTCTGGTAAACGTTTATCGAGTTCCTACTTTTCTACAACCGAATGACTGGATGGTTAAAGTGGACCTCACACATGCTTACTTTCATGTACCTGTGAGTGAGCAGCATAGATGTTTCCTTAGACTTATCTATAGGAATGAACTCTTGCAGATGACATCCCTCCCCTTTGGCTTGGCCACCGCACCTAAGGCATTCGCAACCTTCACTAACTGGGTAGCGCAGGAACTGCGGAAGAGAGGGATGAGAATTCTAGTGTATCTGGATGATTTTTTATTAGTAAACCAATGCCTGCCTACTTTAAAACAGCAGGCTATTGAAATGGTGGAGTTTTTGCAAGGCTTGGGATGGCATATACAATTTGATAAGTCAATATTAGAACCATCACAACAAGTTCAATTTCTTGGTATCAGCTGGAATACTCTAACTAATGAAAAGTCTCTCCCTCAGAACAAGGTTTCAGCCCTATCTTATTTGTTAAAGGGTTTTATTCAGACAGGTAGGTGGTCACTAGATAAGGGGCGCAGCCTCTTGGGCTCTTTAAACTTTGCTAGTTTTGCAGTTCCAAGAGGCAGGCTCAACAGCCGGCACATACAGAAAGGGTGCTTAGGACTCAGACACTACCACCCTTGGGAGTCATCACCAATTCCGGCAGCTACCGCTCGGGAATTGAGATGGTGGGTTCGATCGCTCACCCTGACGTCACCTATACATCTGCCGCTGTTTGAGCATTACCTAACAACCGATGCCTCTGATCAGGGTTGGGGTGCCCAGCTGGACGAAAAGCTTCTCAGCGGTGTGTGGGCTGATGACCAGCTGAATCTTCACTCCAATGTAAAGGAGATGCTCGCCGTGTTGGCTGCCTTGTCTCCTCACGTGCTTGAGCTATCTGGCTCGGGTCTTCTGATCCAGTCGGATAACAGGTCTGTCGTATCTTATCTCCGCAAGGAGGGTGGTACCAGATCAACTCAACTCCTGAGCTGTACTCGACTAGTGCTAGATGTTTTGGATAAACACTGTGTCTCCATGACAGCACAATACTTACCCGGTCGTTTCAATGAAGTAGCGGACTGTCTATCTCGTCATCGTGCTATACCCGAATGGCACTTGCTACCCTCGTTCACAGAGGTAGCATTCAGGAAATGGGGACGACCCGAAATAGACCTATTTGGCTCTAGGACAGCGCATGTGGTTCAAAGGTATGTTTCTCTTGATTTTCAGGACGACGAGGCAGACTACCACAATGCTTGGAGCAGGGACTGGGACCATCAGCTGGCTTGGATCTTCCCTCCCCCGTGCCTCATGCCGAGGGTTCTTTGCCACCTGAACAGAGCAAGGGGATTATACTTGGTAGTGGCTCCTCGTTGGGAAAGGGCATTTTGGAGAGCGGATCTGAAGTGTCGGGCCTTGGGTCCACCTCTTACGATTCACAATCTAGGAGAAGCACTGATAGACACCAGGACCAACAAACCCCCTCCTCAAGTAGAGTCCTTCACTCTGGAGATTTGGCTTTGTGGGGGTGGGACAAAAACCTAACAAGATGGTCAAGTCAGCAGAAGGAACTTCTTAGATCCGGGTGGAGAAGTTCTACCCTTCGCACTTATGCTCCGGCATGGCGGAGGTGGCAGCGCTGGGCGTCAGAGAATCAGCTTGATGCCACGCGTCCCAAAGCTGAAGACTTAGCCAGGTTCCTAGCCGATCTACACATCAGAGAAAAGCTATCGCTGAGTACCATTTTAGTTCACAAGTCAGTGGTGTGTACCTTAGGCTCTCCCGAAGACAATAGAGAGCTGAGCTCCAATCCGATAGTGAAGAAGATATTAAAAGGGATATCTTTAGCTAGACTAAGGCCTTCAAAACCCCCCCATTTGGGACCCGAGGGTTGTATCATCATGGCTGGAGAAGAATTTGCCTCAACATATTACTCTCTTTGAAGCATCAAGGAGAGCAGCCACCATCCTGCTTTTGGCATCAGGGCGCCGAGTCCACGATCTCACATTGCTCCATTGCACAGCTGAAAGATTGTCAGTGGACAGTGAAGGCATCTCCATTTGGCCAGTGTTTGGTGGCAAGACAGATTCGGCAGACTGGCAACAATCAGGGTGGAGACTGGCTCGCTCGGAGTCTAGGAACATAGACCCTGTCTATTGGACGGAGAAGGTCATAGAACTGTCTAAGGAACGGAGAGCGCAGGCGATACTACCTAGCCTATTTATTACAACTTGTGGGACAGTGAAAGCGGCCTCCAGGGCAGTAATTGCAGGTTGGATTAGGGCAGTCCTCAGGGATGCTGGTGTAGAGGATCCACCTGGCAGCATCCGTTCAGCAGTGGCATCTCTGAACTGGCTGCAGAAATATAAGCTGGACGATATACTGTCGCGTGGTAACTGGAGAAGTCCCAATACCTTTGCCAAGTTCTATAGAAGGGAAATTGCAGAATCGGCTGGCCGAGTCAACACCGACCCATCTGTTGCTGACCTTTTTCAACCTCTGTAACTGGTTAGCTGATTTCTGGAAATCTTGCCCCTATTTTCTTTTTAGCAAATAAATTTAAATATTATATTTGATTCACATTAGCATAATGTCACCAGGCGATAACAAACAATATCTCACTTTATAGGTTTTAAATAAAGCCTATGCTACATAATGAAAAAGTTTTACCTTACAATAAAACTTATATTATGTACTTAGCTTTATTTAAAACCTAGGCAAGGGCTGCCTGATGAGATCTAATGAAGCTTGAAATTATAGCGTCACTAGTGGCGTCCCACTACTGGCGCCGCCTCAAGGATGCATTTGGAACTAGCAGGTGACATTGGCGGGAGATTTAAACTAAGAATTACACACGAAATTGGTAAGAAACGTCGATTTGGCTGCAAAATGGTAATGTTTATCTCACTTTATAGGTTTTAAATAAAGCTAAGTACATAATATAAGTTTTATTGTAAGGTAAAACTTTTTCATTTTAATACAAAATTATAAATTATCAGTTGGATAGCCAGTTATAAATATATTGCACACACTTGGGAACTTTTATGCTAAAATCGCAGATACTTTTAATATGCCACTTGTGAAATATAAAGCTACACTAATAACACATTTTAACGCCACTTATTTTAATGAGGTCACTACATAATAGGTTAATGTTATTGCTTCTTTATTAACTGTTATTTTATTTGTTGTGTTTTAATTTAATTCTTTAATTTTTCTCTCACCAAAATTTAATACTGTACCATGTATGTGAAAAAAAAACTTAAATGACAATTGCGCCGTAAATTCTAAACAAATCAATAAATGATATCACGGATTAAATTGGCGGGATTTTTTCATTCTAATTTGAAAATTTAAAAAATATTAAATTTTTTATGTTTTGTAAACAGCATAGAAAGTGAAGTGACAGTTTTCTTACTAATTCCCTACAAAAAAGTAATGTCTTTTATAAATATCTACATATTTCAAAATAATGAACGTTTCGATTCAAAATGTAACGGTAAGTTTTTCAATGTTTATTTCAAATACAAACATTTCGAAGATAATTTTAACTAGTTTTTAAAAAAAGTGTTTATTCTTACGACAACTTCAAAAATAAGCAATATGTAGCACATTTTAGATACCTCGGCAACATTCCGAAATTCCAGCAGATTTTACCGTGTCATTGGCACTAGCCACGTCACAAACCCGTATTAACCTTTCCCTTATGATGTTCAAAAATTCCATGTCCTCCGGTGCCATACACTCTGTTAATATTTACATATTGTAATTACATAATGCAATACATAAATGTATTGCGGAGAAATTTGAACTCTGTGTTTTTGGAAAATTTGAACTCTGTGTGTAGTATATTTACAGAGATATGTTATTCATTAGCAACGATGTTCACTCAGTTGACAGCACCGGCAAGGAAAGGTTAAACCATGAACTTACTGGTTTGTTAACCCGGAAGATACAGAGTAGGCCCCCTGATTAAAATCCCCTGGGTTAAATCGGGTCATTTCAAGTGTCAGAATAACAGAAGATAAATTTGCTTCCATTTAAAAAGACTTTATAGAATACCAATTTCCTAAATCATCTTTTTAGTAATTTGAATATTGGATTATGTTAATTTGCATGTTAAATTACGTTTGATGTTATTTTATAAGACTTTGAATATTGTTCACTCATCGCCTATCCAGCTTTATTTTCTTTTAGTATATACTATACTCCTCCCGTAAACAAGAGCTTCTGGAGCTCACCTTATAGTGTAGTAGAATAATTAGGAAAAAAAAATTTTTTTTAGCAAAATGTAATTTTGTAAAAGATAAATTTAAAAAAATATGAGCAGATGTCCGGGTGTGTGTGCGTGATTTCCGCCAAAAGTTTACAAAATGCATTGTCATCGACAACGAGTTTAGCTGATAAGATAAAAGTGAAATTATAATAGATGTGTTAAACATCTCAGGCCAATTTGTTCGGTTTTGCGAACACACAGTTATTAAGGACGGGTTGTTTCGGAAAATTTGAACAATTCATCAAATTTCAACGTTCATTTCCGGGGTCTGTGAAAGTCCTATGCAAGTTCTGTTAATATATCATTATAGGTTATTGGCTAGACAGAACTGAAATAAAAACAGAACTTGAAAAAATCTTTCGCGGAACTGGAAAATGAACGTTGAAATTTGATGAATTGTTCAGATTCTCCGAAACAACCCGTCCTAACTGTACAGTCAATCTGTTCGTTTCGGGATCAGCTCCTATTATAGAAATAGAAATAGTTGTCTCCCTTACTGCCGTGGTTAGAAATATGATCTAAATATTGTTAAAAAGAGAAAATATAACGCTTTATATTAAAATCTAAAAGTTAACCAAAGAATAATTAAAATGTTTAACTCTATGAAAACTAAGGTTCTGACCACAATTTTAAAATTATAAAACTGGAATTTTATTAACTACTTTTAAATACGTCTTGTCGCGGTCTCTCAGCGAACACGAATAGTGTTCATCACTAGATAAACTGTTAAAATCAATAAAAGTGAAAGAAAACAACAAGAAACGCTCAAATTACCTCACGATGGTGCAGTGCGAAAATTGCAAGAAATATGTCGCTAATGACAGTGAATTATACAAGTGCAGCGACTGTGGTGGTAGTTTCCACAAATTGTGTACAAACCAAAACATCGCTATTCCTGTAGGTAAGAAATGGATTTGTGCTAAGTGCGATGCGGACACAGGACCGAGCTACTGCGGGCCACAAGATTCAAAGCAAGAAGAAATTTCCAGAAATGAAGCAAGTTCTAAATGAAATAAATCAAAAATTAACATTATGTATGCAGTGAAAAAAGACAGGGAGACACTTACGCAGTAAACAGAATCTTTATCTAACAAATACGATGAACTGGTGTCACTACATATAGAGTTAGGGAAAAAACTAAAAGAAAATGAAAATAAGTAATGAACAAAAATACCTACCTTGAAAAATGTAATCATAGTTTAGAATACCGTATCCAAGAGATGAAAAACCGTCAAAATAATCGCAGAAAAATTGAACGTAAAAAATGAAAACATTTAAAAGGTGTGGACTTTCCGAAAGAACAGACTCCAAACCAGCAAACGTTATTATTAAGTTCACGCGTCCAATATTTCGAGACGAATGGATAAAACAAAGGAAAACTCCGCTGACGAACAATGACATATTCAAAAATGGAACTAACGGCAGAATATACTTTACCAAAAATCTTACCAAAGAAAAAAACCTATACAATACAAAACAAAAACTGAAACCAAAATATAAATACATATCGGTACAAAATGGCAAAATATTAATTAGAAGTGAAGGTGAAGGCAAAATCATACAAATAAAAAGTGAAAGTGATATAAACAAATACATTTAAAATTAAAATTTAGAAAATAAATTTAAAAAAAAACATTTTTCAACTCTGAAGACTTATTCGATCAGTTATTAAATCCACACCATGGAAGATTCAACACTATTTGAAACACATACAATTACCAAGTGTCAAAATTTAGATACATCAAGCAAATGACCTCGACTGAATCAAATTTCTTGTACTATGGTGACATTAAAATAAACATATTGGATAGTAAAAATAGTTTAATTAAAGAATATCAAAATCTACTCAGTGAAAATGATTAATGAAGTGTAATTTTAGATGTTACTTAGACTCGGGATGAAATATTGAATAGAAAAAATGTAAAATCATGTATTGATCATATTGCAATACATGACCATTATGTAACAGGAGTAGCAATAGAGATAGTTACAATACAGTGTTATAGCGGTTATAACACTGTATTGTAACTAATCAAATATCCGACCATTATGTAACAGGAGTAGTAATAGAGATAGATGTACTTTAAAAAGATTTAAATTAAATTAGTAAGAATTTTTTTAATGATAATACCTTTGTATATTGAAAAATTGTAAAAATGAGAGATTTCTTACAATCAAACTGAATTCTATGCAGTTTTGTAAGACACTGTAAAATACAAATGTAAAAAATAACTGAATAAATAAATCATTTCCAAAAATAAATCATTTGAATAAATAAATCATTTCCAGAGTGGAAGATACTCTCAGTATCGCCCTGGTGTAAGACCACCATTCAGAATTGAAACGTTGCTTGAAATGGCTTTAGCCGTGTTTGGTGACCAGATCTGAATAGCCAGGTATTTCCCCACCTTCCTCTTCTCCATCTCCCTCCCCTCCCCAATACCCTCAGCCTCACAACATACCCCAATTGGGGATGCCATAGTCTCACTGGCTCCAGACGGGAGCAGTTGGGACTCTTGTGCGGTATTACTGTAAAAAAAAAAAAAATTAAAAAATATATATGAAACGCAAAAAAAGGTGAAGATAATGTTAAGAAAACATTTTGATAAAAAAATCCATACTTTTGAATAAAATATGTGTTTTTTTTCGTTGTCGGTAATCTTAGTTCAGTTGAGAAAAGGAAAGGTGATCCATTTATTCCGTTTTGCAGCCCTAATGAGAACCAGGGTAGCAGGAACGAGAGGAAGGATCAACAACCCCAGAAACGTCCTCATCATCGAAACCCGCCAGACCTCAGGATCGAGCATCGAAAAACATTGGAGAAAAATATTGGCCCCCATAATCATCGCTCCGATATACCAATAAGCCAAGAAATGTAAATGTTTTATGTTATCACTCTCCACTCTATATATTTCCTTTTACTTTTTCTTATGTTTTATTTGTTTTATCATACTTACATTTCATATTTTATTTTATTTGTACCTACTTATCTCTCTATATAATATTGTAGTTATATTTTATGGAATGTGTGGGATTGCACTTACCTCCCCACATTCTGGAATAAACAATTATTATTATTATTATTATTATAAACCTTTTTGATGTTTGATTCCAAAAATTGCAAGTCTATTTCTAATTATAAGTTAGAATATTACATCAACTTTCAAAAGTAGTTTTTAGTTTTCAGATACATTATTTAATTAATATGAATTTTATTGCGAAGCAGAAATTCTCCGAATTTCTGACCGCATTTCAAAGAAATATATCATTCAATATGCCAGAGACCTGGGGGGTACAATAGTAAGAATTTCAATAACCGTCCCTTTTTTCAGCCTTATGACATGTGCCCCATTACCAGACCCTATGTATGGATGGTTTGAAAACCAAATTTTTGATCAAGAAGAGGAATTAAGCAGTTCCTCGGTGAACCAGACGTTGAACTTCTTCTGCGATGGTCCTTACATTGCTTCCGCAAACACCACAACTTGTTTGGACAATGGCGAATGGTCAGAAACTCCCGTTTGTTACAGTAAGTTTACACTATTTAAGCTTTTAGTATCATTAGACATACTTTCCTTTCGATGTAAATGTAAAAATTGTTATCTTATAACATATTCAAATTATTCATCTAAAAAATAATTGGGTTACATCATAACTCAATACAATGACAATTCAATATACCTTTAAAAAGTGATATAAAGCGATGAAAAAAACTAACCAGTGAAACTATAACTAGATTTTGTTTCATCGCTTTTCATGACTTTATTTAACTTTTTAGAGGTGTGTTGAATTTGTAATTTTGATGAGTTATATGTTAACCTCAAAATTAAAACATTTAATAAGAACCTACATTGTTCTCTCCGCCGACTGGACTAACAAGAGCCTCGTAAATAGAAAATGGTGCGGTTACTCCTTGCAAGCTCTCGTCGGTGGCTGTGTTGGCAAGGAGAACTAGAACATTCGCTTAAGGCCCCGTAGTAAACGTTCAAAGATTGTTTGAAGGGATATATCGTCGCTGTTAAATCAAACCGGCATATGTGCAAAAATGGAGCTTTTGAGTTATTGGTGTCAATAATTATTAAACATAATTATTTTTTTCCCTTCTATTCTTATGAGTGGGTTATAGGGCATAATGGTGATTTGCTGGAAAACGGCTCCCTAAAATGGCTTAATACTACCTTTCGTATGTCATTCTCAGACTTCATATTTTTTTATACCAATTAATGGACTATTATTTTTCAGTCTGCCTATTTTTTTTTGTAGTTGTTGTAGGCATTCGGCTATAAAAAATAAAAACATTGATACACCATACAACCCACTTTTAAAACTTCGATCCATGATGATCGCATTAAAAACGGTTTTACAAAATATTTTTAATTTAAAATATGTATATAATACACACATCTGTAGAAGTACGGCCTCTTATTATCGTTATGATATCTGTGGATATTAACAATTAAATAAATACTTCATCTTGCACCAAATTTTCAACACATTTACACTGTTTTACTTATTACGGGTGAGAAGCCCCCGAGAACGGTAGTGAGACTATACGCTCCCTGTTTTACGGCGTATATATTTCGAAAATGCCATCAAAATGTTTCATTTCTGGGTCTAAAAGTAGAATACCGACTCACTTGAAGCATTGCAATAATTTTAGGAAGCTACAAAAACGCTAAGTACTCACAAATACTCCTTTTTCACGTAAATTTGTCGCATTGTATTTTTTGAACTGTCATAATCTTTGAAACGAATAAAATACAATATTCAATGTGCGTTGTGCGTTCCTTTTCATAACGGTTAGCACGAACGTCACGATGTTGATTTGCGTGCCATTTATGCAAGTGTGTGTGAGAATTCATTGTCGCTCTGACTCAGTTGTGAGCGCGTTTGGTAATCAAACCAAAAATTACCATCTCACGCCAAATCATTTTTAGTTTGGTAAAATCGGCAATTTTAAGTGATAACAAGTCAAGTTTTTCACTATTCCGACCTTACATGGTAAGGCGTATTCATATAAGGAGTAAACAAGTTTATTACCGTTTTTTTATCTTTAGATTAAACAGACAAAAAAAACTTTTTAAGTCAATTTACGATTATATCACCTTTCTGCGTATACACACGTAACCATTCACACTTTGTCAAATCAAAGATATTCTATCTATGTATTGTGTTGTAAAGTTCCAAATAATAAGGGTTTTTTAGGAAACAATTTTTTCCCTACCGAGAAAACACAAGGCCTCTAAGTCTATAATAGCCAGGTAACATTTTAAACACCCAAATGAGGCAAAAATTGTGAGGCGCATATGTCGCCGTTCTATTTGTATAAAGAACAGTAACTTTAAATTCAGTAAATTTAAATGATTCACCATTTCATATATTTATTACGCGTCAATACATCTTATACAATAGGTCGAATCGTGGATTCGTTGAATAATATTTGTATTTAGGTATTATATTTCAACCCATTGATGTAATTTTTTTCAATAGCTTTGGTCGTTAAATGAATATAACTATTATTTCCAACGGCTAGTTATATTTTGATCCAAAGACTAAGATGGGCCGGACATGTGCACCGAATGCCAAGCACACGTGTACCAAAGAAGGTTCTAACAGGACACCCGGGAGGCAAACGAAAGGCGGGCAGACCTAGGCTGAGATGGGAGGACGATGTCAGGAAAGATGCCAGAGGACTACTCCATGTTGCAGATTGGAAGACGACGGCCGAGGACAGAGGGCGGTGGAGGCTCATGTTAAAGGAGGCCAAGGCTCGAAATGGGCTATAGCGCCATTGAAGAAGAAGAAGAAGTTATATTTTGATACAGTACTAGTATGCCTTGCACGATAGCTACTGCCATGGTTAAAACAGATTATTGTTTAGTTAACACTGAATAATTTAACAAATATATAAATTTAAAAAAAACTTTCTTTTATTTTTCGAGGTCAATATTATTAATATGTATAGATATTCTATCAAATATAAAATTTTTAAATCTACCAAATAAATCCGCCTTCGATTTTCTCGAAAACGAAAGCTCAAATAAAAAAAAATCATAACCCAAAATTGACTTTAAATGAAAGGTAGATTCATTCACAAGTTATACCGTTTATACCACGAGTTTCCGAATACCGTGCAAAACAACCTTTCTTTGTATTGGAAATGTTTCTGAAATGCGATTCGTAAAGCCAAAAGCCGTTCAAATCTAATTAGATTTAACAACAGCAAGTGAATGATAAACATTTATAAAAAATGTCAAAGTAAATGGTTTACCAAAATAGTAGGTTCTGCAAATAAGTCATACCTTTTTACTAAGCTGTTTGTTTTACTTAATATTTCCGATTTCCGATTGCGTACGTGATGATGCGCGACATGATCATAACGCACATTTGACGTTGTATTTTGACAAGTTCATTAATGTACAACTACCGCCCTCCAGCGACAAAAAAATGAAGAGATTTTGACAGTTTGAGAAAATCCGCTGGCATATAACAAGCGCTTATGTCGAACCGGCATGTCGTATAGTTGAATAAAAATCTGTCTGATGAAGTTGGGGCGGTATGCATTTACGCGGGAATCGCCAATTTTTTAGCAGAGAAAGACCTATTCCGCAATACGCCAGTTGCTTCAAAACTTTCAAAGGGGAAATGCAACCATCATGTAAATAAAACTGAATTATTTCACAATAGTACATTTTTATTATTACCCAAATATGACTTATTGGCAGATAATCCGGTTTGCACTTAACAAAAGCGTTTATAGCAGTCTCAACTAAAACAAACCGGCATATATGCCAAAATATCTGACCCGGGTAAAATTTCTCCCGATTAAAAAAATAAATTAAAATAGGCAAATTTAATAAAAAAACTTTAGCAAACTGAAAGATGCGAAACTGCGGTGAGGAATAAGAGTCTAAAACCCGTGGAAGAGTGAATCAACGAAGCATGAAGCCTCCTTGCCACAACAGTAAACTCAAGTGTTCCTAGTCATTACTACAGATCTCTAAGTTCTCGGGAGTATATCGATGGTGGAAAATCTATCGCCGATCAGAGAGATTATCTAAAAGAAAGGAGTCAAACCTTTCAGGAATCAGCTACTACCAGTACAGAGGTTTTTTCAAGTCATACAAACTTTCACACCGAAGAAAGATCAGTGTGATGTTTGTTTCATTTACCAAAATACGACATAATATGAGAATCATATTCTAGAAAAGGACTTGTCCAGACTGGAAATGAGAATGACAATAAAAGCACAGATTCAACCGTCGTCGTAGCAGTATAGGACCTACAGGCAGTGCTGTCATATCCGCAGAGGTAGGCGTCTTCCTACTACTACATTTCAAAGCTAACCGTTTACAATTTAACAATTGCTTAACTGAAAGGCGACAAAACAGTAAATTGTTACACTAAGGGGGTTTTTCACTATCTCTGATTATGTTCTGACCAAGCACTAATCCGCGGATTAGTCATTTTTTCGTTTTCACTATATCTGAATAACGCTAACGCTCGGGTTAAAGTTAGATTTGACTAATCAGTGCTCGAACTTCACGTTAGGCGCTATTCCTCGAATCAAAGATGGCGTCAAAACATTCCGAGTTTAACAGCTGAGAAGTGAGTCGAATTTTGTAGAATGAATTTGAATGCTTGTATGATCCATCCTGAATTATTTGATTGTGTTCAAAATAAGAAACAATGTATTAATTCGACACGAATCTATCTAAAATGACCTGATAATCAACATAACATAACCAAAAAAATGCACACTTCGCGGTGTGCGGACTGTGACGCATGACAGCTGTGGCAGTAGATAGAGAAACAGCAAACATTTTGCGATGTTGCCAGACTATTTCGAGTGTTATCTATCCGGCAGCTCGAAACAATGGTGAAACGGTCGCCGTTGAATAACGAAGTTATTCTGAACTTTAAAGCCAGCCAACGGATAGCTATTCAGATATTTAGCCCGACATAGTGAAATACCCCCTTAGGATGAGACACAGGGAAAAAGAAGCGTTATTGAGATTTGGAGCCGTGTTCTGAAATTACTGCAACATTTAAATGACAAAGCTGACTGTCCAATAGACGTTGTCTTTTACAACGATAATTGTTGGGGAAAACAAAAAAATAACTTAATGATGGCAATGTACAATTATGCTGTTACAATATTAAAAAACATAAAATCTATCCACACAAATTTTTAGTAAAGGGCCACACCCAAAACAAGGTGGATTCGGCTCACTCAACCATTGAAAAAGAGATTAAAAGAGCACTCCGAAGCGAACCGATATACGTACCTTCCCAAACGTCATGGCCATGAAAACGGCAAAGAAAAGTGGCAAGCCTTACTTGGTTCATGAGTTGAGTCATGAGAACTTTTTGATATAAAAGCTCGGACCACCAGGTAATTTTACCCATTTTGGACATTTGAATGTTTAAAGTAATTAAAGACGACGGCAACTTTTACTTCAAAACATCCTACGGATTACATGCCTGGGAGGAGGCGAAGAAAAGGAATAAACGGGGCAATGGGAGCGTGAATCCTGTTCTGATGCAAACTTATTCCAAGAGACCATTGATGAGAAGAAGAAAAATGGTATCCTAAAGTTAGTTACCGCCGGGATAATACCGTCAATTTATTCAGATTTCCATAAACGATTGGGAAACTTTGTAGTTACCAGCAAAGGGAAGAGCAGTTTTATGTTAATTGTTTATAAAAAAAATTGTAAAGCAATAAATTATTTTTTCATTCACAACATTATCTTTTTTTTATACCTAAACCAGGTTCCAAAAAAAGAAGCCACAATGACACAAATGCAAATATTACACTGATTTTAAAGCCATACTGCCATATCTGCATTTTACTCTTAATTTAATTCTCAATTTTGGATTTATTTGCAACTACTACTTCAATAGGCAGTATTCGTCTAAATTTAATTCATTCATAAGGTGGCTTTGAGGTGAACCGAACGGACGTTAAAAGGAAAATATCATATGCGAAATCTTTAAAGCGCTCTGGTGAAAAACAAGCATTTTGCAGATATGCCGCTTTGATTTCACAGCGACGATATGTAAACACGAATGTTAGAGGGAACGCTCTAATATAAAAAAAACGAAAATAATTAAGCGAAAATATTTAATAAAACACGACTCATTTCAAATAGAGCAAAAATCTGTAAATTTTTATTTTTTTATTTTTATTTAAAAATATATTTCTTTTATACAAAAACATAAATATGTTAAACTAAAAAAATGATTCCAATAAAAATGTTTTCTTGTTAACGTAACTACCCAATACAATAGAGAAAAACGTTTCTCGTGTTTGAGTTGGGGAGTAGTGCCATTACAATATATTATATTGGGTAAAGAAACGAAAGAAAGTTTTTATTTGTATTATAGTAAGAAATAAACAAAATGTATAAAGCATGATAACAAAAGTATAGATAATGAAAATAGACTACAATAGCTGTTACTAAATTAGATACATAGTAAATGTAAATAAATATAAGAATATATTTATTTACATTGAACATTAATTTAGGAATAAAAATAAAATAAAAATAATATTATTACATTTCGATTAATTAGTAGGTAGTAGGTGGTATAAGTACATGGAGTTATTTTATTCATTTGGAGTAAACAGAGCTGATAATATTGCAAGCGAAGGTACATAATAAATTGCGACAATAATCTGTTGGTGGCTCGAATGCTGATATAATATTTTAAGAGAATAGGTATGGTAAAAGAAGAAAAATATTTTTTTTTGTTAATTAATTTTATGAAATTGAATAGTATGTACCATTAAAATTTAAATTTGATCAACTACTACTTATATGTACCTGTATATAGATATGTAAAAATTCAAATTAAAACTTATAATTATTATTTGGTTGATCAAGAAGTTGTTTTATTTGTAATTTAAAGGCTTTATATTTTTTTTCAGATTTGATTTTATATGGGAGTGCATTAAAAAAATTTATACCTTGATAAGTATAATGGTGTTGAGAAGCGCTCATTTTAAATTTAGGGATTTCTAAGTTGCCACGTGATCTTGATCGGTTACTTATTTTTGGAAATGTTATTGTAGGGTTGAAATGATCTTTATGAGTTTGTAACAATGAGTTCTTTTTGAATATATTATTTAGACTGAGAACCCTAAAAGAGTTAAATAACTGTGTTGTTGGAAATATAGATGGTTTACGTAGGATGATTTTTAGAATCGACCTCTGTCCATTTTCTACAGGTAAGAGGTTAGTTTTGAAAGTCCCCCCCACCCAATTATACCATATTGGAGAATAGATTGGGCAAGAGAGAAATAAATAGTTTTAATCATATTATATGATAGGATGTTTCTCAATCTAATGAATAAGTAAATAAGTTTTCTTACTCTGGTTGCCGTATTTTGGACTTGTTCGTTCCATTTTAAGTGTCTACTGTGATTTTTTATTTTACTTTATACTATTTTTGCATGTTATTGGTAAATAATTTGCATTGCCGCATTCTTTTTTATTTTTACACTGTGATGAATGGATTTTAATGGTAATATTGTTTTCGAAATTTTTTTCCTGCAAAGAGAATGGGATGAAATATGTTTTCTCGGTATTTAGTGAGAGACAATTTAGGTCGAACCATGTTTTGAGTATGTTTATATTGATATTGGCTATCCTCATTGTTTCCTCCCATGATTTTCCTTTTGTGATAACTACAGTGTCGTCTGCGTAAGATATGATATCTCCAACAATGGGAAGAGTGAACATTTGATTTACATATATATGTGAATGATAAAAAGGATTGGACCGAAAATACAAATGCTTTAGTTTCATTTAAAGATACACTGTGATTTTTTTCATGCCAATAACGCATTAAATAACAGAACTAACGGTGTTTTTAATATTTTTTCGAATAATAGAGGGAATTTCATATAATTAACGTTTCGACATAACAAATGTATATTTTTTTGAGAACTTAAAACTCAAAGAGTTAACGAGAAACTTTTTATAAATCGGTAGAATTTTTTTTTGTGTACGTTTTTATTTTGGTATAAAAAAATTACATTTTTAAATCTAGTATAAATAACTTATGTGTATGACATTAAAGATACTTTACAATACATCTAAAACTTATTATTTATAGTTACGCATTACCCACGAAAAACAGCAAGGCTTTTAACTTCTTTAACATCTGTCGGTAATTCATTAAATCTTAAATCCTTTATAATAGAGATTATTTTCGGTTCCGGACAAATTTGTTTGTGGAAGTGTAAAATCTCCACAGTTTCTCGTGGGGTAGCCATGTATTGTAAAATTAAAATTTACATTCTATTTCGGGAACATCTTATTTTTTAGCTTAAATAAAAATATTATGGTATTGTAAAATATTCATTGTGCCACACTTAACATTTCTAGCTTTTTTTTGCATAATAATTATCTTAGAATACCTACTACAATTCAATACTGCTCGCATGTCTAAACGACTTAACTTTTCTCCGACTTAACTATTCTATTTACACTTACGAATACCTACAATAACATCACGACAAAATACACTATTCCACTGCAACACACATAAGCGCAATTACATTGCGAACTCCCCAATACAACGGTTTCACACTATGGGAAACCAATACTTAGGTGATGTCGATATATTTAATATTAACTTTACGAATTTTGTGGTTTACGTAAAAGACCTATTTCAACACTATTCCTAAATGGAAGTTGTATTTTTGTAAACCAGTCAAATTAATGTTTCAAAATCGTTGTCATCCAAATTGTACCACTTACATAAAAAAATAAATGCCTATACATTGAATTATTTGCAAGTTCTTTATCTGTGTTTGATTGCACAAGAAAAGGACACTAGAGCAGTAATTTAAACGAGATGCTATAATACTATTAAAAACTAATTTTCTTGTATTTATGTACATATAATTAATTCCTTATTTTTCTTAAAATATCAATATTTTTTTGCCATTTTCTTCGCTAATAATTCAAAGTTAAGAAATTAAGTATGCGGGGGCTTAAGATATACCCAGTGTTAGTCGAAACGGATGAGATTAGTCTTCTAGGCTAGTAAAAAAAAAGTATTAAAACAAGTTATTTATAATTTGGTTTTATTTAAAATGATATATTTTCAGATCCGTGTGAAATACCGTCGTCATCAGATTCTATGGAAATTTCGTGTCCTCTAAGTAATGAAGTTAATTGTACTCTGGACCTAAGTCCCCACGGCTCACACATACAGGCTAGTTGCAAGGAGGGATTTAACTCTTATCTGGGGGACAACCAAACCCTCACTTGTCGGAATGGAAGTTGGGACAATATTACATTGGAGTGCGAAAAATGTAAGTTCATTAGGCTTTGATTCTTTTGCCAAGACCGAGTGCGTCAAGGCGGACCGTTTTGGCGGTCTGTCTTCTCTGCCTACCCTTGTTAAATTTAAATATATGTTAAATATAAAGGTTAGTTAGTTTGTTAAAAGTTTTACAAAATTGTTGTGAAAGAGTCGTCACACGGACCATTGAATAAGGACGGGTTCGTTTCAAATTTTAAAGTTAAAATTAAAGTTCTATTAATGTTCTGTTATTATCCAGGTATTGTGATATAACCGGCCCATGATGAAATAAAAAAAGTACTTGACTAGAACTTATACACAGCTCGAATTTTAACGTTTAAATTTGATGAATTGTTCAAACTCTGTGAAACACCCGTCCTAAATGATGTATTTTTTCACTAACTTAAATGTAATTTAAACAATTATTTCAGTTGCAATCACACCAACGGAAATACCTGTCCAAAAGCAGTAAGTATATATTTCGGATTTTTATTTTAACAATTTGCTGCAGCAATCTATTATTCTTTGTTGTTATTGTAATTATTAGTATAATTAGCGTTATTCGTGTTAACATTGGTAATTTTCACATTTATTGTTAGTATTTAACAGATACAAAACAATACAAGAACAAGACGTCAACTCACCAGTGACCAAATGGGAATATGAAATCTTCCGATTTTATGTCCGGGTTAAATCTTCCCCATAGGAAAAACTAAACCCTTCCATACACTTTTCCACAAATGATCATTTAGTCAATCAACATTATGCAAGTGCATTATATAAGTAAAATAAATACATAACAATACAAGAACACCCAATCAACTCACCAGAGATCAAATGGGAAAATAATTCACCGACTCCAGATATTTTCATATCAGAGGGTTCGGCTCGGTAGAACTTCTAACAGGGCCAATAAATCCTACTGATCCCTTAACATAAATATTTAAAAAATCTTTCGTTATCCTACATGTATTCAAAATGACCGACTTTTGCATCTTTATATATAATTTTTTTGATAGATCTAATACGCCTAAATTTTTAATGAGAGAGCTAGGTATAATGCCAGTTTATTATATTTAAAATAAAAAATATAAACTGGCATTAAATTTTTTCTTACTTTTAATATAATAAATATTTTTTATTTGTATTACGATTATTATGATATTATTAATATAAATAGCTGTCCGCCGCCACGCGTTGCTGTGGTCAGTCTGTCTGTGCAGATAGAGATGTAATATAAATAGCTGTCCGCCGCCATGCGTTGCTGTGGTCAGTCTGTCTGTGCAGATAGAGATGTAATATAAATAGCTGTCCGCCGCCACGCGTTGCTGTGGTCAGTCTGTCTGTGCAGATAGAGATGTAATATAAATAGCTGTCCGCCGCCACGCGTTGCTGTGGTCAGTCTGTCTGTGCAGATAGAGATGTAATATAAATAGCTGTCCGCCGCCATGCGTTGCTGTGGTCAGTCTGTCTGTGCAGATAGAGATGTGATATAAATAGCTGTCCGCCGCCACGCGTTGCTGTGGTCAGTCTGTCTGTGCAGATAGAGATGTAATATAAATAGCTGTCCGCCGCCATGCGTTGCTGTGGTCAGTCTGTCTGTGCAGATAGAGATGTGATATAAATAGCTGTCCGCCGCCACGCGTTGCTGTGGTCAGTCTGTCTGTGCAGATAGAGATACAATAGGGTGTGTAGCTTTTAAGTCGAACACATGGGGCTGTTTTAATAAAAAAACATGTTTGTCCAACAGATGAAGCTGTTTTTCAAAAAGAGCATGTTTTTTACCTGTCACAGGTAGGATAAAATCACTGTCTATGTAGTATAAAATCACTGTCGATGTAGTATAAAATCACGCGCGTATTCGAATGCAACGTTGTTTGATCTTTCGGAGGTTTATAACAAACAAACATTTAGGACGGGTTGTTTCACAGAATTTTAACAATTCATCAAATTTTAACGCTAATTTTCAGTTCAGTGAAACTTCAATTTAAGTTCTGTGAAATGCATATTGATGAAGTGTGCAAAATTCTTTGAAAGCCTTCGTGGTCGAGGGGTAAAGCTTTTAACACTTACATTCTGAATTGCATGGAATGACTTTAGCCATGTTTTGTGACCAGATCTGAATAGCCAGGTACTTTACCATCTCCTCCCACTCCCACTACCTTCAACCTCACAACATACCCCAATTGGAGATGGCATAGTCTCACTGGCTCCCGACTTTTGAGAGCAGTTTATTTATTTAACGCCCAGAGGGCTTTTACATGGTTGGTAGTATAATTTTAATTTGACAGATACTTTTTTTTTTTATTTTTTTTTTTACTTTATTTATTTTCATTTCTTTACATATATTATAATAGACAGTAAATAATAACATAATATATATTACCAAATTGTATTCACAAGAAATGAAAACCCACTAAGGCACTGCCTGAGTGTGGGTAATATAAAACCATTACTATATTTCAAGTACCTAAGTATAATATATGTAAGTAGAAGTACGTCATTCAGCCATAATTTTACCTCCTTAACATATTCTATTGTTTTATTTATCATTTGAGTTTGTAGTGGTAGAAGGTTAAATGTACGAGGACCAATGAAACTGCTATGTGTCTGCATTAATTTAGTATTTGTTTGGGGGGTGTAAAATATATTATTTGTTCTTTTGCTCATTCTGTTTTCATTTATTTTGAAATTATTTTTGTTTTTAAATAAATATTTCATAGTTTGTAATATAAATAATTTACGAATGTTAAATAATTTAGATTCTTTGTATAATAGGTCGGTCGAGAATGTTTTATTTTTGTTATGTATGACTTTAATTATGTGTTTTTGAATTATTTGTAGGGGCTTAATAAATTTATCAGGTGCACCACCCCATCCTATTATGCCATAAGTGATTGCAGATTGCACTAGGGAGAAGTAGATCATTTTTCTTGAGTCTATAAAATATGTAGGTAAGATATCTTAGTTTAGAAGTGGTTTGATTAATATGTGATTTCCAATTAAGATTAATATCTATTGATACTCCTAAATATTTTATATTTTTGACATTAGCGAGTTCGTTGCACAGGAAGCACATTTCTTGATTGCAATTTGTATAATGGATTCTAATTTTAAGGTTGTCTTTTGGTTTTGTTTTTTATGTTTTTATAAAAAGGTAAATAAAATGTTTTGTTGTAGTTTAAGACAAGTTTGTTGTATTTTAACCATTTTGAAACAATTATTATTTCTGTCCAATTATTACCATCCACTATTATTGCCGTGTTTTCGGCGTAAGAAACAATTTTTCCAGGGATTACAAAATTACATAAATCATTTATATAAATTAAGAATAAAATCGGGCCAAGCACAGTTCCATGCGGAACTCCGTTTTTTATCTGTGTCTCTGAACTATAATTATTCCCAATTTTTGTTTTTTGTGTTCTGTCTTTAAGATAGTTTGATAGTAGTTTTAGTGTGTCTTTTTTGAAGCCTAGTCGAGTTATTTTTTTAATGAGTAAATTATGATTAACGGTGTCGAAAGCTTTTCTTAAATCTAGAAATATGGCAAGACATTTCTTTTTTTTTTATCGATAGATGTGTAATTATTTTTGTCAATTCATATATGGCATCCTCAGTGCTTAGATCTTTACGAAAGCCGTATTGGTTTTTCGATAGAATTTTATATTTTTCTAAGTGTTCAATGACTCTAAATTTGATGCATTTTTCGAATATTTTTGATAGGTTTGAAACAAGGGATATTGGTCTGTAATTGTCTAATTTATGCGTATCCCCAGATTTATGAATAGGTATTATAGTGGAGATTTTAAATTGTTCTGGAAAATGACCATCTTTGAGGCATATATTAAAAATATGTTGTAGTGGAGGACATGTTGTTTTATTTTTTTTAATGTATCACATGAAAGTCCATCATTTTCCTTAGAGTTGGATGGTTTTAGGCTATCAATATATTTTTCAATTTCATTAAATGTAATAGGAGAAAAATATTCTATAGAGTTAATTGAATCGTTATTAGAATCTAATTGAGAAGATGTCTGCATATAATCATCATTAACATTAATGCCGGAAAATTCAAGTACCTCGTCTACTATATTTGTAAAGAAGTTATTAAAACATTCTGTAATGGTCGATTTATTAGTTATTATTTCATTATTTATTTTAACCTAATTTACAATATTTGAAGACATAATTTTTTTGTTGGCAATTTCATTTATAATATTAAAGTTTTTTTAGTATTATTTTTGGCATTTTCAATTTTTTCACAATAGTATTTCTTTTTGCAGTTTCGTATCAGTCTATTTAGTAAGTTTCGGTACATTAGATATTTTGTTTTCAGATAAGGCATTGTTCTGAGATTATTATTTTGGCAATCCTTTAGATATTTTAACATTTCTCTATACAATTTATCCCTTTGTTTAATTGATATAATTAATCCAACTGTAGTCCAAGGTTTAAATTTTATATTTTCTGTTAGTGACAACTATTTTACTTTCACTTTTTAGAATATAATCTCTAAGAGTATTGTAGAAATTCTCTAATGCTAAATGTGGATTTTCTATTGATATTACATTTTCCCAGTTTTCTGACTGAAGTAAAGAGTTTGGAGTTTTATAATCAATGTCTACTCTTTCTAGAGTTACGGAATTTCGGTTTAAAGGTGTATTTTTGAAATGGTATCCATAAAAGGTCGGGAAATGATCTGTCATATTAGTTTCGAGAATTGAAGAGATAATATTGGCCGCCTTGTGCGACTTGACAAATATGTGGTCTAAACATGTAGAGTTACTTAAGGTTACTCTTGTTGGTGAGCTAATATATGACATATATCCAGAGCTTGATAAACAATTGAGATACTCATTTTGACAATTTACATTTATATTGTTATCACTAATATTTATATTAATGTCACCTGTCAAAATGGAAAAAGTAAAATTGTTTCTGTCAAGATTTATAACAAAAGATTTTAGTTCTTTTACAAATAAAAAATCATTTAATGATGGGGATCTGTAAATGGCTAGTACATGATATTGATAGTTAATTTATTGTTTTTGTGTTTAGTTGGTAGAACTCCATTTAATTTTAAAAAAAAATTAATTAAAATCAAATTTAATAATATAATTATTAAGTTCTGCAAGTAAGTAAAATACTTGCAGAACTTAATAATTATATTATTAAATTTGATTTTAATTAAATTTTTTTAAAAATATTGATAGTTGTTTTGAAAAAAGGTTAATTTTATTGCATTGGCTGACTTAAATTCAATAAATTCAGTGGCAACATTTTTCAGAGTATTATGAAAGAAGACAGTGACTCCATCATGACCAGTATGCTTACAGGCAGAGGAAATTGTGGTATATTCTGATAAGTTATATGGAATAAAATCTTTCATTTGGGTTTCAGTCAAAACAATTACGCTTGGAGAAAAATCTAGGTTATTAATAAGGATACAGAGCTCATCGAAGTGTTTCCTTAAACTTCTAATATTCATGTAAGTTTTTAGATTCTCACGGCCAAAAGCATTTTTGTTGTTTGTTTTTGGGGTGTTATGCCGTGTTGCGCTAACTCCTTCTTTAGCCGACGTTTCGGACAGCGTTGCAGTGTCCATCATCAGGGCAGATCCGGTAGATCCGAAGATGTGAATGTATGATTAGTATTAATTAGGTGTTCGGCAAATTCTGAAAAACCGGTATTTGTTAAACACCTGACATGTTCTTTTACTCGAATATTTACATTACGCGCGGTTTTACCAATATATATATTGCCGGGCAATCGTTGCAATTAAGTTTGTAGATCCCAGAGTGGCTAAACGTATCTTCTTTATCTTTACAATTATTTAAAAATTTGGCTAAGTTATTATTAGTATAGAAGGCCAGGTTATTATTAGTATAGAAGCCTAAGTTATTATTAGTATAGAAGGAAAAAATGTCATCCACATTAAGATTATAGAAATATAATATATTTATAGAAATTAGGCCGGCCTTCTAATAAATAAGAATAATAATAGAACAACAGGAGTTCAAATACTACATAAAAATAAAATAGGAATACGTCTCAATAATTTAGAATCATTAGAAACATCAAAAGCAAATAAAAATAAAAATAATTGCCCAATTTTAAACAAACAGATAGAACTGACTAAAAGCTCTAATTTAAAGATGTTTCCTTTCTCCCTGGGTAATTCCCACCCCTCCCCGACCCCACTACCTACTCCGCTGCCCTATTGCTCTCTCCCTCACATTTATATACTTTCTCTTTCTTTATTGTTTACTTAATAATCTTCCTCTGTATTATATTTTAGTTCATATTTGTACTGTCCTGATGAAGGTTGAGTTCAACCGAAACCGGTCGACGTATATAAATTTAATAAAGTGGTTTAAAACAAAGATATTCTTTCATTTGTGTAATAATGTCAAGCCACAAAGTGTTTGCTTCCTTCGATAATTGAAATTTACTTAAAATTTAAACTTACGACCTTCAGATATCTAACCGAGTGTGGATTGCTATATTAGTTAGACCAGCAAGTTATCTTTGAATGATTACCCCACAGCTGAAGATCTACAACCGCTTCTGAGTTAGTGCCTATCATCTATGTGAATTTTCTGGACTTTGGATGGTTAGAAAATGTCTTGTTTCCAGATGCGATCTTCCTCCGCAGCCTGAAAATGGTAGATACGTGGTCATTCTTGGGGGGAATTACAATAACGAACTTCGCTTTTTCTGCAACCAAAACTACTCGTCTCCTATTACTGCCTCCCAATGTGTAGATGAACGATGGACAGAAATGGCGACGTGTTCTAGTAAGTGCTTAAAAACTTAAATTTACTGTTAAATAAGAACTAGCTCTATAGTGATTTGTTTTTGGGGTATTATGCCGTGTTATCTGATTATACTTGTGTAATCATCTGATTACGCATCTGCCCTGATGATGGACACTGCAATGCTGTCCGAAACGTTGGCTAAAGAAGGAGGTAGCGCAATATGGCACAATACCCCAAAAATAAATCACTATAATACGTATGGCCGTGAAAATCTCAAATCATACAGGAAATAGCTCATTGAAATTTACATATTAAGTGCATGTTGTTCAGTTCCATCCATTTTCCAACCAACCGGATCAAATTCCAGCTTATCCATTCCGTTGTTCATATTATTTAACCCCTTCAGTAATCATTTAAAAATTAAAAATGGAAATCTCTTTTTTTTAAAACCCCTTTTTTTATCAATGAATTTTATTTACTCAAAATATATATCCTCATATAAAAGCCATTTCGGGCCCAAAATGGGACTGAATATTGATTTTGTGGTGCATAGTGTGAAAAAATAATTAAAAAATTTCTTTAGTATGAATTCCGAATTCTGACCGCCCGAGTATACTCGGGCGTGGTCCTTAAGAGGTTAATAAGTCTCTGTCAACGGGAATGGTGTCGCGAAGCTGCGACTCCACTATATATTTTAGAGGTGGTGTGATATGCCACACGCCCAAAGGA
The DNA here is from genome assembly GCA_026573805.1 of Hesperophylax magnus. NCBI lineage: Eukaryota > Metazoa > Arthropoda > Insecta > Trichoptera > Limnephilidae > Hesperophylax > Hesperophylax magnus. The sequence continues at coordinate 625,376 of JAIUSX010000230.1, read as the reverse complement.
CCAGTCCCAAACTACTCCGAATGATAGGTTATGGGACGATTTATGCATCCGACAAACCCGATGGACAGTGCAATAATCAAAGGTATAAATCTGGGCTTCTGGAGCACAAGATAAGCCCAGATTGGAAAGCAGGAAAGATGGACTCACCCGTTGATGACTATCACACGTCTCCAGGAGTATTTGTTGATTTAACTTCACAAAATATACGTTTAATCGCCCTGTCTGATATTAATTATCACTCCGAACTCTGATAAGCAACTGACCACTTGTCAGATTTTACATGTGTCGCAACAATATTTTTATCATGGTGACATTTTGGGATGGGTAAAAGGGTAGGTAGGACATTTGCAGGATTTTGTATTGACATTACACTTGTCCATTAAGCCTGTGGATGCATACCTAACAATCCCCTATATATTGCGCGAACATTCTCCCGGCGTTGAAAGTACCTTCCGAAATTTTAAGTACTTTCAAATAAAGTAAAAAATTAAATGTAAAACGAAGTAAGATGAAATATAAATATTCTTATCAATACGCTATTAAAATTACAAAGTTAAAACGAAAATTAAAAAAAATAATGAAATAATAATTATTGTGTAGGCAAAGGACACAATTTTACGACTGGTCGTTTAAAGTTCCCGGAAGGGGTCCTTACGCGTGCGACACGAACCACTCCGTCTTTACCAGGGAACACCTCCTCAACAACGCCCACCGGCCAATAAAGTGGAGGCGCATCCTCTTGATGCACCAATACTATGGTACCTACTAGAATGTTATTCGCGGGACTATTCCATTTTTTTCTCATCTGCAGAGAGTGAAGATACTCTATATGCCACTTCTTCCAATAAGATTGAACGAGGTGGTCCAAAAGCTCTTTCCTTTTCAGTAGACTAATGCGTTCATTAGTCAAATCATAAGCAGGTAGATGCTGAATCGGGGTAGACATCAGAAAATGAGCCGGAGTAAGAGCTTCTGGATAATGAGAACTGCTTAATAAACATAATGGCCGTGAATTAAGTACAGCCTCTATTTGTGTCAGAACTGTGAGAAGCTCTTCATAACATAAAAGTTGAGTACCCACAACCCTATACAGATGCGATTTAATGCATTTAATATTTGACTCCCATAATCCTCCAAAGTGAGGAGCGCGGGGTGGAATCGTCTTCCATTCAATTCTCCGAATGTTAAATTCATTGCGAAGAACTTCTTTAGTTGAATTTGCCTCTAAAAAATTATATAAGTCATCCAGACAATTCTTTGCGCCTATGAAATTTGTCGCATTGTCACTGTACATACACGAAACCGGTCCGCGTCTGGATAGAAAACGCTTAAATGCGTTTAAAAAATTGTCCGTGCTTAGATCTGATACCACTTCCATATGTATAGCCTTCGTTGTTAAACAAATAAATAGACATATATATGCCTTTTGACTTTTTACCCCACGACGCCTAGAAAGGGTTATATTTATTGGTCCGGCAAAATCTACACCCGTATGTGTATATGCCTTTGCTTCCTGAACTCTAGCTGTAGGTAAATCTGCCATTAGCGGTATAATATTGGAAGGTGCAGTTTTAAAACAGAAATTACAAGCATGTACTCTTTTGCGTATTAGATTTCTCCCCGATAAGATCCAATAACGCTGTCTAATTATTGACATAAGGAGATGTGCACCAGTATGACAATTCACACGATGGTGAAAGTCTATAATTATATCGACAATATGATCCTGTCTTGGCAGAAGTACTGGATGTTTGTTTTCAAAAGGTATATTCGCGTTTATTAATCTACCACCTATACGTAACAAGCCATTATGATCTAGGAACGGGTTTAGTTTTCGTATTGAAGGTGAGCATAATTTATCCCTCTGTATTAATTGTATATCGGCACTAAAATACCTATTCTGTAAAGCTTTTAATACATTCATTTCAGCAATGTTTAATTCCGTGGAATTTATAACTGTTGAGCGTGATAACTTTCGCATAAATCGTAAAATATATACCACAATTCTCAGCAGTTTTGGCCATGAGGAAATTTTTAAAGCGAGATTATATATCGGAGAATTTTCCTCTATTGACGTTATTGTAAATGTATGCGATTTTTTCAATTCCAAAGCATTCTCCTCCTCTCGTGAGGGGGAAAATCTTTCGACAGGCCACTCGGATACTGGGTACGCAGCCCAGGGCGGACCGTGCCACCAAAGAGAATGATCGACCAGCTGAGCAGGCAGTAGTCCTCGTGATAAACAATCACTAGGATTGGTAACGCCATCTATGCGATAAAAATGTTTCGCGGGTAAATTTTCCTGAATTTCACTAACTCGATTAGCTACAAAAGTTTGCCACCGGTGAGGGGACGAGTGAATCCAAGAAAGTGCTATTTTTGAATCTGAAAAAGCAAATATATCGTTTATCGAAACGCGATTTCTATAAGTATCTATAATAGATCTAACGAGTCTAGATAAAATAAGCGCAGCGCATAATTCCAATCGAGCGAGCGACACTGTTTTCAGAGGGGCCACCTTGGATTTAGAACATATCAAATTCATTGTAGTGTTGCCACCCTTATCCGTGACATGAAGATATATTACACAACCGTATGCTTTCATACTCGCATCTGCGAAGGCGATAATATTTATCGTGCAGTCCTCCTTTACTCCCAAATATCGAGGTAAATTTAAATTAGAAAGCATCGGTAATTCTTCCTTGAATTTGACATATCTATTAACAATACTTTGGGGTAGTTCCTCGTCCCATCCTACTTTCTCTAACCACAGCTCTTGTAAAAGTAATTTGGCATATAAAATTACCGGAGCAACCAAACCTAATACATCGAATAAACGAGCTATTGTGGAAAGAATTGATCTTTTACATATAGTTTTTTCCTCCGTCGGACATATCATAAATCGAAAACAATCAGATATCGGATCCCATTTTAATCCTAAAATGCTACATTTATCCGAAAAATCCATTGTCGCGCGGTGCGACTCTGGTAATTGGGCCAGTAAATGAGGAGAATTACTCGACCATTTGACTAATTCAAATCCTCCACACTTGAACATCGCCATTAAATCTGTAGCCAAAGTGATGCCTTCACTTATAGTATTTACAGAATATACAAAATCGTCCATATATAAATCATTAATTGCAACTTCCGCCGCTTTCGGATAACGATTTCTTTCATCGCTCGCTAGCTGCCGTATAGTTCGCATTGCTAGGAATGGTGAACAGTTCAAACCAAACGCGAGTGAATTAAATTGATAAACTCCAATTTGTTCATCTTCGTGAAATCTATAAAGATTTTTTTGATATTTACGATGGCTTTCCGTTACCATTATACGTAGATACATTTGCTTAACATCTGCGGTTAATGCTACAGCGAATAAGCGAAATTTAATTAAAAGTGTAAATAAATTAGATTGCAAATTTGGACCTGTATACAAAGTATCATTAAGTGACAACCCTGAACTGGTCTTTGTACTTGCATCTAATACAACACGAGTTTTAGTTGTTGATTTATCTTTACGAATTACTGCGTGATGAGGAATGAAATATCCCTCATCAATATTAGATGAAGACGGAACTTCAACCCTCATATATCCCTTTTCCAGATATTCAGAAACTACTTCATTATAACTGCAATGCAATTCTGGCGAAGTATTAAATTTCCGTTCTAAATATTCATATCGACGCTGCGCGACACGGCGCGAATCACCTAAATTATTAGGATCTATCTTAAACGGTAAAGATACAATATACCTTCCCGATTCATCCCGTTGGACTGACTCGAGGTACATTTTCTCACATTCTGCATCTTCAGCACTCATCAACGACTTAATAGGCATGTCTTCCATCGTCCAAAACTTGGATAACGCATTATATAAATCTATATTGGTTATGGGGCCGAACGTCCACGAAACCTCCGGCGTACACGTAGGTATTTCACCCATTACAATATACCCGAATACTGTCTGTATAGCCGGTGGTGCATTCGTATTATGTTTAGATAAAACCTTATTCCCCAGCAGAATATATGGAAATAACTGTGCACCTAATAAGATATCAACATCGGATGGAACGTTCCAGGATTCATCCGCTAAGTTTAAACCCACTAAATGCTCACATGACTTTGTGTCAACATGTTGTGTAGGAAGCTTATCAGTTATTTTATCGACAACTAATAGACTAATTTTATAAGTATCTTCTGAAACGCGGGATTTAATTTTTAACGCAACGTGTCCCAATATTGGTGTCTCTACTGAACCAACACTTTTAACTACTGAATTATTTAAAGGAAATATTTTAAGATTTAATTCATTACAAGTGTTTAAACTGATTAAATTTTGTTGCGATGCGCAATCAATTAAACACCTTACGCTTACTTGATTATTTTTATTGTCATAAGCAAATAACTGCGCGGTTGACAGTAGTACATTCGTAGCTATATTACCCGCAGAAAAATTATTATGATGTTTATGACTACGCGCTATTAATGTAATGGCTTCGTTTTTCGATTGACTTTCAGTATTCACCGTGCTCTCAAAATGCAGAGCGGTGTGATGTCGTTTTTTACAAATTCTACAATCCGATTTAGATGGACATTTCACAGTTTTATGTTTATCGCTTAAGCAGTTTACACATAAATTATTTAATTTCACAAACTGAAAGCGAGCATTTGGTCTTAATTCGTTAAATTGTTCACATTTAAACAATTCAACATGATCAGAATGATTACATTTCCGGCACCTGTCACGATTATTATTACTTGACTTCGGTTCGACCACAGCGAATGAATGCGTAACTTTGTTTTTATTATTAACAACTTTATTATCATTTTGCCCAGTTCGTTCTAGGATTTTGACATGCGACCGAATGTATTCTATTAAATCGCTATATGTAGGTATAGCTTTCTCCCGTATAGACATTTCGAAATTTTGCACCAACTGTATATCTAATTTTTTCAGTGCAATATGTAATATTATAAAATCGGTTAGGTCATCAATACCTAATTCCTTGAGTGCAGCTATGGAAGACGCAAACCGTTCAATAAAATTATTTAACTCATTTGGGTTACTAGGTGCCAATAATTTTAAATTCAAAATATTGTTCAGATAAAAGGTACCTAGCACGCGTTTGTCCTGATATTTCTTTTCGAGAGCTTCCCAAATTAAAAAATAATTTTGTTCGTTCGGAAGTATTCCCGCAAAAACTGATAACGCCTTTCCTTGGAGTTTCCCTATCAGATATTGCATCTTCTGCGACGTATTCAAATTTTCATTTGAGTGAATGTTTAATTTAAAAGCTTCATAAAATATCGACCAATTCTCTTGATTACCATCGAACGATGGCATCTCGATCGGTGGGAGCTTAATTAATGGTAAATTATTTAACTTCTGTCGATCACGTGATGAATCTTGCTTTGCTATAATGCTTTCGCGCACAGAAACTACAAAACAGTACTTATTTTCGAATTTACTCCATAAATCGAAATTCATATTGTAATTTGAATCCTTTTTCAACTGAAGTGTATGAAATTCATCACAAAATGTGTTAAATTGTGCATAATATGTAGCTATATTAACCGTTTGTTTAAGAAAATCCTCCGAACTTCTCGTCTCCCTGTCCGCAATACTTTTCGCTTTCTCGTATAATTCATTAACACGATTATGCATCAAATTAATCTTCGATTCTACTAACTTGATTTTAATATCCTGAGTACTATCGCTAGTCGCCATGATTAATTGTATGTAGGAATTTAAACACAACAATAATTACAAATGCAACCTAGTACATACAAATTAACAAAGTATAAAGAGGAAATAATATTTATTTATAACTTTAAATATGTTAATTTTAAATACCCCGTTGGTAATCCGGCTCGAAAGAACCAAAAATGGTGTCGCGAAGCTGCGACTCCACTATATATTTTAGAGGTGGTGTGATATGCCACACGCCCAAAGGACCAGTCCCAAACTACTCCGAATGATAGGTTATGGGACGATTTATGCATCCGACAAACCCGATGGACAGTGCAATAATCAAAGGTATAAATCTGGGCTTCTGGAGCACAAGATAAGCCCAGATTGGAAAGCAGGAAAGATGGACTCACCCGTTGATGACTATCACACGTCTCCAGGAGTATTTGTTGATTTAACTTCACAAAATATACGTTTAATCGCCCTGTCTGATATTAATTATCACTCCGAACTCTGATAAGCAACTGACCACTTGTCAGATTTTACATGTGTCGCAACAATATTTTTATCATGGTGACATTTTGGGATGGGTAAAAGGGTAGGTAGGACATTTGCAGGATTTTGTATTGACATTACACTTGTCCATTAAGCCTGTGGATGCATACCTAACAATCCCCTATATATTGCGCGAACAGGGAAATTTCCCAAAACTGTGGAAAAAAAGTTACTTATCTCCAATATTTAAATGCGGGGATAAATCTGCAATTGATAATTATCGTCCAATTTGTATCCAATCATCCATAACCATGCTTTTTGAAAAATTGATAATTCTAAAGATAAACCCCAGCGTGAAATTCATCATTACAACTTGGTTTTGTTTCAAGCAGATCAACCTTAACCAATCTATCCCTGTACGAAAATTATATAACAAATGCACTTGCTAATAGACAATAAGTCGATTCTATAAATACTGATTTCAGCAAAGCGTTTAATAAAGGTTTGCCATAAAATTTTTGTTAACAAACTGGCGAAAATTGGCTTAACCGGTAACGTACTATCCTGGTTTAAGAATTATCTGTCTAATCAAGAGCTTACTGTCTGCATCAAAGGTCAACTGTCCCACACTTTTCTAGGACCCATTCTTTTCAACATATTTATAAATGACGTTACAAATGTATTTAAATATAAAAGTTACAAATCAATGTACACCATAATATGTATGTATAGTTGTAATGTGTAAACTTTCCTAAATAAAGATATTATTATTATTATTATTTAAACGTGTCTTTATTTTGATGTTCGCAGATGATATGAAAATTTACCGAATTATTGACAATATTAATGGCTGCTTATTATTACAATAAAATCTCATTAGCTTTTCTAATTGGTGTATTCTAAATAAATTAACCCTTAATGTAAAGAAAGTGTCAAGTCATGAGATTTTATAGGAAGAAAAACCCATCGATTTTCACATACTGTATGAACAATTAAGTCTTAGTATCTGTACCCGAAACAAAAGACTTGGGGATAATATTATTTGACACCAAAATAACATTTATCTCCCACATTAACAATATAACCACTAAAGCGATGCAAATGTTGGGTTTCATATTAAGAACTTCTAAAGATTTCAAAAATTTAAAAACTTTAAAAATATTGTATTCATCCATTGTCAGAAGCCATTTAGAATTTAACTCAACCATTTGGAATCCATTTTACAATATTCATGAAAATTCTATTGAGCGAATCCAACATAATTTTTTACGAAACATAAATTATGGATTAGGAATACCTATTGAAAACATTAACTACGCCTCACTGTTGATAGTCATGGGCCTTGCCACATTAAAAGAAAGAAGAATATGTTCTGATTTATTTTTTCTTTATAAAATTATTAATAACATGTTTGACTCCCCTGAACTCCTTAGGCTGATTGACTTTCATGTGCCTAGTAGAACGGTTCGTCAGAAGGAACCTTACCATTGTAACATTGCAGGTACCAAAGCAGAAATAAATTCAGTAATGAACCGACTGCACAGTGCAGGGAATAAATATCACATGAACACCAACGGTACTGAATGTCTATCAGCCTATAAAAACATTGTTATTAAATCTGTACGTCTATCTTGATAGCTTTGTAATGTTTATAAATTTTCAATGTATCGAAATTTATAGAAATCTGCATCCTATAGTTTACTCTGTTTGTTGTTTTTAAGTTAATATTTTTATACTTGGTACATATTTTAATTGTTTTATCTCTTTTACTCTCTGATTATATCAAATGTATTTTTAATTGTATCATATGTAAAAGCCCTAATTGGGCGTGTATAAATAAAAAACAAATTTGATAAGATAATCAAGATGCATGAAGAATGGAATTATTGTGACATTTATATCTCTGAAAAGTTTGACATCATCAGCAAGGATGATTTATTTTGAGATATCTTGCGAATGTCGTTAAATAATTAAAATAAAAAGGGGTGGTCCTAAGTTCGATCCCTGGAGATTCCTGGAGTTGGTTTTGTATTCGTAAGAAAGATTGTGTCCGTTACTGATATACTGACGATAACACATGACTCTCAATCTTGAGATTCTGAAAACAGTAGAAACCACAAAATATCTAGGACATGTCATTAACAACAAGTTAACGGATGATGAAGATATTGACAGGCAGAGGCGTGTAATGAGTATAAAATGTAACATGCTCAGTAGAAGATTTCGGCACGAGTGAAAAGGACGCTCTTCTTAGCCTTTTGTACCACCCTGTACACATACGAGCTCTGGGCTAATTTCAAGAAAAGAACAATGGAAAGGCTTCGGGTGCAATATAACAACGCTTACCGATTGATGTTCGGACTCCCCAGGCACCGCAGTGCCTCCTCAATGTTTACAGAAGGGCGAGTTCCAGGATTTACAGCTCTGTTAAGAACCAGGATTGCAGGACTGAGGGAAAGGATAAACCATTCCAGAAACATTCTTATCATAGAATCCAGTCTGACTTCAGGATCGAGCATTGAAGACCATTGGAGAAAGATACTTGCTCCCACAATCTTAGATCCGATGGATTCCCGTGCTTCTCTGCTTTAATTTTCAATTTAATTTTTAATTTTTTAATCTCTTTTTATTTATTTTACTATATGTAAATACTATCTGTACTTATATCCTCTATGGGATGTGTGGGATTGCACTAACCTAATTTATCCAAGATTTTTTTTTTTTTTTAAACTTCCGATTTTATTGCCGGGTTAAATCTTCCCCATAGGAAAAACTAAACCCTTCCACACACTTTTCCACAAATGATCATCTAGTCAATCAACATTATGTAAGTGCATTATATAAGCAAAATAAATACAAAACAATACAAGAACAACACGTCAACTCACCAGAGATCAAATGGGAAAATAATTCACCGACTCCAGATATTTTCATATCAGAGGGTTCGGCTCGGTAGAACTTCTAACAGGGCCTATAAATCCTACTGATCCCTCAACATAAATATTTAAAAAATCTTTTGTTATCCTACATGTATTCAAAATGACCGACTTTTGCATCTTTATATATAAATTTTTTGATAGATCTAATACGCCTAAATTTTTAATGAGAGAGCTAGGTATAATGCCAGAAGCCGAAATAACGAATGGTAATATTTTTATAGTCTGAGAATGCCAAATCCTTTTTATTTCATTTCCTAAATCTGTGTATTTTCTTATTTTTTCATTAACAGATTTTTGAATATTACAGGAATTTGGAATAGCGACATCAATGATATAAGTTATTTTTTTAATTTTGTCATGTAAAACTATATCGGGTCTATTATGACTAATCGCTCGGTCTGTTAGTATAGTTTTATCATAATATATTTTATAAAATTCGTTTTCTAAAAATGAATTTGGTTCGTATTCATAATATGGTACTACAGTAAAACTCGCTTAAGAAGTTCCCACTTAAGAAGTTTTCACGCTTAAGAAGTTTTGATTTTTGGTCCCTTGAAAATTCCATACAAAAAACACGATTTTTTCCCACATAAGAAGTTTTAGAGCTAAAACTGCTTCCCGCTTAAGAAGTTTTAGAAATCCGGCGGTAAAATCAACACAAACGAAATATTGTGTCGCAAAATATCTAAAATGAACCTTTTTCCAAGTCATAAATTGAAAGACGTTGACTGAAACCCATACCTAGTACCTGAGACCATAAAACCCTTTGTCGGCCGCCGGGCCGTAAGCCGTAACCAATAAACATCCAATAAATAAACCAAATACCCCGTCTCCTAATCCCCTAACTAGGTAAAATAGCAATGGAACGAATAAACAATGCGGAATTATATAACAAATATGCAAGCGTCTTTAAGGCCGAAATAACATGAAAGATTATATTAAACTCAACCTTAATGACAACGTGGGCTAGATCTACATTTGCATACATTTGACACCTCCTTCAATAATCTTCCCTTTGATAATGAACATAGAGATGTTTCGTAATATTATTGTATAAAATTTTTATTCCATCGAATTTTTAAAACACGAAAAACTTTTGATAATCTATCGGATCACGGTTAATACGGAATATTTCACCTTTAAATACATAACAACATGATTATATGGCGGGGGAGATGGTAAAATATGCATTATAATTACGTTTTTTTCATTCAAACATCAAAAATTGCCGTGCATCATGTTTCATCTGACATTTGTCGTAAATTAAGTTTGAAGGTTAGGAAATACATATGCATAAATTTAAAATGTAGATTGAAACGAAACTTCGCAAATGATTTTTGTAGTTTTTGTATGCGTTCACAGATTATACATAATTCCAGCGTCAAACAGCTTGTATGATATAACTTTCTGATTCAAGCATCAAGCCATTTATTTATGTGCGAAATCGTAGCTATTCGATGTCTGCTAGTTAGGTAGGACCATAAATGAACCTACAGGCATATAATATTGAGCTGCGCATATTATTTTCATAAGGAATTTCTAGAAAAGGATTAAAATATCTTTAAAAATACATCATAACAATAGTCTCTCAAATCTCAAATGCCATTGGAGCAAGCAGCAAGCGTGCAAAAAAGTTAAAGTCCGCCAACTAATAAGCAGTTTGCCGCGTAGACTTTGTGAGATTTTTCTGTGCAGTGCCATGGCAGGGTTGCAGTACGCAAACGGTTCTGAGGCAAAGAACCCGCTATCATTAGTTTGCGATTAACAAAATTACTTGCGGTGTCCTTTGATCAAACCGCTTGGTAAAATTAACCACAACAAGTCTTTCTTTCTCCCTCAGTTCATATAGTAAACGAAAGCGTAAAAAAGAGACGGCGTATATCCACAGCTCTGTCTTCAACTGTCAAGTTAAGAGTGAGTAATCACTAACAAGTAAATATGTATAATCCATTGCCTTTACACCAATTTAAAATAAGATCAACAGTATGAACCTTTTGGAATGCTGCAACTTTTACTATCCGAATTCGAGTGGCTTTTTCGAGGGATGTACTTTAACAGTTTTAAAATTGTGTTTACTTTGTCCATGGGATGGTTTTGTTTTGATTTGTAATGTTTAGTCTCGATTTTAACGTTTCACCATCTACACCTTACCACCAACGCTCCATTTCTTCACCCGCTGACCTACGCTTTTTCGATTTTTTACCTACTGAACTCTCTGACCAACGCTATTTTCCACTGACTGTCCTATCTCAACCGCCGACCCACCGCTTTTCCACTGTTTTTCGAGTTATTTTATCCAGTATCATACCGCCGAATATCGCATTTCCCAACCGCCGACCCGCCGCTTTTCAATTGATTTTCGAGTGATTTTTTCCAGTATTATACCGCCGAATATCGCTTTTTTTCGCTACCGATATTTCCCCGCCGACCTCCGCATTTCCACTATTTTCCGATAATCTGACAATTTTTGTGCGTGTTTTTCTATCATGTTTTTATCCGGAGTGCCTAAACCGGTTGTTGTAAAACGAAAACCATTAACGATTTCCCAAAAAATTGAAATCATCAGAGAGTTAGACGCGTCGCGCGGAGAAACGCGCATTCAATTGGCAAAAAGGCTCGCGATTCCGGTGACAACTTTAAATGGAATAGTGGCGAAAAGGGAGAATATCTTGAAACAATCACAGGAAACAGGACCTCTGAATCGCCAGAAGACAAAGTCCAGCAAGTACGAGAAGGTGGAGGCTGTCCTTCTGGAATGGTTCAGACAAAAACGCGCTCTCAACCTTCCACTAAGTGGACCAATAATCAAGGAAAGGGCTGAAGATATAGCACGGAGGCTAAATATTCCATTCACGGCCTCCAACGGCTGGATCGACAGATTCCGGCGACGTGCTAACATTGTGTACAAAACAGTCAATGGGGAGTGCAACAGTGTGAATAAGGAGGTAGTAGACGTATGGAGGACGACCACGCTGCCGGCTCTTCTGGCAGCTTACAAGCCAAGTGATGTGTACAATGCAGATGAATGCGGACTGTTTTTTAATATGTTGCCAGATAAAACATTTGCCTTTAAAGGAGAAGCCTGCCATGGTGGGAAACGGAGCAAGGAGAGGATCACAGTTCTGGTATGTGCCAATGCGGATGGTTCCGACAAGTGGCCTTTATGGGTAATCGGGAAGGCCAAAAACCCAAGATGTTTTAAAAACATCAGGAACCTTCCGTGCACATACCGGAACAATAAATCGGCATGGATGACATGCAAGACTTTCCACGAATACCTCCTCAGCATGGACCGGAAGATGGCTGCACAAGACAGAAAAATAATTTTGTTTGTGGACCACTGCGCTGCACATCCAAAGGACCTTGGATATTTGAAGAATGTAAGGGTGGAATTTCTTCCCGCCAATACAACATCAGTGCTGCAACCTATGGACCAGGGAATAATTGCTTCCCTGAAGCAGCACTTCAGGAAAAAAATGGTCTGTAGGTTGCTACAAAAGATAAATGAAGAAAATCAAATGTATAAATTGGATTTGCTCGAAGCCGTTTGCTTCCTTTCGTCTTCCTGGAACTCGGTGACACAGCAAACCGTTGCCAACTGCTTCAGGAAAGCCGGGTTCCAAGACACGCCAGAAGAGAGGGAGCAGCCTGAAGATGATTTCGATGCCACATGGGATGTTCTCCGGGGAAGAATGGAATTGCCGGAGACATTTTCGGATTACGTCCGAATCGATTCTGAATTGGTTCCTTGTGGAGTACAGGACACATCCGATCTATGCTCCGAGGAACCAGAAGAGGATGAAGAAGATATTGCTGAAGAAAATGAAAACCCCAAGAAAATACCAACCTGTGGGCAAGCACTCGCCCACTTAGATGCCTTTCAGCATTTCTTGATGGGGAGTACAGAAGTGCCCGAGTGCTTCAAGGGTTATTTGGCAGAGATGCAAAATTTTACAACAAAAGAATTTAATAATAGAGTTAAGCAATCTACTATAGATAAATACTTTGAAAAAAAATAATAATTTATATGTAGGTATGTAAATAAACATTTTATAATCAACTATGTTCTACCATTTTTCATTTATTTCACTTTCCCACCTTTTTCTAAATACATAATACTAATTACCATGATAACTAGAAGATGTATATATATATTATTTTTTTTGACCGCTTGGATCATATGAGCTTGTTTTCATGACAATTTAACGTAGGTAGACATAGGAATGACGTATGCCCCGGACTCGAGTTATTAAATGGCTAAAATTGAATCCCACTTAAGAAGTTTTCCCACTTAAGAAGTTTTTTTTCCCCGGTCCCTTGGAAAACTTCTTAAGAGAGTTTCACTGTATATTACGGCAGTCAATCAAGTTATGTTTAATTACCAAATTTTGGAATTATTTTTATAACTTGATTGTGCCTAAATGTATACTCGGACGGTGCTAATACAGAACATCTAAATTATTAAACAATATATAATAAACATTATTAAATACAATATTATTAACATTATTAAACAATATATCATGGTCGACTTTGTCGAATGTTTTATCGAAGACTGCATAGTTCTTTGTTATGTATGTATTTTTTATAGTTCAATTTTAGTACAATGTGACGATTCGAGATATTTTTCACTTTTTAGAATTCATTTTAAGTACTTTAATTCAGAACCCTCGAAACAAAATTGCGCTTGGGCTAATTTATTTAAAAAAAAATTATTTCTGTTACAGAAAACTGCGATATTTTATCTTCAAACTCCGTCAACTTTGAGTGCTTGTCTCACCTGAACCAGAGTATACTTTGCGAAACCAGTTTGCCCCATGGTGCCATTCTCGTCTCCACCTGCAAGATGGGTCATCACTCACAGGACTTGCTGAATGATCTAACTTGTAATAACGGAAGTTGGAATAACCCAGTACCAGAATGCGAATTGCCACAGATTGAAATAGGTATACTCGTAATCTTGTTATTCTAAAATATAACGCATATTGTCTGTTTTGACTTTATGGCTTTGTGCCGGGCTGGCTTTTAATATGAGGTTAATGAAAATTACACACTTAACTTTCGAAACAAGTGGAAGTTCTCTGTCTACAAGAGATTTATAAAAATCACATCCCTTTTTCCTACCCCCTAAGGCTGGCCGCATACATACGTTTTCCGTATTCGGAATTCCGTGAGACTAGCGCAAACGTTCGTTTTTCTTCATTCGGAATGTATAAACGTCAGAACCAGTGTTGCCAACAAGGGCGATATATCGCCATTTAGGCTACTCAGAGCGAGAATCGGCGCCGAAAAAACAAAAAGGCGACTGGTCGCCAATTAAGCTAATTTATTTTTCTGGGGACAAATTTTATATCTTCTTGAAATTCTCTAGCCACCCTCCCCATGAATTTTTTTTATTTTGTGGGGACAAATTTTATTTTTTTGAAATTCTCTAGCCACCCCCCCCCCCCACGAAATTTTTATTTTCACGTAAAAACATCAATTTTAAACATGTCCCACCTAACCGCAAATTCGGCTACTTTACGCTACCTTATGTATGAGAAACGGCGATCAAGATCCGTTGGCAACACTGAATTACGAACGAAAATTTCCATACGTTTGCGTTGGCACAAACAAACTGTATGCAATAGCTGCGTTCCACATGACGTCATTAGGTTTTTTCCATTCGGTTTCTCCGAACGCGCCGGCTCGCATTCGGAATGTGCGTAAGGAATTTGTTCCGTTCGGAACTAAAACGAACGTGTGCGGCAGTTAATGTATTTTCTACTGATTCCGTGCATTCGGATGTCCGAATACGGAAAACGAATTCGGAAATCGAATACGAAAAACGTATGTATGCGGCCAGCCTTAAGCAGTATTTAGACATTTTTGGTGAAATTTTGCACACTTTCAAAATAAGAGGATAATTACTGGTAAGTTTTTAGATTATTACTGTCTTAATTTGATTTTGAAAAGCTTTGCGTAAAGCTCCGGGAACTCCGGGTACTATATACGACTCATTTACTGTTCAACACATTGTTGAATCAGATATAAGCGCATCAGCAGAATACTGTCTGCTCATTAAAAAAATATTATTATTATACAGGGTTTTCCAATAAGAGGTGTTATTTTGATATTTAATCGTAAAAGATCAATGGTTTTGTTGCTTGTGTGGCACGTAGCGCCGTCTTTTTGAAAGTAAACGTTGTCCAGATCAATACCATCCAATTCCGGCCATAAAAAATCATTAATCATCTCTCGATAGCGATCCATTCACCGTAACTGTTGCTCCAGCCTCATTTTCGAAAAAGTAAGGTCCAATAACTCCGCCGGACCATAAACAGCACCAAACAGTCACACGTTGAGGATAGAGAGGCTTTTTTTGCTTGTTGACGAAGCCACCGAGGTGGAAATGGGCCTCAACACTGAAAATGATTTGCTTTTGATTCACTTCACATTCAATTTCAATGCGTTGTTGAAGCGTGTATCGACATTTTTATTAATGGCGTAGTTTCTACTTGTCAAATGTCAAAAAATGACAGCTTCAATAGTAATATCTAACGAAATAGCGGGCTATTCAAAATAACACCTCTTATTGGAAAATCCTGTACATACATAATCAATATTTTTATACATAAAGAATTATTCTGATGTGGCTTTCTTTTTAATACAAATCTACAGTTTTATTTCGAACTCTTCAAAACAAGAGGAAGGTCACTGGCCACCTACATACTACAACTTGTCAAAAGCTGGATAAAAATGTATTCTACAAAAAAGTTTTGATATGTGCGCAATGCGCATTCAAAGAAAGACTAGTTTGTGTTAGTTCCGAAAAAGGCTGTGCCTTTCGGTACAAATCACAAATGTATCAACCAGTTCCATCTGTTGGTATATCTATTAATTAGTACATTTTTATTGTTACGATGTAACAAATTGTATTGTTTTTCACTGGAAAAAGTAATTATTCATTTTAGTCATCATACAGAGTTTACGTTCATTTTTTACATTGGCTCTGCACAAGATGCCATGAGGAAAATTTCTACGGTAAATTTTCTCACGGGGCTATGTCATCTTTGGAAAAGAGGCAAGAATGTTCTGGAGAGAGACAATGTACGAGGAGTGAGTAGGAATCTGGGTGTCAATGTGTCCAGGAGTGACGGACGTTTGAATCCGTCACACTCACTGCGTTGCGAGGCGATGGGTCGGGAGGGTCCGGCTGGTGGCAGAGGTATCCGCTACCAAGACCTGGGCAAACCTCACCCTATGAAGTTTATGATTTTCCAGGTTTTGTGTACTCTACAGTTATAGTTCTTTGCACTTACACTACGCTAATTGCACTTTTTCCCTTAGGTGAGGAAGCTGTCACCTTTTGCCACCATAGCTCTGGTCAACAGAATAAGATCGATTTTTGCCGTAACTTCAGCCGAAGTATGTTCGATCAACCAACCTTCGATATTGGAGGATCTTGGTCATTATTGGATGGGATAACTAGTCTTGGAGAAGGTAATTTAAAAAAAAATCGTTTTATTTATTGACTTCTATTATTTTATTTAATTTTTACATAATAAGTACCAGTTATACAAGGATGTTAAAAATCAGTATCTGTTTGGGTTTTGTGATAACCTCACTGGAAGAACCTGTGCTGAGGTGTTCGCAAAGAGTTATTATGCTGTCATAATATGTAAAAACACGGTATCGTGATTGAAATTCTCAAGGAGGAAATGTATAATAAATATATATATATAGGTATAAAATCGGAAATAATAATATTCCAGGATGTGGGGAGGTTAGTGCAATCCCACACGTTCCATATATATATTATTTGTACAATAGGTATTTGAAAAATTAAAAAAAATATATGAAGAAGAATAAATTAACACAGAGTACATCTATGCAGGGCGTGGTCTTGAGTGAGCTTGGGTCCAGCGTTCACTCGTGGGAGTGGCGCTTGGTGCTGGTAGGCTGCGGTCACCACCGCATTGGCGTAGGCCATTAGCCGCATCCTGGCTCCAGTGACCCGGTGTCTCATCAGGCCGACAAATCCATTTAGTCCTAATTCGGTTAAATAAGTTATCTCTCATCTATATGTATAGGTACCTACTGGTAAACTTATATTGCGTAAGTCGATATTTGAGGCGAATTTGTTTCCAAGTGTATGAAGGTGAAAAAACTGTGCACATATAATTACATACATAACTTTCCTGGT
This sequence comes from Hesperophylax magnus, assembly GCA_026573805.1. Taxonomy (NCBI): domain Eukaryota; kingdom Metazoa; phylum Arthropoda; class Insecta; order Trichoptera; family Limnephilidae; genus Hesperophylax; species Hesperophylax magnus. Next base: position 608,065 of record JAIUSX010000230.1, on the reverse strand, counting down.
TGCCAATTTTGTACTTAGAGTTGACGAGGTGTAGGAGTTACAACAAGAGTCTAGTTCGGAGTAAATACTTTTAAGCAACAAAGTTAAGTCATTTATTTTACTTCTATTTCCTAGTTAATAACTTGATTGTTCTCACATAAGTAAAAACATCTGTAAAAACCCAGTATAAATAATAAAGTTTGTTAAGTTAGAATAGTATAGTTTATGCGTCGAATAGGTATTTGTAGTTTGAAGTAAATAATGTGCTGCACATGTTCAAAGTTTCTTATGTGAATTTGATAGTATGGGTAGCACAATATTATTATCATGTCTTTATTTACATCCTGCGGGATGACTGCAGTGAGGACTCCCGTTCCTTTTCAGGAACTGGAGTCGGTAACTCTATCAACCAGGCCAAATCCCGATCGTATAAGACCGACATTTACTGCTGTTATGTCATAGAATTTATGCTAAATGCATATATGCCCGTATGTGTATGCATGATTGCCAGTAAAAATTGGTGGAATGCATAATCATCGACAACGGATTTAATCGGATTTTAATCGGATTAATTTAAACTTAAATGATATTATGTATTCAATTGCAAAAACAAAAGTGAAATTAAAAGCGATGTATTTAAAAAGAGAAAAGTGTTATTGTTGAGATTAGAAAATAAAATGTGAAAATGAACAAGCCTTCAACAACTTTCAATGAACCAAGTGGATGTCATACTAAGTACGACAAACTCAAGCAACGGGACATGTCAAAGGTTTATTAAATTTAGTAAACGTAATTCTTAATGTTCATATTCTGAACAGCTCGGCTGTGAAATGGTTTTTTTGCGTCTGAGTTTACAGATGCTAGGCTTTCCGACTGGTTTCGGCGCCAAATAGATCAAAGATTGTCCATTTGAACTTATGTCGGTATGATGAGGATTCCTTATTTTGTATAAATCATATTCTTTAAATAATATTTATATTTTATTTCAGATAATACACTTAGGCGAGATTCCAATGTAAGGTAAAAAAATATTTTAATTATCTGTAGAAAACTATACGAGTAGGTATTTACGAAACGTCGCACATGAAGTCCTTGTTCGCAGTACCCAGGATTAAAGCTCCACTATTTGGGTCTTCTCTTAATAAAATCATATCCTAGAAATAGAAAAATACAATAGAGATTTGCTTGTTACCTTTATATTAGAGAACATGATACTAATTTTCTATTTCAACAACTTAGAAGCTCGCCCAAAAATATTCTTAGGTTATATATTTTGAAGCTAATCACTGGAACTATACTTAATCCACCTATGTTGAAAGAGGTTAACTTATATGTGCCTAACAAGTATACTCATGGGAGATCCCGTGCACTTTTGTACGCTCTGAAAGCGAACTTTTATTCCTATCAACTGCTCAACTGCTAAACGGTTCTGCATTGACTATCGCCATTTCATCCTCACTTATAGACAGTTCAGCAATTTTCTTTTGACACAAGTCACGAAATAGTAATTCTGCTCCAATGACTTTTTATTCATACATGTACCTGAAATTTTTAATTTTCTTCGCAATACATAAGTGCATAACCGTTTTATGGAGAACATTAGTAAATTAATAAATCTGTGCGCGATGGTGAACGTATCAAGCCTACTGGAACCACTACAAACCCAAGCATATGTTGGGAACTGTACCAATCGTACATCATCGATTACTTGCGGTACTATATGTAGTCGACTGAATGAAGAGCAGAAGTGCCATGCGATTCGCTTCTCGCGGCGTACGGGGACCTTCGGTTCAGCTCCTCAGCGCTACGTCGTCAGTCGACCGATAGTACACATAGCACTCTTTCCAGTTAGGGTGGGCATACAACTATCGTATCCGGGTCTGTCCTGTCTGAGCGTGTTTGCACAACCGTCCTTTGGAGGTGAATATTTTCTATTCTTTGAAGAGAGGAATATGGTATTAATATGTATTTTGTTGTTTTCCAGCTCTGGTTGTTTAATACCATCAAACCCACAAAATGGATACATCCTTGCAGGACAAGAAGGAAGAGTCTCAGAATCCTCAGTAGTTTGGTATGTTTGCTATAAGGATTACAAGAATGCATCCGACACTATGATGGTCTGCCAGAAGAATGGAAACTGGACATCGTTACCAAAATGCAAAGAAATATTCGGTTAGCTTAGAACTTATTTTCACAACAACTTTATAAATAATTGTCTAAATTTCGCTATTCTAGCGCATTCCAATTTTGTAATTTTACCATGATAACCACACTGATCCAGCTGATTTTGGGATAGCTATTAAATGACAATAGTACAAGACACGAGTGTGTCTGACTTTAAGTTACTGGTTTCAGTCTGTCACAGCCATCTTCAGACTGATACAATTCTTCCTTCAACTATGGTACCAAATATATGATTTTATTTACGGTTCAAGTAAACACAACGTAAAATTATTTATTTAATGATAAACTAATGTTTATAAGACAAGGTTTTATGCATAGCACAAAGGATAACAAATAATTATAAGCAACAATTATTCGCCTGAAATATCAATACAAATTGAAAATATCTCCGGAGTAAAAATAAGTCATTTATTTTACATATTGAATTATTTGGCGGGTAAGAAATAAGCCGACATAGCTCAGTGGTTCAGAGCAATTGACCGGACATCAGAAGGTACGGGTTCAATTCCTTTTGTATTAATATTTCAGGCGACTAATTGTTGCTTATAATTATTTGTTACAAAATAAAATATGTTTACACATAAAAGCATTACAAAACTACTATACAGTGTAAACAAACAAATATGATAACTAAATTTTTCGCACGCATTTATCGAATAGATATTTTCAATTTTTTCCAGATTCATGCCAGGTTCCAATTGGTAATACTTTTACAACGGATTGCACTTACCAGCCGCTGGAAAAGCTTAAAGCGATCAATCAATGCAAGGACAGCATGCCACATGGTTCAAATTTAATTTCAACCTGCGAAAAGGGATATCATACCGGAATAACTGACAGCTCAATGAAGATCCATGTCTGCAACAATGGAAGTTGGAGTATTCCTATAAATGAATGCATTAAAGACGAAATTAAAAAAGGTTTGATTGAATGTTTATAATTGTTTCAATCAATAACTTTCATGTATTGTGAGTTGAAACTTTTGGTGCAACGATACAAATGAACTGTTGCACCAGAACTGAGACTTTTTATACGTAATCTTTCAATCCGCAGAGTGTACCCCAAGGATCAATCTGAAGACCAACTTAATTTTCTCTTTTCATCAACGATGTACCTTGAGTAGCTTGCATCGTGCGTTTTGTAAAAACAAAACATGACAATGTCAACCTTACCATTTCTTATAATTTATAATAATTCATAGTCTACTTTATTACAGAGACGAAAATTTTAACGCCTTCAATACCTGAGATCCCAGTGAGGTAATATGGTTTTTAATAATGTAGTAAGATTTTTTATTTTGATTTTCAACTTGCCTAGAATTATTTTCAAAAATAAATACATATGTGGAATTTTTAATGCTTTCGGTTTTTCTAGCCCTGATTGTTTGGTACCAGTTAGTCCAAAGAATGGCCACGTCAACTCGGAAGAAGGAAAAAGTCTCCCAAAAGGCTCTATTGTTTCGTATATTTGCTATAAGGATTACATAAATGCCTCTAACACTAGGATGGTCTGCCAAAATAATGGTACCTGGACGTCATTACCAGAATGCATAGAAAAATACGGTGAGTACAGAATAATACCCCTAATCCATGTGTAAATTAATTCCCGTTTTAACTGGACCGTTTTGCATTTCGTTTGTCTATTAATTTGTTTGTACGTTCCGTTCCCGGTTTAGGATGGCGGCTTTTTTATTGGATCGGTAAAGATTATTTTTTCAAATGTGAAATCAATGTGTTCATTTGCACTTTATTTCGAATTTTGTATAAAATAAATGTAAATAATAATTTGTTTTTTAATTAATAATAATTTGCATTTCATAAGTTTTATAAAATTATGCAATTCAGATTTAGTTATACATATGTAATATGATAATTTAATTAAGGAAATTGGATAATGAAAGTGAGATATGTCCGAAGGGAGATTAGGTGGTTATGATTAATGTATCCTTATCTTCCTTATCCTTACGAGATGCAAGGATCCTTATTTGTGTTTTGAAAGTATGGATTTGGGATTCAGTTTTTAAGTTGTCAGGGAAAAGGTTGAAGATTTTAGGAACTAAGTAGATGAATTGTGGTTGTGCTGATGTAATAAGTAGTTTAGGTATGCTGTATTGTCGGTTGGTTGAAGTTTTTTTTTAAATTTGTATTTTCTAGTCAATCCCGATGAGTTACAAAACTCATGGTAGGACGGGAGGAACTTACAATACATAGGTGGGAGTTAATAAGTATGCAAAACAGAACAAAAATAGAAAAAGCGAGGTTAAGTAGAACAAACAAAATTGAAACGGACAGGGACATAAACATGAGCACAAAGCCAAGGTAGGAATTAACAAAAAGGTAATTACCCACTAGTACATAGGTAAAAATAGATTATGTTCGATTACAAATACAGCGGATAGAAGAGGAGAGAAAAAGAAACAAGACAACACACAACACTACAAGAATAACATAATTTCGTTTTTTAATGAAAAATATTGAAAAAAAAAAATTATTACAGCATTACTTTGATTATTTTATATGCTGGCTGACATATCATACCAAATTTTGATAATGACATTTAAATTCAAAACAAATCCGAGTTCATTCTTCTTCTTTCATATGGTGGGGGGGTCAGAGGGGGACATTTTGGTCTGCGAGCCAGTTTAGGGCCTCAGGCGTCGCCATGTGTACCTTATCAATCCCGCCGGTGAATGAATGGAGCGGGCATTCGTTGACCACATGTTTGGTGGTCTGCACCGCACCACATTCACACATCGCCGACTCTTTAAGGCCCCATCTGTGCATCATGTGGGCACAGCGGCTATGGGAGCACGCTTACCTATTGATGGGGGACCAGGTTTTGCGAGGCAATGAGAACCCAGGCTGTCTCTCGGTGGGGTCCTGTATGAGATGGGCATTTCCCACGTCTGAGTTTATTGAACCAGAATTGTAACTCTGGTCCGAGTTCATTGAACCAGAGTTACAATCATAGACACGACCCGTAAACGTTTTTTTAATAGTTGTTTTCATATACCAATTCTGGATTGTAGGGTACTTTGTATTAACATTATATGTTTCAATTTTGAATTGAATTGTTTTCATTTGTTAGATATTTTGTGTATGCAGTTGATTCGTCACTCATTATATGACACGAAAACCTGATTATGATTGATGAATAACAAATAATTATCAACAATAATTAATTAGTCGCCTAAAATATCCATACAAATTGAAAATATCTCCTGAGTAAAAATAAATTCCGCCAACGAGTATTGAACCTGCACCTTCTGATGTCTGGTCAGACGCTCTGGACCACTGAGCTACGTTGGCTTATAATAATTTATTATCCTTTGTGCTATGCACAAAAAATCTTGTCTTATAAACATTAGTTTATAATTTAAAAAAAAATAATGATTGATGACAAAGCCCTACCGAAATTGTCTCATAACGAAGGTCACATAATAAATGCCAAAAAACTAAAATAATGCACATAAGATCTCCACCCGCCAGATGTTATGTAATGCCTTCGCTATACACACACATTTGACTGTATACATAAAAAAAAATGTATGGCCCTGCTCATGTGGAACCACTGATATGGTCAAACGTTATGTATATGTTTGGGTATAACTATTAACTGCTACATGAAATGGAATGTACACATTAGTAATGTTACCCACTAATACATTGGTAAAAATAGATTATGCTCGATTACAAATTCAACCGACAGAAAAGGAGAGTTTCACACAGAAGAATTTCGTTTTTACGTTTTTGTATGTTTAAAAAAAATATTCTTTATACTTTTATATATATATCTGATGATATGATTGTGTTGTAAGAGTGTTTTTGGCTGTATTTGTACAAGAACTGTAGCTGACGTTATTTACGACATTATACTCGATGAAGAGTCGAATGGAGATATATCTGGTCGGTTGCTTGTCGATAACATGTATTACCATTTTTTGTACTTTTTGTGGAGGACATATTTGATACATGTGTTTTTATTCCAGTACCATGCTTGGTTCCATTTGACTATACTTTTACAACCGATTGCACTCGCCAGCCATTAGACAGTCATAATGCATTCAACCAGTGCAACTCCAGCATGTCACATGGTTCAAATTTAATCTCAACTTGCAAACGTGGATATCATCGTCCAACTGATACCATAGAGAAAAACCATACTTGCCACATTGGGAAATGGATTCCTCCAATATTTGAATGCACGGAAATTATAACAGGTCAGTGGGAAATTTATATTTTATTAATTTTTCCAAATATTGATATGTCGTATATGTAGTTGAAATCTGCTAAAATCTATCAACAGCCGCATTGGCAATATTGTTTGTAAATTTTTAAAACCGCCACATGCTTGTATGAATTATGCATTGCTTAAAATAGCAGCTTCAAATAAATTATGTTATTTTATCAGTGCCATTTTTTTCACACAATTTGAACACTCATCAAGTTATTGACAATTTCTGTTATTTTTTCACCATGGGTCAGTTGTTTCACAACTGAACTACCGAATTAATATTAACTTAATTATATTAATCTTAACTTAATAACATATGTATATAAAATAATTTTACATTATTCTGCTTTATTACAGATACTCTACCACCTAAAAGAACCAGGTAACAGCATTTTTTTTTATTATCTTATATTGAAATTGCTGAAGTCAAGTGACATAAAAATGTTTGATCTTATACTTTACTTTCTTTAGTGTACCCTGCCACACGTTGCTGTGACTCAGCCTGTCTGTGCAGATAGAAAAACAGTAGAGCGTTTTAGTTTTAAGTCCAATAGATGGCGTTGTTTTAAAAAAACATATTCTTTACCTGTCACAGGTGATATCTATGTAATATCTTAATATATAAAAATCACGTATCACTGTCAATTAATTTGTTCGTACACAGTAATCTCTTAAACCGCCCATGCGATTTCAATAAAATTTTGTCAAATTGTATGTTTATTTCCAGCTTAAAATATAGGATAGTTTTGGACCCAAAAAAAAATGAAATTTTTTTTTTTCGAAGATTTTCATTTTAGACAAACAACCACAAATTTTAACTTCTAACGGTCTGTGGCAGGATAACATCTTATATTAAAAAATGCATCCAAATGGTTATATTCTAACAGGTTTCTAATCTTAATATATAAAACATCAGCCGGCGTTTGGTTGTTGTCGCAAAACTCGAAAAGTAGTCAAGCGATATCGTTGAAAATTTCAAAGTTTGTTCTTGTTAGTGCCAGGAGTGTTTAGAGATGTTTAAATGTTAGAAGAAGATGTGGACCCCCGATTTATACTTAACACAATATCTCGACACCGGAATGAGACACGAAGTCGAATTAAAGTCGATATAATGTAGTTTTTTAACAGTAACATTGTGGTATAAAGTAGTGAATGGTGGAAGAAGTCGGAGGCACCCGAGAAAGACATTACCAATAGCGAATCATTGTGGGGGATCCAGCAGAAGGTATATAAAAACACACTCGTATTCGAATGCAATGTTGTTCCAAAATTTCAAAGCAATCAGTGAAGAACTTTCGTAGCTTTAAGATTTTGAACAAACGAACATTTTCATTATTATTTAAATAGATTGTTAATTTTCAGCTTCATAGCCCTGATATATTATGTTGATTAACGTATGTATTATTGTGACAATTATGCTGCTGTTTCAGGCTACATTTCTGCTGTAATAATAATAATTTCTATGTTAGCTAATGTTATAAATAGATTGACTACATAGGCAACTCCTATTGTATTTTAGCTGATGGTTTTTTTAATGTGCTTCTGTTGAAATATACATCTGTTCTAATAAAAAAATTTAGCACGGCATTTTTAACGAGGTGACTGCATACCAGGAATTTAGTCTTTTAGTTTCTTCTTCGTTAACTCTTTGCGAACATATATATTTTTTCTTTTGTCTTGTATACTTAATTTATTTTTTCTTTTTTTTTGTTGTGCTATGACTTATTTGTTAGTACATCTATTTGAATTTAACTTTTGTTTTCGGTAATAACTTTAGCGGCCGTTCATATATACTTAACTTTTGTTTTCGGTAATAACTTTAGCGGCCCGTTCATATATACTTAACTTTTGTTTTCGGTAATAACTTTGGCGGCCCGTTCATATATACTTAACTTTTGTTTTCGGTAATAACTTTAGCGGCCCGTTCATATATACTTAACTTTTGTTTTCGGTAATAACTTTAGCGGCCCGTTCATATATACTTAACTTTTGTTTTCGGTAATAACTTTAGCGGCCCGTTCATATATACTTAAGTTTGAAAATCCTTTTGATAATGGAAGCTTCGTTCGATTAGTACGAATATAATATGTGTTATATTTTTTTAAAATATCGGTTTAAATTTTACTTTTGTTTACGCGAATGAACTGGAATCTTGGAAGAAGAAATTAACCCACTTCCCGATTGAGCAGAAACTCGGCAGATAGATTCGTTGTCGATGACAATGCATTGATAAACTTTTGTCGGCAATCACGCACATACACGCGGACGTATACGCATTTCTCTGAAATTCGAACACATTACGCAATGAATTTCGGTCGATTTGGCTCGGTTGGTGGATTTGTAGACTCCAGTTCCTGGGGAGGAAGTTTCAATCCTCAGTCAACCCATTTTTTTTGTTTTAAGTTTTAAAAAACATTCGAAAATAGATGTATTAGAGAAAAAACTTTATTTTTTAATGGGTTGATTTTTTAGGATTTTTTTCCATAGAATCAAGTATAAATATTTGAGACAAACTGAAGGGTGTAATTTGTTCTCTTATAGAAAAAGGTAATAAATAGGAGAAAAAAATATTTAATGAAAAAACGTGAGGAAAGGAACTTAAAAGCCACAGAAAATATAAAAAATTTGGTTTGACGAAAACCTCCTGTCATTAAATAGTGATAAAACATATGTTAACCCATTCGAAAATAATACTAACAATTTACCTTCAAATCTTCAAATAATCTCACAGACCATTTTCTCACACAATACGATCCTAATCACTGTCCACCAACATGTTCAATTCTGAAAACAGCGGATAAATGTATATTTCTAGGTCAAAAATCTGAAAAGGAAAGATCACATCTGTAATACAATAAAGAAAATTAGAAATTTCTTATCAACGAAAAATCTAGACAGTATCCCATTATCAGTTGGAAAGCGGCTTACACAACTTGTCTGATACACATATAAATTGTTCAATAACTCTTAATTAAAACTCCACTAAAGCATAGAGATACTCGTATATCGAATTGCACTGAACGCGTATTCGAAGAATTCAAAGTTCCTCTACTTAGGACGGGCTGTTTCACAGAATTTCAACAATTCATCAACTTTTGTAGTTGATTTATTGAATGAAGTTGTATGAAGGTTCTTTCAAGTTCAGTTATTTTATCATTGCTGTACAATTGGTGAAATAATAAAATAACCAGTCCTTAAAAACTTATTTGTAAAAAATTCATTTATTCAAATTATAAAAGAAAAAGATACAAACTCCATCATAACTGAAAATCGTACTAGACTCAAATATAAATTTGAATAGCCTGAACTAAACATTTATTTTACCCAACACCGTTATACGCACAGGGGAAAATGTTGTTTTTATAAATTACCCGATGAAATCAGAAGTATTTAACATAAAATACAAATATTGAACTCTATCAAAATATATTTTAGAGAAATCAAGAATCCTGTAGTATTGTATTTATTCTGTCAGATTTATCCTTCAGATGGGTTTATGGAATATGATGTTTGTTGCTAGTAATGACTTTCCGAGGATTAAATTATCTTCTTTCAGTTTCGGTTGTCCGCTGCCCCCGGCTCCAAGCAACGGCCACTACACCGTGTCCAACTACCCATACCCCATCGCGCCTGGAGATCTGGTGGATCAGTACACCGTGCTGACAGTCTCATGCATCTGGCACTCCAAGCCAACGCTTCAGTACTCCTATTGCCAGGAAGACAACCAGTGGACAGAGATGGGGAAGTGTGTCAGTATGTTGAAGCACGTGTTCTTGTTCTATCTGTTCCTCTTCAAGTTGTTAAACTTGTTCTTCTGCGTGTGCTTCCAATGTTCGGACCTTCCTTGCTACTCTCCATTCTTTTTCGGTCTGCCTCTAGCTCATTTCTATTCACTTAGTCTAAATATTTTGTGAATTTGTAAAAGCAACTTTCAACTTGTCCAACCCATCTCAAATGATTGTAACATGCTCAATTTCATTGTATGGCTCCAAAAATTGCTCTCCAGATATCTTCCTATCAAATAAATCGTTTTCAAAAATTACCAAGTATAGTATTATACTACTCCGAAGAAGCTGCGGTTGTAGCGAATCCCGGTCGGGATTAAGTATAAAAAATAAAATCGGTGTTTAATAATTTATTATTTTATTTTCAATGTATTATTCTATTGTCACATCTCAAGTATCTGCTGAAATGAACAAATATCACTTTTTCTGTTTTTAATTTATCTTGATTTTTATTTTCAGTTCCAGAGGCGGAAAAAAAAACGTAAGACATAATAATACGTTTAGACGTAATTATATCTAACTAACTAACTAATTAACTATCACGCAGAGTAGGCAGAGAGGACGGACCAACAAACAACTAGGTCTTGACACACACTCCTTGCCTCATTCACGTTCATACATCATCTAGTACATATTCGTCTATTATTCTGACTCTTGACATGACCTGACTCAACTATCTGATTCAATTAATTTTTCCATGTCTTCCTCGGGCGTCCCCGACTTCTTCCACCATTCATATTAGCGTCATATATTCTTCTCACACAGCTTTCTTTGTTTATTTGCTCTACATGCCAAACCATTTAAGCTTACATTTCCGAATCTTACTCATAAGTCTAACATCAGCCTTGTTGCATTCTTTGTGGATCTCAAGATTTCTGACACGATCATGCATGGTTTTACCACACATACTCCTCAGGGATCTCATTTCAGCCTACCTTAATTCTTCCTCTGTCAGTTCTAATGTTTTATTTATAAAGGAAGACACTTTTTATAAAAATAACTCAAGACCCCTAATGTCCAGGTATACAATATTAGTAGGCAGTATGAGAGTGCATAATATTGTTAGCTATATAACTGGATCACATCTCATCTCCGCCAATTAGTGCTGCTGCAAAATTTTTATTAAAATGAAAATAAAAAAAGTAACAAGTATTATAAGAGAAATATAAAGATGAGAATGTGACTTGACCTACCGAGAATGTGCTGAGCGATTGGACCAGCTACAAGCGAGACTCGCCGTCCAAGCCCCTTGGCCAGCTTCTCGAATATGCCCTCAAAGAATGTATTAGAATTGAGTGGGAAATAACCCGAAGACCCTATGGAAAAAATGATAAACTCGATCCCCCACAGTCAATCTTCATCAGGTTAGGTATCATCACTCCATCGTGGAGTGCTAGCTTCGCTTCTTTGGACATTTTTTTGCGTCAACCGCAGTCAGTCCTCCATTAAAAGAGAAAATTATTAAATACATTTATAAAAAATACTAGACTGTTGACAGTGCTTAATCATTTTTCAGGTCTGGATGTGAGCTTCCAAGTTTTCCAAAAAACGGCCAGTACGAAGTATTGAACTACGAAGAAGAGCTGGTTCCGGGAAGGCTGGTGGATCCCTTCCCCGTACTTTTGTACTCCTGCAACAAGAACTATCATCTGTCAACTGAGAGCTTCGTGTCTCTTTGCTTTGGGAACAACACATGGTCCATCTCACCTATCTGCTACAGTAAGTAGTTTTTGTGAAACCTATTATATCGATCAACTCAACGTTTCGCCAATAAAGTTTTTTGGAAGTGAATGACAGTGTAAGTAAGAAGTTTTTTTGAAAAAGTATTTTTTAAGACTTACACTTGCTGACCTCGTTTTTGGTGACCAACCAAATACTTTCCGTCCATTTCTTCCACGAAAAGCATCACATTTATTTTAGCGGGAGTTTCAGTTGTTGGAATTAGTGAACTTTTCTGAACTTTATGTTATCAATTAAAAATTAACTACACTCAGGGCTTATCGCCTTTAGGGATGTTGTTTGGAAGTTTTTTTAAATGAAATGAAGGAGTGGTGAAGTTTGTGATGGACCAAGGTCTTTCCCAAGGAAGATGGCATAAAACCGGCATGGCAGAGACCTCTATCGGAAAAGGCGCGTATGAATTAAAAGGAACTGCATACCGGGTTAAGAATTTTCAATCAGGGATTATCAGAGGAATCGAATTGCCCAATCGGATTACAGGGAGAAAGAAGGAGGTACGACTTTTGACAGGACAAAGGATATCTTAAGAGAGGGGCGGGGTTAAGCTTTGATTTATATGACATCAACCTTGAAAATATTCCCACCGAATGTTTAGGTGAATGCACCAGCTAGAGCCACTCAAAATCAAGGTTGATTAACTTGACATTTTTAAGGAATTCACAACCCTTTTTAAACGCCGAGCGCTGGATGGGCCGATGCGAGATAGGGTTGCAACAGATCTGTTACTCGAGAAAAAGGTTTCCGATTTCTTTAAAATCCAAGTGGAAATATTTAACAGAATTTTATTCTAAAGTACCCACAAGACTTGACATGGTGGGTATAGGAATAAGAAAATCCATTAAAATTAATGCACAGAGATAAAATAAATTTATAGCTTTTTTTGTTAACATTTTCAAGTGATGTTTGGCACATTATAAATTATTTATGTCTTTTTCGTGAATGAAAGAGACAAAACAAAGGTACAGCCCTGAATAGATGGAAAAAACACGCCCAAAAGAAGGAGCGTACTAGAATATTTGGCAATAAAAATTACATACAATGAAGAAAAATATCGGAAGTTGGAGACAAAAAAATCGCGGAAGAGTGATGGGTTCACGTAGAAAAGGGAGGGGGAAGTGAGTCATCAGAAGCAAAGTGAAGATGATCAAAGCTAGGCTCGTGAAAGCCTTAAAAACAAAGCGTACCACATCATAAAAAACTGTAGACGGTAGGGGATACTACTGTCTAGGCCTAAACCAATCTACGCTTCTTGTGATTGTAGGATAACATATGAAAGGGAGTGTTTTGACGGAAACGGATGATAAGACGTAGGTAGCGACGAAATTGAAATAATAATCGACATTAGCGGTAATGCTTGCAGACCCCCAGGTCTACGTTTGCAGTGGGTATTTCTCGGGTTGGACTGGTTAGTACAAAGAGACATTCGTCTATCAGGGTAGCTAACGACAGTCATTAAAGCAATTTTGCGGACACAATAACATTTTAAAATAAAAAAGTCCGGAATTCACACTTCAAAAAACAACGTTCACTAAAGCAGTATCAGTTCTATAATCAACGTGAACGGTCGCGCGCAGCGAAGTAAAGTATTGTCGCAAAAATTTGCAAGCGCTGCCGAGCGCCGAGCGATTTGCGCAGCGAGCGCATCAAGATTAACACATTATGGACACGGCCATTGATAATATAAAAACTGAAATACAAAAAATTACAACAGTGAAAGATTCGAAAGCAAAAACGAACCTATAACAAAATGTTTATATATTAGAAGAGCTTTGGAAAACTACAAAAATTAAACACCAAAAAGAAATAATCAAACTACAAAAAAAATTTATTGAAAATCACGAAGAAAATAGAAAAAGTCGTAGAAAAAAACAATAAAATACCATCTTACGCGCAAGTTTTAGAACTGTTAGCAGCAAATAAAAAAGAAATCTCAAAAGAAGAGAGGTTCTCTATAATAATATCATCAACTAAAAAAACAACAAAAGCTGCAGAAATATGTGATAAGATACAGAAAGACATCAAACTAGACCAACTTAAAATTGGAATAAATGGATTAAGAAAAACAAATAAAGAGCAAGTAATCATATCCTGCCCAAAAAAAGAATATACCAACACTCTTACGGAGGAAATTGAAAAACTCAATTATAACCTGGAAATAAATGAAATAAAAAAAGAAAAAACCCAAATTAATTTCGAAACGACTCAAATCGAACTTGACGGAAGAGGAAATAGTAAATGGGATACTCACACAAAATGAAGGGTTTCAAGACATTGTAAAGAAAAACGAAGAAAATAAAATAAATTTGATTACTGAAATAAAATATAAACATTCTAAGAAATACCAACGTGGTACTCGGGATCAAGAAAATGAAGAACAAAACAAATTCTCGAACTATAACGTGGAAACCAGCGGTACAACACGAAAAAATTTGCTATCATTAGAAAAGATAAATATCCAGTACCAAAGGGTTAACATAGTGGATTGTGATCCATTAAACCAGTGCTACCACTGCTGCAAATTCATGCACACAGCCTCCAGATGCCTAAATTGAACGAATCCGTCGGTGTGCCCGCATTGCACGGGTATCATACTTTTGCTAAATGCCCTGAAAGAGAAAAAACACCGGTTTGTGCAAATTGCACATTGCAAAATAAGAAATATGGCGAGAAAAATAAAACAGACCACACATCTTTCAGTAACTTATGTCCCTACAAAAATAAAATGCTCAAAGTAGCAAGAGACAGAATAGACTTCGAAGAAAAATGAAAGATTTTTTATATAACGCACAAGACGAAAAAAATAATATTGACGAAAAAACATATGACAGCTATCAAGAATACCGTACCCACCAAAACGACCTCAATCGCAGCCCTTTAATTCTACACATGAACGTAAGAAGCATAGAACGGAACATGGATGAATTTTTGACAACAGTAAATAATGATCTCAAGAAACCGGCTTGCACTGTGTTAACAGAAACACATTCAAGTGACGAAGTGACGTACTATATACCGGGATATACCTATGTATCTACTACAAACCGAATTAACAAAAACAGTGGAATCGTTATGTTACATACAAAATAATTGTGACATATTGTGCGAGGAAGAAATTAATATGAATGGAACAAACTGCCTACATGTACAAATGAAATGTTATAACAAAAAATTGATATTATCTCTCTATACAGAACGCACTCATCTACTGTCTGTTTATTTATAGAAGAATTAAGTCATGTGTTATTAAACTACAGAAACGCGAATACAATAGTTTTAGGTGACATTAATTTAAATATATCGCACGATTATACATCGAACGATAAAGATAATTACTTAAATATGATGGCAGAATTGAATTATGTGTCGTGTATAAAATCTTACACCAGAAACGTCAATGGGCAACGTCCATCATGCATTGATCACATTTTCACAAATATCAAGGATATAAATAATTTAGATTCGGGAATTATAAAAACCTCAATTACCGACCATTACATGACTTTGCTACATTACAATTCAATAATACCCCAGGCGATAAATCAACATTGCGGACAAATTACTAATAATAAGAAAGAAATATCTGTTGTTTATCGAATCTTTGAAAAATAAATTGTCATCTAAATTATGGTTAGATATTCTCCGAAGTGATAACGTCAACGGGTGCTGTAAAATATTTTAAAATAGATTAACGAACTTTATAAATGATTCAAAAAAAATTATTCCAAAAGGAAATTCAGCAAAATTTCGTAAAATCAAACCGTGGATAACACATGGGCTTGTTGTGTCCATAAGACACAAAGAATTGCTTTATAAAGAAACAAAACAAAAAAACCACTAGACATTAAATTAAATGTTCATTTTAGAGAATACAAAAATAAATTAACCACGCTCATAAAAAACACGAAAGAAAATTATTATAAAAATAAACTTGATGATTCTGAAAATGACAGTAAGAAAGTTTGGAATATAATCAATGAAATCATGGAAAATAAACAAAAAACCAAAAGTAATACTATTAAGAGTATAATACAAAATAATAACATAATTAACTGCATTGAAGAACCTAAAAAAAGGAGCAAACGCTTTTAATGATTTCTTTGCAAATATCGGAAAGAGTCTAGCAGAAAAAATTACCGTGAAAAAAATAAATGATATGTATTTTGAAAATATTCTGAATATAGAAACTAAACTTGAACTCTTCGAACCAACCAATCCGTCTGAAATTGTACAAATTATATTAAAAATGCGAGGTGGTTCTGCTCCGGGATTTGACGGTCTCGCCGTAAAAACACTAAAAATCATTAAAAATTATGTTTCTATACCAATCTCTCATATTATAAACAATAGCTTTAAGACAGGAGTTTTCCCGAGCACGTATAAGAAAACCATAATCTCTGCAATATTTAAGTCCGGTAGCCCGGAGGACATTTCTAATTATAGACCCATTTCACTCTTATCTAATATATCGAAAATCTTTGAAAAAATTGTTAAAAAAAGACTAACTGCATTCTTAAAAAACAACTCGATTATAAATGAAAATCAATTCGGTTTCACAGAGGGAAAAAGTACCCAAGATGCCATTGCAAAAACTTCATCTAGTATTCAGAGTACCCTGGACAAATCAAATAAATGTATAGGAATTTTTATTGACAGAAAGCATTTGACAGCATTTCCCATGAAAGACTTATATTAAAATTAAAAGAAAATGGCATTGACCACTTAGCCCTTAAATGGATAGAAAGCTACTTAACAGAGAGACCTCAAATTGTAAAATTAAACCAAATTTTTAGTACACCACTAACAAGTACATTTGGCATTCCTCAAGGCACGGTCCTCGGACCATTACTATTTCTAATGTATGTAAATGACATTTTCCAACAGAAAATCAAAGGTGAATTAATCTCTTATGCTGATGATACTGTATTATTAATAAAAGGTCAAACATGGGAACTAGTTAACAAACTTGCAAATGAATGTATTAATACCTTAAAATCATGGTTTGATAATAACCTACTCACACTTAATGCAAAAAAACAACATATGTATTATTCTCACTACAAAAAATACCTAAACACAAAGTAAATATCATAATCCATGATGAAAATTGTGACAATGTCAACTGTAAACTACTTAATCCTATTTGTACTGTAATCAACTCTTCTTCCGAAATTAAATATCTTGGTGTGATCATCGATGAAAAATTGAAATGTAAAAAGCCATATTACGGAGTTAGTAAAGAGAATAAGGAAATGTATATATATAAAGCCACTGAAGACATAAATACTCTTAAGAATTTCTTCGACATTAATTTGCTATCACTAAATAGCGATAAAACATATGTAATTCCATTTGCAATACACACAAAAGACATCCCTAAAAATTTTAACATTATCATTCATGACAATTCCCAAATACATAATAAAAATTACTGTCTCCAAAACTGCACAATACTAAAAAACACAAACACAATCAAATATCTAGGAGTAATTATCGATAAAAATTTGAATTGGAAGGAACAAATATGTCAAATTGTAAAAAAAATCAGAAAACTGATATATGTATTTTTAAGAATCAGAAATTTTTTGTCTTTAAAAAACCTATATTTATGCCTTGGTCCAATCAACGCTACAATATGGTATCATTAGTTGGGGATCCACATACAAAACTAACCTTACTCCGATAGAAGTGGTACAAAGGTTAATAATTAAAATAATATTACGAAAACCTTCCGATTACCCAACGGATCGATTATTCGAAGAATTTCAAGTGCCTTCATTTAAAGATCTTTATACTAAAAATGCATTAATTCAAATCATAAAAGAAAAAGACAAGTATCAATTTTTAACTGAAAACCGTACTAGACTTAAATATATTTTTCCATGCCCAAAATTAAACACTTCCTTTGCACAAAATTATTACACTTACCGGGCAAGAATTTTTTTCAATCGACTACCTGAAGAAATTAGAAACATTAATGATAACATCCCAATGATAAACACTGTGAAAAAATATTTTAAAGACAAACTTACAAAAAATAAAAATGTTTCCAACTGAATTAATCTTAAGAATAACTCACTTCAAATAAGTTTAAAATCATTTAATTTTTAATTACTTACTTATTGTAATAAAACAATGTACACTCCTCTTCCAGCCACAAGCTAATGCTTCTATGGAAGAGGGGTCCTGAAATAGTGATCATATATTGTAATAAATAAACAAAAATGTACTTATATAATAAATATAATAAAAAAAAAAAAAAAAAAAAAAATAAATAAATAAATAAATAAAAAAAAATATATATATATATATTTGTTAGGTTAAGAAATATTTAAAATGTGTATTATGCTCTTGTCCACTCCCTGTTTATCTACGGAATCATAGGTTGGGGAGGATCTCATAAAAACAACCTAAACTCAGTAAAAGTCTCGCAAAAAATTATTATAAAGGTGATACTTAAAAAAAAACTGTACTTTTCCAACAAAATTGCTTTTTAAATTGTTTCCAGTACCAAATATTGATGATATATTTAAGCAAACTTCCATTATAAAAATGTGTAAAGCAAAAATAACACAGAATATCAAGAATTTTACGAACTGATGAGAAATGGAAATCAATTTATTACGCCAATCTTTAAAACAACTCAAATGCAAAACCATTATATTTACCAAGCCATAAAAAACTACAATAATCTCCCTTCCGAATTGCGCTGTATTACGAACCAACAAGAACGAATAAATAAAATCAAACTTTTTTTCCAAAAAAATTTATAGTAAAAAAATATATATTTATAGTATAAAAATTATTATAGTAAAAAATTTATAGTAAAAAAATATATATATAGCTAACATTTAAGAATCTAAGTAAGAATCGTGGCTCCCTTATCAGGCACAAGAGCTCCTCTTTTCTGATAAAGTATACATGACCAATTATGAACCTAAATATTATATTTTGCTAATATGTATGTATTCAGGTAACCCATAATATGATCTATATTAAAATAATTAAAAAAAAAGCATTATATTGAAAGCGCCCTATGGGAATTGGAACTCGCTTTTCCAGTCCGCGCCTGGATCATTTGATCGAATGAAACAGATTTGGAGGTGTGAACCTTTTTAAATAACCAGAATGGCCTAATTAGCATGATGCGACTATGAACTAAATAGAAAAAAACATACGAGTCGATAAAGGTTATAATAGCATATTTTGAACATGATTAATGGGAAAATACAGTTATAAATAGTTCGGATTTAGAAAAAATGGGGACAGTTTTTTGACAATTTTTGGGGAGTAAGTTGCATAGTAAGTCCGTCGCGATATTTTAAACAAAAAGTGCTCAAATTAATTTTAACAGTTTTTGACAATTTTTGGGGAGTTAGTTGCAGAGTAAGTGCGTCGCGAGATTTTAAACAAAAGTGCTCAAATTAATTTAAACAGTTTTGGAAAGTATCGGCAGTTTTAAGAAGCGAATTCGCAGAGTAAATAATTCGCGGTATTTTAAATAATTAAATTCAGACTTGGGAGAGTTGGAACTCAGTGCTAGATACCTCAAGATAAAAATCTCAAATCAAAGTAGTAAAGTATTCTGCTTAAATTTAAAAAGTTTTAACAGTTTCGCGGAGTTTTGATCAGAACGTGTAATTACGACGCGTGTTTTCGAGAATTGTTGTTTAGTAAAAGACAGTCCCGCAAGTTTTTTTTTTGATTTTTGATAAAGTCACGGGTTAAGAATAAAATTATAATTAAAAATAGTAAACCCTAAAAAGCCTTTCTTGAATAAAATAAAACGCATATGTTATGATTTTAACAAAGTCACGGGCTAAGAATAAAATTTGAAATTTGCAGAGTAAATACGTCGCGGTATTTTAAATAATTAAATTCAGACTTGGGAGTATTTATGGATTCCTTTGAAAACAAACTTTTCGAATGTGGACTTTCCCTTTTAGCTAATGTATTTATTTGGTATAGATATGTTGATGACATTTTTGTAATTTGGACAGGTAGCAATAGACAATTAGACAATTTTCTCACTTTTATTAATAACATTCACCAAAATATAAAATTTACACTGGAACATAACGATAGTAACAATTTAAATTTTTTAGACTTAAACATCAGTTTAGATAATAATAAGTGTGTTTTTAAAATCTA
The DNA here is from genome assembly GCA_026573805.1 of Hesperophylax magnus. Classification (NCBI taxonomy): domain Eukaryota; kingdom Metazoa; phylum Arthropoda; class Insecta; order Trichoptera; family Limnephilidae; genus Hesperophylax; species Hesperophylax magnus. The sequence goes on along the minus strand of JAIUSX010000230.1, from coordinate 587,996 downwards.
TAGAAAACCTACACACACTGACTGTGTTATACCTTCTACTTCACTTCATCCTTTGTCCCATAAACTCGCCTCCTTCAACTCAATGATACATCGAGCCATTAATGTCCCTTTAAATATTGAGAATTTCAATAGTGAAATTAACATTATAAAACAAATAGCTCTAAACAACAGATATAAACCTAACATAATTAACCGTTTAGTTAATAAGAAACAAACCAAAATATTTTCTAAAAAGTACATTTATAGTGGAGATAATAACAATCAATCTAGTAAAAATCTAATATATAAAAAACTTCTTTATACAGGCGACTTATCCTTAAAAATATCCCGCATGTTACCAATTAATATTTCGACAGCTTTTTACACTAATTCTAAAAGAAAAAAAACTTAATTAATAACAAGGGTGTTTCAAATAAATTAGATAAAAATGGGATATACACTTTAGAGTATAATGATTGTAACTCACAGTATGTAGGTATGACTACTAGAAATTTCAAAACCAGAATTAGGGAACACGAACTATGTTTAAAAAATAATAATTTCTCCGAGTTCGCTAATCATTTGATAGAGACAGGCCATAGCTTCAACCGAGATAAAACTAAGTTTAAACATTCTAACATTAATACATATTTTAATTTGTGCGCATTAGAAACATTAGATATCAACAAAAAAATTAATTCAAGCATTAATATAGTTAATAAAATAATATAACCTTGCAAATCACCTCTATTGACAATGTTCCCTGTTATGTTGACTCCTCCCTCCGTTTCCCTCTCAACCCCCTCCCCCTCCCTCAAATCCCCTCGCACCAAAGAACCAAACTAAATAAAACCCCATATTTCTGCACTTAAAAATTTAGTTTTAAAATAGCTAGTTAATGACACGGACGTGTCGAAACCGGTCTCTAATTAATAAAATTTATACGTAACAAATGTAGATTGTGAATAATAAAACTCATTAAAAACAAAAAAATGTTAAGATTTCCTTTTAAAGGTTTTGATAAAGTCTCGGATTATAAGTAGATTAAAATAATATACCTAAAAGTCTTTCTCGAACAAAATAAAACGCAAGTGTTAAGATTTCCTTTTAAAGGTTTTGATGAGGTCTCGGATTATAAATAGATTTATAATTAAAAATAATAAAACCTAAAATTCCTTCTCGAATAAAATAAAACGCAAGTGTTAAGATTTTGATAAAGTCTCGGATTATAAATAAATTTATAATTAAAATAATATACATAAAAGTCTTTCTCAAACAAAATAAAACGCAAGTGTTAAGATCTCTTTTTAAGATTTTGATAGAGTCTCGGATTATAAATAAATTTATTATTGAACATTTAAATACCTAAATATCTTCTTGAACTATATAGGAACGCGAGTGTTAGGCTCGATCAAAGCTGCGCATTATAAATAAATTGATAAAAAAAAAATAATATCCCTAAAGTCTTCTAAAAACATAATAAAAGACATAGCTGTTATATTTCAATAATTGCTAGGTTAGGGAGGGGTGTTGATTTTACAATTATGAGGTTAACTCTATAGGCAATTCAAATATAGATTAGTAGAAAATGGAAAGTTCGAAGTACATTCATTATGGAGGGTAGTGTGGGTAACATAACCAAATTAGGAAAATAAGATTGTAGATATCTCGGATTAAGATATAAAATTTTAGGTTACCACCTCAGGATAAATCTAGTAGTAATTACGGGACGCTCCACCCAAGAGCAATGGTCGTGTGTTTCCCGACAGGATTTTGCTATTAGCGGGTAGGAGCTAGTTAAGTATTTTCATTTCTAATTGACGTGTTCCAGTTTAACCTAGAACGAGCGATGCTGACATCTGTCGACTAACAATTACCATTAACCCAGTTTAATATGTACATAAAACCAACATGTCAATTTTTCAGGATTCCTCAACAAGTCCGATATTACCTCGGTAGTGTCATTCGCAAACCTTCACCTTATTCCCGAATTTGAACCTCGATTAAACTTCATATTTGGTTTATGTCATATAGTGACGCTGTAACACCGTATCCCACAAATACGGGCCAATCAGAAGGATTTTTTTTCTCACGCTACCATGTGATAAGGGTTGCCATAGTGGACGGAGCGGACTAACGGGATGTTGAAAACTATTCCCTCTGACGGAACCATGTTGAGTGAGGGGCGTGAGAGGGGAATGAAAAATTGTGACGCCGCCTTGTAATGAACGGGAGCATGGTCCGATGTTGGGGCGTCTAGAATGAAGATATGCGATATAAGATCGCGATCCCTGTGAAATCCACGTGGAGGGGGCGATGATGTGATATCACGTGAGAATAAGTCCGCAACGCTATTACATTATCCAATGGTGTCGACCTAGAAGCTGATGTAAGCCAACTGGAACGCTCCCTTGGCGGAGTTACAACAGCTTCTTTGAGGTGGAGTGTAAGTCTGACAGCGCGTGGGAGATGAGCTTCATCAGACGAAACCTACATGACACACTTTCCGCGTTAGCATCATGATATGGGATGCAATTACCTTCCCCATCTAGAGCCAGTACAGTAGATCTTCTGGAGGTATAGGCGTTGGATCGATTTCGGAAATGGCATGATGACTTAATTCGTTTTCTCTCGAATGTGAACGGATCCGCATAGGGCAGGGTACCTTTATGAAATGAGTCGCCAGCTATGGGGGACAGTCCAGACACGTCGGAGTCAATGTTTGATTTCTGATCACCATTCACCGTTATTGTATTGATTAGTGGAGGAGCCAACGTAGTTTGAAAACGATTTCATTCATATAGTTTACCCGTTTTCCTTCCTTCTCTTCCCCCTCCTCCTCTCATTCCTTCCTTTTAATAAGATTAAGTGTCGAGTAACAAAACTAATATATATTAGAACAGATAGAGGCGACCCCGGAGCTGAGATGGCAGGGGATTCCCCGAAACCCGACACTCTATGCATGTCGGTACTATACTATACTAATTTGTGCAATAACGAAACTATTTCATGTCCTCGGATTTATTTAAGGTCGGAAAGATTAAAACATACAAGTGACGACTACTGTATTAGAGCTAAGCGTACTGTAGGGGACGAGAGTAGGTTAAGCGCACGCTTTTATAAGAAAAGTTTTTAAAATTTCAATGGTAAAGAGATCACTCACTCTAATTTAAACGAAACTGGATTACCGCAAACATATGCATTTATAGCTCGTTAGTATAGGGGAAGTCCCTTTCATATGAATTTCAAAACCATAAAAGATAACACAACGCTGAAAAAGAGCATTATTGCGAAAATAACTCTTAAGATCTTGTTACTGTATACTCCATACGGGGATCGAAAGGCTTCGCTAGGGTTTCCTTTTAAGGTATGCCTTCTAAAGGGCGCCACCACTAGCTTAGAAAAATCGAAGGACAATGATCAGGATGTTACAAAATTTACAAATCAGACAGAAGAAATCATCATTAATTTTACGTAGGTAGAAAGATAGGATCATCACAAGTTTTGTGAAGGAAACCCGTTTGAGGGTTGGGTAGAAATCCGGGGATCATTGAGTCGAAGAGTGACGAATGTATGAATCTATCCCTCCCACCACAGTGTAAAGCAATGGGTCGAGAGACTCCTGCTGGAGACGTCAAGTGGTTTCTTTCCACCGGTCTCTCCCGATCCGGCCTGCCACCCAGTTGGTGGGCAGACGCATCGGCCGCCAAGACCTGGGCCTATCATCTTTGGGATGTTGCGTGAATGGTCTTTTTTAATGAAATGAAGAAGAGGTGAAGTTTTAGGTAGGAATATACATCTCTGCTTAATCACCAAAGGAGTATTTTTATTTATTTATTTATTGTTTAGGAACATTTACAGAATATTAAAATGAAAAAAAAATCATTAGATAAGCGCTGCAAAAAACGTATATGTCAACAGTCCACTTAAAAATGTTCACATCATGCACAGTTTAAGTGTCATTATAGACTATGTATTAACAAAAAGTATAAACAGTAAAACGTGAGCAAAGGCAAAAAAAAAGAAAAAAGAGATATCAAAAACAAAACATACCGATAAATATATGATCCAAAAGACAAAAGCAATAAAAATAAAACAGAAAAAAATCGAGTAAATAAAAAAAAAAACCAACAAACATTCACAATCTATTGCTAATTTGCTTTTTAAAATAAGCTAGACTATTTGCATATATATCTATGTAGTTACACTCAATAGAATTGTACAGGCGACACATTCGAGACAATGGATTGAAATTGATTGAAACATTTCATCTAAAAAATTGCCAGTTAAACACAAAAGCGTTGAACAGATGTTTGTAATGCTAAATATTTCATCCACAAAAATCATTATCGCTTGTACTTATATTCCACCAATGTCAGATCTGCAAATATACAAGAACCACATCGAGGATGTAGAAACACTAAAATACAAATATCCTAAAGCCAAATTTATAATTGTAGGCGACTACAATCTTCCGAAAATTGACTGGTCTTTCGATAAGAACAATGAAGTGATTATTAACGAAACAGAAGTGCAATGTGTCAAATCTAAGGAAATGCTTGATATGTCTTTTTTCCTAGGACTAAAACAGTTAAATAAAGTGCATAATTCTTATAACCGTATGCTTGACCTAGTATTTTCTAGTGACTTAAGGACAGTGGTTGAACAATCGGATGAATTGTTGTTACCTTTAGACCAACACCATCCGGCGTTAGATATTATTATCACAAATGAGTCTAGAAAATTGCAGAAATTAAAAACTTCATCGTACAATTTTAAAAAAGCTGACTACCCAAATATAACTGATTATCTTGACCATATAGACTGGTCATTTCTAGAAGATGAAAACAATATTGTGAATCAAGTCCAACAATTTTATTCAATCCTAAACACTTCAAAAGAACGTCATGTTCCAAAAGTTAATTTTATTGCATCCCTTTACCCTACATGGTTTTCAAAAGAATTAAAGGAATTGATTTATACTAAAAAACAAACTCACCGAATATATAAGCAATCTAGAAACGTCGATGATTATATAATGTTTACTAACATAAGAAAGCAGTGCAAAGAATTGTCTAAAAAATGTTATAATGATTATATTAGTTTAATAGAAATGGAGGTTCATGATAATGTTAAAAAATTGTGGAACTTTTCTAATGCTCAGCGTAAAAATGATTGTAGCTTACCAAATATTATGTATCTGAATAACAATTGTGCGGATAATACCGAAGGCATTGTCAATCTTTTTGCAGATTTATTCAAAAGTGTTTATGATGATAATATTACTGATAATGAAATCCCAAATGATATATCACTTGAAGAATCACTCAACCTAAACCATTGTTTTATTGAAATAAACGCTATAGAAAAGGCTATAAAAGCATTAGATACTAATAAATCCGCTGGACCGGATGGGTTCCCTCCAATATATTTAAAATCTTGTGTTCGCAGTTTGACTTATCCATTATTTTTACTATTTAATAAGTCTTTGTCGTCAGGGTGTTTTCCAAAACAGTGGAAAAAAAGCTATCTTACGCCTATTCATAAAAAGGGAGATAAAAGCGATGTATCAAACTACAGACCAATATGTATATTATCCGCTATTCCCAAACTATTTGAATCGTTAGTCCTAGATGTAATATGTAAACAAATTAATAATATTATTGTACCCAACCAGCATGGCTTTATCACAGGTAAATCCACCCTAAGTAACTTGATCATATATGAAAATTACATAACTGATTCTCTTGCCTTGAAGCATCAAGTGGATTCAATATATACTGATTTTTCCAAAGCTTTTGACAAAGTTAGGCGACATATCCTTGTACAAAAATTAAGTATGTTGGGTATCAAGGGTAATCTGTTAAGTTGGATTGATAGCTATCTTAGTAAAAGAGAGCTATGTGTCAAAATAAAATCTGTGGAATCTTACATTTTCGAAGCCACAAGTGGGGTCCCTCAGGGGTCTCACCTGGGACCAATTCTTTTTTTGTTATTTATTAATGATATTGTTAGCATATTTAAAGATGTAGAAGTTCTTCTTTTCGCAGATGATTTGAAAATATATAAAACAATACGCAGTTTAGACGATTGTTATACTTTGCAACTTAATTTAAATAAACTATATCGTTGGTGCATCATCAACTCTCTGTTTCTCAATATTAAAAAATGTCAGGTCATTCGTTTTTGTAAAATACGAAATCATACAATTTATGAATATTCGCTTAACAATGTAAAATTGACAGCTGTCACTCAAATCAGGGACTTGGGTGTTATATTTGATGAACAGTTAACATTCAATCCGCATATAAATGAAATCACAAATAAAGCCCTAAAAATGCTCGGTTTTATATGTAGAACCGCATGTGACTTCAAGTCACTAGAATGTTTGAACACACTGTACACATCTTTAGTAAGAAGTCAAGTAGAGTATAATTCGCCTATTTGGTCCCCGTTTTATAAAGTACATTCCAACAATATTGAAAAGGTACAACACAAATTTTTAAGATTTATTAACTTTAAACTGAATATTCCAATCCAAAATATAAATTATATCCAACTCATGCATCAACTAAATTTGATTACGCTGTCAGATAGGCGAATTATCTCCGACCTTGTTCTACTAAATAAAATTATTAATTATAGAATCGACAGCCCTGAAATTCTTGCCACAATAAAATTATATGTACCTTCCAAAAATACGAGACAAAATTCCACCTTTTTCTGAGACAATTTCAAATCTAATTATCAAGCGCACATATCGTTAAATCGAATACAAAAATTTGGTAATAAATTTGGTAATGTTGTTGATATATTTAAAGATTCTGTAGCAGTGCTTAAACGAAATCTACATAAACACTTTGCTGAAATGTATGACTTCTCCTCTCCATAGTGAAAAACCCATTTTTTAGCTTCTGTTTTTTCACTCTTTTCTTTTATGACTTTTAACTTTAATATATATGTTTTAACTTTACAAATTAATATTGTAATTTAAATAACAATTCGAATATGATTTTAAGTCCCTATAAATGCTGATTAATTTCAATCCATTTATTTTTCTAAGCAAGTAAAAAAAAAAAAAAGAAAAAAAAAAAAACTGTTCTCCATAATGGTATTCTGTATCATTTGTAAAACATTTATGTACTACAGATATAATAACTATTTTATTTATATATGTACGTAAACTTTTAAATGTCACATAGTTAATGTAATAACACTAATAACAATGTATGTAAAAGCCCAATGGGCGTTTAAATAAATAAATAATAATAAAAAGTATGCAATATTGTTCTTAAATAATTCTAGATGGAATATATTCTGACTCAACAAACTTAGATTACGTCTATTAGGAACTTTAATAAGAATATTGCTCACACAATGAGTTGTTTTAAACTTGTTTTGAATTATTTTGTGTAAACATATTAAGTCAGAAAATTGTCTTCTTTTACCCAGGGTCGTAAAGTTAACGTATTGGAGTCATTCCTCATAAGACTGCAGTACGGCACTTAGTCCAAGTCTAAATGATGACAATCTTAGAATTTTTTTTTGTACAGATTCAATAGTTTTTTAATATTTCAAGTAGTGTGGGTTCCAGATAACACTACCATATTCCAATTTGCTTCTGACCAACGAGTGGTACAAGGTTATAATGGATTGGGTATTTTTGAATGGTTTCGATATTCTATGTATAAATCCAATCATTTTCAAGGATTTACTCGTGATATCACTGATATGTATATCAAACTTAAATTTTGAGTCAAGTGTGATTCCTAGATCTCTAATAGTGGTGACTGCATTAAATTGAATATTATTAATGAAATATACACGATTTTTTCGTCTTCTGTTACGAGTGAAGGTTATAATGTAACATTTATCAATATTTAGAAACATATCATTTTGAGTACACCAGCTATGTAGTGTGTAAAGATCTTCTTGAAGCATAACTTGATCAGAATCAGTGGAAATTTTATGGTAAATCTTGAGATCATCAGCAAATAAAACAAAATCGCAGCGTAACATGGGGCCAAGGTCATTAATAAAGATTAAAAAAAGCAGAGGGCCAAGATTTGACCCCTGAGGTACACCTGAGGTTACAATTATGGGAGGTGACTCATACCCATTTATAAGAACTAGCTGTGTTCTGTTTTCTGTGTTCTGTTTTGTTATACGATCAAGCTTATGTAGTAGAATAGAATGGTTTACTTTATCAAATGCCTTTTTAAAATCTGTGTAAACGGCATCTACTTTAGTTCTTTCGTTAAAAGCATTGCAAACGTAATCACAAAAGTCAAGAAGATTGGAATTAATAGATCCGTTGGGAACACATCCATGTTGATTAATGCATAATTGTGGTTTAAAGTGTGTGAATATCAAATTATACATTATAGATTCGAAGACTTTTGCAAAACATGATAAAATACTGATTGGTCGATAATTTTTCACAAAAGACTGATCACCAGATTTATGTATTGGAACAATATGTGCATATTTTTCCATTGTAATAAATTAAAAAGGTATCCTAATATTAAAGACGCGTTGGTGCGACATTGTAATAATTATGTTTTCTATAAGAAGGGATTTTATTGAAAGAATAAAATAAAGTAAAGTTAACAATATTTATTAATTAATAATTTAGAAACATGAGACTAAATAATTTTAAAAATGGTTATAATAAACTCAAGGCCTTGTGCTAGGTCTAAGATCGCTAGCAACTTAATTGCTAGGAATTTAATTGTAACATTATGAATTACGCAAAAGTGACAAAATACCAGGAGATCAACTAACCTGTAATAAAGTATAGGGCGCCATGCGGAGATTATTAATCTCTACAAAATTTAGTAGTAATTTTAAGAAGATAGTGTTCAGTCAAATAAAAGTGAAACTAACTAACGCGACCGTTTCCGTCCGAGATCCCACGTCCAGTCTTTACAAGATGTCTTCTCCAGCCGCTTGCCTGCTTGTAACTGAAGTTCCCGTTGCCGGCCAAAAACCCATCCTCTCGCCTTCAAGTCTTCTTCTTTTAATTTACGACGACATTGCGGCGTTGGCAGCTAGTGTTGGTGTCGTCAGCCAACAGAGATAAACGTAATGGTTCTTTTTTGCTGGCGAGGCAAATAAACTGTTAAAAAGGTTGTGAATCATTTGGGGTGACCTATGGTAGAGTGTTAGTTATAAAATTGAAATTCTGAACATTTTCAATAGTAAGACCAATGTCATGGTTATTGAAAGAGATGGTTCAAAATTGCATTGTACTTTATTAGCTGTGAATGGCGAATTCTTTGAAAAGATTATCTATATTGTACTTCTCTTTTTCCAGAAAGTTGCGATTTGAAAATATCCTTTACCGTGAAGTACGTTTGTTACACCTCTTCCTACGCTAAGATACCATGTCGTTCACCCGTTCCGCATGGCTCCCGCGTCCACTCTAGTTGCAAACCTGGACACGAGCACAGGACTAACCTTGATATTGTGACTTGCCTGGATGGACAGTTTGACAACAAAAAGCCAATTTGTAAACCAGGTAAATACTTTTCTAACTTTAGTTGCTTGTTTTCTTCTTTTTCGTGATCCCTACTCGAAAGACCAAATCGCGAACCGCCGTCCATTTCAACTCGACTGTTCACTTGAAAATTGCCCTTCTTTCTAGATAACAAACAACCGTCCATGCAAGAAATAAATAATATATGTGTTGCCATCGTGTTGCGTTCATGTTAAACTAAGATTAACAGCACAGCTCGTCGCGTCCTGCCGATTCTGCTTAGTTATCGATGTTATTGATATGGCCATCGCAAGCCCCCTGATACTTAGCGTGCTATATTCTCGTTTAAATGTTTCATATGTGGATTATACAGAGAGTTACTGGATAAGACAGAATAGTGACAAAATTAAACAGGTTTGGTTCATAGAGGCTATGTGTGTCGTTTGTTTGATATTTTGCTTCACTCTTCCGTAAGATTCTGTTCAGGAATTTATTGTGGTTGCTAAATCAACTTTCCTTACTTCAAGCAAATGTTGCGTAAAGAGTTCAGGCATCACACGCTCCTCTTGTTTTGTTGTTTAGTGTGCGGTCTGGAGAAGTCATTCGCCATCAAGCACATGGTGAACGCTCCCGAGGTCATTCGAAACACGTTCCCCTGGCACGTGGGCATCTATCAGCTCGACTCGCGCACCAGGAAGATGAACCAGATCTGTGGAGGAAGCATCATACACGTTCGCCTCGTCGTAACGGGTAAGACTTAAACTTGCTTCAAAATTATGTTATTTTACCGAGCGAAGAAACCAATTATTTTTTATTATAAACTAAATGACATTGGCTAATCGGGTAAACTTCGGTTTATGGGCGAAATTCCTAAAAAATAAAACAAGTTATTTTTATACTAACTTTGGGCCGGGGAATCCGAATCTGGAAGAATTAGGTTGCGGCAAGCAATATTAACTGAATTACACGACTTAAAAATTTTCGATGCAAACAATATACAGCGCCATTTTCGATGCGCTTTTTGACAATAAATCCATAGAAAAATAACCAAAGATATTATATACAGTGTTACCATTTGTTGACGCTTCAGTATATAAATTCCAACTAAACAATCAACACACATATGAATTTTCAGTAAGCATAGGCACAATAACCACCAAGGGGGAGACGAAAAAATATGCATTTAATATTTTAATTTTGCTAACATTAATTCATTTACGTAAAGTATTCAGATACATTTTATTAACTTTTGTATCACAAACCATGTTACACAAACCTAGCGTAGCCGCTAAATTACTTGAAAACTGGGATGTTTTCTTGCCTTGACGCGAGTAGGCGCTACGAAGGGGGCACTTTCTTTTCTATCACAAACCATGTTACACAAACCTAGCTTAGCCGCTAAACTACTTGAAAACTGGGATGTTTTCTTGCCTTGACGCGAGTAGGCGCTACGAAGGGGGCACTTTCTTTTCTATCACAAACCATGTTACACAAACCTAGCGTAGCCGCTAAACTACTTGAAAACTGGGATGTTTTCTTGCCTTGACGCGAGTAGGCGCTACGAAGGGGGCACTTTCTTTTCTATCACAAACCATGTTACACAAACCTAGCGTAGCCGCTAAACTACTTGAAAACTGGGATGTTTTCTTGCCTTGACGCGAGTAGGCGCTACGAAGGGGGCACTTTCTTTTCTATCACAAACCATGTTACACAAACCTAGCGTAGCTGCTAAACTGCTTGAAAACTGGGATGTTTTCTTGCCTTGACGCGAGTAGGCGCTACGAAGGGGACACTTTCTTTTCTATCACAAACCATGTTACACAAACCTAGCGTAGCCGCTAAACTACTTGATTGGTGGTTATTGTGCCTATGCTTACTGAAAATTCATATGTATGTTGATTGTTTAGCTGGAATTTATATACTGAAGCGTCAACAAATGGTAACACTGTATGTAATATCTTTGGTTATTTTTCTATGGATTTATTGTCAAAAAGCGCATCGAAAATGGCGTTGTATATTGTTTGCATCTAAAATTTTAAAGTCGTGTATTTCAGTTTATATTGCTTGCTCCAACCTAATTCTTTCGGATTCGGATTCCCCGGCCCAAAGTTAGTATAAAGATGTATAAAGATAACTAGTTTTATTGTCAGAAAGCGTTCAAAATGGGCAGTTAAATTGTTTGTGCGTCGAAATTTTAAAGTCGTGTAATTCAGTTAATATTGCTTGCCGCAACCTAATTCTTCCAGATTCGGATTCCCCGGCCCAAAGTTAGTATAAAAATAACTAGTTTTATTTTTTAGGAATTTCGCCCATAAACCGATTTTTTTCCGGCTAATCTACTGTTAAGTCTATTAAGGACCTTGGTGTCACTTTAGATTACAAATTTTCTATTCGTGATCACTGTTATAAATTGTAGGGTCCTTTTAAATTAAATATCCGAACAATTCGAATAATTTTATTCACAATGAATGGACACTTCTTATGCACAACGTGAATACTTTTTACAGGGCGGTTCCTGTGTATCTTTAGGGATGGTAAAACCTTTGATTGTTTAGTGGCAAGAGAGCGTTTTTTAAAGAAACCTAACCTTTTATATGAAAAACTGTTATCAAACTACATTGACACAAATTCAACAAGCGGCAATACAGAAATTGTTTTTGCCAACGCAACTAATAACAAATAAATAGCAAAGGCAAGCACCTTTCATAAATAATATAACCTAACCTTCACAGGTGGCACTAGTGGTATATAATTAATCCAATGTACTGTTATCAAAATAATACATGCACCGTCTCGAAAGAAACTGAATTCACTAATTAAGGTTCTTTTCAATAAAAAACGAAAATATAGATACATACATATAGCCATTAATATTAGGTAACTATAAAATTTAAATTTTAAATTCATTGAAAGAAAAACAAAAAAATAATATAAAACCATAAAGGATTTTTTAACAAACACAACACAAATCTTGATTGGCTTCTTCTTCTATTTTCATCTGGATGGGGTCCTTGTTTTGATTTCTATGAGAATAACCTTGTGCAAGAGGGGTCATTTGAGCCAGAGTCATCAATTTGAGCCAGGGTCATCAATTTGGTTACATCAGGTTTGTTACATCAGTTTTGTTACATCAGTTTTGTTAAATCAGTTTTGTTACATCAGTTTGTGGCGTGCGGAAAAACATAAATTGCACGATCGTTCTATTTCTTCATATCGCACTTTGCTGAACGAGGAAGTCATTGGTGTTCAAGGTTGTCCTCTATGGGTAGCAGACAGATTATCGTAATCGGTCGCACAAACGTCCCTTGTGATGTCCGGAGGGTGACTACCCTTACGATTCCATCAGCTCCATGTTGGGAGTTCTCCCAAATAATCCTTACTCCACCTGAACCAAAAGGATTGAATTATTTCCGTCATTCTTTCATATTTATTTAGTCTGTTGTTTGTTACATCTCGGAAATCTTCTTCTGGAATAACAGATGCAAGTGTGCCCATACGGAAATGGTTAGGAGTCAGAGGAATTAAATCATTAGGATCGTTAGACAGTGCTGTTAAGGGTCTGGAGTTGAGACAGGCTTCGACTTGACATAGTACAGTATATAAAAGCCCAAAGTTAAAGATGAACAATTATTAATTCTATACAAGTGATATTTGCCATAGTTGACTGCGGCCTCTCACAGACCTCCTTGCGTTGGTGCGTGAGGCGCGATAAAATGCCATTCTATAGCCCTATTTGCTAAATATTCCTGAATTTTGTCACCGTTTTTTCTCAAACTTTCATAAAGTTCCTCCAGTTTATTACATGCACCTTTGAAAGTAGAAGCATTGTCACAATATATTTTATTGGGTTGACCTCTGTGAGTTTTAAACCGTCCTATTTGGTAGACGCCGGGCGGTACCACAACCGGGAGTCCTCGTGGTCAGCGGGGAGCATCCTCGTCGGGAACATCGTCAGTTGCTGCGATCGGTGACTCCTCTTGAATAAGGAGCACGTCTCAGGCGCTTGCGGGCGGTTTGTAGGGGCAAGCGTGGATCTGCGTAGAGTATTTCTTTTTGCGAAGGGGTTGCCTTGAGAAAGGCAGTTGTGGGCGCGAGCGCCTGCTCAGGGGGCCGGCGGGATTCCTCCGGCCGGCAAAAGTATCGGGGCCTGGCTGTGAAAACACAAGCCAGACAGTAATGCTTTTGTGGCTATATTTCAAACCACAAAAACTGCGTAAACCAAAGTCCGGAAAGCTATATATAGGGTTTCACGAGTGGTCAAATAACTCTCTTCTTGTGCGAGGGGAGATTCCGAGAAACGACGATTCTGTGGCCGAAGCAATGGACAGGTCATATGGCCCACACACTGTTGCAGTGGACAATCTCCCACCAACCCGTATTAATTGGTCATGTAAAAACGGGAGCAGAGCATTTAAAGAACTATTTTTATTTACACTTCCATTTTTTATAAGGCTTCTCGTTCTGCCTGAAAATTGTATTTTTGTGACGATACAATTAAATATTTCAAGCTAATTCTCGTTCTTCATCGTTTAAATTTCCTGATATTTTAGTCTTTAGCTTATCACAATTATTTACGAATCTTAATACGTAGGCAGTTACACGCTTTAGTTTAGTTAAAAAAAAAAGAAATTTTAAAAGATGTCCCATTCTTCCGAATTAGTTGCAATCAAAACATTTTTTCCTTTAATTCACGGAGGGTTTGAACAAGATATTTTCGATAGCGGCCAACTGTTGTTTTCTCTAGTCAACCACCCTGGCCCATGCCACCATATTGAGGAATTAACTAATTGTTCAGCAGTAGCTCCTCTTGATAATATATCTGCTGCGTTGTCAGAGGATGGCACACAACGCCATTGTTCTGGGTTACTAAGCACTTGAATTTCATTTTTGGGTTTGTCAGATAGAATTTTTTTATATTGTTCGGTCTGGCAATTTCAGCTTGGCCCGACTCGGATGACAAATCCAAGATATAAGATCTCCATTTTCGTAACATCATGCCTGCAGACAGCAAAATGTAAATTAATTGACCTTTTAAATTTTTACAGGATTCCAATTTATCGTCTCCGGTCAATAGGTCATCCATTTTAAAATTGTTTTTTATGACTTGACTAGCTTTATGAAAAGTAATTTGGTTATCAATACCAACTTGTTGTAGGCATCTTGTAGCTAGGAAAGAGGAAGTACTTAACCCGTACTTTACAGTTTTCAGTTTGTAATGCTGAATCTCCTCTTCCGGTGACTCGCACCATACTATTTTCTGCAAGTTGCGGTCAGCTGCACTCACGTTTATTTGCCGATACATCTTCTCAATGTTAGCTGTCATGACATATTGGTGTTTTCTGAAAAGTAACAATTGGGTATATAAATCGTTTTGAATGACAGGTCCTACCATCAAGGCGCCATTCAGGGAAATTCCATTGGAAGTTTTGGCCTATCCGTCAAAAACAACCCTCACCTTAGTGGTGGATTCTTTAATGAGGGCGTGATGTAGTAAAAAATAGGAAAAATGATCTCCCTCTAGTTTATCACATACCTCCGTGACCTAGTTCCTTGTATTCTCGCATAAATTGTACATGTTGCGATTTTAATTCTGTATTTGACGACAATTTTCTTTCTAAGTTTTGGAATCTTTTCTCCGCTGTTGTCAATGAGTTTCCTAATTGATCGATACAAGGACGGCTTGGTAAAGTTACTATGAATCTACCGTCTTCTTCTCTTGCATGAATAGCTATGAAATTAGCCTCACAAGCTTTCTCCTCATGATTTTGATATTTCATGGGGTTGACTTCTTCTAGATTGCAATTTTTTTCAATTTGACCCAACCTAACCTAACCTAACTTTCACAGATGATCAAAATAAAACACCAAATTAACAATGTGATTAATTAATCTCTTTACTAAGGGTACTTGGCTTCATAAATAGAATCACCTCTGATTTCGATAATATTATGTTTGTTGGTTCTCCCTTATCTAGAATATGCCTGCGTTATTTGATCTTCATTCTATGATGTTCACATTTATCATATCGAATAAGTGGCATTGCTTGGAGGTTAAGGCTTGAAAGAGGCTATTACTCATACGATGAACTTGAAGTAAAATTAAATCTTTCTTCTTTTGAAAACGTAGTAAGGACTTTGATCTCATCTGCAATTTCAAAAATAATTAACAGTATGATTGACTCACCTACTTTATTGCAACTCAACCTTTTCAATATTCCTTCCCGTAGACTCAGAAATAATTATTTGTTTTTCCTCGATCAACTCTCTCAAATTATTTATACTATTCACCAATGTCCTGAATGTCCAGACTTGTCAACTCAAGTCAGGAACTTGAATTTTTGGTGTAAGCCTACATAAATGATTTCTGCGTGTCACTACGCAAGTAATATTTTGTATTGATATGGCTGAAGTCGTGAACTCCATCAAAACCATTGCATCATATTAGATATCAGATAGCATTGTGTAGTATGTAATGTGGTAATTGGACTTGGTCCGTCAGTAAATAACGGCATACGACATTAGTAGAAAAGCTGGTGTTATATTTAGATATCCCAACCCACTTTACTTTGTTCTCTTCACCCGTAAGGGCAGCTCGGTTATATTCATTACTCTGTGGTTACAATTCTATGAATAGCGATATTTTTAACACATTCCTATTTTGGAAGGTATTTCCAATTTCCATTATGCATTATTCTTTCCATGGTTAAAGCATTGACTGCCCAAAACTTTAATATGAATTATACTTGTGAGGGCGTGACCAAAACTCTGAACTTAGAACCTTGGCTTTATGCCTAACGCATGTATCCATTATTCTATCGAAATATGTTTATTTACCGCAATTATGAACAAAAAAATTAAGACCTTTTTTTTAAATTAAGAAAAATTTTTCGTGATTTAAATCTTTATATTCTTATGTTTTATTAAAAGTAAGCTAGTGTTCGTGAAGATTTTATCCGAAGAAATTGGTAAATAGATGAAATCTTTCATGTTAATTTTCTTTTCCGTTTTTTCTGGCAGCCGCCCATTGTTTTTACGACGAGCAATCAAAAATTTCAAAGGAGGCCAAGTATTTCCGAGTTGCCGCTGGGAAATTTTACAACGCGTGGGACCATCAGCTGGAGAGGAAACGCGGCCAGGTGCAAAAAGCTGAGGTATGCTACAATTAAAAAAAAACCACCAACTATACTCCATAATATTTCCAAATTTAATCAATTATTATAATTTTTGGACAACAATAGGAAAAATCCAATAAATAATACGCAGAACAGTACTCTTCAAAAGGATGAAATATTATAATGCGCAGTTGGAAACTATAAAGTCTGCGCCAATTGGTAGATTCAAGATAAGTTGGGTCATAGAAGCCACACTAAGCAAGATGAAATGTGATAGTATATAAATTTATCATATGTTACTTACACTACACGTCTTACACGTACATTAATCAACAATGTTTATACGAATTATGATATTTCTTCTTCCGCATTAAAACAATTTTTCTTTCAATAAGCTTTCTGAATTTCTTGCGAAACGCCATCATTTTTACAATACGTGTTGTTTTAAATAAATATATTTAGATATTCCAAAATCGAATTTTTTACGAAATGTTATCGTTTTTACAATACGTGTAATTTTTAATAAATGTTTTTAGGTATTCAAGATACTTCTCCACAATAAATACGGGGGCCATGAGCAGCATTACCAGGACGATGTAGCGCTGGTGGTTTTAAAGAAACCTTTTGACTTCACCAACGCGGTGCAGGCTATCTGTTACGACCTGTATGACGAGGAACTCAACACGCACCAACTTTCACCCAACAGCGTCGGGAAGGTTTGGCTGTTTATAATTATAAAGGTTGAATTTTTTGGGTTGCCATTTAGCCAAAATTTCAGACATTGTTATAGAGTCCATCACTATGTCCTGCATGTCCTGCATGCTGAAGGTCCTCTCATCTGAAGCTCTCTGTACATGACAGTCCATAGCCATTTTTGAAATCTGCGAAATCCTTTTTTAAAACGTATTCGTATTTCAAAAAGTGTATTACGTTATTACTAACCTTTTCTTGGTTTCATGTCTGTTTAGCTTCTCGGTTGAATTTTTTGTTTGTCTATATTTCTATACGCGAAAATAAGGTATTCGTAAAAATAATTTGTTTTTCAGGTAGCAGGCTGGGGAATGACTGAAAATCATGAAACTTCTAATGAGCTGCGGACCCTTAACATGCCAGTTGTAGAGCGAAGTGTGTGTACCAAGGAGCTAAGCCAATATCACTACACTGGCTTTCTTACTTCTGACAAGTTTTGTGCAGGCTATCTCAATGGTTCGTACGTTTTGAACAATTTATTACGCGAACTTTGGTTAAAATTTACAAAAAAGTAAAATTTTACACAAATTTACAACTTGCAAAACTTAAAAAATTTACAAAAATTTAAAATTTACAAAAACTTTAAAAAGTACAAGAATTAAAAAAATTTCAAAATTTACACAAATTAAAAAATTATTATAAGTTTAGTTACAAAAATTTTATATTTACAAATATTTAAAATATATAATTTTCAGGGTCCGCAGTGTGCCAGGGTGACAGCGGTGGAGGGTTGGTGTTCCCCTTGAGGTACACCGATCGGGACCGCTGGTACCTCCGCGGCGTGGTCAGCAACGGCCCCCTAAACGAGGACAAGACATCCTGCCGCCCCAACACCTTCACCGCCTTTACAGAGATCTTCAGCGTGAGGGACTGGCTGAGCAACACCCTGAAACCACTGATCGGATATAATGATATTGATTAATATTTTGTAGGACAGATATTTATTTAATATGTTGAATAAAGTATATATATATAAATAAAGTAATCCTAAAAGTACCATTTGACACAGAATCAAGCGAAATTTACAAAACATTAGAAGTCTTGTCAATAAGACAACTTTATGCCAAATCTGCATTACTACACCTCCTCCAACACATACTCCATATTCCAATTCAACCAAAAACCTCGTTAAAAACCAGATCCTTAACAAATAAAACACTAAACATACCGATAACACACACCACACACGGACAAAGACACTTTCAATACTACGCTACTAAACTGTTTAATTGTATGCCCATTACTCTGAAGCAACTACTAACTGCAAATACATCCGCAAACATTCACAAAAAACATATCACAGCTTGGATCAAAAACCAAGATATTTTATTTTTTCAAAACATAATAACTCCAAACCAAACATAACTAAACCATAAAAAGTGTATGATAAATAAACACGTTTTTCGAGATTTTACCAATTATACTCACACTTACAATACAAATATATGCACTTAAATATATGTTAATATATATTTATATATTTTTTTAACATATTTATTATGAATATTCAATTTAAAAAAACCAAAAAAATTAAAAAATTAAAATTAAAACTTATAAAAAATAAAAACTTTCTTCTAAAACACATAAATACTTGTCACACCTATACATAACCACGTAAACACCTCAGCACAGGTTCTCCTAGTGAGGTGTTCACGAAACATACAATATTACTCACATACAGTTTCACCTTCTCAAACCTACCTTACACACAACATATTATAGTTATAAGTTTGAAATATATCATATACAAATATAAATAATTATGTGAAACTGTAAATTATACACGGTGTCCGGAAACTCGTAGTACAAGCGGGAAACTGGAGAATCTACACCACATGGGAAACCCAAAAAAACATAAAGTTTTTTGATTTGAGCATTTTCACAAAAAAAAAAAAAAACAAAAAAAAATATTTTTCGGATATTTTAGGGTTAAAGTTTTTTCTGGTGTTTAGGGTTGAACAACAGATGTTTTAACCCTGCAGAGCAGAAATATTTTATGATTACACCGGATTAAATGAAGGGTGATTTCAAAATAATGCTTAAAATCCGAGTTTCTTCATTTGTTTTACTTTCAAATAGTTTTAATTAGTTGGGTACTTTGATCTTCAGTAATAATTTATAAGAATTTGATTAAAAAAAAAAAAAAAAAAAAAAAAAAATGAACTTCTAACTCGATTTACTCGATAACGAAAGCTCAAATCAAAAAAAAATATACTACAAAATCGACTCCAAATGTGATGTAGATTCACCAGTTTCCCGCTTGTACTACGAGTTTCCGGACACCCTGTATATAGAAATAAAAATTTAAAAAAAAAAAAATTTTTGATTTTGAGAAAAATAGCTTTCGTTAACTTTATACTAATGTTAATTATTTAATCTTCACAGATCTGATGGAGACTGCAGTTCTGTCCGATACGTTGGCTAAAGAAGGAGGTAGCGCAACACGGCATAATACCCACAAAATAAACCACTATAATTCTTTTGTCTTTTTTTCTTAAAAAATCTTATCTTATCTTTTTTCTTTTTATATTGTGTTATGACTGTCAATAACTATCATGTATGTAAATGACCGTTATTTCTAAATACATAAATAATCCGTTAAAGAAAGAAAATGTTTCAACAATTTCAGCAGAATAAGATAAAATTGAGCTTACGTAGGTACTTCAGGAACGCAGACACGTCCACAATACACTATTGTCGGTATAACCTCTTCGGTGAGTATTGCAGAAAGCCTGCGGCGGAATTCCGCAAGTCACATGCTCAGGCCACTACTATATTCATATGTGTTGGAGGAGGTGATTAAAACACCGGTCAAACAGGTATAACTTTACTTGATAACTTCCAGAGGCAAAAGGAACTCCAGTCAGACATTCTTAAAATAGTAGTTCTGCGAACAGTAGACCTCGCATCCAAAAAAGTGACTATGATTTCTCATTTAAAAAATCTAAACCAAAATTTCCTTTAATCCAACAATACAGGGCAATTGCAATTCTCCCGCCTGGAACCCACATTACAATATTCATGGAGAAGCTATTAAAAGTGTAAAAAATAAAAAATTCTTACGTTTAGTTTTAAAATGGATATTACAGTAATTTTTTGAATTACACCACTCTTTTCAATGAAATGACTGCCTCCGTGGTGGAAAGGTCTCGGTTAGAAATTCAAAAGTTTTGTGTTATTTCAATAAACAGGTATACTTGCGGTACGTTCCAAAATGGAAGATACCCTCAGTATTTTCCGGGTGGAAGACAACCATTCAGAATTGAAACTTTGCTTGAAATTGTTTGATCCGTTTTTTTTTTTAAATTTAATTTAATAATATTATTTTTAAGTTCTGGAAGTATTTTTTGGTTTTTGTTATTAAATTTTAAAATAATTGAATGGAGTTCTATGAATGAAATTCAAACACAATAAATAGGTTTTATCCTTGTTTGGTGACCAGATTTGAATAGTGAGGTACTTCCCACCTTCCTCTTACTCATCTTCTTCCCCTCTGAAATACCTTCAGCCTCAAAGAATACCCCCATTTGTGATACCCTAGTCTCACTCCAGACGGTTGAAAGTAGTTAGGATTCAGTGCGGTATTGAAATTTAAAACAATGAATATGCTTCAATGATTAGAAAAAAAGAAGGAGAAAAAATCATCTACATTAAACACGCTGATGATCTGTTAAAAATGGTTTAGATGCTTCTGGAGAGCTCCAACGTCGGTTAGTTATTGGCCCGATCACCCTTCATAATCAAACGGTAAGGAGAAACTTTACATTTATTGTTTCGAACTACAACAATAATTATCCACTTCGGTAATTCTCTATCTGCAACTAGGGTGAAACTCCCGGTAACTGCCACGGACAGTGGAGCTCCCATAAACATATAAACTATTTTTTTTAATTTTCGTATAATTATTATATCAACATGCCTTCCTCAATGGAATTTTTTGATGAGGAATTACACAACCAAAACCTTTCTTACGCAACTTCAGATACTAATATGTGTAAACGCCTGATTGGAAACTCTGCCAATACAAAAATTATGCACCAAAACATAAGATCCATAAATAAAAACTTTGACGAACTCTTAATTCAACTTCACCACATAGATATTGTTTTCGACATAATCATTCTGACCGAGTGCTGGTTGTCAAACACATATACACCTAAAATCATAAAAAATTACACATCACACAATTCAACTACGTTTGATAATCAGAACGATGGGATTGTTGTTTACACAAAAAATAATCAAAACTTAACAGTAACCGAACTAAAAATTCAGGATGCAAGTTGCACACAAATAGAATACAACAATGATACAGTTATCCTCGCTATATACCGCTCGCCATCGACTCGTAACATCACGCCATTTCTAAACAGTCTAAGTTGCACACTTTCAAATCTTTCCAATACCAAAAATATCATAATAATGGGCGATCTAAATATTAACATACTACCGAGCAACCAACACCACCAAAGCCAAGACTATATCAACATGCTAGAATTTCATGGATTAGTGAGTACCGTTAACTCACCAACAAGAACGACAAATGGATCTATATCATGCATTGACCACATTATGGTAAAGTCAAAAAAACCATCTAAAAGTATCGTTTACAAATCAACTATCACGGACCATTATTCAACTATCTTTGCACTACAAACACCTATCCAAATAAATAAATGTAGCCTGCCTTTAGCATACAATAAAATCAACTTTCAAAATATAATAACCAATTTAAAGAACAAATCATGGCAAGAACTCTTCCAAATTAAACAATCGGAGGACGCATGGATATACTTTATTAACTATTTGAAAAACGAATTACACCACCATACCCTGACGATGACCAAAAATATAAGTAACAAATTGAAACCCTTGAAACCATGGATTAACCACTCCATTATAAATTGCATTCACAAAAGAAACACGCTACACAAAAAAACCAAAGAAAATCCGTATGACCAACTAACATTCAACTATTATAAAAAATATAGAAACATGTGCTGTAACGTCATCAGAAAAGCAAAAGAAATTTACTACTCAGAAAGAATTAAAGAAAGTAACAATAATCCCAAAAAATTATGGGAAATACTTAGAGAAGCCACAAACTCGCAAACTACAAAAGAGAAACAGAGCATAAATAAACTTTCCATTGATGGACATATTGTTGAAACCACAAAAAATCCTAAGCTCGTTGCTGATCATGTAAACAATTTTTTTATTAATATCGGTCCAAATCTTGCTTCTCAAATTGCCCAGAGCGGAATCACCCAATCTACCGATACAGTGGTTCAAACAAATAACATAAATACAAAATTTCTATTCCAAACTGTGTCACAGGAAGAAATTCTCAAAACAATTAATTCTCTAAAAAACACTTCTTCTGCTGGACCAGACGAAATTTCAACCAAAATCCTTAAAACGCTGTCTTCGGAGATTACATTGCCACTAGAATACCTTATAAACCTAAGTATTACACAGGGCTACTTCCCCTCTAACCTAAAACAAAGTATCGTAATTCCCATCTACAAATCTGGAAACAAGTCAGATATCAATAACTATAGACCAATTACTTTACTGAATAGCTTGTCTAAAGTTTTTGAAAACCTTATTAATACACAACTTTTAAAATTCATCGAGAGCCATAAAATACTTTCAAAAAATCAACATGGTTTTCAAAAAAACAAAAGTACCTCAGATGCCATTGCCAGGGTGACAGACTTCATTGTAAAAACCCTTGATAAAGGAAATAAATGTATTTCAATCTTTTTAGACCTCTCTAAGGCTTTTGATACAATATCACACTTTAAATTAATTAAAAAACTTGAAAAAATCGGCATCACGGACAAAGAGCTAAACTTCTTTAAAAGTTACCTAAATGGACGCACACAACAGGTTAAAATACACAATACCCTCAGTAACCAGCGCTCAACTGACTATGGAATTCCACAAGGAAGCGTATTGGGACCAACTCTGTTCTTACTGTATATAAACAACTTTTGCAACCTTGAAATTGAGGGAAGCATTGTTAGCTTTGCCGACGATACTGTCTTACTGTTTGAAGGCAACAATTGGTCAGCTGTATTTAA
Organism: Hesperophylax magnus; assembly: GCA_026573805.1. Taxonomy (NCBI): domain Eukaryota; kingdom Metazoa; phylum Arthropoda; class Insecta; order Trichoptera; family Limnephilidae; genus Hesperophylax; species Hesperophylax magnus. The sequence goes on along the minus strand of JAIUSX010000230.1, from coordinate 564,593 downwards.
AAAAGCTGAAAAAAATATTAACTTAGTTAAAAAATGGTTAGATATAAACACGCTTACCCTTAACACGAAAAAAACAAAATATATCACTTCAAGCATCAATACTGCAGGCCAACCTAATGATGATTACTCCATAAAAATACATAACTGTACGAATTCCAATGTATGCAATGAGTGCCCCTGTATAGAGCGAACTCCACAGATGAAGTACCTCGGCCTCACCATTGACCCATACCTCAAATGGAATATACATACTCAGATCATTGCGAATAAAATTAGAAAAACAATACATTTCTTCAGATCCGTAAGGAACTTCCTTAACTTACAAATTCTAAAAACGATTTATTTTGCATTAACCCAATCTATCATTGAGTATGGTATCATTGCATGGGGAGGGGGTACTTCATCAGCTCTAGATCCTGTTGAAAAGGCGCAGAAAACAATTATGAAAATTATTCTCAAACTTCCTCAAACTGCAAACAGTAACTTAATTTTCAACATAATGAGAGTATTTGATGTTCGAGAGATCTATGTAAAAACTATCCTCATGCATCTCTTTAAAAACAAACACGTGCTTTACGAAAAAAAAACTAACTTTAGATTTACGCGTAATTCGAACAAAGACATGTTGCAAGTTCCAGCACTTTCTTCCACCTTTGGTCAACGTAGCTTTGGCTACTTTGCCACAAAGATCTTCAACATGCTCCCGGAAAATATTAAAGAGAGTCAAACACGGAAAGAGTTTAAAAAAAATGTTAAAATTTGGATTTATTCAAATGATCGAGCCTACACTGGTGCCCTCACCCAAACGCCTTGTCATTGACAGTTATTGCAGTATGTACGGTGCTAAAACTTACTATATACGTATTGTGTAAATGCAAACAATAATGAAAAGTAACCAAATGCCTTGTCACAGTGAGTTATTATAGTATGTATTGTGTTTAAACTTATTCTATCTGGATCTTCAATATGTAAACAATAATGTAACCTAAAATAATGGATTGCTGTATGGGAACCCATATTAAACATTTACATATTAGCAAACCATAGACAAAATGAAGAAATAATTAACTAAAAACTCTGCCTCAATACAGGTTCGCCTAGTGAGGCAGGTTATGCACAACCTAAAATATAATATATTATGCCATTTCTATATAACACTCTTACATTCATATATATTTTTTCTTATATTAGAAACTGCCGTATTATTAAAAAAATTGTCTGCTAGAAGGACTTTCACAGGATTGGTATTTCTAAACAAAATTCTAAATGATGCATTTGATGATCTAGAATAGCTTGCATTGATAAGCTTTCAGAATACTAGAGCTCGGAATTTATTTAAGTGTAGAAATTAACTACCACATGTATTCCTCATTGCCATAAATACTTATGGAGGGAAATAATTACACTGAGTCACAGGACATTTTTAATGTATCACTCAACAAATACAAAATATTATTACTAAGGCAATTTAGTTTTTGTATAATAAATACTGTATGATTTTACTATTCGTATGTAAAAGCTAAAAAGGGCGTTAGTAAATAAATTAATAAAATCATGAGATTTTAGTGTAATTAACCAATAAATTAATATATGACTGATTTAAAAAAAAAAAGAATTATGTGTGTCGTTGCTTATCCAGAATATATAATGTGAGATATCGCGCTTATTTCTCGCCAGCGCCGTCGCATCTGCTGCCGTAATCTTGAATTTCCCGCCTTTCTTTTCGTAACACCCTTCAGTTGTCTATTGTCACCTTAGCAGTTGGCGTCCTGAGACGCCATCTTGATACAATTTTGGCGTTTTTTCACCCACGCCGGTCGTGTAATTTTCGTTTGGGATTGTTTTAACGAAAAGAATATCTGTTGCTACCCGCAAATTGTCGTAATTTTTATGAAAATTAGTGCTAAGTGATAGTGCGAACATTTTTGACAGTTATTAGCGTCTTCATTTTGTGCACGGGGTTAAAATGGCCTCAGACAAGGACCATGTAGAAGATGACGTAACCTCTAAACGACGTGATCAAAAGAGGCGACGCCGTTCAATATCAACAAGTTCGTCGAGCTCGCAATCTAGTGATTCGGCGTCGAAAAATAGTAGGCGACGCAGGCGCACGAAGAGACGTAAGCGGAATGACAGACATCTGCTCAAAAGATTAGCATGTCAAGTCAAGACCCTGCAAGACTTTGTCATGGACAGGTCAACGCAGGAAGCCACTGTCAGCACGCCAAGTATAGTGGCACCCTCGCATGCATCTGGGAGCGTTTGTTCGTTGTCGCCTGAAAGGCAGTATCAGATGCCGGGTCCCTCTACTGTTCTGAAGGAGTCTGCAGCGCCAAAACCTTCTGCAACACATCTGGGTTTCGTGGAGAATCTCCAACGCTTCAACTCGAGCGAGTGGGCCAATGTCCGCTACGCATCCGCTTTAAAGGAATATTTAGCTGATCCAGGCTTCAAGGAGCTGGAGGTGAACTGCGAGGTGCTGGCATTTGACACCGCCTCACCAATATTTCCGGCTATGGAAAAGATGCTGGCTGCGGTAACGCATGCCTCATTGAAGCAGAGAGAGTGCCTTCAACAGGCTCTCCAAAAACTCATCAAATGGAGAAGCAGTTCAGAAAGTTCTCTGTCAGGCGAGGCTTTAGAGGAACAACTGGACAGCCTGTTAGGAGAGGACTCCGAGTTTATAAAATGCTCTGACAATATCTTGCAGATAACCTGCGGAAAGCGAGCTGAAATCATTCAGCACAGAAGAGATAAGATTTTGAGCAGCTGTAAGACTGGAGTGGAACGGAAGCTATTCAGCAGAATTCCTCCTTCTTCCACTCATCTTTTTGGGGAAGAAGCACTGTCCGCACAGTTGCAGAAACTGGGTGGTGTAACAAAGTGCTTTAATCCAGTGCGCCTACCTCAGGGTAGCCACTCGGCGCACAACCACCCTTCAACATCTAAGGAGGTTGTTGCCTTTCCCCCCAAGCAGACATCAAAGGAAAAGATGGCATTTCCCTCGTTTCCTCGGCGGGCAGACCACGGGCGAGACCCCCAGTATTCCTCCCGTGCGAGGGGTAGGGGTAGGGAACAGAAGCGTGGCGCGAGGGGGCAGACCTCTCGTGGCCGCTTCAACAGATGACTATCAACCATTTCGGGCCGGTCAACTACAGGATTATTGGATAGAATGGCGGACCCTAGATGCCCCAGAGACCATCTTACGTATGATAAGAGGATACCGCATACCATTCATCCGAAAGCCCTTGTTGATAAGTCCAAGCCAAGCTCTCGCAAGGAGATTCAAAACAAAAGTAACCCCGGAAATGACACTCGAAATAAGAAAGATGATGAGAGATGGTACATTGGAAAGAGCTGGCGACAATGCCTCCTTCCTATCAACACTTTTTCTGGTTCAAAAGAGCGACGGCTCAAGAAGACCAATCTTCAATTTAAAAGCTCTCAATTTAGATGTAGCTTGGAAAAAGTTTTCTCTGATATCTCACCACAAGGTCCCACACTTTCTTCAAGCCAACGATTGGATGACAAAAATAGACCTCTCACAGGCCTACTTCCACATACCGGTCGCAAAAGCTCACCGTTGCTTTCTGAGATTGTATTACGGAGGCCTTCACTTACAGATGACATGCCTGCCTCAAGGCCTGAGCAGTGCACCACAGGCCTTTGCAGCCATCACAAATTGGATTGCAGAAATCCTGCGGAGACGGGGTATCAGGATCATTGTGTACCTAGACGACTTTCTCCTGGCTCATCAGATCAGAGAGGTCCTCCTCAGTCAAACACGAGAAGCTCTTCAATTATTGGAGCGGTTAGGTTGGTTGGTAAATTTCCAAAAGTGTGTCCGTCAGCCAGCACAGTCAGTGGAATATCTAGGAATTGTTTGGAACCCCCATCTGAATCAGAAGACCTTAACCGAATACAGACGACAAGGTCTTTGGAACTCACTTCAGAGCCTCGTGACAAAGGGAAGATGGACTCTGAAAGAAGCTCAGAGTATTTTAGGAAAGTTGAATTTTGCTACCTTTGTGGTCCCCAGAGGTCGACTCCATACTCGACTGATACAATTACAGTTGCAGTTAATGCTGAAGCTGACCCCTCAGCAGAAATCTCCGATAAAGAAGGAAGTCTTGTCGGAAATGAAATGGTGGATGAACAACTTAGATCATGTTTCAACTCTTCATGTTCCCAGCCCAACACATTTTCTGACCACGGATGCGGCGGATCACGGCTGGGGAGCCCTGATCGACGATGTACCTCTGTCGGGTTGTTGGACAGACAGTCAGAGGGGGGGACATTGCAACATGAAGGAGATGACAGCAATCTTAAATGCCTTAACATCTCTGACTCAGAATTTGAGAAGTTCTTCGTTACTCATTCAATCAGACAACAGGACAGTCGTAGCCTACTTGAGGAACGAGGGAGGCACCAAGTCAATGGGTCTCCTTCATCTCACATTTCAGATTCTTGCGCTTTTGGACAAGCACAGAATCTTTTTACAAGTGCAGTATTTGCCGGGACGCTACAATGGCCTCGCGGATCATCTATCCCGAGGAATGACGTTACCAGAATGGCACCTCCTACTGTAAGAGCTGTCTTTCACAAGTGGGGCAGTCCAGTAGTGGATCTATTCGCTTCTTCGAGGGCTCACGTCGTGGATCAGTATGTCTCGATAGATCCCCAAGACAAGAGAGCGATGTTTCACAATGCGTTCAGCAGGAGTTGGCATTTCCCCTTGGCATGGATCTTTCCTCCCCCCTGCTTAATGCCACGAGTGCTGGCACACCTGAACAAGTCGTCAGGGGTGTATCTGGTTGTAGCCCCAGATTGGCCAAAAGTGTTTTGGTTACCAGACCTAAAGAAAAGAGCCCTAGACCAACCTCACATAATACCCATGTTGGTCGACAACTTGATAGACTTATCGACAGGACTTCATCCTCAATAGGTCCAGAAGCTCCAACTACAGGTGTGGAAGATTGGGGGTGGAGTGAAGCATTGAACGATTGGTCACAGCAAGAGAAAGCTCTGTTGAATGCGGGTTGGCGCAAATCTACGCTTTCAACTTATCACATGGCATGGAAGAGCTGGAAGGAATGGTGCTCCATTAACAATACCTGTCCTAATAACCCTTCGGGATCTCAGCTGGCACGGTTTTTAGCATACCTAAGAGTGAAAAAGGCTTGGCCCCCAGTACCATTGCGCTTCACAAGTCTGCAGTGTCGGTTTTGTGTGACCCCAATGGCGATTTGAGGACTAGTAATCATCCCTTGGTCAAGCGAGTGATGAGAGGTATAAGGAATTCTGTAAATGAGAAGCCTAGAGCATCCAGGACTCTTGGTGTCTTGGCTTTGTAAAAATCCTCCAAAGGACCTGACTCTTTTCGAAGCATCTCGTAGATGTGCTGTTATTTTACTACTGGCGTCAGGAAGACGAGTACATGATCTGACCTTGCTACATACATCTTCTGATAATCTTGTTGACAATGATCACATTATATTATGGCCAATTTTTGGTTCTAAGACGGACACCTCTACACATAGACAGTCTGGTTGGAAGCTTTGCAAAGCAGAGGATCGTAATATAGATCCTATATTTTGGCTGAGAAAACTTATGTTCTTGAGTGAGAACAGGAGACATGAAGCTGGTGTTGAATGTCTGTTTATTTCCACACTGGGGCCTGCAAGACCAGCCTCAAGAACTGTTATTGGTGGATGGATTAAAACTATTTTGAAGGACGCTGGGATTGACGCCTCCCCTGGGAGTTTGAGATCAGCTGTAGCCTCAAGGAGTTGGCTGGAAGAGTGCCCTATAGACACCATTTTGGAAAGAGGAAACTGGCGTTCAGAAAACACTTTCAAGAAATATTATAGAAAGCAAATCAGAGTTCTCAATGTTGAGGTGCTGAATCCCCCCATTCACTCTCAGTCTTTGACTAAATTATTTCAAGCAATACAGTAATAGTCACAATTTTGGCTTTAGAATTGTCACCAAGCGATAACAAACACTTCTCACATTATATATTCTGGATAAGCAACGACACACATAATGATGGAGTTTTACCTACCATTAAAACTCTTATTATGTTGTCTTGCTTATCCAGAATATACTTAAGCTCTGCTTGGTGAGTCCAAATTGAATCAAGATGGCGTCTCAGGACGCCAACTGCTAAGGTGACAATAGACAACTGAAGGGTGTTACGAAAAGAAAGGCGGGAAATTCAAGATTACGGCAGCAGATGCGACGGCGCTGGCGAGAAATAAGCGCGATATCTCACATTATATATTCTGGATAAGCAAGACAACATAATAAGAGTTTTAATGGTAGGTAAAACTCCATCATTACTGTTTCAAATAAATTACTCAAAAGAGAACGTTAAATTCAAAAAATGTTAAAAACTACAAAATTTACTCCAAAAGTTATGTAAATTCACCAGTTTCCGTCTTGTACTACGAGTTTCCGGACACCGTTTATTAATTGGCTGGTTACGATCCTTGGCTGCGAACACGGATGTCGCGAGTTCAAATGGCGACCCAAGCCCGCAAAAGTTACTTATATTTGGGTAATTTTTATTTTTTCACAATTATTTTCTCATTAAAAATAATATATAGTATATTTGAGGCACTTTCCAGAATGGTAGATGCAGTATCGCTTTTCCCGAATGGTAGTTTCAGAATCGCCTTTTCCATAATGGTAGATTCAGTATCGCCCTTTCCAGAATGGTAGATTCAGTATTGCCCTTTCCAGAATGGTAGATTCAGTATCGCCCTTTCCAGAATGGTAGATTCAGTATCGCCCTGGTGAAAGACCACACGGAGAAAACTTACCGATATAAAATATTACTAATTTATTAAGAATCTCTTAAAATTATTCATAATCCGGTTAAACGGGGCTGCAGGCCCTTAACGACTGAATTGATAGGTTTCCTGTTAAACTTTTGGTATAAAATGAATACTTTAGCCCAATGTCGGAAAATGTGTGCGTGAAAATTATAATATATTCGCATTATGTATTATATGATCAGGGCAAATCCAGGTACATGAACACGTGTTCTGATATATTAGGTATGTAATAAAAGCTTAACAGGAAACGGCCTGCAAATCCGTTTCCAACCGAATTTTAATTGATTAATACTAATTTTTATGATACAGAATGAAAAAATTGCTTGAAATGGTTTAAGCAATGTTTGAGGAACAGATCTCAACAGCCAGGTATTTTCAAATATTCCTCCCCCCCCATTTCCTTTCCATCTACTCTACGTTCAGCCTCATGAAAAACCCAATTCCTCCAGACGTGTGGGAGCTGTTGGGACTCTTGTACGGTACTCCCATAAAAAAAATGTGGAAACTTTGAAGAATTTTTTTGATTTATGCATATTCTGTGCATATGTATATGTGTTGGACATACTGCTCAGGACTCAGCCACTGCCACTGCCCTATATTAAAGTCACCTTGCAGGAACTAGTCCCGCCCGGTTCATTGCATCTGTGCATGTGTATATGTGTCGGACATACTGCTCCGGACTCAGCCACTGCCACTGCCCTATATTAAAGTCACCTTGCAGGAACTAGTCCCGCCCGGTTCATTGCATCTGTGCATGTGTATTTGTGTCGGACATACTGCTCCGGACTCAGCCACTGCCACTGCCCTATATTAAAGTCACCTTGCAGGAACTAGTCCCGCCCGGTTCATTGCATCTGTGCATGTGTATTTGTGTCGGACATACTGCTCCGGACTCAGCCACTGCCACAGCCCTATATTAAAGTCACCTTGCAGAAACTAGTCCCGCCCGGTTCATTGCATCTGTGCATGTGTATTTGTGTCGGACATACTGCTCCGGACTCAGCCACTGCCACTGCCCTATATTAAAGTCACCTTGCAGGAACTAGTCCCGCCCGGTTCATTGCATCTGTGCATGTGTATTTGTGTCGGACATACTGCTCCGGACTCAGCCACTGCCACTGCCCTATATTAAAGTCACCTTGCAGGAACTAGTCCCGCCCGGTTCATTGCATCTGTGCATGTGTATTTGTGTCGGACATACTGCTCCGGACTCAGCCACTGCCACAGCCCTATATTAAAGTCACCTTGCAGAAACTAGTCCCGCCCGGTTCATTGCATCTGTGCATGTGTATTTGTGTCGGACATACTGCTCCGGACTCAGCCACTGCCACTGCCCTATATTAAAGTCACCTTGCAGGAACTAGTCCCGCCCGGTTCATTGCATCTGTGCATGTGTATTTGTGTCGGACATACTGCTCCGGACTCAGTCACTGCCACTGCCATATATTAAAGTCACCTTGCAGGAACTAGTCCCGCCCGGTTCATTGCATCTGTGCATGTGTACATGTGTCGGACATACTGCTCCGGACTCAGCCACTGCCACTGCCCTATATTAAAGTCACCTTGCAGGAACTAGTCCCGCCCGGTTCATTGCATCTGTGCATGTGTATTTGTGTCGGACATACTGCTCCGGACTCAGCCACTGCCACTGCCCTATATTAAAGTCACCTTGCAGGAACTAGTCCCGCCCGGTTCATTGCATCTGTGCATGTGTATTTGTGTCGGACATACTGCTCCGGACTCAGCCACTGCCACTGCCCTATATTAAAGTCACCTTGCAGGAACTAGTCCCGCCCGGTTCATTGCATCTGTGCATGTGTATTTGTGTCGGACATACTGCTCCGGACTCAGCCACTGCCACTGCCATATATTAAAGTCACCTTGCAGGAACTAGTCCCGCCCGGTTCATTGCATCTGTGCATGTGTATATGTGTCGGACATACTGCTCCGGACTCAGCCACTGCCACTGCCCTATATTAAAGTCACCTTGCAGGAACTAGTCCCGCCCGGTTCATTGCATCTGTGCATGTGTATTTGTGTCGGACATACTGCTCCGGACTCAGCCACTGCCACTGCCCTATATTAAAGTCACCTTGCAGGAACTAGTCCCGCCCGGTTCATTGCATCTGTGCATGTGTATATGTGTCGGACATACTGCTCCGGACTCAGCCACTGCCACTGCCCTATATTAAAGTCACCTTGCAGGAACTAGTCCCGCCCGGTTCATTGCATCTGTGCATGTGTATATGTGTCGGACATACTGCTCCGGACTCAGCCACTGCCACTGCCCTATATTAAAGTCACCTTGCAGGAACTAGTCCCGCCCGGTTCATTGCATCTGTGCATATGTATATGTGTCGGACATACTGCTCCGGACTCAGCCACTGCCACTGCCCTATTTAAAGTCACCTTGCAGGAACTAGTCCCGCTTCTAGTCGTGTTACTTGCATTATTGCAGTGGACGGCGATGATGGTATGCGTTTACCCTCTATGTTGACTTCGATAATTGTGGCTTCAGTGTGCTTTAACTTCACAGTGGGGATTCTTGAAGATGTAATGGATTGACGAACGAATATGGCGGTTCCTCGAGTTGGTCGTTTTGATGGATCTCGAAGACTGGCACTCTGAGTGGTTTGCTTGGTTTTAGGTGTGTTTCTTATATTGTAAAGTAGGTGCGTGAGCATGAGATTCTTATGTTACTCTCAGGTTTGTGGGGTTGTCAAAGTGTGAACTCATTACTAGTTTTAAATAAAAATCAGTCATCATAGTGAAAACAAATCTTTATTACGCCCAGCAAAACATATCTCCTAGGACGGAATTCCATAAAAAACGTAAAATTAATAATAGTATAAATACCTCGTAAATAGTTACAAGAAAGAGAGAGTGAGGGAGAGAGACTTTTAGTTCAATCACTGTACGACGATCTTCGATCCGATCCCTTAGGCAGGGCCGTCAGCTGTCGAAGGCCTCAGTCCGACAACCAAATCGCCCTCCTAGGCTCCCCGGTCACTGGCAATCACCGGTCCTCTGATTCAAAAAAGATAAAGGCGCAACCCGCATGGCCCAGCGTCTTGGATTCAGGCCGCCTCTGATCCTAATCAGCCTCCGTCACTTCCAGTGCGGAAACGTCAACAATCAGCTCGCTCGAGCCGGACACCTCGATTCTCCCGCCAGGGAACAAAAACTCCTGTCACGGCAAATTTGACCGCTACAGCACACGGCAAAAACAAAAAAGAACTCGACACGCGTCATTTTCGTGGTCAGGAACAAAAAACAAAAAATAGGCTCTCAGGCCGCTTAGGAATAGCCGAAACTCACGATCCCATCATAATAAAATTTACGACTTTTCTCTCGACTCCCGTGCCAAACACACTTGCACAAAAAACTTCCTTCCCGAGAGCTCACAAATCTTGCCGCCTTGCTCCCGTTTCCGCCACGTTTGCCAAAACAAAAAAAAAACACTCAGTTGTAACAACTAAATAGATACTGTGCAATTAAGTAGGTACCCAGTATCCATTTAGTTGGCCGAATTTTATATGTTACAATATGCTGATGATATCGATCTTGAAGCGGATGCTGCGGGCATTCCACAAAGGGAGTCTCACCACCTAGGTATTTATGCATCGAGAGTGGTCGTTATAAGCTCCATCAGGATTATGAGCTTCTCAGTCCATGAAGTGCAGCAGGCAAGCAGGGCCATTACATCCTAGTCATCCTCGGCAGATGTTTGCGCACGCTCGGGCTCTGGCTGTAGGGGGGGTGCGGGCGCGGCTGTGGGGGTAGCTGGGGCTCAGACAGCTGTTGGGCGGGGGCAGTGCTTCCTGCCACATCGGCCTAGGTGCTTCCATCCATCCTCGTCTGAGGAGGTGGCCTGCTGGGAACCTGTTCTGCCGGGCGTCGGCACTGCCTGGGTCGCTTTTGGATTAAGGCGACGTACGCTACCCACTTCGGGCTGCCTCTGTAGTTGGGCGGATACAAGCTTCCGCAGTTGCAGCATGCGGCGGGCTCGTCTCTTATAGTTTTGGGGCATTCTGCCGAAGCATGCATCACCAAGCACTTCACACAGCTTGCCGTGTGGGATCAGTTTCGGGACCCGTGATTAAAGTCCACTGCACTGCGTGCCGTGCTACAGGTAATTACTGCGGTACTTCTTCACGCATGTGCGGCAGTGGCACATGTATTTTACAGCCACGTGCAGGTATCCCATATTCACTTCCTTGTTGAAGTGAGCCAGGTACATGGGGTATTCAGCGGAGGCGGAAGATATCCTGACTACCTTGACTGCGAGGTAGCCTTGTGCCTCAAGGTCTTCTGTGATGTCAGAAGTATCCGCGCTCGGCAGGCCCTCGATTACAGCCTTCTTCAGCTTTTCAGCCTCGGCCGTGAACTACTCACATACAATGAATATCAGTTTTCAATTATTTTTGCTCATTTATGATGAAATCTCATTTGTTGTCAGGTAGGCGCGAACCTCCTCGAGGTGATCAAATTTTTATCCAAAAACTTTCAAAGTTATTCTGTTGCACCTTATCTTACCAAGGCCGATTTCTTTTCAACCTACTACAATATAATAAATAACAAAACGCTCAGTAACACAATTTTATTAAAAAAAATTATTTTTACTTTTTTATGTACTAGTTTATTTTACAGAAAACATAAGAACATAATTGAATTTTATTTACTCTGAAGATGGATACTGTAACGCTGTCTGAAACGTTGGCTAAAGAAGGAGGTAGGGCAACACAGCATAATACCCCAAAAATAAGTGAAAAATGTTCTTTTGGCCGTGAAAATCTCAAATCACAACATAATTAGTTCAGTTTTTCTCTTATTTGACTGCATCTTTAGAGGGATTCCATTTATCGAAATAATGCATTAGCTCGATCAGTTCTACCTCGGCGTCAAAAGATTAAGCATTCTCAGCATTTGAATGATCCAGTCTTTATGCTTGTAAACCTCTGTGAATGCGGAATAGGTATCGAAGTGGCAAGAGGTTCTGTTGTCTTGGTCGGTCTTGACGGGAGCCACTGAGACCAGTGCACGGAGATGCCATTTCTCTTCGTTTCCCCTAGTCTCTGAGAACACCAAGCCGCCCCCACTATCTCCCTGGCAAACAGCGGACCCTGAAAAAATAATTGTTTAACCATTTTTTAGAAATAAAAAGCTAATATATATTTCACACACATATTTGGCAAACTGCAAAAGAGTCCCAACCGTTAAAAAAATGTAGCTTCGTTAAATAAATAAAAAAATATAGTCTTGACGTGTGCGGTGAAGGAGTAAACCATATATGTCCTTATAATGACGTTGGTAAAGTGGTGGGGTTCCAATGCTCCCAACTGCCTAGAGCCAGTGAGACTATGGCATCCGTAATAAGGAATTTGAGTCCATTTAATTAAATATTTTTTGTTAACATCCACATTCAAACTTAAATACTTGTATTTTTTTATTTTATTTTCGTTATCTAATTAATTCTCCGTGTTTGAATATATTTTTGAGCTTGCCAAAACGATCGCAATCCGAACGGTAAGAAGCGGGAGGGTGCGTGACTTCATCCGTGCGCTGAACGTCCTTTTGTATGGATATATTTTTTTATTCTTTTGTAAGAAATTCCAGTATATTTTTTAATCAATGTTCACTGTCTAACTAAAATAAGGTTTTTTTTAATATCAAAATTTCATGTTGAATTTAATTGATAATTAAAGTATTCATTATTTCGAAAAAATATAGTAAGCAGTGTGGTTATCTTGGTGTACAAATAAAAGTCTCGTTTACTATTCACAATACTATAGAATGCTGGCGATATCTAGGTCAACTTGGCTGGCGGTTTGGAGACGGAATACTGGCGAGTTCCTTCACGCTGCCGCTTTTATATGGTAAAGAAGCTTCTCGAACAATTTGGTTGCTATGTATATATAAAACAAAATTAAAAAGAATAAAAGAACATCCAAGAAGCTTGTTTGGAAAAAGCCGAAACTTCTAGAATTCCGTTCGAATGAAGTAGTGGCGTACCACTACAGGACTCCCCTTCCAGCGGCACGGTTGAGGGCCGCGATAGAAAGAAAAGTTGAGTCAGATCTTGCTTGTTGATGGTAGTAGGAAGGGTTGGTGCTGGTATCGTTGCATTTATCTTGGGTTCAGGGCCACTGTACAGTTGTTGTATATTCTCTCACGTAAAAAATAAAATGGTTAGAAAAACAAAATTATTATAAATTACAAACACTGTTCACAACACAAGCTGAGGATACACTCAAGGTAACCATGGTGGGCACTATTATCCGCGCTAGTGCGGGGATGGTCTGGTGCACGCAGCTCCATGGTGCCTCAACCGATCACCCATTTTGAGACGGAGTTACCGGTGAGTCGGGGTAACATAATCACGTCGGGGTCACCACTTTGGGGATCTGGTGAGGAGGCACGGAATGAAAGACGTGTCGTGAAGGTCAGAGTGTTTATTTGTGAGTCAGGTAGCCGTGATGAGATGATGTAGGACAGATGTAGTATTCTCCGGATGCAGGCGGTGATGGCTGGTCAAGCGCTGGTCAGTGAGTCGACGCCGGACGCTGGTGACCGGACTCGTTGACTGTCAGGCACTGGCGATCTTGGCAATCGGTACTCCAGTGCTGACGAGAATGCTGAAGGCGCGGTGGACCTTGTAGGCGGTTGAGCGGGAGTTGAGTAGACCAGTGAGGATGCTGCGTGTCCTCGTGGTGGTCATGGTGCGTGGATTACAGCGCCCTGGTTCCAGCGTCTCTGACCAGCGCTTAATTAGTGGGAAACAGATTGATTCCATTTACACAGATTTTTCAAAGGCATTTGACAAAGTAAATCACGACATACTATTAAATAAGCTCTTGAAAATCGGTGTATGTGGAAATCTTCTCAGATGGTTCTCCTCTTATTTTTTGCCTTAAAAGGTTACATGTCACAAATTATAACTATTCCCTCAGGGATACCTCAAGGTTCTCATTTAGGGCCTCTCTTGTTTACATTATATATAAACGACATAAAACGTGGTATTAGTCATTCTTATTTCCTATTTTACCCAGATGACATGAAGTTATATAAACTAATTGACTCCACAGATGAATGCAACCTGTTACAAGAAGACGTAAGCAAAATTAAACAATATTGTAATATCAATCAACTTTATCCAAATACAGAAAAGTGTAACGTTATTACATTTACACATAAGAAACAGCTGATTAATTATACTTACAAATTAAACCATGTACCCCTACAACGAGTAGAATCAATCAGAGATCTTGGAGTACTGTTAGATTCTAAAATGTTATTTAAGGACCATATTAAACATATTTTAGAAAAAGCTTATAAATAATTCGGATTTATTATACACATTACAAAGCCTTTCACTATAGCATACACACTAATTCTTCTATATAGGTCACAACTCCAGTTTGCCTCAGTCATTTGGAATCCTCAATATCAAACATACATTGATCGTATTGAAAATATCCAATCCAAATTTATTAAACACCTATCGTATCGCTTTAGCGATCATCGGTTTGACCCTACCGCTTTATATAAACGTAGAAAAATTTCTGATGCCCTATTCTTATACAAAATCGTAAACAGTCTTGTTGATTCATCACATCTGCTAGAAAAGATTGCATTTCGTTGCCCTGAACACAACACCAGATCGAACGACTTATTTAGAACACCACACTGTAAAGCCAAATATGCGCAAAACTCTTTAATAGGACGTATCTGTAAAACTCACAATGCCTCTAGAGATGTACACATTTTCAACTGTAACTTGAAAACATATAAAATGCAACTTACTAAACTGATAAATAAATTTTTTATTTTGTGAAATAATCCTATCATCTTTGTTTATTTTATTGTTTTCATTATAATCATACGAAAACTGTATTATTACTAACTGTCTTTAATTGTTTTTATAACATTTTGTAATTCCTTATAATGTTTATTCTTTATATTTCTTTGTCATTTATAAATATATTTTATAGGTGCAAATATTGAATCAACAACTAGAATTAATGGAACATTATTGGTCTAATATTGTAAATAATTGCTGTTTATGCTAAATATATAAATGACTGTTTGTTTCCTAAATAAAATTAAAAAAATTAATTGGGTAATCAAAAAAAAAAGTAGTTTTTGTACAAGTTAGTTTGCTTATAATCTTGCCCTTCTGAGAAGTACATAATTACCATAATGTAAACTTGTTCTGACCTCTCCACAGATAACTTGCTTCATTATTAATTTATAATAAATGTTTGCACAACTCTTCAATCAAGGAAAATACAGTTTTGTACACGACTCTGACAAGCAGAGTTGATTAAAGTTTATCATTAAAATGTTAACTTTACATTCAATAAATCTAGAATTTGAAATTGATACGAACAGTGAAAATATTATCAATTAGTGTAGAGTTTAGGCAAATTATTGTATATTGATAGACTTAGATGAAACAAATACAGATGTATATTTGACCTTGTACTGCAAATCAACTGGTTTTTCAATATGTGGTTGTCGTTTGACCTGTTATTTGTGATTGTGGCAGTGTTTGTGACAGGTAAGGTAATATTATAGAATCCTAATGTAATGTTGACTATTGCCTAATTTTTATTGTGCTATTTTTGTGGAATATCACCTCAAGGGAGCTTAACTATCTTACAGCCAAGTGGGGGAGGTAGTACAAAAAAAATTATCCTCCTTATATTAGGTTAAATACTTGACATATCGTTTTAGTATTTTACGTATTCCTACGCAAATACATAGGTTACCATTAATAATTGGGATTTCTATAGTTTAAAAGCCCATAAGACAGAAAAACCATGGGGTCATCAGAAGACCCACTTGGTTACAGACGTTGTGTTTGGCATCTTGGCCTGTCAAGAGTTAAAGAAGTTGGAAAATAAATTGGAATGATTGCAAAGGAAGAAGAATATATGACGCAAATGCGAAGAAGACATGGCACGATCAAGTGAATCAGATACTTGAGTCAGGCCATGTCAAGAGTCAGAATAATAGAAGAGTATGTATGAGACGATGTATGAATGTGAATGAGGCAAGAAGTGTGTGCCAAGACCGAGTTGTTTGGCGGTCCGTCCTCTCTGCCTACCCTTGCGGATAAACAACTTGATGGTTAGTAAGTTAGTTAGCAAAAATTCTTGTCCGTTATTTATTTTATTTTTTCATTGAAAGCTTATAATACATATTTCGGTAATTATTTACATAACCGCCGCACTTTTAGGCACAGATAATAGAAATTAGGCTTTGTTTCATTGATTATTTACATGCTCAAAATTGTTTATTAGGTTCTTAGTTTGGGTTAGTTAAGTAATTTGTGCATATTTAGATTGAAATGAAACTTTCATAAACATCAGTTCATACTAAAAAATCCAAAATGGTGGCAGAGGAATCGTTTTACAAGGGAAATTTTGAACTTTGAAAAAAATTGAATTTTAATACATTTTTTACCATCTCCATCGATGTATATATTTGTTTCGGTTCCATGATATTTCATCAAAATGAAAATTCAACACACCTTTAAAGAGTGATATAGAGTCATTAAAAGTAATGAAACAAAAACTAGGTTTAATAGTTACCTACGTAACCTATTTAACCTACTTTACGTCAAAATAACAGAAGAGTATGTATGAGACGATGTATGAAAGTGAACGAGGCAAGGAGTGTGTGCCAAGACCGAGTTGTTTGGCGGTCCATTCTCTCTGCCTACCTCTGCGGAAAATGGCGTGATGGTTAGTTATTTAGTTGTTTCATCACTTTTCTTGAATTTATATCACTTTTTGTAGGTGTGTTGAATTGTCATTTTGATAAGATACCCGGTCACCATTTATTTCTTGTAGCAATTAAGTTGAAACGAAGTGTAATTCCATAATCTGTGCCTATTAAAATAGCAGATAGATAAATACTTACCTGTATTTGAACAGCATATAAAAATACAATGTAATATAAAAAAAAAATACCTTAAGGCATTGAGCACTCAAGTGATTGTTGGCATATTGCGGCAGTTTGCAAAAATATTTTGACCGATCGCTTGCCATAATGTGTCAAATTTATAGAACCTAAAAATATTTGATAAACTGTTGAATCTAGGTGGCTAGGTAATATGGTAAATATTAACCACCACCACACACCACCAAGGTCGAGTGGTTAACAGTATTTATTTTGTTTTTTTAAATTTTTTGAGTTTACCAAATAAATTTTTGGATTCAGAAAATACGCTGCAATAAAAATATTACAAGTAATACATAATTACGAATACCTACAAGAACAACACGACAAAATACACTATTCCACTGCAACACACATAAGCGCAATTACATTTGGAACTCCCCAATACAACGGTTTCACACTATGGGAAACCAATACTTAGGTGATGTTGATATATTTAATATTAACTTTGCGAATTTTTTTGGATTACGTAAAAGACTTATTTCAACACTATTCCTAAATGGAAGTTATATTTTTGTAAACCAGTCAAATCGCTGTATTTTTTTAATATATGTTCTTGTTATTTTTAATTTTGTTTCTTGCAAATATTATTTTTTAATGTAATTTTATTTTTATTATTTCTTTCTCATGTTTCAAAACTGTCATTAAAATTGTACCACCTACATGTAAAAGCCCTCTGGGTGATAAATAAATAAATAAAAAATTGAAGCAGGAAGTAATGGATGTGAGGATGTGAGGTTTGCAATTCTATTGTCTGTTTATGGCACTAAACAAATAATTGTGTTATTAACGAATATGTTTGCTCGAAATAAGCTCATTTTTCCCTTACTTCTGAAAATGATTTAAGACAAAATTAAGCTGACTTCGGAAACAAGGTCACTCCCATAGCACACTTCTCACACTTTCTCTCTTCAGTGACTGTTCCCCTAAAGAGGCCAAATATATATTTTTACAGATCCTGCAAGAGGAACAACAGATGCGTCCGATGAAAGGTAAGAAAAATAATCAAGTCCTCTCTGATTTAAAATTTAAATTATTAAAATAAATGCATGTTCTCTACAGTATAAAACAGAGCTCAACGATATCGATCAAATTTCAGGATTTAATGTGTTCATTTATTGGCCAATAGAAAAACATCGCGTCACAAGATACAGAAATAAACTTAACAACCTAACATGATTTAAACTTGTACAAGGTTCAAAAAACGTAAGCGAAACCAACGAATAACGTTCATTTTGTGGCAAAAATGTTGTCATAATTTGTTGCCTGGCGTAGTTGTTTTGCTAGAAATAAATGTAAGATTTTTTATCAATTGTTACTTTTACCGATATGCTGCCTTGAAGATATCTTTAATGTATATACATTTTTTGATACTTTTGACTGATTAAATTTTTAGTGAAAAAGCCGCGTAAGATATTGAAAAAAGATAGAATGATTTTTTTTTATTTATACAGTATTAGGATCTTGTGTAATCTTTAAAAAAAGCTCGCCTCCTATTTCTGTGTTGTATTTATAATCCTCAGTATCGGTTGTGCTCTGCCAGCATTTCCTGCCCATGGAAGGTACGAGGTCTTCGCGGAAGGACAGGTGATGGAACACTTCTCCGTGCTGCGCTACTCCTGCGACCCTGGCTACGAGGTCTCAGAAAAATTCTCCGTTTGTGAGGACGACAACTCTTGGAGCGTGAGTCCTGTGTGCAAAGGTAGGAAATACGTTCACCCTCCTTCAAACAAATATGTATATCTTATATCGGTTCCATGATGAAACAGAAGAGAGACAAAGTAGAACATTGAAGGAAAGGCAAAAATAAGAAACAAAGCCCAGTAACCTGAACTAAACTAACCTATCTCTGACTTTCAACCTTCTACTTTTCTTCCCTTCGTCACTCCTTTCAGCCTCACTCCAAACAGGAGAATGTTGTAATAGTCCCACTGACTCCGAACAGTCCTGAGCAGCTGGGACTTTGTATTAACTTCTAAATTGGCTACCCTATTATTTTTCCAGTGTATTTTGGGGAATATGCCGACAAATCCACATTTTACAACAAATCGCGATGTTTTTTTCAGAATTTTGCTCCGTTGCCAATTCTACTTCCGTCGATTTGACTTGTTATTCTGAAACCCGTGATGAAATAATCTGCCAGACTAAAATGCCACCTGGAACCACCGTGTCATCGAAATGCAAAGAAGGACACACCGAGACTGAGCTGCTCGATACCGTCAGGTGTCGAGATGGAAAATGGGATGGTCCATTCCCCAAGTGCAAAGCAAGTGAGTATACCTAATACCACACCAGCGGGTCTATCACAGTGAAATCGATATCTTTACAATAATAGCCGTAGCTGCCTATGATTTTATACCGATTTCCTGAGCACAGTCTGTTGTTGGTTGCCAGACCGATATTGATAACGTAATAAATCATAAATCGATATACGCTGGCAACACTGGCGCATCTCTCTATGAATTGACATTCCTAAACGTCAGACGGCTATGTAAAAGTTGAAAATACTAATAAACCGACAAAATCGAATTGAAGTATTATCTTTAATAAGAACTTTTGTTTCTGCAAGCTGGAACGGAATCAATTGGTCCCATCTTCGATGAATTAATTAGGTCTATGGATCATGTATACTGTATACGATTTCTTTCAATTCTAAGAGCTTAACTAGTTCACCACCATTCATTAATAAGCCAGTTATATTGCATAACAACAGCTTATCTGACACCTTGGAGGCCGTGCTAAAAGTAGCGGCTTTTGTATACCAACTGTTGGAATTATAAAGATTCTGACCGTAGATAATGGATTTTGCCAATATAGTACTGATATAGGTTTTATCTATCTGGTGTTCTAAATACCCTGGTAATGTATTCCTTTGTGTTGGAGAGATTTCATAAGAAATTTTTGAGATTTCTTTATATTGCTACTACCCCTGGCTCTATCCTACTCTTTTCTCTTGGGTACGCTCGGAATGAACCATGTATGGGTTTGATGGGGTGTGCAAATTGCTACATATTTATTTAAACTCATTTGTGGTGGAGAGCATTCTTTTCCAATGTCCCTGACTGTTCTATCTCCCGGCCTGCAGGACTAACATGCCAATGGTCATAATGGTGGAAGGACAATCTTGCTGTTGACCAGAATCAGTTTGGATATTATCAATGTATTTTTTGCATCAGTGAAGTCCTATTTTAACTAAACCATTTTGCATTTCGTCTGTCTATAAATTTGTTTGTACGTTCTTTTTCAAATGTCAAATCGTCATGTTTACTTGGACTTTCTTATAAGCATTTTTTCAATATTATGGTTCTCACCTACCTGCCTGAAGAAAGTTTGAAAAAAATTATTTATTGTCATTGAGACAGTTACATTTTTTTGGACAAATTGTATAAATCCTTATAAATCTATATAAATAAAAATGTTCGTTTGTGCAAATCTGCTCAAATCTGCTCATTCTCCGAAAGTTCTTCACTGATTGCTTCGAAATTTTGACATAAAGTTGCATTCGAATACGAACCTTAATATTTTTTTTTGATTTTCAGTTTGTGGCTCCAAGACAAATTCTGCAGAATTTTTCCCATGGCACGCTCTGATATTTCGAGAGCGTTCTGAAAATATTGAACAAATATGTGCTGGGAGTTTGATTCAACCAAATCTAGTCATAACCGGTAAGTAATGTACCTAACCTTATTAGGGTAAACTATACTGTGATTGCCCGCAACTAGCGATTGACCACTCTCACTATATTTGTGCTTTTCTTACTGACGAATGTAAATATTCCATCAAAATCTTAAATTACAATTATGTCTATTATGCAGTTATTTAATGTGAATTGACAAACTGCCATATCGAAAACACCTCTACCATGTGGTTCGCTGCAATTAGTGATTTAGCAGGGGTGCCTGGGTTCATGGAGTGAGGTGTGTTCAGGATGTGCCTGGCCCATTCCAGATCGGGAGAGTATTGTTTGGGGAGACCCTTTGACCTCTCCAACTGGTCTCTCAACCCATCGCCTTGCGCAGCAGCGGTGGGGATAGATTCATACGTCTGTCACTTCTATCATACATTGATCCCTAGATTCCTACCCACCCCTCATACCTTTTTCCTTCCCACAGCATCCCTAAACATTGTGTGTGGAGTTAATGTAAAAAATAGATAAAAATGACGGAAACAGAAAACTGCAGTCGTTTCTTAAATTATCGAATTGTCCTTACAGCCGCACATTGCTTCTACAACGCAAGGACCAGTAAGCATGAGCCTGTCAACCTTTACAAAGTGACTCTGGGAAAAACCAACCGATCATGGAATGACAAGAAAGAAGAAAAAAACGTACAGACGTCAGAGGTTAATTTACTGTCACTTCTAACAATGTGGAAGATCCGGATATTTTTTTTAGAACATTCACCTCATCGAACTCGTTCTATCTCCGATAATATTACGGTCAGACGTAATAATATAAACATATTTAGAAAGAGAGAACACCAAGCTTTCTCTTTGCATTTAAAAGTTTACCATAGTCGCTCCCGTATATTTTGAAATGATTCTTTAAAACAGAAAACCGCTAAACGGTTAAACAATTTTTTAAATAATTAATTTTTTATGTGGAGTGGAAAAAAATGAATTGACGACAATCTTTATAAAATGTTTGTCTAAGTAAATGTGTTTTTTAATTTCGTATAAAGTGGTAAATTAAAACATTGGCAAGCGATTTTATCTTTAGCTATAAACATAGCTAAAGATGAAATTTTATAATTTGTAACTTCATTTGTATATTAAAATCTGAAAGAGTATTTAGTCTGCTGTTGAAAATTGTATATCATTTTCGGATACATTAAAAAACAGTGAATCTATTTGAAATTTTTTTTTCATCCAGTGTGTTTCGACGTTTGTATAGATTTTTTATACCCGACAAGGTTAATGTTGTGTTCGCACAAAGAGTCTCCAACTTGTCTTGGAAGGAGTTTTATAAATAAGAGGTTCTTTATATTAATCAGGGATTTATTTAATACTACGCGTATTATATTGGTGACTCGTTAGTCGACCTAACTAGAAGCTTGCTAATTGGAATCTGAAACGGTAAGTTTCTCTGAGAGCCTTCGCACTGGCCATGGCGACAACTGGTCACTGGCTCCATCTTGCGGACTTCCCCGCAAGCTCTATGCACTGCCATCTGTGCGTGCATCTACAAAGCTTCTTAACAGTTAATAACACGATTTCAAGGGTAGAAAAATTCACTGGCTGAATCATTCTATGCCTGCAATCTTAATAACTTCCGAATATCAAAGTAATTGAGAAATCTTCATCCATTTAGGACTTTATTTTAAAATATTTCAAGCTGGATGACTTTTTACTAAAATATCTCTTAATAGTATAAAATAAAGTCGCTTTCCAAGTCTGTCTGTTTGTGCGCTTAGTTCTTCTAAACTACTCAACGGATTTTGATAGGGTTTTCAATATCATTCAGAGAATTTCTTCCGGAAGGTTTATATTTATTATGCATTATGGTATATGTCTATCTCTTCAGATTATTATATTTTTATGTAGGATTCGAAATCAGGTTCAATCTTCTGCTAGTTATGTTCTACATCACTGATTCTTATAATGATGGTAGTAGGATGAATTCAAATTTTGTTAGGCTATTTAAAACCTGGGAATATTTGTCTTTCTCAAAAAAAAAACTAATTTTAAATAATCATTGCAGTTTTCCAGGATAATCGGGAATACCCAACAGAACAGTGACAAAATAATATGTTAGTTTAGGTGTTTTGTTAATTTTTCCTTTACTTCAATATTCTGTTTTGTCATGGAAACGTTTTTCAGATAGCCGAGATTCTTCTGCACGAGGCGTACAGCGGAGATGAACAGAACCAACAAAACGACATTGCCATAATACGTCTGACGAACCAGTTCCAGCTCTCCGTCACCGTGATGCCAGTTTGCTACGATCTTATCGACCAAGACTTCGACAGCTTCCAAACCAAGGCTGGTAGTTTGGGAAAGGTATTCTCTTCAGGATATTTGTTCCTTGGTTGTCTCGTATTTTGCCCAAGATGACAATTTCATTATTACAGATATGTAGTATATGTAGTTTATTCAGTCTGCCACTGGCTATTACAGTTCCGAGGTGGACTGTAGGTTGTTGAAAGCGTTGGTGTTACCTCATATTCATGTTTGTAGACCTCAACTTCATGTTTGTTGATTTCATCACCTTCATGTTTGTAGACCTCATCTTCATGATTGTTGATTTCATCATCTTCATGTTTGTAGACCTCATCTTCATGTTTGTATACCTCATCTTCATGTTTGTAGACTGCATCTTCATGTTTGTATACCTCACATTCATGATTGTATACCTCATCTCCATGTTTATTGATTTCATCATCATCGTGTTTGTAGACCTCAACTTCGTGTTTGTTAATTTCATCATCTTCATGTTTGTAAACCTCATCTTTATGTTAGACCTTATATTTTTGTTTAATGATGGTGTTTGCTGATTCCCTATCTTCATGTTTACTTAGCTTCATTTTGATCTTGTTTATCTCCCCATGGTATTTAAAACTTCATTTGAAAGGGCGTTACATAATTTACATTTATTTAGAATTTATGGTTTTTCAGGCCAAGAAATGAACATATTTAATTTTCGATTGTTAAGTAGATTTTAGATATTTGTTCTTATACTGTAGGTACTAATTTTTCCTTTAAAGTTGAGCAAAGCATTTTTTGGGTAGATTTTTATGATCCCGAAAATATTAAAATTTTAAAAAACTTTGACGGAGTAAATATTTTTAATATATTTTCTTGTGTTTTTAACGTGCTGATTCATGTGGGTCTTTGAGGCAGATCCCCATTCCATAATCCCATATTCTACAGGGTGTCCGGCGCTAAGGTGCGCAAAATTCGGAATTTGATTCTATAGAATATGAAAGAAGAAATAAAAAAATAAGCTAACTTTACTAGAAATTCCGAACAAAAACATTTTTCTATAGAAGAAAATTATTTTCTCCTTATTAACAATTCAACTTTTGTACCTGAAAACTACCTTAAAACTTATTAATTTGTATTTTTTACCTGTACGATCATGTAGAATCACCTCCCGAAGTTTGTACACATTACCCCCGAACACCCTGTATAAGTGATTGGCAAAGATAAATTAGATAAATTAGCATATAGATAAATTTTATTTAACCACGTCGCTGGGAAAAAAACTGTTTTGAAGCAGGAAAGAAAAGGAAAGTGGAAAAACAAATAATATTTATAACAGAGTTTGGTGAGTTTTATGTTATGCTAGTAGGAGTCCCATAGAAAATTTTCATAGATTTCAATGCAAGGCATCGTATGCTTCTAGAGTTAGTTATTTATAGTGAAGCAGTAGCAGTTTGTTTGCATTAGCTCCACACAGGAGAATATTTTCCCTCAGGGCCTATGTCATCTTTGGCGATTTTTCTTTAACACTTGGCGCTTCTTTCCTCTTTGGCTATATTCTTACACTTTCTGTCTTTTTTCTATCCTTTTCTAATATTTTCAGATTGCGGCATTAGTCTGGACTGCCGCTGGAGTACTATCCGGGAAGATGAAGGTGGTGTCACTGCCTGTCATAGATTTACGAACCTGCGCCAAAGAATTGTTCAAATATCGGTTCAATCGATACCTGACTGCCGACAAACTCTGTGCGGGCTATATAAACGGTAAGTTGCTGGATCATTAATGCTTCTATTGGCTTGCTCTTTTCATTGATTTAGTACACACAACGCCCGCACAACGCACTGAGCACCAACTAAAAAGTGAGTTTATAAAAATATTGATGGTAAGGTCCGAATGTACTATCATAGTCACATTTGATTTCACAGATTTCATTTTGTCCTTTTGATTGCTTTATTATTTATATGGTAGTTGGAAACGGCCCAGTGCGTTGTGCGGGCGTCGTGTGAACCGGACCATTGTATCGTCTTTAATCGATCATTCTTTTCACAATAATGCAAACTATCAATCAATTCGTTCATAGTTAATTCGTTCCTAGTACATTCGCAAAAAATTATTATTAATCTGACAAATGCTATTCTGACACTTTAAACAACTGATTTACAGTAAATTAACATTTGGTTTCAGGCACATCCCTCTGCGTGGGAGATAGTGGGGGAGGGCTGGTGTTCCCCGCGCTGCAATACGACGGATCTGTCCGCTGGTTCCTTCGGGCCATCTCTAGCATCGGACCTCTCAACGACAACAAGACTTCTTGCAGGCAAGACAGCTATACCGCCTTAAGTCACGTATTTCTGCTCCGAGATTGGCTGCGGAAAGAGCTGAAGAGATTAGGGTACTGATGAACTTCATCATCACTGGGCTATACCTCCCTGAGTGTGAGATTTGACATCTTTCAAAAATGCTCTCGACTGGCTTGTTCCCTTGCTATTCAACAATTTCAGTATCCAACATCCTCTAGTACTGTACAGCAAAACTGATGTGGCAAATTTAAATATGGCGTGATTTCGACTCCTACGCCAGTGGAAGACCAATAATACTACTGTCATAAGCAAAAAGGAAGTTATTTTCAATGGTCACATTCTGATATGACGCCTTTCGCACATGACAGCGGAATAGTTTCCTACCGACTATCAAGTAAGTTGATGGGCTCCGTGGTTGAGTGGTTACGATCCTTGGCTATGAATCCGAGGTCGTGGGTTCAAATCCCGGGGTGCGCAAATAAATTTAATTTGTGTTATTTGACAATTTATTAATTTAAAATAATATTATTGTATATTTGTAGCACGTTCCAGAGTGGAAGATACTTTGAGTTAAGACATTTAAACGTTCAGAATGCCGTGTTTTATGACTTCCCAGGTACTTTCCCACCTTCCTCTTCCCCATCTCCTTGCCCTCCCCACCACTACCTCATAACTCATCCCGATATTTTCATATTTTCTCATCTCATTTTCACTGTTTTTTTTATGTTGACGAATAAATTTTCTACAACGATTTAAAATGTGCCATTTTCGATTTATTTGCAGATACATTTTCTATGTCATAATCATGTTGTAGCCAGTTGGAACCGTTTTAGAATGTACGGTTTTAGATCATTTTTGAAATAAAAAATTATGAACGAAAATATTAAAATTACATACTTTTAGCACGACAATCATAATCAGAAAAATAAACTTTAAGGACGGGTTGTTTTACAGAATTTGAACAATTCATCAAATTTCAAAGTTAAAATTCAAGTTCTGTGAAAGTCCTTTTCAAGTTCTGTTATTATTTCAATTCTGTCAAGTAACTGGCCTATAATGATACAATAACCTAACTTGAATAGGACTTTAACGAAACCCGAAAATTAATTTTTCAAATTCTCTGAAACAACCCGTACTTAATTGAGCGTTGAAGATCTTTCAAAAATACCGACAAAAAAAGAAGAAAAAAGCAATTAAAAAAAAGTGTAATATGGAATTTTTGTAATTTGTAATTTTTAAAAACCTACTGCACTTGGTTTGTAACTTTACTGCTAAACATTATGTGATTTTTATGTTAATACAAATTGTACTGTTTTAAGTTAAATAAATAAATAAGTTCATGCATAAAAAAATTTGTTGCTTTTTTTCTGTCGTTTCTGGCGATTAACCTTCGAGAGTGTTCTAGGTCATCATTTCAAGTTATGGAGAGGGAAAGTGAATTCATCCACTCTAGCGATTGGTGTCATACATTTACCATATTAAAAAAAATAAAACTGCTTACAAATATTTAGCATTTAGCCAAAGAATCCATCTAGATTTCACCGCTTATCCCATGTTTTTAGGTTAGGTAAGGTTCTATGAATTTGGCACTTTTGGCAAGCGTAAGCATAATATGCCAAAAGTAGCATGAGTTGCTAACTATTAATGCTTTTTAAATTGGCAAATTCCAAAATTATATGTAAGATTGGAGTCGAGTTCAGACTTCGAAATTGTGAGGTGTTGAGTGGAGGGGAGGCAATTTTTGATAAGGCTTTGTTTTTTTTTTTTTTTCATTATTTCTGGCTTTCACCCTTCAAGGGTGTTCTTGGCCATCATTTAAAATTATAGAGAAATGAAAGGTGAATTTAAATATTAATTTTATTTAAATAGGCAAATTTCAAAATTGTAATGAAAATTGGAGCCGAGTTCAGACTAAGAAGAGGTGAGATGTTGAATGGAGGGGAGGCAATTTTAGATAAGGCTTGATAAAAGAGAGGATATTTGTTTAGAGAGGGACAACCAAAAAATATGTGATCTAAAGTTCCCACTTCTAGACCACAGAATATAAAATCTGGGGAGTCAAGGATGTGAATTTTAAAAAGGTGGGAAGGAACGGAACAATGTCCGATTCTCATTCGAATAAGTAAAGAAATTTCTTTTTTATAAAAATGGGGGAGTTGTTAAAACCACGGTTTTGATGGGATAGTCCTTTGTATTGAGGCGTAGTAGGCTCCCTTGGATTGACTAGCAATGTGCCAATACTCTGCCCAAACATTGCGGGATCTATCTTTGATGATGGAAAAAATGTCAGATAGGGGAATGTGGTTTACGAGGGTAACAATGCGGTTGAACGCTCCTTGTTTTGCCAAGGCATCCGCAATATTATTACCCATGATACCAACACGTTCAGGAATCCAAATCAGAGTTACAGTTTTACCAGAGCTTTGAATGAAGGCTATTATCTCTAGAATAACGCATACAAAGTGATCATCAGGATGAAGAAGAGGACTGGATTTAAGTTTTTGGAGGGAACTGAGAGAGTCAGAGAGAATGAGGAAATGTTCAAAATTATTTTTGATTATATATTTGAGAGATTCTATTATTGCAATGCACTCAGCTGAAAATTGATTTGAAATTGAATGAAATATTCTGTAATTAGAATTATTGTGGAAAACGTTAATACCTATTCCACAGTTAGGAGAGTCGGGAGATTTGGATCTATCAGTAAATAAAAGAGAAGAGTTGGGCCATTTAGATGAAATAATGTCATTGAACATATTATTGACAGTATGGGCCAGGAGATTGGAATAAGGCATTATTAGAAGAGAGGATATTTGTTTAGAGAGCCAAAAAATATCAAATGTAAAGTTCCCACTTCTAGACGACAAAAGGTACAATCTGGGGAGTCAAGGTGAGAATTTTATAAAGGTGAGAAGGAACGGAACAACGTCCAATTCTCATTTGAATAAGTGATTTATTTAAAAAAATAATAATTTAGTCCTTCATTGCCTTCAACCTTTCAGGCCTCGGAAGGATATTACTAGCCACAAACATCATATTCCATTAGAGGCTCTGAAAGATAGATCTGACCGGTGCGTTCATACATTATAAAAGTATTTTTATCTATAATGCGTAGATATGTGATATGTTTGTCATTGGAAAGATAAATAATTATTCTTCACAGTTTGTATCAAATGGATAAAATTTGAAAAAAATGTCAAAGGTCATGATTACGAATTTCAGCATTTTTTCATTGTATAAAAGGTATAAAAAGTGAAATGACAGTTTTATTACTTATTATTTACACAAAAGGAATATGTTTTATAAATATCGAATTATTTGAAAGTTATGGACGTTCCGAGTCAAAATGTCCTGGTAAGTTTTTTTTGTTAACATTTTCATGTTTGATATTAAAAATGTATTATTTAGATAGATCTTTGTTTTTTTCAAATGCAAATATTTCAACGATAATTTTATCTAATTTCTAAAAATAGTATTTCTTTTAACGATAACTTCAAAAATAAGTAAAATGTAGCACATTTTAGATATCTCGGGAGCATCCCAAAATTCCAAGGAAATGTCGTTGGGACTTGTTGAAAAAATATTTAAAAACCTGAAGAGTTACAAAAATATCCAAAAATTGCACATAAAAAAACAATGGTTAAATGTAACAATGTATTTTTTTTATATCTTGCTCTAATATATATTATAACATATTTAGATTTTTTCTATGAAATTAACAATGTAAATATGGACATCTGTCATGGAACATTTGTATACAAGTAAACTTAAACAAAACTTTTTTCATGTCTGATAACCATGTGATGAAATTAATCACTATGGATTGCTTCCAGAACGGATGTCAATTCCTGGTAATTCTTCATCATCTTTTTCAGTGTCATAGGTAAAGTCCAGACCATCTTGGTTGAATGTATCAATCCTGCCTGTTGTGTCAGGAGTCAAAACTGAGCTTATATATTCATCGTCTTTTGTGGCTTCGAGAATCAACTCCTGGATGCTCAGCTTCAGTTTTCTTTTGTTCTGGTCCAAGTTGAAGTTGCGCAAAGTCGAAGCCACAAAGTCGCCAAAGATTTGATTGTCGTCGCAAATCGACTTGCATTTGTTTCGTGGCTTCTGCGAAGGATCGGAATCCGGATTGTTTGGTGATAGCGACGGGAATATTTCATTTGGAGTTGTTGTGGAAGGCTTTTTTTGTTTTTTAGGTTTGTTAACCACTGCGGGTTTTGCTACTCCTTCGATTGTGTCCTGAAATATATAAATGACGTAGAAAAATTTAATAACAAACTTTATAAGATTGTGGCTGTTGGGCTTTTGGGATGATAAATAATGTAAAAACTGAAAGGTAAAGCTAAAAACATGTGCAGTTTGTAAAATATATGCAGTTTGTTAAATATGTGCAGTTTGTAAAATATGAGCAGTTTGTAAAATATGTGCAGTTTGTAAAATATGTGTAGTTTGTAAAATGTGTGCAGTTTGTAAAATAACAATGTGGCCTACCAGCTGCCTATAGCTACAAGAGATATTCAAAATTTTTATGATGAAATAACATTTGTACCTCAGGAGTCAAAGGTCGGTTGTCACATTTTTAAAATTGTTCAGTAGAGAGGAAATAGTAATTTTTTTCCTTTGAACATTGTAGGGATACCAGATCTTTTATGTTGACCTAACTTAGTTTCACATTGTCGTAGGACAACCGTCTTTATACCTCTGTGTAGATACTGAAAAAACTAAAAAGGTTTCGTACATAACTCATTTTCACAAAACACTGGTCAACCAACCTTTGACTTCTGAGGTACAGACATGTAAACCTCACATTGCGATATTTAGTCATTGAAGACAATACATATTAATCACTCTCAAACGAATGCACTAAGAAAATTAAGATACCTTCAGTAGTTCATAGCCGAAATGTCCTGTGCGTATCTAAATTACTCTAATAAACAAT
This sequence comes from Hesperophylax magnus, assembly GCA_026573805.1. Lineage (NCBI taxonomy): Eukaryota > Metazoa > Arthropoda > Insecta > Trichoptera > Limnephilidae > Hesperophylax > Hesperophylax magnus. The sequence goes on along the minus strand of JAIUSX010000230.1, from coordinate 534,624 downwards.
AAACAGTGTTAATCTCAAGTGACCTCTCAGGTTAGTATGGTTCTGTATATTATCTGCCTATACAGGATATAAATAAAAATGCTATATGTACATTCTAACGCAGCATCACATTCATTGATCAAATGCATTGTACATATAATTTTGTATTAGTGATCGACGAACTGGTGATAATAGGTTGACTGGTCTATAGTTAGTAATAAGAAATTGTGAGGTGATATTTCACAAAAAACAGTGCGAATATTATTGTATTCGTTATGGTTGAATTAGCTCAGTTGTCAGAGCAATGCCCCGGAAAAGACAGAGGTCATGGGTTCAATCTTTTCTGTTTCACATTTTTCATTTGAAAATGGATAATATTGAATTTAATGATTACATGAATAACTACAAGTGATGTTGGTTGGAGTGAAGTTAGTTTGAGACTAGCTCTGTTAAAAATGTTGCAAATGGTTCTTGAGTGTCTCCTGAAGTAGTTCTAGATGACAGGGCAACAAACATGGCCCAGTGGAAGCGAACAGTGCCCAGAGTAGGAACAAGGAAGAGGATTGGAGCTGGACAGGAAGTACATTTGTGGAAGACGTTAAATACCACTGTTACTGATAAGTCACTGATGATACATCTATTAAATACCATTGTTACTGATGAGTCACTGATGATACATCTATTAAATACCATTGTTACTGATGAGTCACTGATGATACATCTATTAAATACCATTGTTACTGATGAGTCACTGATGATACATCTATTAAATACCATTGTTACTGATGAGTCACTGATGATACATCTATTAAATACCATTGTTACTGATGAGTCACTGATGATACATCTATTAAATACCATTGTTACTGATGAGTCACTGATGATACATCTATTAAATACCATTGTTACTGATGAGTCACTGATGATACATCTATTAAATACCATTGTTACTGATGAGTCACTGATGATACATCTATTAAATACCATTGTTACTGATGAGTCACTGATGATACATCTATTAAATACCATTGTTACTGATGAGTCACTGATGATACATCTATTAAATACCATTGTTACTGATGAGTCACTGATGATACATCTATTAAATACCATTGTTACTGATGAGTCACTGATGATACATCTATTAAATACCATTGTTACTGATGAGTCACTGATGATACATCTATTAAATACCATTGTTACTGATGAGTCACTGATGATACATCTATTAAATACCATTGTTACTGATGAGTCACTGATGATACATCTATTAAATACCATTGTTACTGATGAGTCACTGATGATACATCTATTAAATACCATTGTTACTGATGAGTCACTGATGATACATCTATTAAATACCATTGTTACTGATGAGTCACTGATGATACATCTATTAAATACCATTGTTACTGATGAGTCACTGATGATACATCTATTAAATACCATTGTTACTGATGAGTCACTGATGATACATCTATTAAATACCATTGTTACTGATGAGTCACTGATGATACATCTATTAAATACCATTGTTACTGATGAGTCACTGATGATACATCTATTAAATACCATTGTTACTGATGAGTCACTGATGATACATCTATTAAATACCATTGTTACTGATGAGTCACTGATGATACATCTATTAAATACCATTGTTACTGATGAGTCACTGATGATACATCTATTAAATACCATTGTTACTGATGAGTCACTGATGATACATCTATTAAATACCATTGTTACTGATGAGTCACTGATGATACATCTATTAAATACCATTGTTACTGATGAGTCACTGATGATACATCCATTAAAGTGAAAAATTACAAACCTCTGTGGAATCAAAAATGGCCTGCTCTAGTTGGTCATTGGGTAATTTGTAGAATTTCCCGTTATCGAAGGTGTAGTAGTTAACGGGACGTCTCTGCTGGTTGTTTGTTTGGGCGATCGTTTGAGGCACTACAAATAAAAATAAATATAATAATGTCGAACAAGCTCGTTTCAACGGACAACACTTAGGTAATAGCACTCGACACCGTTAATAATTAGTAATTAATTAGTTTTGCTAGATTTGCGATAAATGATGAATCTGAAATGGTTAAATGATCAAAGTAACGGAGTTAGTAAACATTGTTAGCTAACGGTGAATTAATGAAAATCTGCGTGAACTTATTTGTATTCTTTGCTCTAAAAAAGCCATAGTGAAAATTATTCTGAAAGTCTTTGTAAGAACTAGCACTGACGAAATCTTCATCAAACTTAACATCATGTTACTTAAACAACTCTATTCTAAAACAATACTCCTTTACATTTATAAATACAAAACACAAGAAATAACAACTAACACATATATGTATTAGAAACACTAAATCTCAAGGTCAAAAACATATCCATCAAGCAACTTCAAACACACCATTTGGGCAAAAAAGCTTTCTATACTATGGTAAAACTCACAACAATAGTTTACATTTAAATCTCAAATAAAAAACATGTATGTCAGAAATAGATAATATATTGACACCAAATACAGACTTAAACCGTAACCACTCAACTGAACAAAAATAACATCTTCTAATATCTTTTTAATCATTTCAGAAAAAAAACACTATTCAATATATTTATAATAACCTTATAATTATCCATACCACTAAATTTTAATTATTATGTAAATTAAATCTTCAGCATGGGAGATCAGTGAGGATATTATTAAGGTTTCTTATTGGCAGTCGGTCGCAACCTCGAAAAGGATGGGAACCCCTTTGAGATAAATTGATGGCTATGAAATCATGTAATTATTGTTTCGATGGCCTCCGTGGTCGAGGGGTGAGGCTCGCGACTTGCAATCCGGAGGTAGTGTGTTCAAATTCCAGCATTTACGTAAGCATATTTTACTTGATTGTGTTATTTCAGATTATTTATTAATTTAAAATAATATATTTGCGACACGTTCCAGACTGGAAGATATTTTCAGTATCGCCCTGGTGTAAGACGACCATTCAGAATTGAAATTGATTGAGTTTGGTGACCAGATTTGATTTTCCAGGTACTACATGTTTCCCCAACTTACTCTCCCTCATCTCCTTCCCCTCCCCACTACCTTCAGCTTCACAACATACCCCAATTGGGAATGCCACTGGCTTCCGATGGTTGGAATGCTTCAGTTGGGACTCGGCAGTTTTCATTGGCTTATCTGTTTCAGTCATCGATGGATATGGTATTTTCTGATAGTTTGGTCGCAAGAATGTACGCAATGTGAAGTATGTGTGGTTATATTGCTCTTACCTCGTATGGCCACTTGACCTTCTACAAAGACACACATGGGCAGGACATTCCCGCCGAATTCCTGGAAGATTCCAAAATTCCAGGAGGACGGCGTCTTGCCTCCATCTGAAATTATAAAAGACTTCATGAGAATTACATGTTACACAATATGCTGAGAGTCACTCAAAATATGAAAGTAAAATTTACGACAGACGCGCCTTATCGCTTCCCCCACTCTTACCACTTAGTCGTCAGCATCGAGCTTCGAGCTATGCTAGAGTCAAATCAAATGTCAAACATTTACCGCAAGATATAAATGTTTTTTTTAAAGTGAATTACGGTCGGGCAGTTGAACCGATAACAGAAGAAGAAAACAGAAGCTTTCCAAAACGCGGTGTTTGTCGGTTATGTGCACTGGATAAGAAAAGATCCTCAGCATCAATGAAGTGTTGCCGTTGCCAGTCCTTTACATGCAAGAACCATTCTTCAGTTGAGGTGGTTTGTAACAATTGTAAGGATGATAATATTGATTCTGACTAAATAGGTCGATAAAATATTTTGTTTTGAAATATTAACATGTTTAGAGTGTTGCTTCGTTTTTTTTTAAGAAAGTCAAATAATTACTGCCTATTATCATTATTCATATCCTTAAAAAAATTCCCTAACATTTGTCTAAGAAAACACCACTTACATGGAGAAAACTCGATGATGTAAAATTTACGACAAGCGCCCGCTCAAGGGAAATTTCTCAACGCGCCCGCTGGAAGGTTAATATTAATACAACACATGGCGCATATAAATAAACGCTCTTCAAGTGTGAGGGGACTAAAATAGACTATCAACTGCCTCCCTGTAATGTATCCTATGATACTTTGGACAAACTGAGAACTCCAATCTGGGTAATATGGTTATGGCTACTGGTCAATCAAAGTGTTTGGCAGAAAATTAAATTGATGCATTGTATTTACATTGCTGGCACTCAGGCATTTTCTTATCCCATTTGCCGTCGTCGCAGCGCAGAATGTCCAGTTCACGAACGGGCGAGTACCCAGTGCGACAGAAGGGGTGTACGGTGGAGTTGTGAGGTACGAATTGGTTGCAAGCCACCCGTTTATGGTTTCTCGACAGGCAAATGAAGTTCACGCTGTTCGAGTTCATCATCTCGCAGCTCTCTGAAAGGAAATAGATAAATTTAATTGGTGAAAACCTCTGTAGAGGTGTTCTGGTTGCAGGGCGAAGTTTGCCCCGATGATTGCTAACCTAGAAAGAATGATAAATTTAAAATAGCACATTTCCGTACTAGATATTTGTTAAACTTTTCAATTAAAAAATTCGATTCCAGACAAATTTTGGAATTACTTCAAAATAAATATGATAAAGTATTTAAAGTCAATTGCTCTTTCAAGAAACAACAGAATTTGCCTTTCGAATCCATCCTCGCTGACGTAAAATATATTGATATCGAAAGTGATTTGGTAACGGGACAATTTACTCCTCTGTAGCGGAAGAACCATTGAAAGGCCGGTCCTTCAGGCAGAAAGCTGTCTAAGACAGTCGTAAGGAATATAGAGACTCGTGTGCTCCAAAATAGCGGCATACTTCGGAGATGCAAGGAGTGTACGAACATGTCCACAAGAAAGTTTGTTTGAAACATGAGGGAGCATCCCACCTCATGAGGATTCCAGATAGCTGAACCACTCTCCAGCCTACTGCGGACCAAGGAGAAGTATAAAATATCATAGTACGCATATCTCGAAAAATTCCGATGGTTAGGAGACCAAACCCTAATATTTTTAAAGCCGACTTGCATACCCCTTCGATATGAAATGTCAGCTTATTTTCATACTTTGCTCCAAGATCCCAAGAGAAGTTTGAGATTATGACCTAGCATAGGGTACATGTGGTAGGTGAAATTAAACGTGCTGGTGAAGGTCAGGACTTCACATTAAACTAATTTATTAACTGGGTTAAAAAAATAAGAAAATGATAACTAACTTTTGCATGTGACATTAAACGACCAGGATTTGTTCCCCAAGCACACAGCCAGAAATTTAGAGGGCTCGTAGTTGTCCTCACAGTAGTAATTTAGCACCGTGTATGGCTGCATCAGATCTCCGGGGTTCAGAGGCCAATTGTAGTTCTCCACCACATAAATGCCGTGATCTGGCTTGGCAGGAAGTGCACATCCAGCACTGAAAACACATATTTTATGAAAAATTAGTTTTTTAAGTGATTTCGGATCAAAGACTATTACTATTATTATATATTTTCACTTATTTAATAAATCAAAACCTGTGTTCTAGTGTTAGCTTCGTCAAATAGAAACCAACACATTTTTTACATTTTTCAACAATAACATTAAAAGTGACAAGTAACGTTTGAATTTGTCTTGCGAATTTCAGTTAAAATAGTTATTTATAAGCATCATTTAAACAATTGGTTGTGTGAATCTCATTATAAAAATCCCTCTAAACACTGTGAAATATAATTATACCATAATCGTAGTGATCCAAACGTATCAATCGGTTATTCACTAAATTCTATAAAATATTATCAGACATTACTGATTCCAGTGCGTGTGAGCGGTGCGACATCATAGTAGTGCGTGTGAGCGATTCCAGTGCGTGTGAGCGGTGCGACATCATAGTAGGTCACTATCACCCGTAAGTGCAAGCAGCGCTGAAACACTCCGGACACTTGCAACTCGCTACGCGATACGCAGTTGAGTGTGCAGGGTGCAGGGTCATCACTCACTTCCTAACTTAATATTACGAACCTCTAAAATAAAAATGGATGCTAATCAATGTATGGCGAAGGCTCAGGAAATTATTAACCAAATACATTTAATAATTACCGACTCATCTAATAAGTTCAATAAAGAACAACTTGCAAAAATAATGCCAAAAACTACCGAGTTACTGGGCGTCGCGGGACAGATGGCAGTGAAGATGGGGACTATGGAGGGTGAACTATCCGCATACAAAAATATTATTAATAACCAACCTGCAATAACTGGAACTACTCAATCTACTTCAATGGAAATATGTGACGCAATTACAGAGATAACAGAAAGGAATTTACGTTCGAAAAATCTAATTCTGCTGAACGTACCTGAAAGTAGAGACGAGAATCAAACCAACAGGATATCTGATGACAACAACAAAGTATGCTCAACGTTGAAAATTATCGATGATACATTACAGATAAATATTTCTAAAATATATAGGCTTGGCGTAAGAAAAACTGACAAGATCAGGCCCATAAAAGTAGAACTACAAGATTCATATCAAGCTAAGCAAATAATCATAAATAAATATAAACTGAAAAATGGCATCAAAGTTAAACAAGATCTCACGGAGCTGCAAAGGAAACAAATGACGGATGTTTGGAAAGAGTTTGAAACGAGAAAAGCGGATGGGGAAACAAACATAACAATTAAGTACATAAACTCTGTTCCAAAAATAATAAAAAACGTGCCAAAAAACTTAAACAGCACCTAAAATTGTTTGGGTACTACCAAAATGTTCGCGGAATGAGAACCAAATTACAACATCTTAAAATAACTTCTCCCACATTCCCACATGATATTTTGTTATTAACAGAAACATGGTTAAATGAGGACATCAATTCATCGGAATTAGGTCTCAATAAATACAACATCTATCGTCTTGACCGTGACCCCATCACAAGCAACAAATCTAAAGGAGGAGGTGTAATGGTGTGTATATCAAAAAACATTTCATCTAAAAAATTGCCAGTTAAACACAAAAGCGTTGAACAGATGTTTGTAATGCTAAATATTTCATCCACAAAAATCATTATCGCTTGTACTTATATTCCACCAATGTCAGATCTGCAAATATACAAGAACCACATCGAGGATGTAGAAACACTAAAATACAAATATCCTAAAGCCAAATTTATAATTGTAGGCGACTACAATCTTCCGAAAATTGACTGGTCTTTCGATAAGAACAATGAAGTGAATATTAACGAAACAGAAGTGCAATGTGTCAAATCTAAGGAAATGCTTGATATGTCTTTTTTTCTAGGACTAAAACAGTTAAATAAAGTGCATAATTCTTATAACCGTATGCTTGACCTAGTATTTTCTAGTGACTTAAGGACAGTGGTTGAACAATCGGATGAATTGTTGTTACCTTTAGACCAACACCATCCGGCGTTAGATATTATTATCACAAATGAGTCTAGAAAATTGCAGAAATTAAAAACTTCATCGTACAATTTTAAAAAAGCTGACTACCCAAATATAATTGATTATCTTGACCATATAGACTGGTCATTTCTAGAAGATGAAAACAATATTGTGAATCAAGTCCAACAATTTTATTCAATCCTAAACACTTCAAAAGAACGTCATGTTCCAAAAGTTAATTTTATTGCATCCCTTTACCCTACATGGTTTTCAAAAGAATTAAAAGAATTGATTTATACTAAAAAACAAACTCACCGAATATATAAGCAATCTAGAAACGTCGATGATTATATAATGTTTACTAACGTCATGTTCCAAAAGTTAATTTTATTGCATCCCTTTACCCTACATGGTTTTCAAAAGAATTAAAAGAATTGATTTATACTAAAAAACAAACTCACCGAATATATAAGCAATCTAGAAACGTCGATGATTATATAATGTTTACTAACATAAGAAAGCAGTGCAAAGAATTGTCTAAAAAATGTTATAATGATTATATTAGTTTAATAGAAATGGAGGTTCATGATAATGTTAAAAAATTGTGGAACTTTTCTAATGCTCAGCGTAAAAATGATTGTTGTTTACCAAATATTATGTATCTGAATAACAATTGTGTGGATAATACCGAAGGCATTGTCAATCTTTTTGCAGATTTATTCAAAAGTGTTTATGATGATAATATTACTGATAATGAAATCCCAAATGACATATCACTTGAAGAATCACTCAACCTAAACCATTGTTTTATTGAAATAAACGCTATAGAAAAGGCTATAAAAGCACTAGATACTAATAAATCCGCTGGACCGGATGGTTTCCCTCCAATATATTTAAAATCTTGTGTTCGCAGTTTGACTTATCCATTATTTTTACTATTTAATAAGTCTTTGTCGTCAGGGTGTTTTCCAAAACAGTGGAAAAAAAGCTATCTTACGCGTATTCATAAAAAGGGAGATAAAAGCGATGTATCAAACTACAGACCAATATGTATATTGTCCGTTATTCCCAAACTATTTGAATCGTTAGTCCTAGATGTAATATGTAAACAAATTAATAATATTATTGTACCCAACCAGCATGGCTTTATCACAGGTAAATCCACCCTAAGTAACTTGATCATATACGAAAATTACATAACTGATTCTCTTGCCTTGAAGCATCAAGTGGATTCAATATATACTGATTTTTCCAAAGCTTTTGACAAAGTTAGGCGACATATCCTTGTACAAAAATTAAGTATGTTGGGTATCAAGGGTAATCTGTTAAGTTGGATTGATAGTTATCTTAGTAAAAGAGAGCTATGTGTCAAAATAAAATCTGTGGAATCTTACATTTTCGAAGCCACAAGTGGGGTCCCTCAGGGGTCTCACCTGGGACCAATTCTTTTTTTGTTGTTTATTAATGATATTGTTAGCATATTCAAAGATGTAGAAGTTCTTCTTTTCGCAGATGATTTGAAAATATATAAAACAATACGCAGTTTAGACGATTGTTATACTTTGCAACTTAATTTATATAAACTATATCGTTGGTGCATCATCAACTCTCTGTTTCTTAATATTAAAAAATGTCAGGTCATTCGTTTTTGTAAAATACGAAATCATACAATTTATGAATATTCGCTTAATAATGTAAAATTGACATCTGTCACTCAAATCAGGGACTTGGGTGTTATATTTGATGAACAGTTAACATTCAATCCGCATATAAATGAAATCACAAATAAAGCCCTAAAAATGCTTGGTTTTATATGTAGAACCGCATGTGACTTCAAGTCACTAGAATGTTTGAACACACTGTACACATCTTTAGTAAGAAGTCAAGTAGAGTATAATTCGCCTATTTGGTCCCCGTTTTATAAAGTACATTCCAACAATATTGAAAAGGTACAACACAAATTTTTAAGATTTATTAACTTTAAACTGAATATTCCAATCCAAAATATAAATTATATCCAACTCATGCATCAACTAAATTTGATTACGCTGTCAGATAGGCGAATTATCTCCGACCTTGTTCTACTAAATAAAATTATTAATTATAGAATCGACAGCCCTGAAATTCTTGCCACAATAAAATTATTTGTACCTACCAAAAATACGAGACAAAATTCCACCTTTTTCTGTGACAATTTCAAATCTAATTATCAAGCGCACATATCGTTAAATCGAATACAAAATTTTGGTAATAAATTTGGTAATGTTGTTGATATATTTAGAGATTCCGTAGCAGTGCTTAAACGAAATCTACATAAACACTTTGCTGAAATGTATGACTTCTCCACTCCATAGTGAAAAACCCATTTTTTAGCTTCTGTTTTTTCACTCTTTTCTTTTATGACTTTTTTAACTTTAATATATATGTTTTAACTTTACAAATTAATATTGTAATTTAAATAACAATTCGAATATGATTTTAAGTCCCTATGAATGCTGATTAATTTCAATCCATTTATTTTTCTAAGTAAGTAAAAAAAAAAAACTGTTCTCCATAATGGTATTCTGTATTATTTGTAAAACATTTATGTACTACAGATATAATAACTATTTTATTTATATATGTACGTAAACTTTTAAATGTCACATAGTTAATGTAATAACACTAATAACAATGTATGTAAAAGCCCAATGGGCGTTTAAATAAATAAATAAATAAATAAATAAATAAAGATTATGATTAAATGATAATAATAATAATGGAAAATACATGTATGTACTTACTTTTCTGTAGTAGGAGGGAATTTCGTAGCTGCAATAATTAAAGAAAAAATTAGAACAGAAAAAACACATGAATACGTTGGTATCCATTATTAATTTATTATAAGATTGGATGCGTGGCAGGGCTGGCCCTATGCGGGAACAATTGGAGAAGTCCACACGGCGTCAAGGCGCTAATAATACCTAACGGTCCTAACATATCACGTTTGATATTATTTAAAAAAAAAATAGGCACTATGCAAGATGTTAATCCGAAATTCTCAAATAAAAGTTGCTACTGTCTATTTAAATTTCACTATTGTTTTCAGTTATGAATGAATTCAAATCTTGGAAGTGGAAACTGACCAACTTCACGACATCCGATCGAGCTGAAACTCGGCAGATAGACTTGTTCTCGATGACAATGCATTCTATCAACTTTTGGTGGCAATCACGCATACACACGCAGACACATACGCATTTCTCTTGGATGAGATTACATCAGTTAATATCTGAAATAAATGTCGGTCGTACCCGATCGTTATTTAGCTCAGTTGTTAACGCGGTTGTCTCCTGTCCTTGGGGAGGAAGGTTCGATCCTCAGTTAAACCAAAAGATACAAAAAAAACATCTATAAAAACAGATATATTATAGAAAAAAAAACTTTGTTCTTGAACGGGTTAATTTTTTATTTTTTTTTTATTCCAAGAGCATTAATAATAAATGTGTTTTAAATTTTACACAATGGTTAAACAACCGTTAATATATGGAAAATGGTTGTTTATCAGTTGTGTAAAATTTAAAACACGTTTATCAGTAAGTGGGTTATTGTTAATATATTCAAAAAGAATTTTAAGCTTTCAATAAAATGTATATGTCTTAAAAAATTTGACGTCAGGGAGTGGCGGAATCAACAAACAGATTAAAAGATACTTACGTTCGCAAACTGGCAAAGCAGACCATATGTTATTTTCTACACACATGGTTATAAGTATCGAGGGTTCGTAGCCATAATCGCATATGTACTCCAAGATGGTATATTGACTGACGAGTTGGCCTGGCGTCGTCATATTAAATAGACCGAGTGGGCTGATCTGGTAGGCACCGTGTGCTGGTTGCGGTGGTAACTCACAACGAGTTTCTCTAATGCTGTAAAAATCCAAAATTAATTACTAGGAACACAAGACAAAATGTAACATTCTTCTGCAATTCATATACAACCAATTATTGTATCTAACTCAGGATCAGAAATTAAATATCTCGGAGTGATAATAGAACAACATATGAAGTGGAAAAGACATATCTGTGAATTGGTTAAGCGTATCAGAAAGTGTGTATACATATTCATAAGATTAAGAAATATTTTAAAAAGAAATAACCTAAAAAGAGTATACTACGCACTAATCCAGTCGTTAATTCAATACGGAATTATTGGATGGGGGGGGTCATACAATAAGATTCTAACCCCGATCAAAGTGGTCCAGAAGCTAATCCTCAAAGTAATCCTCAAGAAACCCTCCACGTATCCAACAGAAACGCTATTTACAGATTTTGGGGTGCCCCGAGTAGAAGATAAATTCAAGAAAAATGCAATTATCCAAATTTATAAAGATAATATAATCAAAAAATTTGAAACCCACTTATCTAAAAGATATCAATACAATATCAAAATTCCGAAATATAATACCAAACAAATGCAAAATAACTATAAATATTTAAGAATAAAGTATTTTAACAACCTTCCGATTGAAATAAAGAAATTAAAGGATATTAACATACTTAAACTAAAACTGAAGTTACTCTTTCAGAAATAATTAACTAAATAATTTATAATAAAAACACATAAATTTGTTTTTGACCACGATAGTTTTATTTTCACTCTACCGGTTTCGGAAGATCCCTTCCTTCGTCAGGAGAATATTTAAAACTAATCTACTACACAAAATATTGACACATAAATACAAAAATGTTAAGTGTTTGAGAGAGATGTCGACAAAGTGGAAGGGGTAATTACGGGAATTCCAGGAAGAACAGAGCGGTTAACTGGAAATATGTCAAGAATAGGACTATAAGACAGATTAATTTGGTTATTTATTATACTGGAGTTATTATTGATGGCTTTTCTGATTTCAAGTGCTTCTAAATTATCTAATTTTTTGCCTTTATTACTACGGTGAAGAATTTTAACCCCTGTATCTTTACTAAAAGTATGATCGGTGGAAATGAGATGATTGGCAAACTCCGAAAAGTGATTGTTATTTAAACATCTTAAATGTTCGGTGATTCTAATATTTATATTTCTAGTTGTCTTACCTATGTAGAACGATTGACAATCATTGCAACATAGTTGGTAAATGCCTGAGTGGCTAAATTTGTGATCTTTATCTTTAGTATTTTTAAGTAATTTTCCCAAGTTGTTATCAGTATAGAACGCGGGTTTAATGTGGGTAGGCAAATTTTTTGTACTAAGTGAAGAAAAATTGGATATGTATAAGATTTTACGCCATTGAAAGGGATTTATGATTTTATTACTAGTTTCAGGTGTACCAAATAAAAATGTATTCGTCGAAATGAGTTTAAGTTTCTTATTCAGGATTTTATCAATTAAGTGTGTCGAGTAACCATTATTTAGAGCAATTTGTTTTATTTTTGACAGTTCAATTTCGAAATTAACAGCTGATAGTGGGATTTTTACTAAGCGGTGTACCATTGAATGATAGGCAGAATGTTTGTGTGATATCGGGTGGTTTGACGTGTTATGTATAGTTATATCCGTGAATGTCGGTTTACGATAGATGTTAAATTCAATTGTATTATTTATTGAAGTTAGTGTTAAATCTAGAAAATTAATCGATGCATTACTGCCTACCTCTACAGTGAATTGAATTTTTTTATAAAATGAATTTATAAGAAGAAGGAATTTAGTTAGTTGCCGCTCTGTTCCCGTCCAGATACAAAAAATATCGTCTACATATCGTTTCCAAGTGAGAACATTATTTAAGAGTGATGATTTACAATTAAAAATCTTATTTTCTAAGTTATTCATAAAAATATCTGCCAAAAGTGGGCTAGTAGGAGCTCCCATAGGTAGCCCTTGGCTCTGTTGGAAGACGCAGTTGTTATACTGGAAATAATTTTGATTAAGGCACATATTGAATAAACGAGACAGGTCATCAATCATATCTTTATCTAAATTAGAGGATTTTAACATATCTACAATTATTTGTTTGCAATCAGTAGTTGGAACATTTGGAAATAAGTTAATTACATCAAACGAAATTAGCTTAGCATTATTGGGAATGAACAAGTCCTTAACTGAATTTATTAAATCAAATGGGTTTTTAATGGTATATTTGGGTGAAAACACATTAAAATTGTTGAAGACATTAGTGATATGAGAAGCTATTATGAAATTCGGGGAAGCACAGCATGACACGACAGGACGAATAGGTTCATTGATTTTATGTATTTTTAAAAACCCGTACAACTTGGGAATTTTAGGATTAGACTGCAAGAATTTATTCTGGTTAGGATAATCATCTTTAAAGATTTGGGATTTGCATGCATTTATTGAATTTTTTATATCTATTTGAAATTTATTAGTCGGATCTTTTTTTATAATAACGAAGTCGTCACTTTTTACGAAGTCTTCCATTTTTTCGTGGTAGGCCATTTTGTTCATTATGATCACAGTGTTTCCTTTGTCTGCCCTAGTAAGCACTAAATCCTTTTCAGCCAACGTTTTGCGAATTTTATTGGTGCATAAAATTTCTGGATGTATGACCTTTTTAATTTTATCTTTTGTTATTAGATTTTTAATTGTCTCAGCACTTTTGTACAGAAACGGTCTAGGTTGGTACGATAGAGCCGTTTCAATGTCCACTGCCACATTTTCAATAGCACTTTGTATGTTATTTTTATTGTAATTTAAATTATATTTTAGTCCTTTAGATAGTAAATTCATCTCTTCCGGGAGGAACACGTGGGAAGAGAGATTCTTCACTCGATCAAAAAATGTATGTTCTGGTTTATCTGGACACTGGTTACTGATGTTAGGTTTACAAAGATTTTGAAGTTTTTTATTTAATTTCCCTTGTTTTTTGAACGCCTTTTCCGAGGTATACATCCTTATTTTATCGTCGAATAAAACCCACTCGACTGGATGTAAATCGTGTACTAGTTCAGTGTGTAGTAGCATGATTTTAAGTTTAATTTCGTTTCTCTGTTTAAAAGCACCTTTCAAATCTTCTTTTAACCAAGCAACTTTAGCTCGGTAAGCAGAACTATTTGAAGTTGGAGAAGGACCGCACATTTTATTGAATTTATTATTAATATAATTGGGAAACACTTTACACTTTATACATCGCTGGTAGAAATATATGTCCAAACTCAGCATTCTGTATTTAATAGAAAAGTTTTTAAATAATTTTGCTTTGTTGGCCGTACTTGCCGATATTACGTAATTGTAAAAAGCATTCACTTTGTGGCTCATCATAATTTATAATAAAAACACATAAATTTGTTTTTGACCACGATAGTTTTATTTTCACTCTACCGGTTTCGGAAGATCCCTTCCTTCGTCAGGAGAATATTTAAAACTAATCTACTACACAAAATATTGACACATAAATACAAAAATGTTAAGTGTTTGAAAGAGATGTCGACAAAGTGGAAGGGGTAATTACGGGAATTCCAGGAAGAACAGAGCGGTTAACTGGAAATATGTCAAGAATAGGACTATAAGACAGATTAATTTGGTTATTTATTATACTGGAGTTATTATTGATGGCTTTTCTGATTTCAAGTGCTTCTAAATTATCTAATTTTTTGCCTTTATTACTACGGTGAAGAATTTTAACCCCTGTATCTTTACTAAAAGTATGATCGGTGGAAATGAGATGATTGGCAAACTCCGAAAAGTGATTGTTATTTAAACATCTTAAATGTTCGGTGATTCTAATATTTATATTTCTAGTTGTCTTACCTATGTAGAACGATTGACAATCATTGCAACATAGTTGGTAAATGCCTGAGTGGCTAAATTTGTGATCTTTATCTTTAGTATTTTTAAGTAATTTTCCCAAGTTGTTATCAGTATAGAACGCGGGTTTAATGTGGGTAGGCAAATTTTTTGTACTAAGTGAAGAAAAATTGGATATGTATAAGATTTTACGCCATTGAAAGGGATTTATGATTTTATTACTAGTTTCAGGTGTACCAAATAAAAATGTATTCGTCGAAATGAGTTTAAGTTTCTTATTCAGGATTTTATCAATTAAGTGTGTCGAGTAACCATTATTTAGAGCAATTTGTTTTATTTTTGACAGTTCAATTTCGAAATTAACAGCTGATAGTGGGATTTTTACTAAGCGGTGTACCATTGAATGATAGGCAGAATGTTTGTGTGATATCGGGTGGTTTGACGTGTTATGTATGTTATGTATAGTTATATCTGGAATTCCCGTAATTACCCCTTCCACTTTGTCGACATCTCTCTCAAACACTTAACATTTTTGTATTTATGTGTCAATATTTTGTGTAGTAGATTAGTTTTAAATATTCTCCTGACGAAGGAAGGGATCTTCCGAAACCGGTAGAGTGAAAATAAAACTATCGTGGTCAAAAACAAATTTATGTGTTTTTATTATAAATTATGATGAGCCACAAAGTGAATGCTTTTTACAATTAACTAAATAATTGCCTGTTTTTCCCTTCATTGATATTTATTATCAGTCTATACTCATATCCACTGTATTTAGATTTTGTCTCTTTATATATTGTTCCTATCATATATACCTATACTTACTTATAGCATAATGATATTCTATTTTTCTTATAATTAGTGTAACTCTCTCACCAAGCACAAGAACCAGTTTCTTCATTGGTGAGATTGCGAACATAAATATATTTTGTAATGTAAATATATTTTTTATGTATGTACTCATATTATATCCTCTACCCACTTATATATATTAAATAAAAAAAAAATAAATAAAAAAAATTATCGTACAAACTCACTAACCAATAGGATGCACGATCTAGTCAATAAGTTTGGGGGTACTATTAATAAATACTAACCATAGACTAAATTAGACTAGACACGGCATATTCATTTAAAAATAACCCCAACACAATTTTGGTTTGGTTCACATGCACATTTATGAAAAGGCCCACGCATTATGTCGCAATGCGAAATGGGCACTGTGCATTGCGTTTTACCTTTTGTTGATCTATTTTGCTTCTCAGCTATGCTGGGCAAGTTCATTTTTTCAATCACAAAAATAACCGAGTTCCAAATATTTAAATTTGAATTATGTCCATATTACAACACCTCTGACAACAAATTCTCCGTGGTTTCGCTTACGAGTTTGAACGCTTGTACAAGGAGTTTAAACAGAGTTGGGTTGTTAAGTTCATCTCCATATTTGTGAGGTACGCTACGTGGCGTTATTTTTAAAATGAATTTAACTAGTGAGGGCTAATCTAGTATAATACATCAATGATACTAACTCCATTTATGGAATAAAGAGTAATCTATACCAGCACTTTGTCGAATCTTACAAATTATAGTAGCGTTGGTAATGTAGTTTTAGTGATTTGTCTTACATGCAGTATTTTTTTTATTTTCTATATTATTTTATGTTACTGTTACAAGTTTTACTAAAATTGTTTCATATGCAGTTTATCAGTTTAACAGTT
The DNA here is from genome assembly GCA_026573805.1 of Hesperophylax magnus. NCBI lineage: Eukaryota > Metazoa > Arthropoda > Insecta > Trichoptera > Limnephilidae > Hesperophylax > Hesperophylax magnus. The sequence continues at coordinate 517,764 of JAIUSX010000230.1, read as the reverse complement.
TATAGTTTTAGTACATAATTTGTGTTTTGAAAATCGTGAAGTTGTAAAAAATTGCACCGAACTTGTTTACACCAATTTTGAAAAAAAAATAAGACAAGTGCGTTCTCTCATAGGACAAGACTTCCAAAATACTTTAAATGTGTTCATCATGGTAGCGCGATGTAATGACTTGTGTTTGGAAATTTTGTTCTTTTCTTGCCCAATTTACGGTATTTTAATATAATATTTTAACAGAAATTTATTTTAATTGTCATTTTCAAAATTGGAACTGATTTGTTAAAAATTCAAAAAATGTAAATGTTTGTTTTTTCAAAACCTTAAATCTCCGAAAGTTCTTAACCGATTACTTTCAAATTTTGACACAACCTTGCATTCGAATAAGCGTGTATTTTTATAATCCTTCTAGCTGTACCCCGCCACGCGTTGCCGTGGCTCCGTCTGTCTGTGCAAATAGAGAAACAATAACATGTTTTACTTTTACCTCCAACAGATAGCCAGCTTAAAAAAAAAAGTATGTTTGTCCACTAGATGGAGCTATTTTTTAAACAAAGCATGCTTTTACATGTCACAGGTGACATCTATATAATATAGGTATATAAAAACACAAGCGTATTCGAATGCAACGTTGTGTCAAATTTTCAAAGTAATCGGTGAAGAACTTTCAGATATTTAAGATTTTTAACAAATGAACATTTACATTTTTATTTATATAGATATTATATAGTTGTTACCTGTGATAGGTAACAACTGGCTTTTTGAAAAACTGCGCCATCTGTTGGACGTAAAAGCAACATGCGCTATTGTTTCTCTAACTGCACAGACAGACTGAGCCACAGTAACGCGTGGCAGGGTGCAGCTAGTTAGTAATAAAACATCATTACTATGTTGTGTTAAGCTAAGTTAATTTTAATAAAATTAAAAAATAATTAAAACTTACGGAATGCATTGAGGTTTCAAGGTCCAAGTACCTCCAAGACAAATGGATATGTTTGTGGACAACTGAAATCCTTGATCGCAGGAGTATTCTAGTATGGAATAGGATTCAATCTGCTCTCCCATCGTTCCGCTCGTGTTGGTACCAGTGATGTTGTATCTCCTATTTTTAGGAAAGGCGGGGAGGGTGCAGGGCTGCCGGATATAGGGAAGTCTGCAAACGTACAAAACGTTACAAACATCTGATAATTCAATGAAATCAACTAACATTATTGAAATGACAACCTAGTCTCCTTCAACTAAAGTAAAGTAACCAGCACACCTTCCATTGATATGCTATTTGTTCCTTTAAATATAATTCCCTATTTGGTCCGCTATAAATCATAAAATAGTTAATTTTTACTCAAAAACAAATTTATTGATGGAATCAGGTTCGCGAGGAAATAGCATTTGAGACAGTCAAGTGTGGAAAATCACATCAGGCATGTGGTGGCCGAAATCGTTGATGCAGTGCTGGAGGCGTTCTTGGAAGTTCGCGTAGACTCTCTCCAACATCGCTCTCTCAACTTGGGCGACTTCCACGCGAATTGCGTCCTTCAATTCGTGCAGAGTTCGGGGCTTGTTCTCGTATACTCTATCCTTGAGGTGTCCCCATAAGAAAAAATCGTATATGGATAAATCTGGGGACCGAGGAGGCCAATGAACATCGCCAAACCTGGAAATAAGGCGACCAGGGAAGAGAGGGCGAATAACGTCCATTGATGCTCTGGCTGTGTGGGCGGTCGCCCCATCCTGCTGGAACCACACACGTCGAATTGGAACACGTCGCCGTCGTAATTCAGGGAAAAAGAAGTTGGTGATCATTTCGACGTAGCGCTCTGAGTTCACGGTAACAGCACGACCATTACCGTCTTCGAAGAAGTAAGGGCCAATGATGCAAGTTTGCGATACAGCGCACCAAACCGTTACTTTTGGGCTGTGCAGCGGTCTTTCGTGTAACTGTTGCGGATTTTCACTAGCCCAATAACGTAAATTCTGCTTGTTAATAATAATAATAATATAATAACCATGTTGTTTAGGTGAAACTGGGCTTCGTCACTCATGAACAAAATGAGGTTCTCATTTTGATCGATCAGTGCTTTCATCTCACGTGCGAAGTTCATTTGCTGTGCATAATCTCCGGGCTGTAACTGTTGCACAGTGGCCAATTTATAGGGGTAAAAGCGGAGATCCATATGCAAAATTCGCCTTACTGAACGATCACTGAGGCGAAGTGCAGCAGCATGTTTCCGGGCAGATCGAGTTGGACTGCGAAGAAAGGCTTGTCGAACGCGTTCAACATTTTCAGGAGTTGGAACTGTTCGAGGAGCTCCTCTTGGTCTTCTGTTGATCAGTTCACCACGCCTGCGAAGTGATTCAACCCAATGAAGGATGTTCGATGATTCGAGAGGGAACAGCTCTATTCGGATGAATGTTGAAGTGGCGACGAAACTCACGCTGTACGACGGTGACTGACTCATTATTTCGGACCAAACAATCATAGGTGAAAACGCGCTGCTCCACCGTCCACGGCTCCATGACGACAACTGGTAAAACAATGCTAGGAACTAACGAGTCAAGCGCCCCCCCCCACCTCTCTCGTAGACGGAGGGGGAGAGTACTACCCATCTCAAAAACGTCCGTCCTCTCTGCCGCACCCTGTATAAAGTTTACTCTAACAATATAAATTTTAAGCTCAAAATTCCAAGTGAATAAATTAATGAATTCAGTTTGATGAATCACTTGCAACTAATAACACTGTCTGTTAAGAAAATTATGTCAGACCTGGGTATCTAACATGGTCTATCGATAAGGATTTATCGATAATGTTGATAACTTGTCACCGTTCCCGAGCACGACTGCAGATCGCCAACGTACAAACAACGAATCACGTCGAATAAATTAAGAACACTTAGTCATTGTGAACAGTTTGTTCATTTGCGATCTGTAGTCTAACGCTGGCTAAACCTTATGAGAAACATCAAAATAATGTTCTACGGAATTGTATATCTTATACTTGGTAAGGCCTCCAGAAAAGTCCACGGATGTGGACACCAGGTACATGTCAGCTAGTATATAATATATTAGTTTACGTGTACCTAGCGTTGCTCGACTTTTCTCTACTTTCAATATATATAATATACATGTATTATATATGTAAACCTTCCAGAAGTAATTCTATAAATGATATTGAAAATCCTATCAAACTCTGTTGCAGAGTTTAGAAGAACTTAGGGCACAAAGCGGACAGAGCCTCTGTTTTATATCATTTAAAGATACGAGTGTATTGTCACGATTACGAATTAACTAAAAGTTTATCAGGAAACGGCCTGTGATCCCGTTTTTAGTTCATTATGATCTAGGATGTTGCGGGGTGTTCCCAAACGTTCCAGACTATTCCGGAACATTCCACAACATTTCAGAATGTTGCGGGATGTTATGGAATGTTTTGGAATGCTCTCGAATACTCATGAATGTTCTGGACTGTTCTAGAAATCTCTAGAAGGCGAACCTTCATGGATGGGGGTTACCACACCATAAAACTCCCTTGATGGTACCGGGACTAGTTTCTGAGTTTTAGCGGTGCGTACATTGAACACATACTTTTATAATATATATATTGATTTCTACAATGCAATCTTAATTAACTATAGACCAGACAAACTATAATCAACTTATGGCTAACAGATTGCAGCCACCGGTTCGTCGATCACTAACAAAAAACTATATGTATAATGCGTTTGACAAATGAAAGTGATGCTGTGTCAGAATGTACATATATAGTGATTTATTTATATTCTGTACAGACATTTAATAAACAGGACAATACTTATCTGGAGGTCACTTGATATTAACACTGTTTATTGTTTATTAGAGAAATTTAGATTCAGTTCGCACGCAGAGGACATAATTGTGAAGACATGAAATTGGAAATGCTGTTATTTAATTCTGGTAATTATTATAATTAGATAACAATACTAAAATGCACAAATAAATGACGAAATTCATGCATTCAAAAATTTTTTGATCATATTTTCTTAATTTTTTATTTGTTTATGTGACACCTCACAAGAGCACCCCTGTTATAGTGTAAACACAGGAGAACTGTGTCTTAACCCGTTTTGGCAGCGTTGTGAGACGGGTTAAGTTAGGGGCTGTCGGAAGGGATTTATTAATACGAGTCTTGAAGAGGCCCAGAAAATACAAAAAATACAGACTTACACAAAAATGAGTCGAAGAAAACACCCGTTCTCATGAAGTCAACGTACAGGTGTGCTTCAAGCTTCACGAACGTGCACCGGTGCATGCCGCTAGCTCCTTGGAGCAAGCTCCATTAAAATACCCGTAGAACTCACTCAGATTGCCTACATTGCGACTGAGTTTTAGCCACTCGAGCTATGGGTGTGTATATATATGAATATACTAGCTGTACCCCGCCACGCATTGCTGTGGCTGCTTCCAGAACTTTCAAGAGCATTCTCGAACTTTCCGGAACCTTCTAAACTCAGCACTCGCACCTTACTTTCGATGTGACACCAAGGGCTACTAACATCATAATCACCGGTAGGTGTCAGTGGCTGGTTGTGAAGAAAATTAGGCCGGTAGGGAAACATGGGTTCCTTTTTATAATGTATATATTAGAATAGTATATTAGATTAGATTAAATAGATTTAGATAACTTGCCAAAAATCATTCCAGTGGTTAGAGATGGCAATCGGTCAGTAGAATTGGCAGTATAAATGAAGATCTGCAGAGTCCCGCCCATAATAAAGTTATTGAACACCTGTCTAGGAGGTTAACCCTTGTTATTTTCTTTACTTTTAAACATTTCTGTACTGTAAACCTGTCTTATCTCACCAAATATTAATTCTACCGACTTGGGAGTCGTCTCAGTCGATTCAGAACGAACAAATACACAGTACGTCAACTCGACCTACTTTGTAAATAACCTCACTCCCTCAGAAACAGTAGTTCTGGCTGATACATTGGCCTATTTTAACAAATTGATTGCAATCTTTAGAGAACAGGCGTCAGGTGGGAAAACTGTTCTTGTTCTACCGGTATTTGAATGGAAGATGCTCGCATCATTGATACCTTTGTCACCGGCGCACAACCAGGAATTTGTACACGGTTAACATTTGTCACATGAGAACGACTGTTGAATGATTTGTAGTATTTTTAATTTTTATGTGAAACCGCACAAGAGTCCCAACTGCTCCCAACCGTCCGGATGCAGTGTGACTAAGGCTTTCCCGATTTGGGTATGTTGTGAGGCAGATGGTAGTGGCAAGGGGGAGTAGATGGGGAAGAGGAAGATGGATGGCTGTTTAGATCAGGTCACCAAACACGTCCAAAGCCATTTCAAGCAACGTTTCAATTCTGAATGGTGGTCTTACACAAGGGCGATACTGAGAGTATCTTCCACTTTGGAACATGCCGCAAATATACTATGTAATATTTTAATTGGGTAATTTTAGAAATAACACAAATTAATCAAATAAATTTCTTTGCGCATGCTGAGATTTGAACCCGCGACCTTTCGCTTGCTAGTCGAGAACCTTATCTCTCGACCGCGGAGGTCATCTTGTGTTTCTCCAACATCAGGTTTAAATTTTCCTTTCCCAAAAAAGACCCTCCACACAGTTTTCCCACAGATGAAACGCCCTGAGGGTAATTATTTACCTCAAGGCCTCCTGTGTGGAGGTAATGTAAAAAAGAAAGTTTTGTGATTTTTCACCGGTAATTATATTTTATTATGTTTTGAAAATATTTTTTAGTTTCCCTCCAGGGCCTGTGTCATATTTGCTTGAATGCTGTGTGGAGGGTTTTTTTGTTAGGAAAAGAAAGAGAGGCAGTTCTGGAAGGAGAGGAAGGAAAAAGGTACGAGGGATGAGTAGGATCAGTGTGTTCAGGAGTGATGGTCGTATGATCTATTATTCCCAAGACAGATCAGTTGGAGAGGTCAAAGGGTCTTCCCGAACCAACCTCTTCAGATCTGGCACGCCATGAAGCTGGTGGGTAGGCGCATCCCGATGAACCAGGGCACTCCTGCTAAATCACCAAATGTAGTGAATCACTTGTGGTGACCTATGGCAGAGGTGTTATCCAATAAATGGTTCCCGGAGAGGCGGTACCCATACCATCCTCCTAGATTGGTGTTTTTATTGGTACTAAAGTACTAAGTATTGGTTTTTTTTAACCTTATACAGTGCGTCTGTACATGCTTTACTGGTACAGCAGTATACTTACTCATTACACACGGGGGATGCCGACCAATCGCCCGTTCCTAGGCAAACGGCTCTATCTGTAGACAGCTCATAACCTTATACAGTGCGTCTATACATGCTTTACTGGTACAACGGTATACTTACTCATTACACAGGGAAATGCCGACCAATCGCCCGTTCCAAGGCAAACGGCTTTATCTGCAGACAGCTCATTTTACTGGTACAACAGTATACTTACTCATTACACACGGGGGATGCCGACCAATCGCCTGTTCTAAGGCAAACGGCTCTATCTGTAGACAGCTCATAACCTTATACAGTGCGTCTATACATGCTTTACTGGTACAACGGTATACTTACTCATTACACACGGGGGATGCCGACCAATCGCTCATTCCAAGGCAAACGGCTCTATCTGTAGACAGCTCATAACCTTATACAGTGCGTCTATACATGCTTTACTGGTACAACGGTATACTTACTCATTACACACGGGGGATGCCGACCAATCGCCCGTTCCAAGGCAAACGGCTCTATCTGTAGACAGCTCATAACCTTATATAGTGCGTCTGTACATGCTTTACTGGTACAACGGTAAACTTACTCATTACACAGGGAAATGCTGACCAATCGCCTGTTCCAAGGTAAACGGCTTTATCTGCAGACAGCTCATTTTACTGGTACAACGGTATACTTACTCATTACACACGGGGGATGCCGACCAATCGCCTGTTCCAAGGCAAACGGCTCTATCTGTAAACAGCTCATAACCTTATACAGTGCGTCTATACATGCTTTACTGGTACAACGGTATATTTACTCATTACACACGGGGGATGCCGACCAATCGCTCATACCAAGGCAAACGGCTCTATCTGTAGACAGCTCATAACCTTATACAGTGCGTCTATACATGCTTTACTGGTACAACGGTATACTTACTCATTACACACGGGGGATGCCGACCAATCGCCCGTTCCAAGGCAAACGGCTCTATCTGTAGACAGCTCATAACCTTATACAGTGCGTCTATACATGATTTACTGGTACAACGGTATACTTACTCATTACACACGGGGGATGCCGACCAATCGCCCGTTCCAAGGCAAACGGCTCTATCTGTAGACAGCTCATAACCTTATACAGTGCGTCTATACATGCTTTACTGGTACAACGGTATACTTACTAATTTAAAATTAAACAATAACTTTGTAAACATCACTTATAGGTATACTTACTCATTACACACGGGGGATGCCGACCAATCGCCCGTTCCAAGACAAACGGCTCTATTTGTAGACACCTGATAATTTTCATCACAGAAGTAAATCAAGATGGTCCCCGGTCTGGCTATAGTTCCGACCCTTAACCGTTGCCTCGGGTCCTTTATTTGGTATTCACCGTTCGTCGGAAAATGAGGAAATGGACAGCCACGTTTTTTGCTGAAAATATATTTAATTTATTAAAGAATTAAGGAAAGTAAATATAAAATAGAATTTATTTGTGTGTATTTTCCATGGAAGCGTTAGCTTTTGTTTGGAAGAGGAGTGTACAGTACATTATTGTAGTTATTTATAAGTAATCAATAATATAATAGACAAATGTATTTTGAGATGTCGTGAGAAAGTAAAAAAAAATAATTATTATAAGTATACCCTGATGTATGGGAGTCAGGCATGGAACTGTCAGAGAAAAGGTGAAAGCAGATTGAATGCTGTTAAAATGAGATCCCTGAGGCGTGTGTGGTAAAACCATGTATGTTCTTGTGAGGAATGTGGAGATCCGCAAAGAGTGCAAGGCTGATGTAAGAGTAAGATTAAGAAAATTACGCTTAGATGGTTTGGGCATGTAGAGCAAATGAGCGAAGATAGGAGCGTATATATGATGCAAATGCGAATGGTAGCAGAAGTCGGGGACACCCGAGGAAGACATGGCACGATCAAGTGTCAGAATAATAGAAGAGTAGGTATGTATGAGACGATGTGTGAATGAAGTAAGAAGTGTGTGCCAATACCGAGTTGTTTGGTGGTCAGTTCTCTCTGCCTACCCCTGCGGAGAAACGGAGTGATTGTTAGTCAGTTAGTTAGTTACGAATAACCTGACAATATTTGAAAATTTCCTACTACCACCACAGTAATCGGAAAATGTTTCTTGTGTTATGATGGAGGACTTAGCCAGCCGAGGAATTGAACACACTACGCCTGTGTGGGACCCAAACGCGATGTCAACTCAGCCACCGACCAAATATATAAGATATACATATTTGACGAAGAAATTGTCACTTATGGGAAATTAATAAGATTTAAATTATTTTCATGATCAATTCATGCGAAATTGATAAAATTGTCTTTTAAATATTTTTTCACTGCGTTCAAAGCTTGGATTTTGTGATTAATGTTTCTTATTTCTTCCGGCAGTCGATTGAAAAAAAAACTTCCTTAGTAAGTACTAGGTGACGTGTACCCGACGTTACTTGACTGTTCTCTACTTTCTATAGATGTAATATTCATGTATTATATACGTAAACCTCCCAGAAGAAATTCCCTAAATGATGGTAAAAACCCTATCAAAAACCTTTGCGCAGTTTAGAAGAACTAAGCGCACAAACAGTCAGGCACGGACAGTGACTTTGTTTTATACTCCTAGGGTTTTCCAATAAGAGGTGTTATTTTATTTTAGAGGTGTTGTTGATGATCGGCCGCCTTGAGTTCTTGCGTTAACTGAACTTTATAAGCCTTAAGACACAAATCTTCATGCAAAATACGGTGTGATGACGTTTGCGGAATGCCTAATTCCAAAGAACGACGAGGAATGGACAAACCTGGGTTTTCTTCAACACTTTCGGCTACAGCAGCAATATTCTCGGCTGTTCTTGAGCGACGTGCACGGGTTTTATTCTTCACATCACTAAGTTGTCCCAACAGCTCGAAATTTTCCACCAATTTCTGTATTGCGGTCCGGCAAGGTGCTTCACGACGACACAAAAATGTTCGAGTTTTACGAACCGTCTCTGCCAAATTTTCACCATGTGAATTTTAATAATATCAATGCGTTGTTGAAGCGTGTATCGTTCCTTTTTTATTAATGGCGTAGTTTCTACTTGTCAAATGTCACAAAATGACAGCTTCAAAAGTAACATCTACCGAAATAGCGGGATATTCAAAATAACACCTCTTATTGGAAAACCCTATATTTCGAGATAAGAGATAACAGAGAAAATAATAATTTTGTGCAAATGAAGTATTTAATTTCGGGCATGGGAAAATATATTTTACTGTTGTACTTGTCATTTTCTTTTATGATTTGAATTATTGATTTTTTTTTATGTATAGATCTTTAAATGTAGCTACTTGAAATTGTTCAACTAAGCCATAGGTTATCAACCTTGTTTTGCCCACCGTACTTTGAGAATATTTTTTTTAGAGTGCCCCTTCATTTTTTTTACTTACCATCTGTTGCGAATCTGAAAAAGTTATTGCCGCGATTATATTTAAACGTGTAATATTATATGGTCGTAAGATAGGATATAACTCCTACTTATCTAATGAGAAGGTTGAATTTGATGTATTTTAAGAAGGTTGTTAAATCAGGCTCAATTTTACTTAAAAAACAACCGTAAGTCACCTCGTTCAGTAACATGGAGCCGAATTCTCTTTCTAGTTACCAACGTTGCTACAGCACTAAATCCACGTTCAGCTAAATAGGACGATGGGAATGCTTTCAGAAATCGACCATAATCTTGGGAACATTTGCGAAATCGGCTTCTGCAGCCAAACTTCTTGGTAGCCATTCTTAAATTTAATTTTTAATTCCTCATTTGTCGTCCGTTCTATTTATTCTTCTTCTAACTGGGATTATCCTGCTGTGTTGACATTTAAAAAAGGACCAAAAACCCAGTGTGGAATGTCCATCTTTAAAATATTCTTAAATCGTTCCTTGAAATCACTGTGGAGGTTTTTCAAGTGTTGACAGAAAACAAACAAGTCGTCGTTCTTGCTGATAAATTTGGGAAGTTATTGAATTCTCATCTGTTGATATTTTTTGTCGCCTTGAAGTTGTAGATTGACATCATTAAGCAATTTATACAGGTCTGCCAAGTACGCAATATCGTTCTTTGATGATATGAGGTTGTCGCACAATTCTGTGTCTTTTTTTTCCTTTGAACTCTATCACCCAAACAGATTGTAAAATCGAGTCAAATAAGTATCTTTTGACAGCCAGCGCACTTCTGTGTGAAGCAGCAATCGGTTGAAATCTTCATCATTGGCAATGCAAAGTCGACTAAATAATCTGTCACTCAACGAGTGAATGATTTTATAAACTGCTCTAATAACATATTGCAGTGATGTATGGAGGCGTTCACTCAGATTTTTTGCAACCAAATGCTGGCAATGAACTACGCAATGTAAAGCAAGCATATCAGGAACTTTATTTTTTAAACACGCTATCAAGCCTACGTAACGCCCTGCCATAGCCGGCGCACAGTAGGCTGAAAATCGCCTTTCATAGACATAGAGATTAGAAGCTAATTAAAAAAATCCTCAACGGTAAAAAAACTTTTTTTATTTCTTAGACTGTTTTGGATAATGTGTAATATGTCAATAAAATATTGTAAACTAGACAAAGCATGTAAAGCATTTAAGCATTAAAATGAATCATCAACATAATAAAGTTTTTTTTTCAATTTGAGGATTTTAAAAAAACAAAATCGCAAGTTGCGCCACAATACAATAGACCAAATATTTAAAAGCTGTGACGTACTTGATATACGCCAATTATATGTTAAAACACTACTAAACTACATTTTCGACCAAAAAAACAAACCCCAACAAACACAAAATATCACTAATAGACCGGTCAGACAAGCGTACAAAGAAAACATAAAAACTCCGACGGTAAACACTACCTTTGGACAAAGACACCATAAATACCACGCTATTAAAGCATTCAAACAGTCTTCCACTTGAAACAAAAATTGAGGAAAATAAAAATAAATTCAAACACAAAATAAAAAAAAATGGATTAAAGAACAAAAAAGACAATATTAGCAAAATTCTATGACATAAAAGAATAAAACATATACACACAACACAAAAAAATATAAAATAATAATAATAATAATAATTGTTTATTCCAGAATGTGGGGAGGTTAGTGCAATCCCACACAATCCATAAAATATAACTACAATGTTATATACAGAGATACAATTAAGTACAAATAAAATAAAATATAAAATGTAAGTTTGATAAAGCAAATAAAACATAAGAAAAAGTAAAAGGAACTATATAGAATGGAGAGTGATATCATAAAACATTTAAATTTCTTATAAGCTTATTGGTATATCGGAGCGATAATTATGGGGGCCAATATTTTTCTCCAATGTTTTTCGATGCTCGATCCTGAGGTCTGGCGGGATTCGATGATGAAGATGTTTCTGGAGTTATTGATCATTCCTCTCGTTCCGGCTACCCTGGATCTCATTAGGGCTGCAAAGCCGGGAACTCTTCCCTCCATGAACATCGAGGAGGCACTGCAGTACCTTGGAAGTCCGAACATTATGCGGTAGGCATTATTATATTGAATACGAAGCCTTTCCATGGTACGCTTTTTGAAATTGGCCCACAGCTCGCAAGTATACAAGGTAGTGCAGAAAGCTGAGAATAGCGTCCTTTTCACCTGCGGGCTGCAGAGTCCAAATCTTCTACTGAGCATGTTACTTTTTATGCTCAGTGCTCGCCTCTGCCTATCGATGTCGTCGTCATCCGTTAAGTTGTTGGTGATGATATGCCCTAAATATTTCGTTGTTTCTACTAATATGAGAGGTTCTCCATTCAAAAACGCTGGGGGAATCTTTTTTGGTCCTTCTCTGTATTTGACGACCAGCAGTGCTGTTTTTTTCGCGTTATATAACATGTTTGTTTCGAGTGCATATTCTTCGCAGATCTTCAAGAGAATTCTTAGTCCCCTTATTGACGGTGCCATCAGCACCATATCGTCTGCGTAGCTCACGTTGTTGATGCATAGTCCTCCGATATGGCAGCCTACCCCAGCGTTATTTAACCTGTGAGTTAATTCATCCATATATATGTTGAACAGTACTGGAGACAAACAACCTCCTTGTCTGACCCCACTCTTTAAGAAAAAGGGTTCTGAGAAACCATCTTTCCATTTAACGAGGTTTTCTTGTTGACGGTGCCATGTGTCGAGAATTCGTACTACTTTCCATGGTAGACCTCTTTCTTTTAGTTTGGTCCACAATAATGGATGGTAGACTCTGTCGAAGGCCTTACTAAGGTCCAGAAAGCATGCGTAAGTTGTTGTTTTTCTCTTCCTGTAGTATTCCAGTGTCCGTTTTACGCAGAATATGGCTGAGTCCGTGGAGCATTCTGTTTTAAAACCCATCTGATTGTCTTTCGTTTTCAATTGGGGTCCGACTTAATCTAAGAGAACTCGTTCAAATATTCTGGCGGTGGCGGTGGCGATGGATATCGGTCTGTAATTTTCCTGTAAAGTTATGTCTGTCAGTTTGGATTTTACTATCGGTATTATGATTGTCTTTGTCATGTCTTTGGGTAGATAACCACTCTTTATGATATCGGTGAACAATGTTGCCAGTAGTTTCAGAATCGCTACCCCTGCATGTTTGACGTGTTCGGTACTTAAGCCGTCATGTCCTGCTGATGTTCCGGATTTCATGTTTTTAATGGCGGTTTTCACCATGTTTGCAGTGACTATGGGGTCAATGTCATCATAGGCGTTCAAATGCGTTTCGTTTGAGGAGATGGTCGGCGTGGTAGTCGCGAAATGTTTTTTGAAAATATTGGCGATTACTTCAGGATTCGTTTCTCCGTTTATGTTGCACGAGACTTTGGAACGCATGTTCAACATTTTATTAGATTTATTCCAAAAACACGCAACACGCACAAACACATAAATCATTATAAATGCCGATTTACATTCTCTTTTAATATTTTTCTTTTAGTGTGATAATTATATTTTAATTTTTAATCTTTATTTTTAGTTTAAATTTATCTTTATTTTAATATTGTTTTTTTTTTTCTTTTAAATGTATAAATTTTTATATTATAATATGGGGGCCTCAGCACGGGTAAACAACCCAGTGAGGCCAACATTACTGAATTAGAATATGAAATATTGTAAAATAATGTATCAACAATAAAAAATAAAAATAAATACGAAGTATGTCGAAAAAATACAAATAAATAGTAGTATATCTGTGTGTAAGGATAGAATGGCCAACCTTATGATTCCAGAGATAGCCTCATTTTTAATGTCAGTGCCATACAAATTTTTCTCAAAAAAATGATAACTCCTTCATTTGTACACGCAATTGCTTCATACGAAATTTTATAGCATAGTAATGATCAGCAGAATCCATTTCTAGCCAAAAAAATACCCTTGAAAATTCAAGTCTCTATGTCTATGAAAGGCGATTTTCAGCCCACTGTGCGGCGCGCCGAATTTTCGTTTCGTCCCTAAACTTTTCTAGTGTATTAAATATGGTTTATCCTTTTGTACCTGTTTTCAAATGTGTAGCAAACAATAGTTCTTGACATGTTTTCTCATCTTTGATGAATCTCACGTATGGCAATAACAATGCTTCATTAGTTGGTAAAGTGGAGTCATCCAGCTGAATTGAAAATTGACAAGTCTAAAATATCTGCAGCTGGTTTATGGAGCACAGTAGTTATTACTTCTTTTACTGCTGGTAAAATTAAATCTTCCCCAATAGTATGTGGTTTGTCTGTTCTAGCAATCAACAATGAGGTATTGTACGAAGCTCGAAGTCCGTCATCGTCTTGCTTAGAAGAATCTTAGAAGCTAATTAAAAAAGTTTTGATATAGTTGGCCGAATTTTGTACTTCTTTTTCATGTCTTAAAAATAGGTCACATCTTTGACTTTCTCATCCGGGTGTATTTTATTAAAATGATCTTGAAGCCTAGAAGGCTACTATATCACACGTGATAAAAGTGATTATAATACATACATGCATGACTGATCGATGGCTGAGTTTTAAATCGCGTTTGGGTCCCACCCAGGCGTAGTGTGTTCAATTCCTCGGCTGGTTAAGTCCTCCATCACATCACAAGCAACATTTTCCGCTTAGTGTGGTGGTAGTAAGAGATTTTCAAATATTTTCAGGTTATTCGTAACCCGGGAATGTTTTTCTTTAATATAAAAAAAATACAGTAACAATACATACAATAACAATACATATAATAACAATACATACAATAACAATACATACAATAACAATACATACTATAACAATACACACAGTAACAATATTTACAATAATTTATACGGAAAATTTCACGAGTTAATAAATATGAAATAATTTACGTTTCATAAAATTTGACCACTGTGCGTCGGTTTGGTATGCAAAAACGCGCGAGATTTGAAATTTGTTCAAAAATGTTTTGATTAATCTTTACATATTATATTACAATATAAAAGTTTTAAATTGTTCTTCTATACTGATTTGATCTCCTAATTCAAATATTAAATTGTAATCGTTATTTTAACCCCCTATTTTTAAGTTAAGTTAATTAGTGTGCTGGGGAAGGAGAGAGGTGTGTGTGAGTGTTTGTGTGTGTGTACGTGTGCATGTGTGTCTGTGTGTGGTTGTATGTGTTATGTGGGCGAATTCAGTGTGCTAAAAAAGATTTTCTTAAATAGAGGGAGAGAATCAAAAAATATATCGGTATTTGTGCTTGTTTGAATTGAGTTGAATGTTTGAAGGATGCGAGAAATAGGGGAATTGGCTGCAGCGTCTGTATTATTACTAGTTGTGTAAAAAAGGTTAGTGTGTCGAGTTCTTTTAGATGGGGTGTTAAAATTTATTTGGGATAGAAGTTCTGAGCAGTCTATTTCGTTGTGTATTATTTTATGGAGAAATGTCATGTCAGCTACCGTTCGCCTGGATTTCAGGGATTGGAGAGTGCAGATGTAATTATTGTTGTATTTATAACCTAGGTACTTAATAAATTTATTTTGTATGCGCTCTATATTATTGACATAGTAAGTGTATTTGGGATTCCAGACAGGCGATGCATATTCCAGTGTACTTCTGACTAGTGAGGAATAAAGTATTCATAGCGTACGTGGATTTTTAAATAATTTAATAAGACGCAGTATGAAACCTAACATTTTGTAAGATCTAGCAGTGATTGAAGAAATGTGCGTATATAAGTTTACTGTCTATGTAGACTCCAAGGTCCTTACATTCGCTTTTTGAGATCACGGGTTCATCGCGGAGTGAATAGGGAAAGTTAATTATATGCTTGTTTCTGGTGAAAGACATGGTGTGGCATTTTGAAACATTGAGGTCCAAATAATTAGCTGTGCAATAGTTCCAGAGCCTATCTAAGTCACTTTGTAGCTCTCTACAGTCCGACAGAGAGATGACCGTTTTATAAATTTTCATATCATCTGCAAACATTAAAAATTTTGAGTGTTGGAAACATGAGGCTATGTCGTTTAAGTATATATTAAAGAAAAGCGGACCAAGGTGAGAATCCTGAGGAACGCCCGAGGTTGCGTTGATTATTTTGGATAAGACACCATTTATTGAGATAACTTGACTAAGATTACTAGTCAAATCCATCTAAACAAGTCATCGTGTATTCCAAGACGAGTAAGTTTGTTTAAAAGAATTGAGTGAATAACGCGGTCGAAGGTCTTTGAAAAATCGGTGTACATAGCATTGACCTGTACCCTTTCGTCCATATTTCTGTGCAAATAGTTGAAAAATAGGACCAGGTTAGATGTAGTAGACCGGTTTTTCATGAATCCGTATTGGTTATGTGTAATTGCTGTAGCGATAGTCGGGTAAAGTTGGTCGTAAACGATTTTTTCAAGAATTTTACTTAAGATAGGAAGTTGAGAGATAAGTCTATAGTTTGTAACGTCATGTTTGTCGCCTTTTTTTATAAATGGGAGTTATTACGGCAGATTTCAACTTATGAGGAAACGTTCCTTCACTTAATGATTTTTTGAAAATTGCGCTGCCTGGAAGAGTGATATATTTACTACAGTTACGTATGAAGATACCAGGCAAACTATTTAAACCAGGTCCTTTGTTAATGTCAATGGATGAAAAATATTTGTAGGTGATGTCTTCATCGATTTTAATTGAGTTTATGGCTATATTAATTAGCGGATCAGGTCCGTTAACATCAGGTGCTAAATTTGGGGTATGATCAGTGAAGACGGTAGAGAAATAGTCAGCAAACAGGTCAGTGATCTCCTTACTGTTGTATGCGATTTTCGAGCCGTATGTTAGGTGTTCCGGCATATAGGGAGATTTTCTTTGCGTTTTGACAAAGCTCCATATTTTTTTTTGTGTTTTTTTGTATAGCATGTTCTAAGTGTGAAATATAATTGTGGTATGTGAGAGTAGCGATTTTCTTTTGTCTTTTTCGGAGCAGTGAAAATGTTTGGTCATCTAGTGGGTTCTTGTCGCGTATCCAGGCTCGAAAGAACTAGAGCTTTTCTTTTGTAATATTAATAAGTAATATTCATCAATTCAGTAATATTCATCAAATTTAAAATCTAATTAAAGTACTGTGAAAGTTTTATTCAAATGGTGTTATTATTCAAGTTACATAATAACATAACTCGAATCGAACGTTTGCAGAACTTGAAAATTATCTTTGACATTTGGTGTATTGTTCAAATTCTGTGGAACAACTTGCCATAAGCTTTTATTGAAATCGTTTTGACAGCTGAACAAACTATGTCAAGTAGTGATTATATAAAAACTATTAGTAAGGTTAAGTTAAATAAAGTTTAAATAATAATAAAAGAAATACTTCGGTTTGAACAAAACTTCGTCTCTTGTTGGTTGTCCACTTTGTATCTCTTGTGCTGTAAAAAAAGGTTAAAAAAATTATTTACATTTTTTTTTTAAATAAAGACAATTAGCATCGTCACATTTTAAATACACACTTAAAAACAGGTTTTAATAAGATCGTTGAGTCGAGTGCCAAAAATCCGAAAACTGACAATTTTACTAAAACTTATTCTATGTGCCAACGCCAATAACGTTGCCTAAGAAGAAGCTACAAGCCAAATATGTGTATATTCTTGGTATACCTTATATCGTAGTTAATAAACATTAAAATCGCTTGACAAACGGAGTTTAGAAACGTTCGATTTCAAGCAAAAAACTGGTTTTTATTTATTTTGTAAATAATTTTATAAGAAAGCAAAAAAGTTAATCAACTGAAACTGTCACAAATAATCTAAGCTATAATACTGTATTTTTTTAAAGTTGTTTCCTTTACGCGTGCATACATTTCTATTAAAAAATATTTTTTTTGTAGTTTACATTTATATTTGTTATTGAGTAATTTATTTTTTTATTTGTATTCTACTCAAGCGAAACGATAGGAAAACTTTCTATTTATCTAAAGCATATTTTTTGGTATTCATAATGTACGCCAATTCGTTTTTGAACAAACGAACATTTACATTTGTATTTATATAGATAGATAGATTAGAAAACAATTTGCTGAGTTGACATCGCGTTTTGATCCCACCCAGGCGTAGTGCGTAGTCCTCCATCACAACACAAGCATTCCAATCATTTTCCGCTTAAGGCGAAGCTTAATGCCAAATCAGTATGTTGATTAATCTTTATAACGAACTGGTGTACATTATGAATACCAAAAAATATGCTTTAGATAAATTGAAGGTTTTCCTATCGTTTCGCTGGAGTAGAATACAAATAAAAATATAAATTACTCAATAAAAAATATAAATGTAAATTACCAAAAAAAATATTTTTTTCAATAGAAATGTATACAACGGTATGTATACAACGGAAATAACTTACAAAAATACAGTATTATAGCTAAGATTATCTGCGACAGCTTCACTTGATTAACTTTTTTGCTTTCTTATAAAATTATTTACAAAATAAATAAAAACCAGTTTTGTGCTTGAAATCGAACGTTTCTAGACTTCGTTTGTCAAGCGATTTGAATGCCTATTACCTACAATATAAGGTGTACCAAGAATGTACACATTTTTGGCTTGTAGCTTCCTCTTAAGTTATTTAAAAACTTAAAATAAAATAGTTGTATAGCTGAAAATATAATGTTATTGCTTGTATTGATTTGAAAAGATTATTTTTATTATTTTACATATTTCAGCATAACGTACGGACAAGGAAATTAATGATGCTTTTGCAGTTTGTTTTATGAATTTAAAATAATCTTTGTTTATCGAATGGCAGTGCAAAGGTCGCCTGTTCCAGATTAGACGGGGTAAAACACTGTACACATAAACGGACGCCTGGTAATATAATTTATTTCGCAAACAAAAATGAATAACATTCTTGTATATCTCATTTTAGAGGCATTATTTTTTTATATAATGTCAAAACCGCAGCAATAAGGAACTGTAATGAAAAATATTATGTGAAAAAGAAAATAAAAAAGTCAATAGGTGTCCCATATAAATAAAAATTGGAAATGTTTATCCGAGACACTATTTAGGTTACAAACCAATTCTTTATAAGTTTGTAATCATTCAAAAAGAAAGTTGCTAAAATATGGGAAAAAATTGGTTGTATACGTGTAAGCTGATACGTTTAATAATTAATCCCAATGATCGAGTGATTAAAGGTGTTGTCCCGGTGGTTCCATGATAGCTCAACACAGTGACTATTCAACACACATTTAAAAAGAGATATAAAGTCATTAAAAACTATGAAAAAAATTAAAAATTATACCTAACCTAACCTAACCTACTTAAACCAGTTAATAAAGTTTTTGTTTCATCACTTTCCATAACTTTATATAACTTTTTAAAGATGTGATGAATTATCATTTTGATGATTTATCTGGACACCTATCCCGGTATGACAAAGATCCTGGGTTCGTTTCCCAGTTAAGACAGTTATATTTTTATTTGTCTTGTTCTGTTTCATGTTTCGTTTAGATTTATTAGTTTTATCTTCTTCAAATAAATATTATGGCTTAAAAAATAAATTCACATTGAACAATATACGCCGTTTCTGAAAATATACATTTTATCATGAATAAATTATACGACATAATATATGTAGAATTGATGTCTTTATTTAATTAATGAAGAATCGATAAATGAAAACGTCCTGTTTGGCTGGTTGACTAGTTGACTAGTTGAACGGTGGTTACCATACTTAGATCTCATCTTTCTAGACTAGTCTAGATCTTTAGTGATGGCTAAATTTAGATGGACGATTTTTTCGAATTTATTTCCAAATTCCCGCAAACAACTCAATTAAATTGTATTGCCAATTTTATTATTATTTTTGGTAACAAATTAATAGGGACAGTGAAGATGAAGATATTAATGATAATACTGTGTTTTCCAATAAGAGATGTTATTTTGAATAGCCCGCTATTTCGGTAGATGTTACTTTTGAAGCTGTCATTTTTTGACATTTGACAAGTAGAAAATACGCCATTATTAAAAATGGAATGATACACGCGTCAAAAACGCATTGAAATTATTAAAATTCACTTGAGTGAATCAAATGCAAATCATCTTGAGTGATGAGGCCCATTTCCACCTCGGTGGCTTCGTCAACAAGCAAAATTGTCGCATCTGGGGCTCGGAAAACCCAAGAGTTATTGTTGAAAAGCCTCTCTATTCTCAACGTGTGACTGTTTGGTGCGGTTTATGGTCCGGCGGAGTCATTGGACCTTACTTTTTCGAAAATGAGGCTGGAGCAACAGTTACGGTGAATGGATTGCGCTATCGAGAGATGATTAATGATTTTTTATGGCCGGAATTGGATGGTATTGATTTGGAAAACGTTTACTTTCAACAAGACGGCGCTACGTGCCACACAAGCAACGAAACCATTGATTTTTTACGAGAAAAGTATCTTTGAATATCAAAATAACACCTCTTATTGGAAAACCCTATATTTACGAGATTAAAAGAATTTGGCATTCTCAGACAAAAAAATATTACCATTTGTTATTTCGGCTACTGGCATTATACAACCTAGCTCTCTCATTCAAAATTTAAGCGTATTAGATCTGTCAAAGAATTTATATTTAAAAATGCAAAAATCAGTCATTTTAAATACACGTAGGATTACGAAATATTTTTTGAATATTTATATTGATGGATCAAGTGAGTTGACGTGTTGTTCTTATATTGATTTGTATTTATTATGCTTATATAATGCACTTGCATAATGTGGATTGACTAGATGATCGTTTGTGGAAAAGTGTGTGGAAGGGTTTAGTTTTTCCTGTGGGGAAGATTTAACCAATACATAAAGTCGGAAAAAGATATTGCGGAAATGGCTAACGTAATGAACGATAATACCGAGTTACACTCCGATCGAAAATTTGAACCGAAATATTGTGACGTCATATGATCGCCTAACTATATCCACCAATGAAAAACTCTGAAAATCCTGAAATCCAAAAATCCCGAAGTTATCAATCTATAGAAGTTGATTTATGAGCCAAACATTGAATTGCAACGATTTCTTTAACCGTTTTCGATTATCAAAAATGCCGTTTCGAATGCTGGATGATGTTGTAAACTCCATAATATTAATTTTCCCATTCTGCGCGAAGTTCTTGCTACTTTTTGGTTTTTATTTTGTCGTTGCTTAGTTTCATGCTTTTAACACACGGAGGAGAAACATCAATCGTCAAATTTGTATTATCCCTTCGTTAAGGAAGGACATTACTAGCCACAAACAGCGCATTCCATTATAGCCTCTGAAGGACAGATCTGACCGGGGCGTCAATACAATATAAAAGTATTTTTATATTTTTTCTATAATGCGTAGATATGTGATATGTTCGTCATTGGAAAGATAAATAAACAATTGTTATTTACAGTTTGTATCAAATACTTATACATTATTACATAGATAAAATTTAAAAAAAAAATGTCAAAGTGCATGATTACGAATTTCGGATTTTTTCATTGATAGTTAAACAATTATTTATATTTTTTTATTGTGTAAACGGTATAAAAAGTGAAGTGACAGTTTTATTACTTATTACCTACAAAAAAGGAATATGTTTTATAAATATCGAATTATTTCAAAATTATGGTGTTCCGAGTCGAAATTTCCTGGTAAGTTTTTTTGTTAACATTTTCATGTTTGAAATGAAAAAAATATTTTTTAGAAAGATATATTGTTTTTAAGTGTAAATATTTCAAAGATAATTTAATCTACTTTCTAAATTAGTATTTCTTTTAACGACAACTTTAAAAATGAGTAATATGTAGCACGTTTTAGATACCTCGGGAACATTCCGATATTCAAAGAAAATTCACAATGTCGTTGAGACTTATTGGTAAAAATATTTAAAAGCCTAAAGGGTTAATGTATTTTCGCACTTTCGCAGCATTAGTAAAAGTAAAACAAATATAAAAAGTCGATTTATGTATTACGGTACTTAAAACCAAATTATCTGTATTAATACTAAGTAAAATATACTTGTCAATATTAATTTAACATTGGAAGTTTTGACTTGACTGTTGCCTTGAGTGATGGCAAAATTTAGGTAGACGATTTTTTCGAATTTATTTCCAAATTTCCGCATACAAGATCAATTATATAATCTACACAAATAGGATAAGCAATGAAATACACGTGATGTGTTTTGTGATTATTCCACATCCCTATGTCCTACTCAAATTGACATTTCCTTTCCTAAAATCTTACCTTGGAAGAAACAAGAACTGAAGAAAGAAGAACGATGTCAGTTTTATTAATTAGTTACCTACACACATATGTCATTTTGTTTTTGATCAGAATTCTGGTCGTCGTTGAGGGTTCGTGTTATTTCGCTGTTCTGATCTTTAATATTGTGAAAAGGTAATTTAAATAGTGCATTTTGCATCACCAAGTTCAATATTGTCGCGTGGTGAATTTTAAACAGAATTGTGTGAAATATAATTGGTGATTGTATAAGGTGTACACCAGAGGTTCCCAAACTTTTTTCCCCCGTAGACCACTTGCCAAATATTTTTTTTTTCGTAGATCCCCTGCCTGCCGAGTATTGAATTTTCCTAAAACTATTAACGTCCCATGTGAAAATCATTCATTTTTTTAGTAAAAATATTCCCTTTCCTTGCCTGCCCAACAACTGGGTGGCGGTATAGTTCCTCTGTCTTTACACTGTGCAGACAGGGGAGCCTTTGTGAGGTATTACACCAACTGAAAATGAAGCAGGATAAGCAACGGGAATTTCTTTCTGTAGCTGGCCCTACAGAGCAGCCCCTTAAGTTCTTTGTCAGTGCTTATTCCGGTCAGTTCTTCTTGTCACATGATATCCGATTCTTCAACATTGCATATCCATAGTCAAAATGTCCTCAAACCTAGTTTTGAAGTCTGTGTGAAGTGCATTTAAATGTTGAACGTCATTATTACCCTGGACGTTTTTCAAAAACAAGTTGGGGATCTAGGAAAATTCGCGTCTTCCAATGTGCAATGTTTTGCTTAAATATATTATATAAAAGAATCGTAGACTCTATTTATATACCTCAATTAACAACTTTACGAAATATAAATATACAAATATCAAATAAGTAATTTCTCAGTCTATTATATTTGTGTTAGGTCTATTGTGTCATTTACGGAACTCCTAAATGTTGACTTGAGGTAAATGGGGGTCCGCTCGTATGTACCCCCATTTGAATCTCGTGGACCCCCAAATCGTTTTCTCGCTGACATAGACCCTCAGCATGCCGATATCTACCCCTGGGGGTCCATATAGATCGCTTTGGGAACCTCTGGTGTACACCTATAAATAGTAGTTATATGGAATGTTCAAGAAACCAACAAGACTCCAATAGAAACATCGTCAGCAATTATGGTCTTTAATAGCGTGGTTATATACTATACTATTCGACGCTTAATAATTTTTAACGGCCATTGTTAGGTACAACTGTTATTGTTGAAACGAATCAAGCAGCGACATAATGCGCACGTGATGGCTTACTGCAGGGGTTGGGGACCTCTGGTCTGCTAAACAGTTTGTTCAGATACACATAAGATCAGGCTCAACATGTCAACCACAGAGAAGTTTCCTTAGGATCAGAATTTTTCCAAAAAGTAGAAACTCCCCAGCAACAGCGTCAATACTGTGGCAGCGTGTAGTATGTATGTATGAGAGCTATACTTATTTGTAATTTACGGTGGCTGCCCGAACCGTAAATTGTGTTCAGGAGATAGGAGATTGAAATGAGTGTCTGCCAATTAATTAAATTTATTTGTGAGGACGAGTATTACAATTTTACAGAACGCGGAGACGGTGGCAGAAAGAGTAGAGAGAGTGGCGGTCGGATCGAACGTTGAAAAAGGAATGGAGATTTCTCTTCTCCAGCTCGCTTGCGTCTAGCAGCGGATTAATTCACGATAGTATTGCCACATGTGGGAGGAAATAAAGTAGTCCCACAATACAAATACTCACAGTCGAGTTTGAGTAATTCTCCTCTTCGTGGTCCATATATGTATATATATATACAACGGGATATGTGGTGAGGCTAAAGCAAGCCGGCCAGGGAAGGAGATAGAAAAGAGGTAGGTAAAGATGTAATATGTGGTCGCCAAAAAAGGCATGAATCATTTCAAGCAACGTTTTAAATCCCAATTGTGATATTTCACCAGGAGGTCTGGCAAGGACGATCGATAAAAGCCCACGCCAATTCAATGTGAACGAAATACGTCATCTATGGTCAATTAGCGATATTTGCAAGCACGGTCAACGATTGATAATAAATATTCAGACTGACGACAGACAATTTTTAACACGGCCTCCATAGTGTTAGATAAGCTTCGGTTAACTGTCCATATCTACACTTCAAAACGTCGAAATTAATGGTTTTTTAACGAAAGGAGTTGAACTAATGAAGCTCTTAGAACTGAAAGAATTTATATACGCGGCAAACAAAAAAACAAAGTTCTTTTAGTAATTTTCTGTTAGAACCTTCCTACCCAGGAACTGGAGTCGAACCAACCTCTCCAAATGCCGATCGGGTAGGACCGACATTTATTTCGTATGTTAACTACCGTAATATTACTCAATTTTAGAAAAAAAATATATGTGTCCGCGTATATATGCGTGATGGTGACCGGATAAATTATCACAATGATAATTCATCACATCTTTAAAAAGTTATATAAAGTCATGGAAAGTGATGAAACAAAAACTTTATTGACTGGGTTAAGTAGATTAGGTTAGGGTATGTTAATTTTTTTTTTCATCGTTTCAAATGACTTTATCCACTGGATTGCTTTTGGTAATATAAATGCGCCAATTTAAATGCCTCCGATTGCTTTATTGAAAAAAATTGCAAATTATCTCGTGATCTCAAATCCTACAAAAATGAAACAAACGGTAAAATACAGGTTAACTCATTGGCTATATAGCAGATATGTTTTTTTAAAGTTGGCGAAAAATAAAAATAAAATATCGTCTGGATATCTCGAGCAATCGAGGCAAAAATTATTTATTTCGCGTGGTCGCTCCAGTGGTTATATCACTTTTTAAAAATGTGTTGAATTGTCACTGTGTTGAGTTATCATCGAACCATGCGTGATTACCACCAAAAGTTGATATAATGCATTGTCATCGACAATGAGTCTATCTGCCGAGTGTCAGCACTATCTAGAATTGATGCATTAATTATCGTAAACAAAAGTGAAATTGAGATAGATTTCATATTACATGACTATAATGGTTGTTTATCGGTTGTGTAAAATTTAAAACACGTTTAATAGTATGTTAGGCCCAAAACAAAAACCAAGAAAGGTAACGAACCAGTTTTGTTTACAATTCGACTAAATTAAAAATCCGGAAGATGTCGCTGGTCTGCAGCGTGTGCTGCTAAGGCCAGTCAGCAGTCGAACTCGTCAGCAGGAAAAACCACTATTTACCAATACGTTGATAATTCAACAGATTTCTCAATAAATACTAATATCACTTTAATGTATTTATAAGAGTTATACGCTACTAGTAAAATAGTAGGTATATTTAGCGTTTTATTTTGTTGTTTTGTGAGGTTAAGTTCCACGACAACAGCCAAAATTACAAAGTTCATTCTAAAGAAAGAACGTTGCAGAATTAACATGTCTGTTTAATGACCCCCTATAATACCCATCAATTATTATTATAATAGCGACTATTTAAAATATTATACACACAAAATATGCAGTTAAAATATTAATATAATAGTAATATTGTATTTCTTAGTCCTCCTCGCTAGGGTGTTTTATTGGTTTTCTATGTCGTTTTTAATGTTTTGTTCAGAGTTTTTTCATTAATCTCTTTTAGCCAGATTTTTATTCTTAATTTGTAATCATTCAAATTTTCTAATAAATACAATTTCTTTGCCCGAATGTGGTTTTATGACCTGGAATATTTTTTATGTCATTGTGATTTGACCTTGTTTGATGAATACGCGGATAAGGATTCAGTATTTTTGAATAGTTTCAACAGTATATTAATAGCATATATTTGTTGTACGAGGCGTATCCAGAAAGTAAGTGTACTGAATTTTTGTAGGTTACAAATTTTTTTATTGAAACAAAAAATTACATGGTTACCGTAGTACATATGTAAGCTATTTTTCGACATAGTCGCCATTCTTCTCAATGAAGGTGGTGAAGCGGGGCATCAACTTTTTGATGCCTTCCTCGAAGTAGTTTCCCGCCAACCCCTTCGTCCACTTCTCCACCTCCTCCTTTACCTCCTCGTCCGTTGAAAACCTTTTTCCACCCATGTACAGCTTCAGGGAGGTAAAGAGATAATAATCTGAAGGTGCTAGGTGAGGGGAATGAGCGGGGTGGTTCAGGACATCCCATTTAAACGAGGCAAGCAGTTCCTTCGTGGCGTTGGCCGTGTGTGGTCTGGCATTTTCGGGCAGCAGGCTGACTCCCTTTGTCAGCATGTGCCTCTCCTCTTGTTTTGAATCGCCTTTCGCAATTTTTTAGGGTCTCACAGTATCTTGCAGAGTTGATGGTCTCCCCTTGAGGCAGATATTCAATCAAAATTATGCCTTGACAGTCCCAAAACACGGATGCCATGATTTTATTGACTGAAATTTTGTCACAATTGAAGGTCTTCCGCTCCTCTGATCATCATGCACAGATGTACGACCGTTTTTAAACTCGCGATACCACTTTTACACACTCGTACGATTCATAGCTTCATCAACATAATGCAGGTTTCACCTCATTAGGCTGGCCGCATACATACGTTTTTCGTATTCGATTTCCGAATTCGTTTTCCGTATTCGGACATCCGAATGCACGGAATCAGTAGAAAATACATTAACTGCCGCACACGTTCGTTTTAGTTCCGAACGGAACAAATTCCTTACGCACGTTCCGAATGCGAGCCGGCGCGTTCGGAGAAACCGAATGGAAAAAACCTAATGACGTCATGTGGAACGCAGCTATTGCATACAGTTTGTTTGTGCCGACGCAAACGTACGGAAATTTCCGTTCGTAATTCAGTGTTGCCAACGGATCTTGACCTAATATCGCCGTTTCTCATACATAAGGTAGCGTAAAGTAGCCGAATTTGCTGTTAGGTGTGACATGTTTAAAATTGATGTTTTTACGTGAAAATAAAAATTTCGTGGGTGGGGGGGGGTGGGGTGGCTAGAGAATTTCAAGAAAATATAAAATTTGTCCCCAGAAAAATAATTTTCATGGGGGGGGGGTGGCTAGAGAATTTCGGGACATGTTTAAAATTGATTCTCGCTCTGAGTAGCCTAAATGGCGATATATCGCCCTTGTTGGCAACACTGGTATTGACGTTTATACATTCCGAATGAAGAAAAACGAACGTTTGCGCTAGTCTCACGGAATTCCGAATACGAATTCGGAAATCGAATACGAAAAACGTATGTATGCGGCCAGCCTTATAAACCTCTAACGGAGGTTTTCCCTTTCAAACGAGATAACGGATGACGCCGCGTATTTCGCACTTGGCGGGAGATTGGATTGACATTTTTCACGAAACGTTTTGTCGCGTCGACACTTCTCAACTTACTGACCTTGAACTGGTCTCGTTGCGGAGGGGAAGAGTCAGGCTACACGGAAGTGTAGCCAACATGTCGAAAGTAAAATTCATTCGGTCGTGAGAGCCTCAGTACACTTACTTTCTGGATACGCCTCGTATATTTGATACATCAAAACTATTGAAAATTTCAATCGAAAGCGTTCTTATGGGTACTTTCAGTATGGTCTTTGTTGGCACCTAGCATCGTGCTACCTACCTTTATATCCTTTGTAAAATTATTGTGGCCTATCTACCCAACTCCCCTCTCCTCTCCTCTCCTATGCCGACTTAGTTGAAACTATTGAAAATTTCAATCGAAAGCGTTCTTATGGGTACTTTCAGTATGGTCTTTGTTGGCACCTAGCATCGTGCTACCTACCTTTATATCCTTTGTAAAATTATTGTGGCCTATCTACCCAACTCCCCTCTCCTCTCCTCTCCTATGCCGACTTAGTTGAGTTAAAATATTCGTCCTGTCAACATCGTTTGATTACGGAGCCCCCTTTATCGACCGTGTCGAAAATTCAAAGCCACCGTGAGCTCGCGCGTGGTGAAATTTGTGAATTGATGTGAACCAGCGCAAAGAAGGATTGAAAACCGTGGAAGAATAGAAAAGGGTAAGTCGGCATTCCGAACCTTTCCATTTCCTATCATTCCGCGTTGCGACGGTGCTATATCCGTCCCCAACATTGGTCATTCGAGCCTGATAATTATATTAATTGAAAAAATTGTGGTTAATTTAATTATTTCAAGGTTAAATTGTTCATAAAAGTTGATCTATGTGTAAAATTCGCGTCAGCCGTGCTGTTAGCGAAAATTGCCTGTAGGTAGTAAAAAATACTTAACTGGTGACAAATTTGTTAATATTTAAAATAAATTGTTGTATTCACTCGGCATTTTTGTGCAGATTAATTTCTCAATACAATGGCTGAGAAAAAAGTACTTTTGTTGCAATCCCGACGTGAGCGAATAGTATCTCGTATTCGTATTACGCAAGAGCTCATAGCGAGCACTTATGATGATAGTAAGAAAAAAGATACGTTTCTTGCTAGATGTGAAAAGTTAAAAGATTGGTTACAAGAATTTGAATCAGTTCAAAACGAGATTGAGGAACAATTACTGTCATTAGACAAGATTACAGAAATGTCAGAACTAGGAAACATTGCGAATAATATTGATTCAATGTATTTCGAGATCATGCAAATGAAAAGCGTTATCACTAGTAATAATGAAAATTCAATTCCAAAAACGGCAAGTAATTCGGTGATTCGTGCACCAGTGATAAAGCTGCCCACTTTTGATAGTAACATTAAAAGTTGGTGCTCATTTCATTCATTATTTAAAAGTCTTATACATGACAGCAATGCATACACTAATGTAGAAAAATACCATTATCTTTTATCAGTTATTACAGGGCCGGCACTGGCACTTATACAATCATTGCCTCTTATCGAAGAGAATTATGACATTGCCTGGAATATTCTGGTAAATCAATACCAAAATTCTAGAATTCTTTTCACGCATTATGTTGATGAAATTCTTAATTTCAAAATATTACAAAACGAGTCTGCGTCAGGTATAGCGCGGTTACTCAGTACGTTTCAAGAGAATTGCGCCGCTATAAAGGCGATGAAGATAGAAAATATCTTTGATAAATTTGTTGGTCATATTATGATACGATCGATGGATCTGACAACTAAACGTCAATTTGAATCCAAATTGCCCGGTGAAGAGATTCCAGAATTGGATTCAATTTTCGAGTTTCTGAGAAATCAAACGCGAATTTTAGAAATGTTATCTCCACATACTACAAAAGAGAAAAAAGGTTCGTTTAAAACGTTGTTATCTGCCAATAAGAATGATAATAACCTTCATTGTCCATTATGTAAAGGTGCACATTTTGTTTACAAATGTGCATCTTTTACATCTTTAAGTCCCCATCAAAGGAGGGACAAAATTAAAACTTTGAACCGTTGTTTCAATTGTTTGAAACAACACCATGTAAAAGATTGTGTATCAAAATTCACATGCCAGGTTTGTAATAAAAAACACCATTCAATGTTGCACATTGCCGCCGAACCATCGGGCGAAAATGAATTTAATAATTCAAGTGCAACCCTGGCCGCAACAACGATTCCGAGCGTTTCTACCGTTTTGTTAGGAACTGTACAACTTGAGGTCCGAAATCAATATAATGATTATATACCTATCCGCGCCGTCGTAGATTGTGGGAGTCAAGTCTCTCTGATTACGGAAAGATGTGCTCAGCTTTTGGGTTTGTCAATTAAAAAACATCGTATTTCACTGAACGGTTTAGGAAATTCTAGTATAAATTCTTGTCATGGAAAAACAAAATGTTTTATAAAACCTCGAAATAAAAAAGGGCCTATTCTTCAATGTCAAACTGTCGTGATTACAGAAATCACTTCTAATCATCCGTCATATGATTTACCATCGAGTGGAACGTCACAATTTAAAAATTTAAAATTAGCTGATGAATCATATTACAAGGCGGGCAAAATAGACCTTTTGTTAGGAGCTGACGTATACTTGGATATATTTAATAGTGGCCATGAAATAATTCACGGCTCTCCATGTGCTGTAAACAGTGTATTCGGTTACATTATAATGGGGAAGATGGAAAATTCGTCATTTCAAACGCCTTCGTCTTTATTTGTTGAAACAAATTCGTTAAGCAATACTCTTAGAAAATTTTGGGAAATTGAAAAAACACCTTCAATTGTGACGAGTAATCCGGACGACGAATTAGCCGAAACAATGTACGCTTCGAATCACTATCGAGAATGTGATGGTAGATATGTTGTACCGTTATTAACAAAATCTGAAATTATGCCTTCTCAAAATTCCTTAAAACTTGCGGAATCGCGATTGAACAAACTAGAAATTCGTTTTAAAAGGGATCCCATGTTAGCAATTAATTATGGAAATTTTATACAAGAATATGAGGGTCTGGGACACATGACACGGGTACCTCGGAATTTAGATGCATTCTATTTACCTCATCATTGTGTTTTGAATCCTGACAGTAAAACTAAAAAACTACGTGTGGTTTTTGATGGGTCGGCAAAAACCCAACCAAATAACTTATCTCTAAATGACTTATTATTGAACGGTCCAAAATTGCAAACTGAAATTCCACGTATGATTTTAAATTTTCGTTTTCATAAGTATGTATTTACAGCTGATATTTGTAAGATGTATAGGCAAATATTAATTATTCCATCTCAGCGTAAATTCCAAAATATTTTGTGGAGAGAATCTCAGAATGAACCGGTTATTGATTTCGAGTTACAAACTGTAACGTACGGGTTGTCTAGTTCACCATTCTTGGCCATTCGTACCCTTCGCCAGCTAGCACAAGATGAAGGATCAAAGTATCCTGACGCTGCCAAGGTTCTATGCGATGATTTTTATGTAGATGATTTGGTAACAGGGACAGAAACGATTAGCACAGCCCTCAGACTAAAACAAGATATCATTGGATTGTTAAATCTTGGGAAATTAGAACTTAGTAAATGGCAATCTAATACACCGTCACTTTTGGATCACGTTTCGCAAGAGCACCAGCAAGATGGTCATTCTTTTGATAACGCCGGAACTGATCAAATTGTTAAAATATTAGGCATTCAGTGGAGTCCAACGACTGATAATTTTACCTACAAGGTCGATCTACCTTCAAATAAGATATGCACAAAAAGAACAATTTTATCAACGGTAGCTCGTTTATTCGACCCACTTGGGATCATCACCCCAGTGACATTTTTCGAAAAAAGGCTATTACAGGAACTATGGAAGTTAGGTGTCGATTGGGACGATCGTGATGTTCCACCACATATTCATAATACGTGGAGTAAATTTGTAAGTCAACTTTCATTACTTCGAACATTGAATATTCCTAGATATTACAACACGGTGATGACAAGTCGTCTTTTCCTCGTAGGGTTCTGTGACGCTTCACAATTGGGTTATTCTGCAGTGGTATATTTATTAGAGCGTAATAGCAATACCACTCACATCTTAATGGGAAAATCGAAGGTCGCTCCTTTGAAAACCCTGTCAATTCCACGACTAGAATTATGTGGGGCCGTTCTTCTCACGAAACTTGTAAAGTATATTATGTCATCTGTAAAGTTTGCCGAACAAATAGAAAACGTTTTTCTATTTACAGAATCGACTATTGTACTAGCGTGGCTAAAAACGCCGCCATATTTATTGAAAACATTTGTCGCTAATAGGGTTGTACAAATACTGGAAAATACACCAAATGCTGTTTGGAAGCATGTTGTCTCGGAGGAAAATTGTGCCGATTCTGGTTCAAGAGGGCTTTTCCCAGCAGACATTATATCACACCCTTTGTGGTTTACGGGACCAAAATGGCTTCACCAACCAATAGCACTCTGGCCTTGTTCAGCTGTGTACAATCAATCTGACGGAGAAATACCAGAACTCAAAACATGCAACCTTAAAACGTTTGTATCATCTCAAATAGTACCTAATTCGATTATTAGTAAATATTCTTCATTTTATAAATTGCAACGCGTCGTCGCTTGGATAATGCGTTTCGTAAATAATTGTCAGAAACGTCCTGGTAGTGGAAATTCAAACTCTACTTATCTAAGTTCTCGCGAATTAAATGATTCGCTTATGAAAATCGTACGCATTGAACAGGAAACGTATTTTTCTGTTGATATACGTAATATGCGAAATGGCAGTCCATGTTCAACGCAAATTCAAAACTTGAAACCGTTTCTTGATAGCCACGGTATTATCAGGGTGGGCGGTGGACTCAAGTATTCAAATTTGTCATTTGAAAGTAAATTTCCGATCTTACTTCCGAAAATCTGTCATTTAGCTTATTTAATTATAGATTATTATCATAAACTATATCTTCATGTTGGGCCACGAAGCCTTCAATTCACTATTCAGCGTAAATTTTGGATAGTGGCTGCACGGAATAAAATTCGCTCACAACTGTCGAAATGCATTGTCTGCTATAAAATGAAATCTTCGGTGCTACCTCCCCTAATGGGTGATTTACCTCCCTCTCGAGAGCAACAAAGCCGTGCTTTTTCTCGAGTTGGTGTAGATTTCGGAGGACCTTTCACCTTGAAAGATCACAAACGTAGGGGAGCAAAAACGTCAAAGGGTTATTTATGTCTATTTGTATGTATGGCGACGAAAGCAGTTCATTTAGAGATCGTGTCTGATTTATCTTCTGAAGCATTTATTGCAGCCCTTAGCCGGTTTACAGATCGTCGAGGGTTATGTTCTGAAATCATAAGCGATAACGGAACCAATTTCGTCGGTGCAAATCGGTACCTACTCGGTATAAATAAATTCTTGGCATCACAGCGTGATGTTATATCTAATCATCTAATTCAGAGCGGCATTATTTGGTCTTTTAACCCTCCAGCAAGTCCTCATTTCGGAGGCTTATTTGAGGCAGGGATAAAATCTGTAAAATACCATTTAAAACGGGTGATAGGTGAGACCGTTCTAACTTATGAAGAATTTGCGACAGTTCTCACTAGAATTGAGGCCATCCTCAACTCCCGCCCTTTGTGTTCAATGAGCTCAGACCCCGAGGATGTGAATGGACTCACCCCGGGCCACTTTTTAATCGGTGGGTTCCTACTAGGTTTGCCTGAATATGACTTTCTTGACACCACGTCTAATCGTTTAAGTAGGTGGCAACATCTCCAAAAGATGTCGCAACATTTCTGGAAACGTTGGCATTTAGAATATTTAAATACGCTTCAACAACGATCAAAGTGGTGCAAAATCAATCCAAACATTAAATTAGGTCAATTAGTGTTAATAAAGGACGATCGTCTTCCACCGATGAAGTGGGTATTAGGACGAATTATCCACGTTCATCCCGGTAAGGATGGAATAGTTAGGGTAGCTACTGTTAAAACTCAATCTGGTTCGTTGGTTCGACCAGTGATAAAGCTTTGCCCGTTACCGGAAGAATAAAATTATTATTAGTGATAAATCTTAAGATATACATCTAAAATAAAAATACGTTTTCATTTTCCATATTTTTGTTGTGTTTTATTTTTTTTTTTTTATTTACCATTGGGATCTATATTTTTTTTTGTTGTTGTTTAGATGTCTATACTCTAATTCTCGTTTTGTTTCTTACTCAGATTCTAGACCAAAGGAATATTACCAATTTTAAATATTTTTCAAAACCAAAATTTTTGTTATGGTCCAGGAACCATTCTTTGAAAAGTTATACTTAATTTAGTAAAAAGTTTTTTTTTTTTTTTATTGTTTTCTGCGAGGCATTACGGATACAACTTGAATGAACAATTTACCTATGTATATATTTAAATTTACCTTTTATTAAATTTTGTATCATAATTATTAATTCGTTCAAATTAGGTGGGCGGAAATGTTGGCACCTAGCATCGTGCTACCTACCTTTATATCCTTTGTAAAATTATTGTGGCCTATCTACCCAACTCCCCTCTCCTCTCCTCTCCTATGCCGACTTAGTTGAGTTAAAATATTCGTCCTGTCAACATCGTTTGATTACGGAGCCCCCTTTATCGACCGTGTCGAAAATTCAAAGCCACCGTGAGCTCGCGCGTGGTGAAATTTGTGAATTGTTGTGAACCAGCGCAAAGAAGGATTGAAAACCGTGGAATAATAGAAAAGGGTAAGTCGGCATTCCGAACCTTTCCATTTCCTATCATTCCGCGTTGCGACGGTGCTATATCCGTCCCCAACAGTCTTTATGATTCCTTTATGAATTTTGTTCAGGTTATGTATTTACTTAGATACAGCAGATCCCCATCCTATAATTCCATATTTAATACGAGAATGACATAAAGCGTAATATATTTTTTAATGTCCTTTTTATTTACCACATTTCTTAGATTTTTAAAGTAATATATCAGTTTATAATTAATAAAGAACCTAATATAAGATTATTTTTATATTATATTCAATTGAATATATAAGTTTTGTTTTTTTTTTTAAATATAAATGCACTATTCTCTCGATTTACTTGTATTAATTTGTAAATCACATTCATGAATTAAATGCCCAATTTATTCGATAGCCGAGATGTGGGTAATTATACAGAAAAGTGACACTATTTATATTGGTAATTATTTGGGATCGCTGGCCACGCTTAATGCGATTTTAAGAATAAATAAAACCAGTGGAACCGAAAAAAAGAATGGTGGAAGCTGAAAATAGACAGTTTTTGCCAGAATGGACCGATTTGTATTGTTTCACGCTACCACATCGTGCTAGAGCAGTACCTACATATGTGCTAGATTTGTCAACAAAGAGTTGCGTTAATTAAAAGCTCGAATATAAAACGACATTATGAGACCAAACAAACCCTTAAGGCGCTACAAAAAAATAAAAAAAACGGACCCCTAAAGAAAGTAATTGGTGACCCCTGTTCTAGAGATATGGGAAGGCTGACAGAGATATTGAAAGAAGGGTAAATGCAGGTTACTCAATTAATGGAGGACTGAACGCATTTGGCGCTAACAAAACATTGTTTTAAGTAAAAATTGTGTGAAAGTTTTAAGGTTAGTTTTTCCTTCTCTTATTTAATCCAAACTCTGAAGACATAAAGCTAAAATAAGTAATTAGTTTAATGTGACAGTTTTAAGGTTAGTTTTTCCTTCTCTTATTTAACCCAAACTCTCAACCCATAAACCTAAAATGGGTAATTAGTTTAATGTGACAGTTTTAAGGTTAGTTTTTCCTTCTCTTATTTAATCCAAACCCTGAACCCATAAACCTAAAATGGGTTCTTAGTTTAATGTGAAGGTTTTAAGGTTAGTTTTTCCTTCTCTTATTTAATTCAAACTCTCAACCCATAAACCTAAAATGGGTAATTAGTTTAATGTGACAGTTTTAAGGTTAGTTTTTCCTTCTCTTATTTAATCCAAACCCTGAACCCATAAACCTAAAATGAGTTCTTAGTTTAATGTGACAGTTTTAAGGTTATTTCTTCCTTCTCTCATTTAATCCAAACCCTGAACCCATAAAACTAAAATGGGTTCTTAGCTTAATGTGACAGGTTTAAGGTTATTTCTTCCTTCTCTCATTTAATCCAAACCCTGAACCCATAAACCTAAAATGGGTTCTTAGTTTAATGTGACAGTTTTAAGGTTAGTTTTTCCTTCTCTTATTTAACCCAAACTCTCAACCCATAAACCTAAAATGGGTAATTAGTTTAATGTGACAGTTTTAAGGTTAGTTTTTCCTTCTCTTATTTAATCCAAACCCTGAACCCATAAACCTAAAATGAGTTCTTAGTTTAATGTGACAGTTTTAAGGTTATTTCTTCCTTCTCTCATTTAATCCAAACCCTGAACCCATAAAACTAAAATGGGTTCTTAGCTTAATGTGACAGTTTTAAGGTTAGTTTTTCCTTCTCTTATTTAATCCAAACCCTGAACCCATAAACCTAAAATGGGTTCTTAGCTTAATGTGAAGGTTTTAAGGTTAGTTTTTCCTTCTCTTATTTAATCCAAACCCTGAATCCATAAACCTAAAATGAGTTCTTAGTTTAATGTGACAGTTTTAAGGTTAGTTTTTCCTTCTCTTATTTAATCCAAACCCTGAATCCATAAACCTAAAATGAGTTCTTAGTTTAATGTGACAGTTTTAAGGTTAGTTTTTCCTTCTCTTATTTAACCCAAACTCTCAACCCATAAACCTAAAATGGGTAATTAGTTTAATGTGACAGTTTTAAGGTTAGTTTTTCCTTCTCTTATTTAATCCAAACCCTGAACCCATAAACCTAAAATGGGTTCTTAGTTTAATGTGAAGGTTTTAAGGTTAGTTTTTCCTTCTCTTATTTAATTCAAACTCTCAACCCATAAACCTAAAATGGGTAATTAGTTTAATGTGACAGTTTTAAGGTTAGTTTTTCCTTCTCTTATTTAATCCAAACCCTGAACCCATAAACCTAAAATGAGTTCTTAGTTTAATGTGACAGTTTTAAGGTTATTTCTTCCTTCTCTCATTTAATCCAAACCCTGAACCCATAAAACTAAAATGGGTTCTTAGCTTAATGTGACAGGTTTAAGGTTATTTCTTCCTTCTCTCATTTAATCCAAACCCTGAACCCATAAACCTAAAATGGGTTCTTAGCTTAATGTGACAGTTTTAAGGTTAGTTTTTTCTTCTCTTATTTAATCCAAACCCTGAACCCATAAACCTAAAATGGGTTCTTAGTTTAATGTGACAGTTTTAAGGTTAGTTTTTCCTTCTCTTATTTAACCCAAACTCTCAACCCATAAACCTAAAATGGGTAATTAGTTTAATGTGACAGTTTTAAGGTTAGTTTTTCCTTCTCTTATTTAATCCAAACCCTGAACCCATAAACCTAAAATGAGTTCTTAGTTTAATGTGACAGTTTTAAGGTTATTTCTTCCTTCTCTCATTTAATCCAAACCCTGAACCCATAAAACTAAAATGGGTTCTTAGCTTAATGTGACAGTTTTAAGGTTAGTTTTTCCTTCTCTTATTTAATCCAAACCCTGAACCCATAAACCTAAAATGGGTTCTTAGCTTAATGTGAAGGTTTTAAGGTTAGTTTTTCCTTCTCTTAATTAATCCAAACTCTGAACCCATAAACCTAAAATGGGTTCTTAGTTTGATGTTAAAGTTTTAAGATTATTTTTTTCTTCTCTTATTTAATTTATTCGGATTCCATATAAAGATGTTAAGTGATGGACTTGACTTACTTTAAACCAGTAATTCCTTACATTATTTGGAGTAAAAATTATAAATCAAATTTTGGAATCGGGTGACTTTCAATAATTTTTTTTATAACCAAACAAAAAAATATACTTTCACTGGTAAATAATAAATATCATTTGATCATTAGATACAATAAATCGATTAAAACTACATTTTGCACTTACAGAGTATTTTTAAATTTTTTTTTATTGTACAACAGAATATTTATTCCAATTTCAGTACAATTTTACATAGTCATATCAGCATTTAGCTAGGTGACTCTTCAATAATTGTTCCAAGTCGAAGTCTTAACTCAACTTGGTTTATAATGGTATACATTTCACCAGATGAAACTATTGTATTTGAAGTCATAAAATGTATTAAAGCGAACTTATATTGGAATATTGTTGAGCTAAATATATCTACAACATCGGAGTATATGTTTAACAAATTTTGGATTCGTCTCATAGGCGCGTAATACTGCGACATCGTAGAAGAATTGCTACAATAATATGGTAGGTACTGTCTTGTAACTGTCCTTCTAGGAACATGGAACGAAATTAAATGGAGCAACTGAGGGGTATTCAATGACACATTAAATCGCCAATAATTCTTCGTTTGGATAATTTTAATTAATTTAATTAATAAAAAGGGTAGTCGTAATATAGGCAATCTCTAGGAATACCTATTCAAAAATTTACATATCTTAAGAATTTATTTTGGATTCTTTCGATGGTGTGTGAATGAACTTCATAATTTGGAGACCAAACTGCGGAATTATACTCAATATGACTACTTACTAGTGACATATACAATGTTTTTATAATGTAGACATTGTGAAAATCATTAGATAATCTTAAAATAAAGCCCAACATTTTTAAATCAAAGCTTTGCTGAAAGAACACAACAAACGCGGACAACTAGAAACAGCTCTACATTGAACTTTGTGGCGGTACATACTAAAACTTCTTTTGGTCAAAGAAATTATTTATATCAGTCACCACTTATGATTAATATTCTTTCAAATCATATTAAGTCTACCAATTCCTAAGTTAAATTTAAAAATTTAATTAAGATTTTTGTAATGACAGACGATTGTCTAAATATTTTTTCTTCCTTGTCCTTTCTTAAATAATAAGATTTTATATAAGTCCCATTTACTAAAAACTGAATGTCACCCTATCTGTCTTTATTATCTACTTTGCTTCTTCTTTTGAATAATGATTAATGATTAGTTATGGTTCAAATATTGTTACAATATACTGTCAAATTACCCATCTGGTAACACATTTCTTCAATTTTGAAATATTTTGTGTTTTTATGTAGAATTACTTTATGTTTGTGATGTTTGCTTCACTCAAATGTAAATTGTTAACCTCGATACAGGCTTAGTCCTAGTGAGTTTGATTTTTATGTGAAAAAAAACTTTGTTTTATGTATAGTGAGATGCAATAAATAAATAAATACATATGATTTCTATATGCTTTATAAAATTGAGTTTCAAATCAAACAATATACCCAAGTCATTGATTTCCGAGACAGAAACTAACGATATATCACTAATAGAATAATCAAAAATTATAGAATTATAAAATGATAAAAGCTCATCATTTGCTTATGTTGAGTTGCAAGTTATTTCTTGACACCATATAAAAAGTCTGGACAAGTTATTTGACAATATATGGTAATCATTAACATGTCTTATTGCCTTGAATCTTATTGACTTATCGTGTGCCTTCTATATTTAATGAGATGCCGATGGATGTAAAAAGCGAGTCAACCTGCAAAACTGAACTAAAAAGAACTAAGCAGAATTCTTGCCTGAACAGACTGTGCAATAATTACAATAGCGTATTATCCAAGGTTGATATTTTCAGTTGCGAACTTACCAAATACAAGAGGTCCATAAAAGAATATTTCTCTGATGGTTTGTGAATAATGTTTATGTCTCTATTGTTTATATCTCTATTATGATTTGATTTATATCTACAACCTCAACCATGGCTATAAATGTATTATTTTATAAATTTTTCGTTTTATATTATTATCTTTTGTTTTGTGTAAATTTTTAATTCATATTCATTTCTCACAAATTTACATAACTTATTCCATATTATGCTGTATCAGTTAAAGTCACAAGGAGGCAATCCATAATTGGTTTTATTTTACTATATAATACTTATGTATAAACTGATTAAATGTAAACTGACGAAAATGAATAAATAAATAAATAATTAAAAAAAATGGTTAATGGATCAAGATTTTCTATATTGATATTGTTTTTAAATACATTATTATCCATTGATTGTATGCATGTAATAGAATAAATATGTCTATTAGTGTGTTGTGTGTGTATATCCTCGAGTATGTGAGTGTGTTATATCTATCTGTCTATGTATTTTATGTCTTTGTACTGTAATCACTTGAAATGTTATTCTTCTGTATCAATTTTCTATATTGTGGCTTCTCGTTATATGTGTGCGTTAGTACTATAATTAATATCGGGAACATGGCCTGCTGCATTTGGCAGCGTAATGGGTGCTTATAATGAAGAATAAAAAACAATAAAAAATTCCAAAATCTGAGCCCAAGAAATTAAAATAGATTTAGTTTGATGTGAAAGTTTTAAGGTAAGTTTTTGGTCTTCTCTTATCTAATTCAAATTGATTAAGAATAGTTCTGAACCCAAGAACCTAAAATAGGTTCTTAGTTTGGGTACAATTAAAATAACAAAACAATGGCCGGTCGGTGGCTGTGTTGACATCGCGTTTGGGTCCCACCCAGGCGTAATGTGTTCAATTTAGAGGTGGGTCCTGTTAATACTTTTCGTTACTGGGTACAATGAGTACAGGTACAAAAAAATACCGGTTACAAAATACTCAAGACCTGAGGATTGATTAAGAATAAGTAATTTCTAAACTGTACTGGGTAAGTAATTTAAGTAATGTAATAAGTAATTTCTAAACTGTATTCACATAACTTCTACCCGCAGATTCCCCACAAATTTTCTACGTAAAAATTATTTCCCCCAATAGGTTTGTTAGAGAATTTCTGTGAAACGTAATTCCGCACAAAAAAATATTCGATATTCGATTCTCCACAGTAATTTTTCAAATCCATGGGGGGGGGACGTGGCCACGAAATTCCCTGTCGAATAATTCCCCACTTTTTTCCTATAAAAAATGCGTACCGGTCAAAAGTACCTATTGAAAATACCCGTCAAAAGTACCTATTACAAATACCTCTCAAAAATACCTGGTAAAAGTATCTACCTATAAAAATTACTCATCAAAAGTACCTATTAAAAATACCCATCAAAAGTACCTATTAAAAATATTTAGTCCCAGTATAAAATAGTTGTGAGTATTTTGAAACCAGGAATTTTGGAGATTTGTCACAAAGTATCGCATGAAAATACCCGGTACTTTTACTGGGTACGATAAATACGCCTCTCCTCTAGTTCAATTCCTCGGCTGGCTAAGTCCTACTTCAGTAGGAGTTTTTCAAATATTGTCATTGTCAGGATATTCGTAACCCGGAATGTATGTCTTTCTTTAAAACAAAAACAAAAAACTAACCTAAAAAAATGTTTCAATATTATTAGAAATGTGAAAATACGGCGCGCGTGAAGAAAATACGTCACATTATTTGTGTTTTTGGATGAAATAGCTGTTAAAATGTATTATTTTAATCTTCGGCAACTGAAATAGTTGTTTTGCATTGTTAATTAACTGATGCAAGGTGTTTTTAAACATAAAATGTGCATATTAACCTCGTCCCATTGTTCTGTACATTGATTAAATTAATTAATATAAGTTAGAACAGTAAATTTTACAATTAACGGAGGTACATTTTGAATCTGATTTCGCAAAATTTTAGTGAGGATAAGTTTTGATCGCTCTGCCAGTTATTGTGTGAAGGCCGTCTACAATAAAGTTGTAATCAACTTACCACAGACAATAACACTCGATGTGAACAACACTAAACTATATAACAACATGGTCACTCGCGAATTTTAGAACAACTAATGAGCTTGGAAAGGGTAATTTGTTTTACTCCCAGATCGGCACTGACATATTGATAATAAACAACATAATATGGCAGAGCTGACGGCAGTAAAAGGTACTATTCTCAATACAACATAGACAGCAGTGAAGTAAGTTTTACAAGATTGGCTCTTGGACCATAAATCAACTTTCTATCTGTCTTGGACTATCAGAAGTTTGCTGAGATGTCAAAAACATTACGAAGATGGAGCTTTGTGCACAAATTCACAGATGGCTACCAATCTCATCCTCTGGCCTGGAGTACCACAAAATCTTTAATTATTAAAAAGTATAAAATAAAGTAGATACCCGCATCCATTTGTTTCTGCGCTTAATTCTTCTAAACTACGCAACGGATTTTGATAGGATTTCACTGTCACTTAGAAAATTTCTTCCGAAAGGTTTATATATATATAATACATGTGAATTATATTTATAGAAAGTAGAGAAAAGTCGACTTTTGTAATCGAGTCATAAAAAAATTTCCGTCGCTTACATTGCTAACTCTGGCTAAAACTTATGAAATACATCAAAATAATGTTCTACGGAATTGTATAAATATAATATGTCTTTCTTCAAAGGTTAACTCCCAGCAACGCCAGGTATACATCAGCTAGTACCTGATAAATCGGATTGATTTTGTGCAAAGCAGGGCTGTTCGTCTGACTGACAGACTGATCGCCATGCACAGACACAATGTGGGCATTGGGAGTCTATTCTACAGGTATTTCTAGAAGCATTGATCCCCTGTACAGGGGGTAAATGCGATGTAGTTTCCCCGTCTGTACAATGGGTGCTGTTGTGAAGTGTAATATTTAAAAAAACAGAAATACAACAAAAAAATCTAAGAAATATTAATCAAACCAACCTGCTGGAATTATCAGTATGAGAACTGTGAACTAAAGTGATGCCAATAATTGTATTGTGTCTTCTTCTGGAAATGTATACATACTGGTGTGTTTTATTGGAAGATCTTAGCTAAAAACTTCTACAAACTTAATATTAATTATATTTTTTAATAAATATTCGCTAAATACCTTGTAGAGAAAATCTCAGCCGACTACATTAAGTAAATTTTTGGTGGAGTACCTACCTCGTTTATTTAGCCCCAATGTTTTGGGAAAAACCGGTTGTTTGCGATTGAGTTAAAGAGAAACACGCAGTAGATAAGTACTCATTTGTTATGCTGAGTTCATTTGTAATCAGGGCCGCGCGCCACCACGACCATAGGTGCGATTTGTGGGTTGCACACGGGCGGCCGAGGGTCAACAGTTCAGAAAAAATGTCAAAGAAATGATACGAGATTAACATATTTGTGTTTGAACATCGCAAAATGAAATAAAACACCCTTTTTGACTACTTTTTCTCGCATAATTCAAAGCAGGCGGCTGATGTTAAGCGGGAATTAAGACCCTATCGCCATCTGCATAACGAGTGTTATTGTTAGCCGATCGATTCCAAATGTTACACGACTGTGCATCGCCTTAATGATACTATAAACATTATATTCTTCATACATTGATAAAGTTTTGGATATGTTTTTTGACTAACATAAAACCATTTTAAAATATAAGGATTTTTTTTAATTAAAAAAAAATTCAGACAGAATGTACTGGACCAAAAAATAATGAAAATAATGGAAACTACGTGTTTATTTTATTTATTTATTGTTTGTTTAACATTTATTAAATTCTTACCTTTTCAATCCTCGGGCTGTGTTTTTTTAATATGTTTTAATATGCGGTCGGATCCTTTAATTACATAAAAGTGCACATTTTAATTCTACTTTGTTTAATTTCTAGATTTGAATATAAAGCGTGGTATTTTTTCTCAAATCAAATTTCTCATCGCGTCAGTAAGGGCGATGCAGCAATTTCTGTGAGATCATATGAATTGTTCCCAAAAGCGAACAAATTAGCATGAAGGGATAACAGCGATTTCTGTCAGATCATATGAGTTGTTCCCAAAAGCGAACAAATTAGCATGAAGGGATAACAGCGATTTCTGTCAGATCATATGAGTTGTTCCCAAAAGCGAACAAATTAGCATGAAGGGATAACAGCGATTTCTGTGAGATCATATGAGTTGTTCCCAAAAGCGAACAAATTAGCATGAAGGGATAACAGCGATTTCTGTGAGATCATATGTGTTATTCCCAAAAGCGAACAAATTAGCACGAAGGGATAACAGCGATTTCTGTCAGATCATATGAGTTGTTCCCAAAAGCGAACAAATTAGCACGAAGGGATAACAGCGATTTCTGTGAGATCATATGTGTTATTCCCAAAAGCGAACAAATTAGCACGAAGGGATAACAGCGATTTCTGTCAGATCATATGTGTTATTCCCAAAAGCGAACAAATTAGCACGAAGGGATAACAGCGATTTCTGTCAGATCATATGAGTTGTTCCCAAAAGCGAACAAATTAGCATAAAGGGATATCAGCGATTTCTGTAAGATCATATGAGCTGTTCCCAAAAGCGAACAAATTAGCATGAAGGGATAACAGCGATTTCTGTGAGATCATATGTGTTATTCCCAAAAGCGAACAAATTAGCACGAAGGGATAACAGCGATTTCTGTGAGATCATATGAGTTGTTCCCAAAAGCGAACAAATTAGCATGAAGGGATAACAGCGATTTCTGTGAGATCATATGTGTTATTCCCAAAAGCGAACAAATTAGCACGAAGGGATAACAGCGATTTCTGTGAGATCATATAAGTTGTTCCCAAAAGCGAACAAATTAGCACGAAGGGATAACAGCGATTTCTGTGAGATCATATGTGTTATTCCCAAAAGCGAACAAATTAGCACGAAGGGATAACAGCGATTTCTGTCAGATCATATGTGTTATTCCCAAAAGCGAACAAATTAGCACGAAGGGATAACAGCGATTTCTGTCAGATCATATGAGTTGTTCCCAAAAGCGAACAAATTAGCACGAAGGGATAACAGCGATTTCTGTCAGATCATATGAGTTGTTCCCAAAAGCGAACAAATTAGCATAAAGGGATATCAGCGATTTCTGTAAGATCATATGAGCTGTTCCCAAAAGCGAACAAATTAGCATGAAGGGATAACAGCGATTTCTGTGAGATCATATGTGTTATTCCCAAAAGCGAACAAATTAGCACGAAGGGATAACAGCGATTTCTGTGAGATCATATGAGTTGTTCCCAAAAGCGAACAAATTAGCACGAAGGGATAACAGCGATTTCTGTCAGATCATATGTGTTATTCCCAAAAGCGAACAAATTAGCACAAAGGGATAACAGCGATTTCTGTCAGATCATATGAGTTGTTCCCAAAAGCGAACAAATTAGCACGAAGGGATAACAGCGATTTCTGTGAGATCATATGAGTTGTTCCCAAAAGCGAACAAATTAGCACGAAGGGATAACAGCGATTTCTGTCAGATCATATGTGTTATTCCCAAAAGCAAACAAAT
Organism: Hesperophylax magnus; assembly: GCA_026573805.1. Lineage (NCBI taxonomy): Eukaryota > Metazoa > Arthropoda > Insecta > Trichoptera > Limnephilidae > Hesperophylax > Hesperophylax magnus. The sequence goes on along the minus strand of JAIUSX010000230.1, from coordinate 473,259 downwards.
TAGCACGAAGGGATAACAGCGATTTCTGTCAGATTGATTGAAACATTTCACTTTTGTATCAAAATTTAACAGTTTTGCCGGTGCAGGCCTTATTGTGGTATAAAATATTGATTCAGCACATATCTGACTCTGAGTATAAGAGGAAAGTTGAAAATGGGCACAATACTAGGTTCACAAAGAATGAAGGCATGCTTGTACCTAAACATAATAATAAATACGGACAGCGAACCCTTGAGTATAATGTGCCTAAAATATATAATATGCTACCTGGTAATATTAAGAAATGCGAATTTCCAAATAGAGTCAGATATTTGCTGAAAACATGGCTACTAGGTAGAAATAATTTGTATTAGGCGATTTAATGTGTAAGTTTATTGTTATTGTATAAATTAAGGTCTAAGTTGTAATCTGTAAAAAGTTGTAATAAAAATCCTGTTTGACAAACTACTTAACTGTAGTTTAACGGGATATATATGAAAAAAATTAAAAAAAAAAAAAAAAAAAAAAAAAATCATATGAGTTGTTCCCAAAAGCGAACAAATTAGCATGAAGGGATAACAGCGATTTCTGTCAGATCATATGAGTTGTTCCCAAAAGCAAACAAATTAGCATGAAGGGATAACAGCGATTTCTGTCAGATAATATGAGTTGTTCCCAAAAGCGAACAAATTAGCATAAAGGGATTACAGCGATTTCTGTGAGATCATATGTGTTATTCCCAAAAGCGAACAAATTAGCACGAAGGGATAACAGCGATTTCTGTCAGATCATATGAGTTGTTCCCAAAAGCGAACAAATTAGCACGAAGGGATAACAGCGATTTCTGTCAGATCATATGTGTTATTCCCAAAAGCGAACAAATTAGCACGAAGGGATAACAGCGATTTCTGTCAGATCATATGTGTTATTCCCAAAAGCGAACAAATTAGCACGAAGGGATAACAGCGATTTCTGTCAGATCATATGAGTTGTTCCCAAAAGCGAACAAATTAGCATAAAGGGATATCAGCGATTTCTGTAAGATCATATGAGCTGTTCCCAAAAGCGAACAAATTAGCATGAAGGGATAACAGCGATTTCTGTGAGATCATATGTGTTATTCCCAAAAGCGAACAAATTAGCACGAAGGGATAACAACGATTTCTGTCAGATCATATGTGTTATTCCCAAAAGCGAACAAATTTGCACGAAGGGATAACAGCGATTTCTGTCAGATCATATGAGTTGTTCCCAAAAGCGAACAAATTAGCATAAAGGGATATCAGCGATTTCTGTAAGATCATATGAGCTGTTCCCAAAAGCGAACAAATTAGCATGAAGGGATAACAGCGATTTCTGTGAGATCATATGTGTTATTCCCAAAAGCGAACAAATTAGCACGAAGGGATAACAGCGATTTCTGTGAGATCATATGTGTTATTCCCAAAAGCGAACAAATTAGCATGAAGGGATAACATATATTTCTGTGAGATCATATGAGTTGTTCCCAAAAGCGAATAAATTAGCATGAAGGGATAACATATATTTCTGTGAGATCATATGAGTTGTTCCCAAAAGCGAACAAATTAGCATGAAGGGGTAACATATATTTCTGTGAGATCATATGAGTTGTTCCCAAAAGCGAACAAATTAGCATGAAGGGATAACAGCGATTTCTGTGAGATCATATGTGTTATTCCCAAAAGCGAACAAATTAGCACGAAGGGATAACAGCGATTTCTGTGAGATCATATAAGTTGTTCCCAAAAGCGAACAAATTAGCACGAAGGGATAACAGCGATTTCTGTGAGATCATATGTGTTATTCCCAAAAGCGAACAAATTAGCACGAAGGGATAACAGCGATTTCTGTCAGATCATATGTGTTATTCCCAAAAGCGAACAAATTAGCACGAAGGGATAACAGCGATTTCTGTCAGATCATATGAGTTGTTCCCAAAAGCGAACAAATTACCACGAAGGGATAACAGCGATTTCTGTCAGATCATATGAGTTGTTCCCAAAAGCGAACAAATTAGCATAAAGGGATATCAGCGATTTCTGTAAGATCATATGAGCTGTTCCCAAAAGCGAACAAATTAGCATGAAGGGATAACAGCGATTTCTGTGAGATCATATGTGTTATTCCCAAAAGCGAACAAATTAGCACGAAGGGATAACAGCGATTTCTGTGAGATCATATGAGTTGTTCCCAAAAGCGAACAAATTAGCACGAAGGGATAACAGCGATTTCTGTCAGATCATATGTGTTATTCCCAAAAGCGAACAAATTAGCACAAAGGGATAACAGCGATTTCTGTCAGATCATATGAGTTGTTCCCAAAAGCGAACAAATTAGCACGAAGGGATAACAGCGATTTCTGTGAGATCATATGAGTTGTTCCCAAAAGCGAACAAATTAGCACGAAGGGATAACAGCGATTTCTGTCAGATCATATGTGTTATTCCCAAAAGCAAACAAATTAGCACGAAGGGATAACAGCGATTTCTGTCAGATTGATTGAAACATTTCACTTTTGTATCAAAATTTAACAGTTTTGCCGGTGCAGGCCTTATTGTGGTATAAAATATTGATTCAGCACATATCTGACTCTGAGTATAAGAGGAAAGTTGAAAATGGGCACAATACTAGGTTCACAAAGAATGAAGGCATGCTTGTACCTAAACATAATAATAAATACGGACAGCGAACCCTTGAGTATAATGTGCCTAAAATATATAATATGCTACCTGGTAATATTAAGAAATGCGAATTTCCAAATAGAGTCAGATATTTGCTGAAAACATGGCTACTAGGTAGAAATAATTTGTATTAGGCGATTTAATGTGTAAGTTTATTGTTATTGTATAAATTAAGGTCTAAGTTGTAATCTGTAAAAAGTTGTAATAAAAATCCTGTTTGACAAACTACTTAACTGTAGTTTAACGGGATATATATGAAAAAAATTAAAAAAAAAAAAAAAAAAAAAAAAAATCATATGAGTTGTTCCCAAAAGCGAACAAATTAGCATGAAGGGATAACAGCGATTTCTGTGAGATCATATGTGTTATTCCCAAAAGCGAACAAATTAGCACGAAGGGATAACAGCGATTTCTGTGAGATCATATGAGTTGTTCCCAAAAGCGAACAAATTAGCACGAAGGGATAACAGCGATTTCTGTCAGATCATATGTGTTATTCCCAAAAGCGAACAAATTAGCACAAAGGGATAACAGCGATTTCTGTCAGATCATATGAGTTGTTCCCAAAAGCGAACAAATTAGCACGAAGGGATAACAGCGATTTCTGTGAGATCATATGAGTTGTTCCCAAAAGCGAACAAATTAGCACGAAGGGATAACAGCGATTTCTGTCAGATCATATGTGTTATTCCCAAAAGCAAACAAATTAGCACGAAGGGATAACAGCGATTTCTGTCAGATTGATTGAAACATTTCACTTTTGTATCAAAATTTAACAGTTTTGCCGGTGCAGGCCTTATTGTGGTATAAAATATTGATTCAGCACATATCTGACTCTGAGTATAAGAGGAAAGTTGAAAATGGGCACAATACTAGGTTCACAAAGAATGAAGGCATGCTTGTACCTAAACATAATAATAAATACGGACAGCGAACCCTTGAGTATAATGTGCCTAAAATATATAATATGCTACCTGGTAATATTAAGAAATGCGAATTTCCAAATAGAGTCAGATATTTGCTGAAAACATGGCTACTAGGTAGAAATAATTTGTATTAGGCGATTTAATGTGTAAGTTTATTGTTATTGTATAAATTAAGGTCTAAGTTGTAATCTGTAAAAAGTTGTAATAAAAATCCTGTTTGACAAACTACTTAACTGTAGTTTAACGGGATATATATGAAAAAAATTAAAAAAAAAAAAAAAAAAAAAAAAAATCATATGAGTTGTTCCCAAAAGCGAACAAATTAGCATGAAGGGATAACAGCGATTTCTGTCAGATCATATGAGTTGTTCCCAAAAGCAAACAAATTAGCATGAAGGGATAACAGCGATTTCTGTCAGATAATATGAGTTGTTCCCAAAAGCGAACAAATTAGCATAAAGGGATTACAGCGATTTCTGTGAGATCATATGTGTTATTCCCAAAAGCGAACAAATTAGCACGAAGGGATAACAGCGATTTCTGTCAGATCATATGAGTTGTTCCCAAAAGCGAACAAATTAGCACGAAGGGATAACAGCGATTTCTGTCAGATCATATGTGTTATTCCCAAAAGCGAACAAATTAGCACGAAGGGATAACAGCGATTTCTGTCAGATCATATGTGTTATTCCCAAAAGCGAACAAATTAGCACGAAGGGATAACAGCGATTTCTGTCAGATCATATGAGTTGTTCCCAAAAGCGAACAAATTAGCATAAAGGGATATCAGCGATTTCTGTAAGATCATATGAGCTGTTCCCAAAAGCGAACAAATTAGCATGAAGGGATAACAGCGATTTCTGTGAGATCATATGTGTTATTCCCAAAAGCGAACAAATTAGCACGAAGGGATAACAACGATTTCTGTCAGATCATATGTGTTATTCCCAAAAGCGAACAAATTTGCACGAAGGGATAACAGCGATTTCTGTCAGATCATATGAGTTGTTCCCAAAAGCGAACAAATTAGCATAAAGGGATATCAGCGATTTCTGTAAGATCATATGAGCTGTTCCCAAAAGCGAACAAATTAGCATGAAGGGATAACAGCGATTTCTGTGAGATCATATGTGTTATTCCCAAAAGCGAACAAATTAGCACGAAGGGATAACAGCGATTTCTGTGAGATCATATGTGTTATTCCCAAAAGCGAACAAATTAGCATGAAGGGATAACATATATTTCTGTGAGATCATATGAGTTGTTCCCAAAAGCGAATAAATTAGCATGAAGGGATAACATATATTTCTGTGAGATCATATGAGTTGTTCCCAAAAGCGAACAAATTAGCATGAAGGGGTAACATATATTTCTGTGAGATCATATGAGTTGTTCCCAAAAGCGAACTAATTAGCATGAAGGGTGTAATGGTTTTTAAGTCCGCCCTTGGTTTTTCTTTCAAAATTCGAATTAATATAAATTCTTCCGTCTGATTTTAATGTTTTACTCGGGTATAAATGTCGGTAAATACCCCTCTCTCGCGCAAAACGAATCGCTGATCTTACCTTCTCACTTCGTGAAAAGTAATGATTTCTCCCGTCTGATTTGCAACTTCTCACGGTACATCAACCCTTCAATCTTAACGAATTAATATGTCACGTTGTGTAATTTTTTTGTTTCGACAGTGATTAATTCATTGAAGGATCCTTTTTAATTGGTTGTGGTAACTTTGGTTCTTTTTAGATTAGGCGTGTTACATTCTGTATGGTTTGAAAATAAGACAATGACCGACTACCCTGATTTTAACTACCTTTTCCTACCTTGTTTGCTCGCCAGAACGTTTCCGGTTACTGCAGTCGTTGATGTGCTAATATAATGGGACAATTAAATACAAGTAGGTACATGAAATTCTCTATAGACAATTCAATTCAAGATGCACAAGATTCTAGGTTAGTGATTTGGCTATGGATTGTTAGTTTTGTGAGTTATTTCTATGAGTAGGTATTTTTGGGAATAGCTAGAGACAAAACATGTGTTGCTACGATTGGTCTCCGTCCAAATCCCATCCATCAACGTGACCAGCTCGAGAGCAGCCAAGTTGATGGTCCAATCCCAACACCTCCAGATATTAATTGAATATCGCTCAGCGACAGATGAAATAATGAAATGTTTTGCCTCCTGCCGGAGGGTGATGAAGGTGGGATGTGGAACCTCGGTGGTAAATTATGATGTTGATGATGATGATGATTGATGAAGATTCATCTTATACCGTTAGGTATAAGGAGCTGCTCCGGTTCGGTGGGCATGATAGCCTGATGTCAGGAACCATTTGGGTCACGTGGGTAGCGCGAAGTTTAGGTCGCGTCAACCTCCCCCAAATCAATGATGAGTTAAGCTTCGCCAGCATGCCGAAAGTTAGGAGTCCACTCTACTAACCTCAAACATAAACATATACTGAAGTGGTTTGCATCAGCAACGTCAGGAGTTCGGAAGTCCCGTGCACCCCTCTGGTTTACGCTCGTAAGAATAATGATGAATTCAGCTTCAGTTTGTTCGCCTTCGCCTCTGCAGTCACGCTACTCCAAATAGCTCCTGGCTCCAGTCTATACAGCTTCTCGTCCCAGTAGAGGTAATGACACATATTTATCATATGTACAATACAGAACATACTTCAAGTCTTTCGTCCACACTCAAAATAGTCATTTCAATATTTAATTTGAATGAGGGCGTCCATCCGACATAACGAATGTTTCCTGGACGGGAGATTTTACCCCACTTCAAAGTCATGGTCATTCGCTCTATCGTTTGTTACCCTCCGTTCGCTTCAAATATCAAAGAATGGTAGAAAATGATATCCTCGACTTCCGGCGCTAAGGATCAGGGATACTGGAATCATCAGGTCGTGAATCTGAAATCATCCGATCTCCGTCAGCTCAAACGGTTTCAGTCAGAGTAAATTCCCAACCTAAATTCTGGATGACTTCTCCTCCTATAGTGGGGTAAGTATTTATTGAATTTGACAGGAAGGACGTCAGAAATCGCCGAAACAACTTCATATTCGTCACGATCCCTTCGTTCTGTCAGCGAGAAAATCCTCCCCATACGCCAGAAAAGAATAGCATAGCCATTACCCGCTTCGTTCCTTCGTCTACCAAGCCAACTCAAGTAGGAAAGCCCATTAGCAATCTTCGTTCCCTTCGATTAGAACTCCGTGAAAGCATCCTCTCACCAGCTGAAAATACTCGAAACAGGGGTCTATTCAGGGTAACTATCTCAGGTTGGTCCTCCAACACCTTCGACAGAAACCGGTGCCTTTACGGGAATAACTCAACCACACCAATAGCAGGGGAAATGCCGGCGCTGCTATACTGAAATAGACGTTATCTCGGTACCCAGGGTTATCGACTTTGCTAACACAAAAGTCCCTATTAGGCAAGCCAATCACAAATTTCGTTCCCTTCGCTTTTGTAGCTTTGATAAGATAGGACAGCCTACGGAAAATTCGTACACTTCGTCCCCGCCAAACTTATGAAATATGAAAATCTCACTTGATAGAATAGGAATGCCAGACAGATGCATTCTCTCGGCGGCTAGCTTCAATCCGCTGCGTTATCCCGATTCAAAAATGAATGAAAATTAAATGCTGACAGAGAAACCCCTGTAATAACTACAATACACTGTAGCCTTCACAAAGTTCGTAAAGCGAACGTGGAAGTAGGTATTAGGAGTACGTAGATATACACACGTAGCTCTAATAGTTGAAATAATGGTGCACTCGCTGTACATGGCTAAGTGGGAGTGATGTTTGAATAAGTCATATTTAATTAAATATATTTTACGAATTCCGTATAACCTAGCCGTTGTGTATTACTACTGGAGAATTATTAAATCATTTTAAATTGTGAAAAATAGTCTAACTCATAAATAATGCCTATTGTTTGATAATCTAAAGTGTTAAAACTAACCAGTGCCCAGGCGGCCTGAACACAAGAGGTGATTTATGGCACCTCTTGCTAAAAGGGTCCGAACTCAATTCTTCTATTGAAGATTTTTAACACAATTACCTATAATATTCAGGTTAAATACTCCTACTTCAAAATACGATTGTATTATTTTGTTTACATAAAGGAAAATAAGGGTTAGTAATTAGATTATAATGAGACTTACCAATTTCGATTCCTTGTGCAATCCAAACAATTATAAGAAACAATCACAGTCACATGCAGTAAAATACTCATGCTGTTAGAAAATCACACCTTCTACACTGAATGACTTTAGCCGTGTTCGCGCCCCGACGATTAATTCTTGTTGACGCGCTTCCTAGTTTTTACTGACTCGACTATCTTAAAACGCTGACCGATCCTGATTATTCCCGACCGTCTCCCAGACCTTGAATCTCTGACCCCCTTGACTCTATTTGACCGTCTCCCAATGCTTTCAAACTGACTATCTTGAACCGCTTTTTGACCACGACCGTCTCTTAGCTCTCCCCAATCTAGACTCTCTTCCCCCGCTTTTCCACGCTGACTGTCCCGACCGTCTCTCCGCGCTTTCAAATCCAGACTCCCTTCCCAAACCAACCCCGCCTTTCGCCATATGCGATATCTAATTTATGTCTTTTGAATTCTCAAAATTTCGTGTATTCAAAGACAGAAACGCACTAAAAGACCACATCAATTATGTCACATTAATTTAAATCGTTTCAAAACCAATAACTTCTCAAGTAAACTGTCCAATTCTTTGTTCAAAAGAATGTAACAAGACCCTTCCAGTCCAGTAGCGTGTCGGCCTACCAGTTTTTAGCCTCTTTTCAAATTACCAACCTAATTCTAGGATGTATTAAATATCTTTTATTTTTAAGTTTTATTTTTAAACCTTCTTGCAGGATTTTAATTTAATTAAGCAACTTCCAAACTCGTCCTGTTAAAATGTTATTTACCTCGCTATTCATAATTATAATTCATCCAAATCCTTAGAAAAATTACGTAACTATATTTAACGGCGTATTTCCAACTTAAAAGGCCACTTAGTAGCATTACTTAACGGAGTCGAATTGTTTCTTATTGACTTTGTTAGGTTTTTTTTTTCTCTTTCCGCCCCAGTCTGCCAATTCGTCGCTACTCCACTGGAATAAGTCTGAGAATTTCGAAGTACCATCACGGAGGTCTCTGTTCTGCAAAACGCAGGGCATGTTCCAAGTTTTTTTCCTACCTTAATAAATCTAAGCACTTGTTTCTAAAACAGCTATCCAACATCTGGTAAACCCCTACTTCGTGAAATCAACTGAAAAATTCTTTCTAACCGTAATAAATCAATAAACAAAAAATTTTATCCCAGGGCTAGTTCATCACAGCTCCCTCCTGGAAAAATAATAGTGGGAGTAGATACAGAGATAAGCTATTGTCAGCTATTATTGTTCCATCACCCTAGCAGCAGAACACGTTTGAACTCGCCAATAATATAATTTTTTTTTTGTTTTCTTCAAACCTTCCTAGGTTTCATTTGCTCCCCACTACTCTGATCTTGTTGTTAAAATTGTTAAAACTCCTAATCCATTTTATTTTATTTTTTATATATTTTTTTTTCTACGAGAGGTTTCCCAATCCGCCCCTGTTTCGCTTGACGTTGCTTACGGTTTTTTTTTCTACCCTAGGTCCGTTCCTAATTGCTTTATGGTTGACGTTTCTTTTCTACCGTTTCTTGACCGTGCTCGATCTTTGCAAAACATTGTAATCACAATATCTATCGCGTCTGGAGTGCATGTTTGCACATACTCCCAATGGAACACAAGGTCACACCTGGGTAATTACAATATATGCAAGAATGTATAATTTTTTTTTTTTTCTTTTGGGGAATCCAGTTCCGTCTAATTAGAGTGAATAATCTCTTTACCAATCAAATTGTTAAATTATTTCTCGTAAAACCCTGTGTCTAATTTCCTATTGCTCCTTATAGGACGCCTAATAATAATAATAATAATTATTGAATAATCTATATAGCGCCGTTTTCGTAAAAGCTACCTCAAGGAACCTAATATTGTAGTAGCTACTAATATTTTGATAAGAGGTTTGTTGAACAACTAAGTCGTATTATAGGAAAGGACGTGTGGACGGGGAAGAGGAAGGAAAAGGGGTAAACTATACAAATGAAATCTCTTTCAAACTACGCTGGCTTACATTAGCCAAACAATAACGGTGAATGGTGATCAGAACTCAAATATTGACCTCAGCGTGTCTCAGGCTATACTCTAATAGCTGGCGACCCACTTCTTAAAGGTACCGTGACCTACTAGAACCCACCACGCCTGAAGGAAAACGAATTGAGACTTCCCAACACTTCCAGAAATTGTTCCAGCGTATTCACTTCTGTGAACCTACTTTACTGTCTCTAAATGGGGAAAGTAATTGCATCCCATATCACGATGCTAACGCGAAAATGTGTCATGTAAGTTTCGTCTGATGAAGCCCTCCTTCCACGTGCTGTCAGACCTACACTTCACCTCTTAGAATCTGTTGTAATTAAGCCAAGATTGCGTTGGCTTACATCATCTTCCAGGTCGACACCATTGGAGTATTTGATAGAACTTTAACGGGTTTATTCCTACGGAATATCGCGCGAACACCTTCAACATAACCTTGCAGGAACATAGGACACCTTCAGCTAGACGCCTTCAACAGCGAATTACTCCCCTTTCATCCCAGAGTCTCTCATGTCTTCTTTTCATTCTGTCTATCATCCCTTTTTACACTGAATAAAACCGTGAAAGGGTGAAGCTTTCAGTATGCCGCGCTGATTGCTCAGTTCATGTCGGCGCCACCGTCCACATGATAGCGCAGGAAAAAAAACCCATTTCGGCTTGCTAATATTTGTGATATATTATTTTTACAGCGAAACTATCTAATTCTCCAATTATGAAGTTTAATCGTTGGTCAAAGGTCGGGACAAAGGAAGGTTTAGTAATGTTGACGACACTACCGAGGTAATTAATGTTGATTTGATGGGGAGTCTGTAAATTATCAGGTAAACCCTAGGTATAAATATGTTTATATGTATACATATTTTTTTTATCACGAACTCTTTATTTAATACGCAACCTTTATTAGAATCTTAACACTCGTGTTTCTATTACGTTTCAGGAATCCTATTATTATTCAACCGTTTTGAATTGAAGGCCCCGATCGACTCTTGATTTTACATTCGAAATCTGATTAAGATGAGTTAGATTATTATTTTTATTGAATTAAGTTGATCCCTCCGTTTATTATTGTAATACATATATTTTGTTTAATTTGAAAAGAATTTAATTGTTTTAATCACAAAATTTAATCACTGATTCACGGAGTAATTTCCTAATCATCACTTTACTCAAATATCAAGTAAGGTTATATCAAAATTGAATCGATTTATTGTAGCTATTCACTGCACAAGGGCATGCTCTTCTTCTCATGGAAGAATACCCGTTAGGTAACGAAACATAAGTACTCGCACTTATATTGTTACTGAATTGTTCACTGAATTTTTACTAACTCAAGATAATATAAATCTGTTCCGTCGACCCACTTACAAATGCTCAAGTTCATAATAAGTGACGTAATAAACTATTATTTGTTTTTGTCCCCGAGAAGAGGGTCCGGTCTAGTACAATACATCTTTGTTTTTATTTTACAACTGTCTAGGCCCTAGAGTCTTTCTCACCGTACGTCTATTATTGACTTTAAAATGTTTGTTTGAATTTGCACTTTCTCTTTTCGTCTCCCTCCAAAGTCGAACTCCAAAAAAAACTGTTATCATAAGTGATTTTTTTGTTGTTTTTTGGTTTTATTCCCCCAAAGTAACACGGGCATGTGCCTAGCATGGTGGTCGAAAAAATCCTAAATGCATGTAATAAATAATTTCAATGAATAAAGAAATATATAAAAGTTTTATCTGTCATTTCAGTCCTTATCGGAGGTTGGACATCAGCCTTTAGAATGAACTGGGTTTGTGTCTACTACTTGAAGAAACTATTTTCTCCCTCCACAATGTAGTACCTTTAATAACTATGTCTTATCGGAGGTTGGATGACAATACAAAATTTTGCTTTTACAATTTTATTTAAAATTTAAATAATCTAATTTTTTCCCTACTGATAAATTCACGGATATTTTTATTACGGATATTTAGCATTTAAAGCAGATAAACTAATGCGCTGGTATTAGGTCTACTACTGAAGGAACTATTTTCTCCCTCCACAATGTAGTACCTTTACTCACTATGTCTTATCGGAGGTTGGATAACATCATAAAATTTCACTCGTATATTTTTATTTGGAATTTAAATAAACTAATTTTTACCCTACTGATAAATTCACGGATATTTTTATTACGGATATTTAGCATTTAAAGCAGATAAACTAATGCGCTGGTATTAGGTCTACTACTGAAGGAACTATTTTCTCCCTCCACAATGTAGTACCTTTACTCACTATGTCTTATCGGAGGTTGGATAACATCATAAAATTTCACTCTTATATTTTTATTTGGAATTTAATTAAACTAATTTTTACCCTACTGATAAATTCACGTATAGCTCAACTATTACTGTAGAAATTCACTACTTTTCGCAGTTTTGTATTTAAAACACTGAACTGTTAGCCCTGGCTTTTTTATATATTTTTTTCATTGTCTTGGACCAAACAGAATGTAAAACATTTTAAGACCTCACCTCCTGGTCCAACGGCATCACTCTAATGGTTTTTAAGTCCGCCCTTGGTTTTTCTTTCAAAATTCGAATTAATATAAATTCTTCCGTCTGATTTTAATGTTTTACTCGGGTATAAATGTCGGTAAATACCCCTCTCTCGCGCAAAACGAATCGCTGATCTTACCTTCTCACTTCGTGAAAAGTAATGATTTCTCCCGTCTGATTTGCAACTTCTCACGGTACATCAACCCTTCAATCTTAACGAATTAATATGTCACGTTGTGTAATTTTTTTGTTTCGACAGTGATTAATTCATTGAAGGATCCTTTTTAATTGGTTGTGGTAACTTTGGTTCTTTTTAGATGAGGCGTGTTACATTCTGTATGGTTTGAAAATAAGACAATGACCGACTACCCTGATTTTAACTACCTTTTCCTACCTTGTTTGCTCGCCAGAACGTTTCCGGTTACTGCAGTCGTTGATGTGCTAATATAATGGGACAATTAAATACAAGTAGGTACATGAAATTCTCTATAGACAATTCAATTCAAGATGCACAAGATTCTAGGTTAGTGATTTGGCTATGGATTGTTAGTTTTGTGAGTTATTTCTATGAGTAGGTATTTTTGGGAATAGCTAGAGACAAAACATGTGTTGCTACGATTGGTCTCCGTCCAAATCCCATCCATCAACGTGACCAGCTCGAGAGCAGCCAAGTTGATGGTCCAATCCCAACACCTCCAGATATTAATTGAATATCGCTCAGCGACAGATGAAATAATGAAATGTTTTGCCTCCTGCCGGAGGGTGATGAAGGTGGGATGTGGAACCTCGGTGGTAAATTATGATGTTGATGATGATGATGATTGATGAAGATTCATCTTATACCGTTAGGTATAAGGAGCTGCTCCGGTTCGGTGGGCATGATAGCCTGATGTCAGGAACCATTTGGGTCACGTGGGTAGCGCGAAGTTTAGGTCGCGTCAACCTCCCCCAAATCAATGATGAGTTAAGCTTCGCCAGCATGCCGAAAGTTAGGAGTCCACTCTACTAACCTCAAACATAAACATATACTGAAGTGGTTTGCATCAGCAACGTCAGGAGTTCGGAAGTCCCGTGCACCCCTCTGGTTTACGCTCGTAAGAATAATGATGAATTCAGCTTCAGTTTGTTCGCCTTCGCCTCTGCAGTCACGCTACTCCAAATAGCTCCTGGCTCCAGTCTATACAGCTTCTCGTCCCAGTAGAGGTAATGACACATATTTATCATATGTACAATACAGAACATACTTCAAGTCTTTCGTCCACACTCAAAATAGTCATTTCAATATTTAATTTGAATGAGGGCGTCCATCCGACATAACGAATGTTTCCTGGACGGGAGATTTTACCCCACTTCAAAGTCATGGTCATTCGCTCTATCGTTTGTTACCCTCCGTTCGCTTCAAATATCAAAGAATGGTAGAAAATGATATCCTCGACTTCCGGCGCTAAGGATCAGGGATACTGGAATCATCAGGTCGTGAATCTGAAATCATCCGATCTCCGTCAGCTCAAACGGTTTCAGTCAGAGTAAATTCCCAACCTAAATTCTGGATGACTTCTCCTCCTATAGTGGGGTAAGTATTTATTGAATTTGACAGGAAGGACGTCAGAAATCGCCGAAACAACTTCATATTCGTCACGATCCCTTCGTTCTGTCAGCGAGAAAATCCTCCCCATACGCCAGAAAAGAATAGCATAGCCATTACCCGCTTCGTTCCTTCGTCTACCAAGCCAACTCAAGTAGGAAAGCCCATTAGCAATCTTCGTTCCCTTCGATTAGAACTCCGTGAAAGCATCCTCTCACCAGCTGAAAATACTCGAAACAGGGGTCTATTCAGGGTAACTATCTCAGGTTGGTCCTCCAACACCTTCGACAGAAACCGGTGCCTTTACGGGAATAACTCAACCACACCAATAGCAGGGGAAATGCCGGCGCTGCTATACTGAAATAGACGTTATCTCGGTACCCAGGGTTATCGACTTTGCTAACACAAAAGTCCCTATTAGGCAAGCCAATCACAAATTTCGTTCCCTTCGCTTTTGTAGCTTTGATAAGATAGGACAGCCTACGGAAAATTCGTACACTTCGTCCCCGCCAAACTTATGAAATATGAAAATCTCACTTGATAGAATAGGAATGCCAGACAGATGCATTCTCTCGGCGGCTAGCTTCAATCCGCTGCGTTATCCCGATTCAAAAATGAATGAAAATTAAATGCTGACAGAGAAACCCCTGTAATAACTACAATACACTGTAGCCTTCACAAAGTTCGTAAAGCGAACGTGGAAGTAGGTATTAGGAGTACGTAGATATACACACGTAGCTCTAATAGTTGAAATAATGGTGCACTCGCTGTACATGGCTAAGTGGGAGTGATGTTTGAATAAGTCATATTTAATTAAATATATTTTACGAATTCCGTATAACCTAGCCGTTGTGTATTACTACTGGAGAATTATTAAATCATTTTAAATTGTGAAAAATAGTCTAACTCATAAATAATGCCTATTGTTTGATAATCTAAAGTGTTAAAACTAACCAGTGCCCAGGCGGCCTGAACACAAGAGGTGATTTATGGCACCTCTTGCTAAAAGGGTCCGAACTCAATTCTTCTATTGAAGATTTTTAACACAATTACCTATAATATTCAGGTTAAATACTCCTACTTCAAAATACGATTGTATTATTTTGTTTACATAAAGGAAAATAAGGGTTAGTAATTAGATTATAATGAGACTTACCAATTTCGATTCCTTGTGCAATCCAAACAATTATAAGAAACAATCACAGTCACATGCAGTAAAATACTCATGCTGTTAGAAAATCACACCTTCTACACTGAATGACTTTAGCCGTGTTCGCGCCCCGACGATTAATTCTTGTTGACGCGCTTCCTAGTTTTTACTGACTCGACTATCTTAAAACGCTGACCGATCCTGATTATTCCCGACCGTCTCCCAGACCTTGAATCTCTGACCCCCTTGACTCTATTTGACCGTCTCCCAATGCTTTCAAACTGACTATCTTGAACCGCTTTTTGACCACGACCGTCTCTTAGCTCTCCCCAATCTAGACTCTCTTCCCCCGCTTTTCCACGCTGACTGTCCCGACCGTCTCTCCGCGCTTTCAAATCCAGACTCCCTTCCCAAACCAACCCCGCCTTTCGCCATATGCGATATCTAATTTATGTCTTTTGAATTCTCAAAATTTCGTGTATTCAAAGACAGAAACGCACTAAAAGACCACATCAATTATGTCACATTAATTTAAATCGTTTCAAAACCAATAACTTCTCAAGTAAACTGTCCAATTCTTTGTTCAAAAGAATGTAACAAGACCCTTCCAGTCCAGTAGCGTGTCGGCCTACCAGTTTTTAGCCTCTTTTCAAATTACCAACCTAATTCTAGGATGTATTAAATATCTTTTATTTTTAAGTTTTATTTTTAAACCTTCTTGCAGGATTTTAATTTAATTAAGCAACTTCCAAACTCGTCCTGTTAAAATGTTATTTACCTCGCTATTCATAATTATAATTCATCCAAATCCTTAGAAAAATTACGTAACTATATTTAACGGCGTATTTCCAACTTAAAAGGCCACTTAGTAGCATTACTTAACGGAGTCGAATTGTTTCTTATTGACTTTGTTAGGTTTTTTTTTTCTCTTTCCGCCCCAGTCTGCCAATTCGTCGCTACTCCACTGGAATAAGTCTGAGAATTTCGAAGTACCATCACGGAGGTCTCTGTTCTGCAAAACGCAGGGCATGTTCCAAGTTTTTTTCCTACCTTAATAAATCTAAGCACTTGTTTCTAAAACAGCTATCCAACATCTGGTAAACCCCTACTTCGTGAAATCAACTGAAAAATTCTTTCTAACCGTAATAAATCAATAAACAAAAAATTTTATCCCAGGGCTAGTTCATCACAAGGGATAACAGTTACAATTTTTTTATCTGTATTTTATGTTTATATAATCCTAATTCATCATGACGTCACTACTGACATAGTACCTTTGGTATGCGCTCTGTCTCTTTTACAATAACTAACCTTATAATTGATCGAAATTAACATTTTATAGTGATGATGAAACGAATTTCGTAATAATGTGTCCACACTTTCAACATGCAATCTCAAAACATATGAATCTTTCTTTGTAAAAATACTTGATTTGGGGTTATTTTTCGTTTTCGCACACTTGTGGGGGAACCCTTCGCGGCGGCCCTGTAACAGATATGTATAATATTTACTCAGTTTATAGGAGGCGGCTCTGTTCGAGTGTTTGATGTTCAATAATGGCCCTCCACATTGGCAATCTAACACTGTGTGTGTGTGTATATGAATGAAGATCATTATTATTATTATTTTACCACTTCTTGAGTAGCCATACTCTCTTGATTTTGATGCTATTGCAAATATTTTTTAATATAATGTAGATATCGACCACTAAATATCATGTCTGATCGTTTTGATTTTTTTTAACAAGTTACTTTAAATGGTAGTTAGGACCCTCCGAAAATACTAAAAATGCCTGGTTTGAACACCCTCAACAAACGTTCAGTATACAAACAAGACAATACATTAAAAAAGAAAAACGCACAGCAATACCCCCAAAACGCCAGATTCTTAATGACATAAGTTAAAGAGCTTTGTGCAAAAATTTGCGAAGCGCGGTCCAGGTGTATTGGATAGAGCTGCAATTGATTTTGCCCTGTCAAATCTCTAATAAAGTGAGAATCTTAACGACATAAGTCGTGTAAAATAATATTGGTGCGTGGCCCGGCGTAATGGACGGACCTACAGTCGACTTTGCCCTGGCAGGCCTGTGGGAAGCATGGAATAAGGACAGTTTTTCAAGCGTCGGCTACTTCAGCCTACGGTAGACTTTGCCCTAGCAGTCTTAGGAAATATTTATAAATATAAATATTCACTCTCCAATTCTGAGGCGTTGACTTGTTTCGTGCGATTTCCGTTTGATAAATTCCGTTTGTAGATGGAAAAACCCAAAGACTGCTATAACTTTCCTAGAAAATTCATTTTCAGCAAAGTGGGATTTGACGCTTGGTCCAAAAGCGGCCTAATCCATAGTGTGCTAAGAAATTTACCATGGATTTCCTAGTAGCTGACCGCACTAAATTTAATGGTATTTTCAAACATAAAAAATGTTCCTAGCATACTTTTATACCCGCTAAACTGCCAAAGCAGTTGGTCAGCAGGTGAATTTTACAATATTAATTAACACTAAAACACACTTATAACTAAAAGCCACAATATAGATAAAATATATAAACATGACATTTCAAGTGACTGCAATACAAAGGCATAAAATATAAAGACAGATAGATATAACACAGTGAACATACTAATAGGCATACACACACTCAAAGGTCCACGACATGCTTAATTACACATTTAGGCATATTTATACAATTACATGCAAATACTAATCAAATCAAATCAAATCAAAAATTATTTATTGTAAAATAAAAATTACAAAAGGTGTAGCTTATGGGTAGACCCACAGACATAGGAATTAATAGACGAGAAGATATGGGCGAGGGGTAAAATCAACTGTTGAAGAACGAAGGGAGTGAAGCTGACTGTGATTCGTCAATAAATCAATCTGACAGTAAATAGGCATCTCGCATTATAATATCACCATTTACTTCTTAAAAGTAAAATCTGCTTTGAATGAATAGACATTTTTACATGGGAGCGCAAATTACTCGCCACGTTATGAACAAATTTGCGAAGTCCAAATTCGGCAAAGTAAGGCAGCTTCTATTTTCAGAGTCGTAGTTAGTTTCAGAGTATTTAGTTAAGACACTTTTATAAATGTTCATAATTTACTTCCCAGCAACCAACCAGCTTTGTGTTTCGCGTCCAGACGTTTCTCGATGTGATAGTAACAACTGATTCATATTATACGATGTGAATATGCTTAAAATAAAGTAAAATAATGCTTATATATGGAATGTAATACGACAATTGGGTTTATTCTCTTTTTTCACATCTATTTTTACCAGTTTTCATAGTACAAGTCAAAATTTTGCCGTGTTATTTAGTAAAATGAACCGATGATGCCTCGACCATAGTTCGCACAAGAATGATGACGTCACGTTTTCAAATTTTATTTGAGGCCATACGCGAGCCCAGCCGGCTCAATGGAACCGGTATGGGGAGTGGGGATAATACGCTTTTAATCACTTAGGGCAGGTCTACTAATATTCATATGTCTATGGGTAGACCCCATTTCTTCCAGCTAACCACATTTATTTAATTACAATGTAATGTACTGTCCTTGTAGCGCCTTTCGTAGCAGCCGGACGTGTCATGCCGTCCTCCAACCGCTTTGTGTGTTTTTTTTATTATTTTCAAGGAAAATGAGGCAACATCCCTTTGAAATTATTTTTAAAATCAGTCAATCAACATTTTAAATTAACTTACCAATTAGTAATCAGAACTTTATAGTAATGTGATTAGAGTGCAGTGTGTTAAAAATGAATAATCGAAAATTATGCTAAAAAATATTAGAAATTCGCCGAAGTTGAACTTGGGACGAGAATCGGTAACTGTAGGTACACCAGATGTTTTCAACGGAATTCTTGGAAACTCTCAAGGCTCTAACAAGTGCCCAGGGTAATTTATTATCCCGACCGTCGCCTTTTATTGCGGGCACAATGCACCACTAACACAATCACCAGGAACAAGATTACATGGAGATGAATGATGGACTTGCCGAACGTCACAGTGGTGCTGCCAAGGTCTCTTATCTATGTGAGGATACTGTGTCAGCGCTTAATTAGCAGCATACCTGGATGGATGACGAACCTCGTGCTGGCACTGTTGGTGGACGCGGTGGACTCTCTCGCTGCAGTAGCTGGTCCAGTTTCCTCACCACTTGGGATTCTTGCTGCAGAGTCTCCATCATCGTGTCACCTGTTCCTATACTTCATTTTATTTAACTTAATTTCAATTTATTTTTGTAATACCTGCATCAACTGTAAAGCGTCCCTGAGGTGATATCTCACAAAAGCGGCGCTATACAAATTGTCCAATAAATAAATAAATAAAAATAAATACTTATAAACAATGTCATTATAAAAAAAATCTAATAATCATTTTAAAAATATTTTTTTGGGTTTAGCCGCTCAATTTGGTTAGATTTTTACATGCATTGGCATCTTATGAAATATTGAAGGTAAAAGATAATTGAATGTTCGTTGCACGTATTTATTCGTAATTTTTGGAATGGACATACCATATTTTTGACTAAATCTTGAGATTCACAAAGATGTTATTCCTTATCTGATTCCGCCGGTCAAAATTATTATTTTTTCGCATGCCAAGAAAATAATGTACATTTATATTATTCCAGTGTCACTAGCAAATATGTTCATTTTATCTGTAAAAAAGAGGGTCACAAAATTCCAAGTCGAATGTTATAATTTCAAGTCGAATGTCATAATTCTAAGTCGAATGTTATAATTCCGAGTGGAACGTCATAATTCCAAGTAAAATGTCATAATTCCAAGCAGAATGCCATATTTCCAAGTCGAATGTCATAATTCCATGTCGAATGTCATAATTCTAAGTCGAATATTATAATTCGAAGTCGAACGTCATAATTCCAAGTCGAAAGTCATAATTCCAAGTCGAATGCCATAATTCCAATTTTAAAAAGTACTGTATTTATTTTCTTTTTTTTTTTTTTCGGCTAAAGAAGGAGTTAGCGCAACACGGCATAACACCCCAAAAACAAACAACAAAAACTTTATAATTGGTTTTAGACATTGTATATTTTAGGAGCGATGAACCAGAATTGTCGCTGAGCGAATATGGTGCTAGTTTTAGGGAACAGGAAAAACTGAAATGATTTTTTAATTATTATTAAGGACGCTTATTTAGCTGAAAAATATATATTAGGACGTATGTCCTCATTATACTATAATATATATGGTGACCGGAAAACAATGACAATTCTACACACCTTTAAAAAGTGATATATAGTCATGAAAATTGATGAAAGAAAACTATATATAGGTTACGTAGGTTAGGGTTTTTTCAAGGTAGGTCGGTTTTTTTTAAACTTTTTAAGGGTATGTTGAACTGTCACCGTCTTTTTTATTTTTTTATTTAACGGCAATTTAAAGTAAAGTAAAAAAGATACAATATTAAGTAAAATAAAAATATAAAGTGATGTAGTTTGTTCTCAGTCCTCCTCACTAGGTATTCCTGTTCCGAGGCGGACTGTAGGTTGTTGTATGTGTGTTGATCATGATTTCCTCATCTTCTAATTTGTTGGTTCCCACAAAATATAAAATAAATTAAGCAAAAAGTATGTATGTTTGTTGTCTGTAGGATGCGTTGGGGTTACTTCATAAATTTAATGATTTCCTCATCTTCATGTTTAGTTAGCCATAATATGATGTCTTTTTTAAACTTGTCTATATCCATGGTGTTTTTAATTTCAATAGGAAGGGCATTATATAATTTTATAGCATGGAAATAGTGGTTTTTCTGGCCGAAAAATGTATTTAATTTTGGGATGTTTACTAGATTTGAGGATTTAATCCTTGTAGTGTAGGTGTGTTGTTCAGCAAGGTACTCATATTTTTCTTTAAAATTGAATAGTGCATTTATTGAGTACAATATTCATATATCCAATATTTCAAAATAAATTTATTCAGCATATTCACGAATAATGGAGGCATGCTTGTTACAAAATATATTAATAAACACGGACAGCCAACCCTACAATAAAACGTACCCAAAATGTTGAACTTGTTGCCAAGCAACATAAAAAAACGGTAAATTCCCAGTATAGAAGTTTTAGGAATTCCCAGTAGAATGGTAGATTCAGATATATGTTGAAAACATGGCTCATAAGTAGAAATACTTTATACTAATCATCACTATCAATCAATAGTTGTTATTTATTAGTGTGTAGATTTAGTGTAATTTTAGACTGCGTGCTAATAATAATTATATGACTATCTCATAAATAGCAACAATATTATGTATATTTATAATTACTAATAATATTGTGTATATATACTTACATTGTAAATAAACGTGGACTTCCTGTTGGCAAACTGGTTTGTTCTAGTTTAACGGGAAAAAAACTTTAAAGAACAATTAAAATAAATGTTTACAACACTAGGTTATTATTGATAGCACAAAGGATAGCAAAAATAGAATTATTATACTTAAATATTGTTGCTTGAAATGGCTTTGGCCACGTTTGGTGACCAGATCTGAATAGCCAGGTACTTCCCCACCTACGATGCCATAGTCTCACACAGACGGTTGGGAACAGTTGGGACTCTTGTGCGGTTTCACATAAAAAGAGCCTGCACCAAGAAAACTTACTTATATGAAATTTTGCTAAATTATAGATAATCTTGTCAAATTAATCGTATTCCTTTTGAAAATGGGTTCAAACGGAATACGTGTTCTGATATATTCGGAATTTACTGATATTTTATTGGAAAATGGCGTGCCATCACGTTTTTAACAGGAGTAAGTACTGATTTTTTTTCGCGTGACAACATAACCTAATCTAGGATCTCGCAGTCCCTCTGGCTTTGGGTAGTTGGAACTCTTGTGCTAAATTCACACATTAAGTAAAAATACAAACAAAACTATCAACAAAAATACCAATTTCGGTTGTCTGTGATTGTAACTCTGGTTCAATGAACTCGGATTTATTTATAACTCGGATTTTACATTAATTAACAATTTTTTTTTTGTCATTTTCAAAAATTGGAACTGATTGTGTTTCAATAATTCAGAGAATCGATAAAGTTCCTACGATAACATTATATATTATATCAGAAAATTATTTTAATGTATTTCTTTTGTTTAAATTTCTTAGGGTTAAGTTAGATTTCGTTATTTTTCAAATAATATTATCAATACAACAAGTATAATATGAAATGATTTTTAAGTAAATAAATAAAACAGATTTGAGTGTCAATACAGATTTCATATTTGATAACAAAATAAAGAAAGAAGAAGTTAAGAGTTGGATTCTATTTCTTTTATTTAAGTGGTATTATATATATAATTAGACAAGAGATCCTGGGTTCAATTCCTAGGTGTGAACGTTTTCTTTTTTTCTGTGTCTTGTTCTGTTTCATGTTTCGTTTGGATTATAGCAATATTATCTTCTTCTCCAATGATATTTCATAAATACATTAAGGCGAAGCTTAATGCTACTAATCACTCTTTTGATTAATCTTTACAACGAATTGGTGTACATTATGAATACCAAAAATAATAATTATTTTTTTGTAAACTAATGTTTTTAAGACAAGATTTTTTATGCATAGCACAAAGGGTAACAATTATTTCAACAATTATTTTGTGTTTCAGGCTAATAATTATTGCTTGTAAAATAATTGTTACCCTTTGTGCTATGCATAAAAAATCTTGTCTTAAAAACATTAGTTTACAAAAAAATAATAATTAATATTTGACAAGTTCAAGTATTTCACCTAAAAATGTAGACAATTTGTCTCGACGCCATCTAGTGAGAGAGTTAGCACTTACAATGCCTTTCTCATATAAAATAAAGTTGGTTGTTTTCAGGTGAAAAAATGTAACAAGCAGTAATTGTTGAATGAAACACTAGTATATATTGAATTATTTCGCGGATAAGAGATAAGCCGCCATAGCTCAGTGGTCAGAGCTGTCGACCGGAAATCGAAGGGACACGGGTTCGAGTCCCGTTGGCGTCATGTATCTTTTATCAGGAGATTTTTCAATGTGGATGAGTGTTTCAGGCTAATAATTATTGCTTGTAAAATAATTGTTACCAAAAATATACTTTAGATAAATTGAAGGTTTTCCTATCGTTTCGCTTGAGTAGAATACAAATAAAATAATAAATAACTCAATAAAAAATATAAATCTAAACTAAAAAAAATATTAATTCAATATGAAAGCGTAAAGGAAACAACTTTAAAAAATACAGTATTATATTTAAGATTACCTGTGACAGTTTCACTTGATTAACTTTTTTGCTTTCTTATAAAATTATTTACAAAATAAATAAAAACCAGTTTTGTGCTTGAAATCGAACGTTTCTAGACTCAGTTTGTCAAGCGATTTTAATGCCTATTACCTACAGTATAAGGCATACTTAGAATATACACATTTTTGGCTTGTAGCTTCCTCTTAAGAAAGGTATTTTTATTTTTTTTACATTAATTTTTTGTTTTTGTATTATTATTGTTGTTGTTTTTTTTATTTTATATTATTGGTTTCACTGCATATATGCATATCACTGTATTATTGTATATGTTCTTAGTTTTTCTATGTTACCACCATGATACGGGAAATTGCCTAGTTTGGGGTATTTAAAAAAAATAAATAAATGTACTCCGTGACACTCCATAAACAGGGTTGATTGCCATACAGTTTTGTGTTGTGTAGTATTGTATTTTATATTTGTACTAGCTGAAGTGTACCCGGCGTTGTTGGATTTTTCTCTGCTTTATATAAATATAATATCGATGTATTAGATATATAAACCTTCCGGAAGAAATTTTCTAAATGATAGTGAACACCCTATCACAATCGGTTGGGCAGTTTAGAAGAACTAAGCGCACAAACAGACAGACGCGGATAGCCACTTTGTTTTATACCATTTAATAAAGATTATATGATTTTTGTGGTTGTGTTTTTAGTTTTATCGGTGGTTGTTACTGTGATTTTCACAAGTGTCCATTAATACACACAATTATTGCAAACATGGTAATATAATGTCATTTTATATAAAAAAAAATGTCAGAAGTTAAAGAGTTCCAAAGAAAGATTCTGCCATTTAATGCTAGGGTTTTTTTAAAAAGTATTTAAAAAAAATCAGGTTATAAAAATGTTTACACATTTTTCAATTAAAATATAATTAAAAACGAAATAGTCAGCTCAAAATTTCACGAGCGTTACTCGTGTTAGCTAAAAATAGAACGCTGCAAGTCGAAACCGGCGAGCGTCACTCGGGCTTGCAGAAAGTGGAACGCATTTAGCGCGCGAGCGTGACTCGTATAAAAGCATGAAGCGGTTTAAAGCTGCTGAGAAAATATCCTTATATATATTTTTTGTTAATTTTTTTTTTTTGTTTGTAATTGTAAGTTTTAGGTTTAGCGCAAGGAGTAAATTTCAAATTTAGTCCTGTGAGTAGATGACTATAATTGTATTTGATTTTGTGATCGTGTTTAGTGCTGGTGTATGTCGGAATTACATACACGTAAGAATGTCGGAGTATTGGTACAATGGCATTTGTGATATTTATATTTTGGCAGAACCGTACAAGGAAGTATTTGTATCTGTGAGTATATATTTATCTTTCACATGTGTATCCCACCTACCATGGGATATACTTGATATGTGTATCCCATGGTAGATGACATATATCATAAATTCATAACAAGATAAACAGAACAGTAAAAAAACAGTACACGATATAATACATATTAGGTTAGGTTAAGTATGATTAGATAGAATACATGTTAGGTTGGGTTATGTATGATTAGATAGAATTCATATTAGGTTAGGTTAAGTAAGATTAGATAGAATACATATTCGGTTAGATTAAGTAAGATTAGATAGAATACATGTTAGGTTAGGTTAAGTAAGATTAGATAGAATACATGTTAGGTTGGGTTAAGTAAGATTAGATAGAATACATGTTAGGTTGGGTTAAGTAAGATTAGATAGAATACATATTAGGTTAGGTTAAGTAAGATTAGATAGAATACATATTAGGTTAGGTTAAGTAAGATTAGATAGAATACATATTAGGTTAGGTTAAGTAAGATTAGATAGAATACATGTTAGGTTGGGTTAAGTAAGATTAGAAAGAATAGATGTTAGGTTAGGTTAAGTGAGGTTAGATTGGGTCCTTAACTTTTTTCACTATTTTATTTATTTATTTATTAACACCCTTTTCATTGACTCTTACAAACGAATAGTATAAATTATACAGTACATATTTATTATACATAGCTAAACTGCCCCAGTAACAATCTTTTGTATTTGTTAAGTGATAAATTGAAGATGTCCACTGACTTGGTATAATTATTTTCCTCCATAAGTATTCTGGGTAATGAGGAATACATACGGTAGTTAGTACCAGAATTTAATCCTGATTTTACCGTTACGTAGTGGAATCCGAAAGCTTATCATTTAGAATTTTGTATAGAAATACCAAGTCAGTAAAAATCCTCCCGTCTGATAATTTATGTATATTCACTTCATATAAAAAGTGTTGTAGTTCAAAAAATTGCTGGAATACTCATTTTAAAACTTAGGACGGGTTGTTTCCCCGCAGAATTTTAACAAGTCATTAAATTTAAAAGTCTATTTTCAAGTTCTGTGAAGGTTCTATTCATATGCTGTTATTATATCATTGTTGGCCAGCTATTTCACAAAACTGAACTGATGAAAATCCACTTTGGAATTTGATGAATTCTTCAAATTCTGTGAAACACCCCGCCATTAGAAAACGTTCACGTATATACTGGGTCTACCATCTCATAATCTGGGAAACTTGAAAAAAGGGTATAAGGCATAAAGGCTACAACAAGGTTTATTTTAAAAAAACGGTGTTAATTTTGTTCCTTCTTCCTCTTTAGATCGTCAGCGCAGATAAGTCTTTTGCGCTTATCTGAGTTTGGAGTATTTCCCGATGAAGGCTTGGCAGTTGGGGCAAGAATGGCAGACGTCTTGGCAGGACTCCATACAGAAAGGTATAAGGCAGCAGCCAAAGATGCATCTGCAAAAAAAGGTCATTAGTCATTGTCAGTACTGATTAGATGTTAGAGGATTTAGGCAAATGAGGAATTAGATAAATAAGAATTTAAATAATTTAGAAAGTGGATGAAATTCAGATGAAATTAGGTAGTTTAGGCATTTAATCATAAGGTTGTTGATAATTTTAGTCCAAACCAAACCGATCTTAATATCTGACAATTGAATATAATCTTATGAGTAGGATCTGGCGTATTAATGCGATCTAATGCATATATCGACATTTACTTCAGCTATGGATGCGTAGTGTCTGGCGTACGCAATCAGATGTGTAGAATCTGGCGTAATAAGATGCTTAGGATCTGGTATATTAGTAGGATCTGGCGTATCAATGCAATCTGATGCTAACATCGATATTTACTTCGTCTATGGATGCGTAGTTATTATAATCTGATGTTTAGTATTCTGAATATAAATATAATCTAATGAGCAGGGTCTGACGTATTAATGCAATCTGATGCTAATATGGATATTTACTTCGGCTATGGAGGAGTAGTGTCTGGCGTATGCAATCAGATGTGTAGAATCTGGCGTAATATGATGCTTCGGATCTGGTATATTAATATAATCTAATGAGTTGGATCTGGCGTATCATTGCAATCTGATGCTAACATCGATATTTACTTAGTCTATTGATGCGTAGGAACGTGCGAATGCAATCAGATGTGAAGGATCTGGCATATTAACATAATCTGATGCTTAGAATCTGGTATATTGATATAATTTTATGATTTGGATCTGGCAATCAGATGCACAGGACCCAGCGTGTTAATAGGTGTATTAGAATTACTACGATCGAGCTTATGAATAGATTAGATGGTGGTCTCACCCGAAGACTGCCAACAGCCCGCAGGACATCCAGGTCAGTAAGCCGGCCTCGTGGCGGGTGAAGGTGGTGACTTGCGTGCGACACTGCGGGCAGGTGATGGTGCATGGATGCGGGCCCACGCACATCGCCTGGCCCATCATTATGGGTACTGAAACAACAAAACATTATTATTTTTTTCTTTCTTTTCTTTATTTTCTTTCTTTTATTTATTTTATTTCTTTTGTTTCTAGTTTTTCTTTTATTTCTTTTTTTTCTCTCTTTCTTTTCTTTCTTTTTTTTCTTTTCTTAATTTTTTCCCTTTCTTTCGTTTCTTTCTTTCGTGTTTTTTCTTTCGTTCTTTTCTTTCTTTCTATCTCGTTTTTTTTTCTTTATTTTATTTTTACAGGAGGGAAACAGGGTTAGGCACATTGTACCCAGGGTTGGACACGTTGTATCAAGGATTTGGCACATTGGAAACAGAGTTTGGTACATTGTACCCAGGGTTGGACATGTTCAGTGTTGGTTGAGCAGATTGAAACTAGGAACAAAATCTAATAATTACCTCTGTTCATTCCAGCCACGTACACGGAACCCTGAGCAGTGTGAGCGTACCCCCCTTGCATCGGGTATCCGGGATTGGGCACGCTGTACCCGGTGTTGGGTGCATTGTAATCGGGGCTGGGCACATTGGAATCAGGATCCACTCCGGAGTAACCGGGGTTTGACATCCCCTGAGTTTGGTCATAAGACGGCGGATAGCCAGTGTTTCCCTTCTCCCTGAAACAAATTAAAGGCCAATAAAGTTTTGATCATTTGGTAGGCAGGTATGGGCCCCGGGAACCATTCATTTGATAACCACCAACTCCCAATAGGCACCCTAAGAGGGCAAGTCAAGGCCGGTGATTAGCACGATTGATGATGAGGTTTGTTTAGGTCTTGGCGGTGGATGTGCTTGCCCAATAGCTGCGTGGCGGGCAGAATCGAGAGAGACCAGCTGATGGAGACTCTTAGACCGCTCCTGCAGGACTCTCTCGATCCATCGCCTTACACCGCAGTGGGAGGGATGGATTCATTCCTCCGTCACTCCTCAACTAACCTATTATCCTTTTGCAAAACTTATTTAATTTTGAATTTAGTTCCTTATTATGAATGAATATACACCTGAAATCATCGTTTATCGTAACGCAATTTTAGTCATTTTTTACAAACAAACACCAAGTTTTCCATTTTCACAAGAATAACGCTTAATTCGCATATTTTGGGGAAAATTAATTTTCAACGTTTTAAAACGAAAGTATAATCCAACCTAAACATATTGTTGTATACGGTTTTAAATATGAAAGTATAATCAAACCTAGACGTATTGTTGTATACGGTTTTAAATACTAAAGTATAATCAAACCCAAACGTATTGTTATATACGGTTTTAAATACTAAAGTATAATCCAACCTAAACATATTGTTGTATACGGTTTTAAATATGAAAGTATAATCAAACCTAGACGTATTGTTGTATACGGTTTTAAATACTAAAGTATAATCAAACCCAAACGTATTGTTATATACGGTTTTAAATACTAAAGTATAATCCAACCTAAACATATTGTTGTATACGGTTTTAAATATGAAAGTATAATAAAACCTAGACGTATTGTTGTATACGGTTTTAAATACTAAAGTATAATCAAACCCAAACGTATTGTTATATACGGTTTTAAATACTAAAGTATAATCCAACCTAAACATATTGTTGTATACGGTTTTAAATATGAAAGTATAATCAAACCTAAACATATTGTGGAATACGTTTTTAAATACTAAAGTATAATCAAACCTAAACGAATTGTTGTATACGGTTGTAAATACTAAAGTATAATCAAACCCAAACGTATTGTTATATACGGTTTTAAATACTAAAGTATAATCCAACCTAAACATATTGTTGTATACGGTTTTAAATATGAAAGTATAATCAAACCTAAACATATTGTGGAATACGTTTTTAAATACTAAAGTATAATCAAACCTAAACGAATTGTTGTATACGGTTGTAAATACTAAAGTATAATCAAACCTAAACGTATTGTTGTATACGGTTTTAAATACTAAAGTATAATCAAACCTAAACATATTGTTGTATACGCTTTTAAATACTAAAGTATAATCCAACCTAAACATATTGTTGTATACGGTTTTAAATATGAAAGTATAATCAAACCTAAACATATTGTTGTATACGGTTTTAAATACTAAAGCTTAATCAAACCTAAACAAATTGTTTTCTATGGTTTTGACAAGCTCAAATGGCCATAAAATTAAGCGCAGCTAATTTCACGCACAAAACGAGGCGTACTGCGATTAACTGTTCTATTTATGTATGGTTTATTCTTATAAGTACAAAATTGTATATTTAACTAAAACTTCTAACAAGAATTCAATCTTAACACTTTTTTCCTTCTATAAAATAATATGTTCTATAATTAAACAATGTAATATGAAATTATGATATGAACTAAATTTGTCAATTTGACTGGCCTAAAACGGGATCCATTCCAAGTTGGCTAGTCAAAGATTCCGCACATGTTTTATTGTATAATTTTTGTGAAATTTTTCCGACTTTATTTCCGGGTTAAATCTTTCCCATAGGAAAAACTAAACCCTTCCACACACTTTTCCACAAATGATCATCTAGTCAATCAACATTATGCAAGTGCATTATATAAGCAAAATAAATACAAAACAATACAATAACAACACGTCAACTCACTAGAGATCAAATGGGAAAATAATTGACCGACTCCAGATATTTTCATATCAGAGGGTTCGGCTCGGTAAAACTCCTAACAGGGCCTATAAATCCTACTGATCCCTCAACATAAATATTTTGATTCTGTTGCAACATACCAAAATGTTACCATTACGTCACTTTGTTGAAAAACACGACCGCTTTTCCCATAAAATTCTTCAAAATATAACGCCAATTCGCACAAAAATTACGCGAATTTCGCCTCGAAAAAACGCTACTTTTTCATGTTTATTTACAACAGGATATTGATGTATTATTCACATGTATGAATAATACATTAATATCCAGTTGTAAATAATAACACGCACACTTTATCTGATTATACAGAGATGCGATACCTACTTCATTTTGTTATATAAATTATTTTTTGTGTCATTTTTGCCTGAAATACTAACATACGTATCTGATAAGAAATCGTTTTATTTTTTTTATAAGAACCTGATACAGAATACAATTTAGATATTAATGTTCTCAGTATCACCCCGGAGAAATACACATGCAAATGCGTAAAGCTGCTGGAAATTAATTTATCCTTGTCTAACTAATTTATCCTTGATTAACTCCTCGGTCTAATTTCTTCGCTTTTAATAACAGTTAATACGGTCTTATAGAAATCGTTGTGTCTCCCTTATTGTCATTGGAAGAAATATGAATTAAACGGTGTTAGAAAGCGAAAGTACAACGCTTTATATTCAAATCTTAAAACTAACCACATAAGAATTACAATGTATACCACTATGAATTCGAAGGTTCAGACCGCAATTTAAACAAAAATGATGAAACTTCGTGAATTTTATATAAATTATTTTTATATGAAACGAGTAAAAAGTGGGGTGAACATTATATTTGTGTTTTATGTTTGCATTCAAGTTAATTCTTTAGTTTTTTTAAGTTTGCATTCAAGTTTATTCTTTAGATTTTTGTGTTTGCATTCATAATTTTAATGTTTCAAATATTATTTGTTTATTATTTAATGTTCCAAATATTATATGTTTACTATCTAATAATAAAATTTTAATGTTTCAAATATTATATGTTTATTATCTAATGTTAAAATTTTAATGTTTCAAATATTATTTTTTTTATTATCTAATGTTTCAAATATTTTATGTTTATTTTCTAATTATAAAATATGAAAGCGTATTTTATCATCTTTTCAAAACAGGTTTTAGTTTTCGGATACGTTCAGAAATCACACGATAATCTGAATTCTTGACAAATCAGTTAAAATTTTCGGAATTAAAATGACTTTTTCTTAAATTGTCTGAATTCTTCACACAATCAATTCCAATTTGGAAAATGACACTAAATTCTAAGCACATTTGAGTTAATTGATCAAGATTTCTCGCAGGACTAACTACCAGACAACTGAAATAAGTAGTAGTTTGATGAAATTTGCTAAATAACTTACATTTTTTTATTCGCTGTGTTTTACTGTTCACTATGTTTACTTTGCACTAAAATAATCGATTCCACCACAAGAGGTTTGAACAAACTGATAATAAAAACAAAATGTGGATGATATTGTGTTATTTTATCTTTTTTATCAATGTAATTTAGATTAGAAAACAACATACTTCGTTAATCTTATCTTTCTAATGATATTAACAAATGACAGGAGATTACTCATCATATAGATTAGTGATCGGCAACCTTTTTGCAGCTGCGATATACGTTATTGTTTTAAACTTTTCAGCGAGACGAACAAGGCACACAATGCTTCTTTAAACACAAATTAATTAAATTTTTATTTTAACATTAAACTCGCACAGGAGGCTCTGAAGAAAATAATTAAGGTAAAAGGTATGAGGGTTGGGTAAGGAATCTAGTGTGGGTAAGGATCAGTGTGTCCAGTATCATATGGTCTCCCCAAACCAGCCTCTCCCGATCTGGCACGTCATGCAGATGGTGAACAGGCCCATCGTGAACACATCTCACCCGATGAACCGAGGCACCCCTGCTAAATAACTAAACTTAGCGAAACACTTGGGGTGATCTATGGTAGAGGTATTATCCAATAAATGGTTCCCGGGCTGTGGTACCCAAACCCGCCTTCCAAATTGAAATGAATGCAGCAAATAACTCATCAATTAATAACGCAATCGCAGCATCAATCATTGCTAACATACAAAACTAATTTATTAAATTATTTTAAAACAATATGCAGATGATTTTTAATTAAGATTTTATTAATAATCAATTACAATTCGTGAACTTCGCAATTTCAAAGTTTTTTCAAAAGTGCATCTCTCCAGACCTTTTCTTCCTATGCAGTATTTGTTACATAAATGATTATTAATAAGGTGTGTGGCTCCTTCCAATTGACTTATATCTATGGTTTCTGTGTGTGGCAACTCCAGTATTTACTCAATTAACTATTGTGCAATGGTTAGAATGCCGACCCTGGAATTTTTGATTCAGTTTGGTCATGCATTATTCTAGTACTTTTGACTTATTTGCTGACTCCATTTATAGAATTAAGCGTAATCTATACCAGCACTTTGTTGAATCCTACAAATTATAGTAGCGTTGGTAATGTAATTTTAGTGATTGTCTTATATGTAGTATTGTTCTAGTTTCTATATTATTTTATGTTACTGTTCGATGTTTTACTAATATTGTTTCATATTCAGATTATCAGTTTAACGTTATTTCATGCTTTAAAAACTTTGTGTATAATATTCGAAAGCTCATTAGGTATATTCTGGCCATAAAATTTATGTAAAATTTGGGCGTAAAACCAAATAAAATAATTTAAAAAGAACCTCTTATCTAGACATAACTATTACTTATTATCTATGTCCTCCCATCACCCACCTTTCTAATCTTTTTGTCACCGTGAGATTTTATTGTGCTGTAATTGCAATTTGTAAATTTCGACCTTTCAACAAACAAGTCCAAAGTGACGAATTTCAAATTCTCGTTGTGGGAAACATACAAAGCAGCAATCCAGATTCGCTGTGAAGTTTTATTGGATATACGAGTAAAGGGAAAAGAGTATGTCCACCAAAAGGTGAGCCTATTTCAATATTTTGGTGGCATCCTCAATATCCTTCGTTTGATGCCCGAATAGCATTTAAAATGTACTGCATGTAAATGAAAAGAGAAGCTCAATCGATCGTGTTATTATAACAAATAAATACAAAGATGTAGGAAAAGAAGCCTTTACCTGGTGATGATGTTGGTTTCTTGAAGATTCCGTGGATCAC
This sequence comes from Hesperophylax magnus, assembly GCA_026573805.1. Classification (NCBI taxonomy): domain Eukaryota; kingdom Metazoa; phylum Arthropoda; class Insecta; order Trichoptera; family Limnephilidae; genus Hesperophylax; species Hesperophylax magnus. The sequence continues at coordinate 440,291 of JAIUSX010000230.1, read as the reverse complement.
ACCTTATACCTTATAAAATCATAATTATGTTATATTTTCACCACACGACATAATATAGGATTTTCCAATAAGAGGTGTTATTTTGAATTGCTTTCTATTTCGGTAGATGTTACTTTTGAAGGTGTTATTTTTTGACATTTGACAAGTAGAAACTACGCCATTAATAAAAATGGAACGACACACGCTTCAATAACGCATTGAAATTATTAAAATTCACTTTTATTAATTATTAGAATTCCATCGAAAAATCATCTTGAGTGATGAGGCCCATTTCCACCTCGGTGGCTTCGTTAACAAGTAAAATTGTCGCATCTGGGGCTCTGAAAACCCAAGAGTTATTGTTGAAAAGCCTCTTTATCCTCAACGTGTGACTGTCTGGTACGGTTTATTGTCCGGCGGAGTCATTGGACCTTACTTTTTCGAAAATGAGGCTGGAGCAACAGTTACGGTGAATGGATTGCGCTATCGAGAGATGATTAATGATTTTTTATGACCGGAATTGGATGGTATTGATCTGGACAACGTTTACTTTCAACAAGACGACGCTACGTGCCACACAATCAACGAAATCATTGATCTTTTACTGGAAAAGTTTCTTTGAATATCAAAATAACACCTCTTATTGGAAAACTATATATATTAAACTTTAGGATGAAATTTGCACTACTTAATGGATTTTACATGCACTTTGGTTTTCTTGCTTCAGTTCTTGTTTCTTCCAAGGTAAGACTTTTAGGAAAGGAAAGGAACGAGAGAAATGACAATTTGAAAGGAACATTGCGATAAAATAATCCCAAAACTGTTTCAATATTAAACGCTTTTCCACCGTTATTTTGTTACCGATATCAATTTAAGTTGGCAGCACGAATCGAAATAAGTCACGATCCAGAACTTGAAAAGATTTGTGCTTTTCTAAATACCTCGAAGACTTTCATCTGACATTGTCTACCAGCTGCTCATTTTCTCTCAGGTTTAATTCACTGTTAAGGAGAAACTTATTGCTAAATAACTATTTTGATTAATCTTTATAACGGATTGGTTTACATTATGAATACAAAAAATATGCTTTAGATAAATTGAAGGTTTTCCTATCGTTTCGCTTGAGTAGAATGAATAAAAAAAATAATTACTCAATAAAAAATATAAATGTAAACTACTAAAGAAAATATTTTTTCAATAGAAATGTATGAACGCGTAAAGGAAATAACTTTAAAAAATACAGTATTATAGCTAAGATTATCTGTGACAGTTTCATTTGATCAAATGTTTTGCTTTTTCATAAAATTATTTACAAAATAAATAAAAAACAGTTTTTTGCTTGAAAACGAACGTTTCTAGACTTCGTTTGTCAAGCGATTTTAATGCATATTACCTACTATATACGGTTTACTAAGAATATACACATTTTTGGCTTGTAGCTTCCTCTTAATGTCACAAGTGAATGGATTAATAATTATCCATTGGTTTCCGAAGCAACTTGTAATTTTTTTAATGTGAATTCCGCAACTACTCCCAACCGTCTGAAGTCAGTGGCATCTGCAATTGGGGTATCTTGTGAGGCTGAAGATGGCGTAGACGAGAAGGAGATGGGGAAGACAAAGGTGTGGGAGAACCTGGCTATTCAGATCTGGTTAGCAAATACGGCCAAAGCCATTTCAAGCAACGTTTTAATTCTGAATGGTGGTTTTACACCAGAGCGATACTGAGAAGAATACCGTATTTTATTTTAGATAAATAAATTGTGAAATAAAACAAATTAAATAAGAGATTTATTTGCGCACGCCGCAATTTGAACCTGTGACTGTCAAGTTGCTAGTCGAGAGCCTTACCCCTCGACCACGGAAGCCATCAAATTACTTGTCAGCGAAAATAACTTTCATTAAATTCGATCTGTACATGGTCCTGTGACAGGACTCCTGTTGATTTTTTTGGTGTCCCCGTTGTTGTGGTTCCGGGGTTGCGGACCGCTGGTATAGATGACGTTTTGGGGGATTTTTCCCAATCTGTCGACTACGTTTTGTCATTGTTTTTTTAATATTTTTATTGCATTGTTTTCGACGTGATAATATTCACAAATTTTTAATTTGGTGCAATGAAAACAGACTTTACTTAAATATCTGTGTCAATTTTTTTTTTGTAAAAATCTTTTGATGTTTGTTAAAAATATTGATTACTATGCTATTTTATTTTAGTTAACCACGTAACGGAAATCTTTACGGCTGCATTGTAAGTTTAAAAAAAAAACAAAAAATGCTTTGAACGAGAAATACAATACGTAAATAAAAAAATGTTAATAATTAAAATAAAATAACTTTGTTTGAATACCACTTTATTGTATATATTTATAACCAACCAGTTTCAGTTCAACCCGAACCTTCATCAGGGCTAATAAAAACGGTTCATAATGTCGCGCGTCTATTCAATCTGTTTTAAGGGCCCGTTCCCACTTCCGTTTTCAAATCGGAGGCGGGTCCCGTTTTAAAAACGGATGCCCTAGTGGCTGTAGTGGATGTATGGAGCTGTTCACACTTGTCCGACACGATTTGAAAACGGATCCGACATTTTTTGTCGGATGGCTCGCCTACGCAGCGCGTCCGTTTTCAAATCGTGTCGGAACACGCTCGCTCATAGTGTTGTATGGAGCTGTTCACACTTGTCGTCCAGTCGTTCCGGCAGAGTCCCCGCCAAACCCCGACCCCGCCCCGCCCGCTCCCAGTCGTAAGGAAGCAAGCACGCTGCGTGCTTGTATTTGGTTATTTTGTTAAGTAAATAAATCAAAACTACAATAATGGATAAGGAAATAAATCCCGAAAATTTAATACCACTGGTCGAAGAAAGAGTATGGTAATATTTTATCTTTAACTAAATAAAAACAAAACACTTGGTGTACACAACTTTTGTACATCAAAATTTTAATTTTAATTTTTTTAAGTTTACTTTTTTAAAATTTTAAAGCTTTAATGAGATGCACGGAAGAGCGTATTAGTTAAATAAACACATAATAAAAAATATTTGAATGTTTATTGTTTTCTTACTTTAAAATATCGATAGCCTTTCTTCAGGACAAATGCACTTTCTCAATTTTGTATTTTGATATGTTAAGCTCTCTGAAACTCATTCCAGTAGATGGTTAAAGGAAGTGATAGACATTCTCTTAAGCCATTAAGCGCCCTTGAGGTGATTTTTCATGGTGAAAACGGCGCTATATAAATAATCCAATCATTATTATTCTAAAATAATTAAAGAACTTTAGTTCATCACTTCTCAACTCACCAATTAACACTTGGAAAATTCCTACGGAAAATCATTCGGCTATGATTGGGTGTACCCAAAATTTTCTTTTCACTTTTTTCCTTCTTTTTAATAAGTACAACATGACAACAAGAGCTTCATCGTCGTCCATTGCGCACCATTACTGAAGAATGAGCAAATAACATGTTTTTGTTGAATCGACAATTATTTTTTTTCGTAGAGTATGGTCCGTTTTTAAAACGGTAGTGTGAACAGGGCCATTGGCCATCCGTTTTTAAAACGGGACCTGCCTCCGATTTGAAAACGGAAGTGGGAACGGGCCCTCACTTAGGATGTAAAAATACATAAGTGTTTGATATAAATTTGAAGACTAAACTAATTTCCAAATGAAGAATAATTATTAGTTTTAGTGTCGTAGTGTGAATGAACTTTGGACTGATGATAAATATTAAACAGTTGAACAGATGGTAAATTATTACTCTAATCCCAACACTGTTGATGTGGTTAAAAACATAGGTCACCAACTTTTGTTAAGGGGGGTACCTACTCCCTTCTGAAAACCATACAGAATATTCAGACGAACCGTTATGATTTTGGAATGCATTAAATTCAGTAGTCGAAAAAAGTAAGCCAGCGAATAATCCAAATAACAAATTCCGCAAAGAACCGGACATGTATCTCGAAATGGATCTTCTTGATAGAAAGAGTTGTCCCCTGAAATGGTGGAAGGAACATGGAGTATATTTTCTGAATTTGAAAAAAATCTTCATAGAACAATGCGGTATTGTAGCAACATCCGTTCCTTGTAAACGATTTTTTTCCAAGACTGGACAAATAATATCCGACCGCAGGTGCAGTCTTATGGCTGGAAAGAAAATATAGAAATGCGTAAAAAAACAATCTGTAAATAACCTTTAAATGACTTAATAACCGTAAATATTGTACATAAATAATTTGATGTGTAAAAACTTCTGAACTGTGCTAAAAAAAGTGGCACCCTAAATAGATCGAGCTTGGAGTAAACCTATCAAATAATGTAAGTCATAGTTTTATTTTTCTTAAAAAACGTGTAATATAAAAAACTGGACGTTATATTCTTACAAATAACTAAGCTGAATAATCATCGAAATACTTGGACCTTAATTTTTTATAACGTTTAATGCTTTATGATAATTTGAATATGTGTAGATATTACTAAATTATCTAAAAAAACTATAATAACAAATGTGATGAATGAGGTTTCATCGAGTAGTGAGAATTAAGCACTAAAAACAGTCCCGAGTTAATAAATTACTAGAAATAATCAATTATAGTTGCGTCAACGCCGGTGTCATTTTCAACAGTTATTTTCATCAAGTGAAAATCGCCAACGATAACGACGTTGGCGTTGGATGGAATTATCGTCAACGCCCAGTACTAGTATGTACATGTGTCAAGGAAACATGTTTCGTGAAACATATGATGGATATAGGGAAAATACATAAATTTGTGTTCAGTTTTAGCTATTTTTTATGTTACGTAGAATTATTCAGTATCGTATCAATTACTGGTCTATCTTTTTATCGTATAATTATTCTCTCATTTCTTCCAGACGCATTGATCAAAGTAGTGTAAATTCAATCGCCTTCAATGCGTTTCGCACATTCGAAGTCGATGCACGAGTATGAATTATATATCTGCACTACTCAGACACGTGATTTGTCTCGCTTAATTAAATTTTGTTTTGCAGCTTTCTCGATACCGACCGATGCTGTAAAGATTTTTGTGCACAACAAAATATGCACGACTCGTAAGCGCTTGCACGGGAGTATTGTACGAGAAGATAATGACCTGGAGAGAATTATGGCTGGAGCATAAGTTATAACAAGACTGAAGACGAGCAGTGCAATCATAATAAATACAGTTAGAGCAAGGTGAGGAAGAAGCTAGGTATTCAGATCTTCGGCCACAATGGACAAACTTCTATCTGTTCATGTCTTCATTGAGTTAAATAAAACCACCTGCAAATAATAATATATATACCTATAAATAAATAAAACCACCTGCAAAGTTATCCATGTCAAGAGGTTTGCCTTACTAAGTGACTGATGAATCCTTGAGACAGAACTATATATAAATATACAGGAAAATTAGCCTCAGATAACTAACATATCGCTCGAAAGAAAGGTACTTCGAAGAATCTTAGGAGCGGTGCGAGAGGGAGAGGCACGGAGAATCCGCCACAATAAGGAGCTATATGACATCTACCAAGCTCCCAAACTCTCTACTCATTTACGGCTCCAAAGACTAAGATGGGCCGGACATGTGCACCGAATGCCAAGCACACGTGTACCAAAGAAGGTTCTAACAGGACACCCGGGAGGTAAACGAAAGGCGGGCAGACCTAGGCGGAGATGGGAGGACGATGTCAGGAAAGATGCCAGAGGACTACTCCATGTTGCAGATTGGAAGACGACGGCCGAGGACAGAGGGCGGTGGAGGCTCATGTTAAAGGAGGCCAAGGCTCGAAATGGGCTGTAGCGCCATTGAAGAAGAAGAAGAACTAACATATCGCTAACCTTTTAACCATGTTTTTTATTGTTTCTGATAAGCACCCGATAGCTCTATAAATACCCATTGATATTAATGATAACATTATGTCAGTGTTACAAGCAAACATTATTATAAGCAATAATTATTAGCCTGAAACACCCATGCAAATTGAAAAATCTCCCGAGAAAAAATAAATTCCGCCGACGGGAATTGATCCTGTAGCCCTCTGAATGCCGGTCAGCTGCTCTACAAATTAAGTTACGTTGGCTTATTCTAAACCAGTCAAATAATTCGAAGATTTTTCAATTTGTATGAGTTTTTCATTATAATAATTATTGCTTTTAAAAATAATCTGGCATAAATACCTTATCTTATAAACATTACATTATCATTAAAATAATAATCAAAGATAGCCAGTAAGCCAATAAGCCAGTTAAATTAGTACTTGTGGTTGTGCGGAAATCTTTCGTACGCAATTGTGCGGGGGTTGCGGTGCGGTGCGGGTGCGATATAGACTAAGACAAACAAAAAAAACCGAATTGAATTGCCTTAGTGTTTGCAAGAGGAAAATGAGTAGGAAAGGCCAAAGACTTACCCTGGTCTCGTTCTCCTTAAGCCGCTGGTTCTGTTCTCTTATCAGTTTGCATACAATTAACATTAACACTTAACACAAAACAAAAAACACAGTGAAATTCACTGCGGCGGGTAAAAACGTTTCACTGGACGATGTGCTCCAAAATAATCACAGCCGAGTTCAACATATGCGGGTTTCAATATGACACAAAAATGTTCGCGGGTAAGATGCAACGATAACACTGCTCCTTGTCTTTGGGCCCGGATCAAGGAAAGGGGACAAGGGGCAAAGGGGGGTGAAGGGTACACATTTAAGGCTATTCAATTTTAAACCTCACGCGCAACTAACTTGCATTGATTTTTGAACCAAATATACGCAACTGGTGTGCACTCGCGTGTTGTCAGTATCCGAATGGTTCCGAGCAATTCCGGATCTAACCGATCTTGGGTTTGTTGCAGTTCTCATAATAACTTAGATTACTCTATAAAGAATAGGACGTCAGTCCTTGCAATAGAACTATTTTTATTGTAAATAAATCAACTTGTAATCTTGACGCACCATTTTTATATCATTAAACTCAAACTCAAACGATTCACTTCACAAATGAATCTGATATTTTTCGTAATTAAAGGAGAGTACACATACTAATTTCGGTTGTCTGGGTTATGCGTTATTCCTGCGTGAAATTATTCACGTTCAATAAACTAAAATTTGCTCAGAATTTAAGAGTCTTTTTCAGAATTGCAACTAAGAAGAAAAATAATTCAGAAAAACCATAAATTCGGTACCTACCTAAAAAAAATAATTAGACAAAGGCATTAAAACAAAAAAAAATGTCAATTCCCTTTTTTTCTTCTAATATAAAAATTTTATTGATTGAAAAATTAGCAAGCCTTGACAGATGTTAAATCTCATAGAATTATTTGTAATTTTTAAGAAATGTTTACAGTATTTTGTTAATCGACGTTCTCTCTTTCTAACACTGTTTAAATCATAAATCTCCTGGTAATACAAAATGAGATAGCATAACTTTTATGAAACCGTGTCAGGCTGGTAGATATATCTTCAAAAGACTATGCGGTTATTTGTTACGTCTGTAAACAATATCTCCCAAAATTGCCCAAGGGCTTAAGGCCCCGTAGTAAGCGTTCAAATATGGCTTGAAAGGGAGGTATTTAATAATTTTAATATATATAAGTGGGTACAGTGATGTTTACAAAATATCATTATATTCGCAATCTCACCAAAGTAGAATCTGTTGCTTGTGCTTGGTGAGCGAGTTACACTAATTACAAGGAAAATAGAATAACATTACGCAATAGGTAATAGGTAAGTATATATATATATAATAGGAACAATTTAAACTTCTGGATTATCTATATGTGTAGTTGTACATTTATAAATTATAATGGTAATACTTAAAAAAAACTGTACTTTTCCAACAAAATTGCTTTTTAAATTGTTTCCAGTACCAAATATTGATGATATATTTAAGCAAACTTCCATTATAAAAATGTGTAAAGAAAAAAATAACACAGAATATCAAGAATTTTACAAACTGATGAGAAATGGAAATCAATTTATTACGCCAATCTTTAAAACAACTCAAATGCAAAACCATTATATTTACCAAGCCATAAAAAACTACAATAATCTCCCTTCCGAATTGCGCTGTATTACGAACCAACAAGAACAAATAAATAAAATCAAACTTTTTTTCCAAAAAAATTTATAGTAAAAAATATATATTTATAGTAAGAAAATTACTATAGTAAAAAGTTTATAGTAAAAAAAAAATATATATATAGTTTACATTTAAGAATCTAAGTAAGAATCGTGGCTCCCTTATCAGGCACAAGAGCTCCTTTTCTCTGATAAGGTATACATGACCAATTATGAACCTAAATATTATATTTTGCAAAATATGTATGTATTAATGTAACCCATATGATCTATATTAAAAATATTAAAAAATAAAAAAATAGTATTCTGTTACATACTAATTATTGACTAATAAGGAACATCTAAATACAGTGGAGATGAGTATAGACTGATAATAATTATAAATAAAGGGAAAAACAGGCAATTATTTAGTTAATTATTTCTGAAAGTGTAACTTCAGTTTTAGTTTAAGTTTGTTGATATCCTTTAATTTCTTTATTTCAATCGGAAGGTTGTTGAAATACTTTATTCCTAAATATGTATAGTTATTTTGCATTTGTTTGGTTTTACATTTTGGTATTTTGATATTGTATTGATATCTTTTTGATAGGTGGGTTTCAAAGTTTTTGATTATATTATCTTTATAAATTTGGATTATTGCATTTTTCTTGAAGATATCCTCCAATCGGGGCACCCCGAAATCTGCAAATAGCGTTTCTGTTGGATACGTGAAGGCTTTCTTGAGGATTACTTTGAGGATTAGTTTCTGGACCACTTTGATCGGGGTTAGAATCTTATTGCATGACCCCCCCATCCAATAATTCGACGATATTGAATTAACGACTGGATTAGTGCGTAGTATACTCTTTTTAGGTTACTTCGTTTTAAAATATTTTTTAATCTTATGAATATATATACACACTTTCTGATACGCTTAACCAATTCACAGATATGTCTTTTCCACTTCATATGTTGTTCTATTATCACTCCGAGATATTTAATTTCTGAATTCTGAGCCTTGGATACATGTGTTTTTATTACATTTGTTATTGTGAATCATTATTTTAGTGTTAGGGAGTGTTTGTAGTTTGTTAATTGAGAAATGTTTATAGTATGTCTTGTTAGTGTTCAATGAGAGAAGATTTGTATCAAACCATTGTTTCAATGTGTTCATTTGCTTGTTCGTTTACTACATTCCAGTCGATACCATTCACTATGATAGCTGTGTCGTAGGCATATGATATTATGTTTACGTTAAGTGCTATTTTTAAAATATTTAATTAATTTATACATAAATAAAAATTTTAGAGGGAGTGCGCTAATTTAAAAAAAAACGATAATAACTAAGCGAAAATTGTGAAAATATTTATCAAAATACGACTCGAATAGAACAAAATCTCTGGACAAATGCTTTAGTTGAACACGTGTTCCGATTTATTCTGAATGGACTAATATTTTATTAGGAAATGGATTACACTCACGTTTTTAACAGGATTTTATTAAATCAAAAATAAAATAAATTGCATGACACTGAGTACACATCTTCACAAAAAATCGTCACATGTCACATTCGTGACTTTCCGAGATACCTGCAAAAACACTGCTTATGTTAATTTTGTAAACAATGATACGTGTTTATGACCTGGTATTTCCCGACCTTCCCCAACGATGACCTTATTATTATATCTCAGGTCAAGCAGAACAGTAATTTAAATAAAGTTTTCCTGTTTCCGATGAGTTACAAAACTCATTGTAGGACGGGAACTTACAATACATTGGTGGGAGTTAAAAGGTACAATTTAACATTGGTATTTTTATACCAAAATTTAAAGTTTCGCATAAGAAACAGTACAAAAAGGGAGGTTAAGTAAAATAAACAAGAAAATCAAAAAAGGAAACAGACAGGAAGACAGGATTATACACACAAAAAGGTACTTACTAACTAATACATCGGTAAAATTAGATAATGGTCGATTATAAAGACAGGGGATAGAAAAGAAGAGAGGAAGAAACAAGACAAAATACAACACGACAAGAATTACGTATTTTCGTTTTTATATGGTTTTAAAAAATATTCCTTTAAAGCATTACTTCGATTTTTTTATATGCTGGCGGTTTTTATATATATCTGGAAGAGAGTTAAAGAGTGTGTAGGCAATAAAGTTAAAGATTTTATTTTATTTCGTATGCTAACTCTTGTAATGTCATCCAATTTTAGACAAATGCGTGTATCTCCGCGTTTGTATGCGTGATTGCCACCAAAAGTGCATTGTCATCGATCACGAATCTATCTGCGGAGTTTCAGCTCGATTGAAAACTTACAACAATCCTACTAGGCAAAGATAAGCACAGATTATTAATAAATCACAAAATAATCACGGAGATAGAACAAAGAGGCATAATTTTCCTGAAAGGCTTAACGCAATACCTGAAGATATTCCAATACAAGAGACATCTATTTCTAAAATAAAAACAAAAGTCAGGTCTTTCTATCTTCGTAGAACATGAAAGCAAATACCTACATCCATACACATGTATTGCAATATAATTAGTAGGCTATACTACGTTGGACACCATTGCAATATAAGTAGTAATCCAACGTTGGGCCTCAGTGTAAGGGCGCCAGTGCAATGATGCAGGCCCCCGTGTTCGTGAAATACACGATGGGTGGCAGTGCAATAATACAGTGTGATATAAGTAGGATTTAGAATATAAGTCGATCATAGCATAGATGGCATCAGGGGTTATATCCCCGAGCATTACCTCGGACTAGCTCTTATAAAGGCATGATGTCGATTCTCGCTCAAGACGTGGTGTTAGCTATCAGCTTCTGCGACCATCATTCAGAGCCAGGAGGTTCAGTAAAGACAAAAGAGTCAGGTTTCAAGGTTATACTATTGCAAAAGGCAACGTTACAACATAAAAAAGGGTCATCACAAAGAACACAATTATACACGTGGGGCATGGAAAATATTATGGGTACAAAATTTAATCAAAACTAAGTTCAATCTCTCTCTCTGAATTGAAGTCGCGAAATCGGCACTAATTTATGGAAGCACGTGAGTAGGGGGTGGAAAGGTCAAGCTTACATTGTTTCTTCTGTCGGTGAGGTGGAATGTGTGGCGGCCATATTGTCCACGCGCAGCGAGCGCGTCGGAACATGAGTGAACAAGGAGAACATGGGTGACATGGGTGGAACATGGGTGAACAAAGAGTGTATTGACTCAATTGAACGACGGCTCAATTGAGCTTAACGAGTACCATGTGTAGCAATGAGCAAACTGTGCTTGCCTGATACGGCTCGCCCAATATGGCTCCTCTGATAAAGCTCCCCCCCGTACGGCTACCAGCTCCCCAGCGTAAGCGTAGGATCGTACAACTCCTGGTACCATCATTTTTTTTTGCATGGCGGATTTCCACTCAATTTAATTCAATTTTCCACTTTTAATAAAAGTTTATATTAGTATGTCAACTTTTGTTGTACGGCTGTATATCCTCTATGCATACTTACTTTACCAATGAGGACTACAGTAGAAATAATCATTTAGGAGATCAATTGTCCGAAGGATCAACTGGCAGAGGGATCAACTGTCGGGTCACAAAGAAAATAATGAAATCAGCAGATCCATAAGGACGCTGTTTCTGGTATGTGTATGTTTCGCTGTGCGTTAAGACGATTCACACAGCATTATAAAGCGTAAGTGCGCTCTTTCTCTCTTAGTAAATTACAGCATCGCTGTTTACGGTTAGAAAAAAAGTCCTAAGCCTTTTGACTTGAAAATCAGGGATGCCCCGCATCCCAAGCATGTATGAAGGGACCGCGCATGGCACATTGCCACTCATTCCGAACATCCCAAGCATGTATGGAGGGACCGCGCATGGCACATTGCCATTCCTTCCGAAAATCCCAAGCATGTATGAAGGGACCGCGCATGGCAAATTGCCATTCCTTCCGAAAATCCCAAGCATGTATGAAGGGACCGCGCATGGCACATTGCCATTCCTTCCGAAAATCCCAAGCATGTATGAAGGGACCGCGCTTGGCACATTGCCATTCCTTCCGAACATCCCTTCACAGCTTGGAGCAATGATTTTCATTAATTTATTGTTTTTAACCATATAATCTTTATATCTTTTTATATAAAGAAGAGTGTCTGTGGCTGGCGGATGGTGTGGATTTATTTTTTATACAAATCTAGAGTTTTACTTACTTGACCTTTAAAACGAGAGAAAGTCACCGTTTACATCATCTTTCAAAAAACTATGCATAAATCCCGGGCAACACAGGGAACTTCAGCTAGTTCTTAAAATATATACATTTGAATTTCAGTGTGGTTTTCTCAAGTGACTGAAAGAAGTGGAAATAGTTGGAAGCCGAAATTAACCCACTTCCCGACTCCCGATCGAGCTGAAATTCGGCAGATAGACTCGTTGTCGATGAAAATGCACTTTTGGTAGCACTCGTGCATACACGTTTTGCCAGACAAATTTTTATGAAAAAAATGAAAAAGAGCACGCGGATACCATCAACCGATCCTTCGGAGAATGAAGGATACAGACTTTCCGTGTAAACTAACCAAACATAAAACAAATGTTTTGACTCCTGCGCGAGATCAGCCTGATCTTTGTTCGAGTGTTGTTGTTCGGTGAGATTAAAATATACAATCAGTTATTTGGTTTATAAAATAGTTTTATTTGTGAGTCTTTTTGAAGTATAATTCCTTGGAGACTGTACTGGATTACCAAGCATGCTGTCGGGGTGACACAAAGATGAATCCTCATTGTCCCCGCGTAGCCTGCCAAACGTTCAATGGATGCTGGTTAATTGAAGATGGCCTCGCGCACTCCTTCCCACGAATCTCTACCTGGAGCTAACTCATTCGGATTTCGCAAGGACCTGTCGTCCTGCTCACCGCTGGCGGACTCTCCAGATACCCTCAGACAGGACAACATGATCAAGGTTCTTCAATGCTTTCACACATTCTGCCCTCCTTGCCTTAGCCCCATCATAGCCCCGGTGATTGACAAGGGTCCATGCTCATCAGACATGACAACACGCATTGGATAATATATTAAATAAATCAAAAAAATAATGCAGTTAATGAAGAAAATAAATTTAGGTAATACTTAATTAGAATTTGACGGCCTCCAAAGAGGGGTAAGGCTCTCGAAAATACTTTCAGTATCGCCTTGGTGTGAGACCACCATTAAGAATTGAAACGCTGCTTGAAATGGCTTCGGGCGTGTTTTGTGACCAGATCTTAATAGCCAGGTGCTTCCCCACCTTCCTCTACACCATCTCCTTCTCCTCCCCACTATCTTCAGCCTCATAACATACCTAGACGGTAGGGATCAGTTGAGTCTCTTGTGGAGTTTCACATTTAAGAAAATGGAATAGGTTTTAGCGTTGTTGATTCCAGTCCCCGGACAGGAAGGTTCTTACTTTTAAAATACATATCAAATTGTTTGTCTAATCAGAATTGTTATGACGAATATAAATTGACTCTAAAAACACCCACGAAGGTAGACAACTACTTACTGTTAACGCCGAAGTTAACATTTGGCGTGAATTTATCTTGAGCGCCACCTGTTTTTTTTGTTTGAGTAAGGGAAACAGGAAACCATTGATGGAATTTCAGGGTTTAAGTGGACAACGAGTGCTGGCATTCATAGGTTAGGTTATTGTAATAAGAAACTAAATTTATGAGTGTAAATTAGATAGATATAATTTAAAGATATGAGTCGCACAAAGTACAGAGAAGTGTTATACATCCTAATCTAGCTTTGGGCAAGAAGTTAATACGTTACTCGGGCATTTCAAGTCTTGAAATTATTGCGAACTGCGCCTTCCAGGTACGATGTCATCTTGTCAAAATAATTATACCGCTCGGGCGAGCGATGGCTTCAAATGGATTCTCCTTGTGAATCCATTTCATCGGTAAGCAGGTAGCAATTATGAATATTATCTGAGGTTCCAGAATTAGCGGAGGGTAGGCAAATTTACATCTTTCTTGAGGATTTGAAGTGTGGCTTTGTATTGCCAATCCATTGGTCTTATTAGAGTTATCTTCGCCGGGATATTTAGATTGCCATTTTAATCCATCTGCCTTTTGTAAGTTGAAAATGGCGATCAGGCTGTGATCCGTCGTTTTTATGATTCCACGGTGCTCCAAGCCGTTGAACCAAAAGATAAAGAATGACCGCTTCCTTCCTTCCGATTCCAATCTTGCCACCTTGAAGAAAAGTGTTGCCAGGCGCATCCCACACAGTTCCTTTTATGTGGGGAAGGAGAAGTTCTTACTTTGTTACGATTATATACGTAACATTACATATAGAAAAAAATCACCCACGTTTTTTTTAAGGTTTTTTATTTATTTTATAAAATACAGTATAATTATTTAAATTTACAAGGGAAAAAAATAAAATTGAAAACTTTACATACGTATTTATATAGAAGAAAAAAATTCATAAAAACATATAAAATGAAGAGATTTTTGTTTTTTTTTAATAATAATATAATGGGATGTCATCGTGATTCTAATTAGCTAAATTATTTAAGGTATAGTTTATTTTATTTTTAAATTTCTTATAGTCCGGTTATAACCTCATCTCTGACGCTAGTTGATTAAACCACACCACTCCAGTGTAAGTGTAGTACTGTTGTGTGTAATGGAGTGCATAAGCGACCCATTGTATTTTGCCTACTGCTCTCAACACGAACCATGGCACGTTTATAAAGTATCTTAAGTAAAAAAAAAAAAATACGTGTTGATTATTGTGTTACCAGTTTAATAAAATAAAATGAGGATTATAAAATAGTTTTTAATTATTTTAAGATGTCATGGGTAATGCAAACATTTAAACGAGTTCCGTAAATGCATCCTTGAGGAATTGATGTGAAAAATGGTATTTTTTTAAATATAAACAGCACGAACATAAGCCAAATGATGCGATAAAATACACCAAACGATGAATGCTAAAGTAATTGATGTATAAAAATTGAAATCTTTAATACTATTTCACAAATGAATTTCAATACATTCAGATTGAACAAGGATGGAGACACGCTAAATTGGCATAAACGAGAGATAATGATAATGGTATTCAAGTTTAAGCCTAGAGCACGAGAAAAATATGAATTTTATCTAAAGCATTTGCTCGTTCCATTATGCTGCGTATACACATGAGAAAAAAAGCGTAAACTATGCTACGAAGGGGTATTTTCACAAACTATGAACACCGTTCAAAATGTGTGTAATTCTGACCTTTGTACTAAAAATATTTAATGTTAATATTTTCATTGATAATTATTGATTTTTAAAACGATCTAAAACAGCACGAAACAGTTTCAACCGGCTGCAACGTCATAATGACGTAGAAAACGTCGATGTCTGGTAAGACGGCTGTCACAAACGTCGCGTCGCGTCTCACCGAATTCACAAATAAAAATAAAATGTCGTTTTGGCGGCAAATCGAAAATGACAAACTTTAAATCGTTATAGAAAATGTATTCGTTAACATAAATACCCTTTTTGCGAAAGGAACGAAGCAACCGCAAACGGCGCGAAACAACGCATAATTTGTGGTTGGGTTCGCGCTTTTGGACGATTGTTGTTTATGAGGGTATAACAGTAATTAATCTATTTGACGAATCAAGAGGTCTTTATGATATCTTGCATAAACAGTCTTAAATTATATAAGTATTATTTGATCAGCTTGAAACATCTACAAAATATGACACAATATCACGTTTTGTCTACAAGAGGGTTTCATAATTGAATAACTTAGATTTAGACCACCATCGTTAATAACCTTAAATTATTGCACAATCTATGAATTGATTTTCTATGAATATTTTAAGGTTATTGATTTTGCTATAGGTTATCGCAATTTAATGGTTAATGCAGAAAATTCTCACGTAAGATCGATAACTGCGCGCTTCCAAGGTTCATATGAATTAAATACATTTAAATTATATTAAATTCGGCGCCCTATTTGGGACACCCGTTTTCTATTTGTTAACATCGTTAGTAATGTGAGGTCGAGTCACACTTCTAATAGTCTTCTTTAGCCAGTCCCTCATCTTGAAGATGCTGGTGAAAGCCGTGTAGGTGTTGGCTCGGCAGGAAGATTTGGCATCATTGAGGGGTCCATTGCTCACCACCCCGCGGAGATACCAGCGTGTGAAGCCCTCTCTGTCACCCAGGGAAGGAAATACCAGGCCTCCACCACTGTCACCCTGGCACATGGCCCTGCCTGAAAAAAAACAGGAAATGATTTAGTAAAGCTTTAAAAAACCGACGGAAGCTGCATTGAAAGTTCTCTTTCTTACTTTTGATAACTCTCCACACCACCGCGAATCTCCCTCTTTCTCTTGGTAACTCTCCACACCACCGTGAATCGGCCAAATTCTTACGAAAATCTTTAAGAAGATGTTAAGTTTTAGGAAGACGGTCAATTCACGGGTTCCTCTCCAATTTACTATTTGATTTGACTAAAGATTCACAGCGTTAGATTTCTAAATGTACATCTAATACAGAATGTTGTAACATTTAACACCATTGGAAATAGTTCCCGATTGTCATTACCGAAGAGTGAAGACAAATTTGAAAGCATGAAGAGCGACCGTAGTGCTGAATAAGGACTTTCTTGATCTCCGATGGAGAAGTGAGGCTGAGAAAGCCCTGATGTGAGACTGAGGAAGGAGTAACTATTCGCCCGCGCTATTGGGGGACTTTGGAAGACAACACCAATTTCCGCGGGAAGACATGAACCATTCCACGTGCTCATCACGAACTGGAACACCCCTGTGTCTCCCATTATAGCTTTCCCACAGCACAGCACTTTGCCCGGTGTCGTAATTTCGCAATAATAAACGTCAGGCCAGCTACAGGAATAACATATAAATTATGTTGCCTTCTAATATTATAATAACAATGCTATTCATTGCATGCATTCTTCAACTGACAATCCCATCATGTAACCCCGTTACACCCTGTATAGTATTTACCGTTGAGATGCCCAGCGCACATCTTATCTGTGGTGAGGTACTTGCTGAACTTGTACTTGGACATCTCCATACGGCATTCCCCGTAGCCAATGACTGGCAGATCCAGAGTCTTCAGTTCCTCTGATGGTTCTCCGTTCTCTGTACTTCCCCAGCCAGCTACCTGCAAGGTACATAATTTTTGTGTTACAAAAGGTCATTAATGTTGTGTACATTACCGATGCTGTTACCACAATTTAAACTACATAAAAACATAATAATAATGAATAAAGCTTATATTCCGAATTTATTGTTGGATTTCTTAGAAAACTTTCGGTTTCCCTGCATCTACAAATAAATGTTATTATGAGTATCCTATATACAAGAAAGATGCATTCTTGTTGATTTTTCACTTCCCTAAATAAAAGCATAAAAAACACGGTTGCTATGAATACATTCATTCATTATAATAACAATAGAGTATCCCAGTATTTTGTACAAACCTTCAGTGCACTTCAGATTATAAAAAAAAACTCTACTCGAAGTAAAGTTCTGCAGTTAAAGCTGAAATTCTCTGTTTGCATTTATGCTTAAGATTTATTTAATTTAATAATGGTCCCAAAATGGTGCCTTGAGGCACTCCTAACGAAGTACAATAACAATGACGGCGGTTTTACTGCGTGATCTGAATTTTGGAAGTTAGCACAAATATATATTAGGTATCTATAATATTGAAATTATCGAGACTACCGATACCAACGTAGGTAGGTATGCGTAAGATCGAGAGTATTTTTATTCCTAAGACACACCACGCAAATATTAATTATAAATGTTGAGTTTCTGAAATATTTGGGAATGAAATGAATAATATTGTTTTCTTGTTTACCTTGCCGATTTTTCCAGGTTCTGTTTGAAAGCTCTCAAACCTCTCATTGATGATGTCGTAGCAAACGGCCCGGACAGAGTGTGCCAACTTAAAGGGAGTCGCCAGCTGCAGCAGGGCCAGGTCTTGTTGCTGGTTTTGCTCATCTCCGCCATAGCGCGGGGGAAGATAAATTTCAGTAACCTGCAAATTATAGATGGTTATTGTGGTGTTATAAAGCATTTAATATTTATTTATTTATGTTAGAAGGGTAAGGCAGAAGGAGGATCGCGAGAAACCCTATTATAAATTATACACTGTTACTAAGCTGTTATTTTGTGAAATGCGCGAAATTATTAAGTTGATAGAGCGAGATAGAAATACTGTAAGGTATATTAAAAAACAAGTGTATTAGCTTCATCTCTCTCTCTCTCTCTCTCTCTCTCTCACACATCCCGGTTCTCAGAAAGACCACATGAATCTGTAATCATTGTTTGCATTTATTAATAAACTAAATCTCTCTATATATGTAAATCATCCAACCACTGCATTGATATAATAGCTTTAAAGAAACTGTCACCTCCTCTCGAGTATTAATTTTTACATATTTTAAAATTAGTCAACTTAGTAATTTTTCTGCTAGTTTTCGTAAAGTAATAATTTTACTGCTACTGTTCCTCCTGGTATCTTTTTTAGCCTCAGTTTGTGATGAATCAAGGTCTCTCCCGAGGTAAATGATATAAACCGTCATAGTGGAGCCACCTATCGGCACAGTTGCATATGAATTACAGGGAACTGCATACAAAGGTAGGGGAGTTTCCTTTAGGGTTGCGACGGAATGATTGGATCGGCCAATCATGGTCAGATAGAGAAGGAGGGGGCGCGACTTTCTGACAGAACAAAGGGAATTACGTGAAAAGGGGTGTGTTTAGGCTTTGATTTATATAGCATCGACCTTGGAAATATTCCCATAAAATGAATAGGTGAACGAACGGGGCTAGAGTCAAGGTTGAATCACTTGACATCTTAGGGGTTCAAAACCTTTTTTTTTGGCATAACATCACTCGGACGAAGCGAGATTTGGTGGCAACAGGTCTGTTACTCGAGGTTAAAAGAACTAAAGGGGTTGTCGACTTCAGACACTTGAAAGTGTTGATTTTGGGAACAATTCGAACATGGTTTTGCGTCATCTAGTCGGTAATAACCGTTATCGAAAGTACTTAATTTTATACGTGGCTTATGGAAGACGAAAATACATTAAAATTAATGTATAAACGTTTGGCAGAGGAATTACGACCGAGTACATACGAGTTTGTTATGACGGGTACTTGAAACCTCTGATTAATGTGAGGTGAGAGGAGAGACAAAGACAAAAGATAGGCGTGTGACAGGATCATTAGGGCCAACACCCATAATTGCAGAGTGGAATCGTGAAAATTCAGTAATAATTCTTGGAATAAAACTGGCCAAAGAAATAAACAGGTTATCAAACCGATGCGGTCTCGGACGGAAGGCAAGGGGTAAGCGACATGATGTGTACTGGGACATTTCAACTAGAACAAGTACCGAAAAGGCCTTAGGAGGTTGGAATAATCAGTGAAAAGTGTGATTGTTATACTAAACTACGGAAAAGGAAGGTGAATAAATGTGCAATGTAAGAGACGACCTTACGCAAGGGATTTATCATACGGAGGAATGGGAATGTTTGTCAGAAGTGATCGATTCGGAAGGTAAAGGGAGGGACGGACGTGTACACCATTCAATTCGACAAAAGGCGAGTTGCGAGTTCTATTTTCACACGGAAGAAAGGAGACTGAAGGTAGGCTGTAGGAAATGTCAACGAAAACGGAAAGTTAAAAGGAAAATTTTGGCTAGTTACGCGTAAGAGGGTGTCTTAGCGTGCTAAAGGGAAGGTCATCAGAACACATATCACGGACCAAATAGGAACGCGAAAAATTTAAATTAGAAAACCAGGTCAATTCTGACGAATTAGAAGGCACCTACCAGATGAGGCAAACTTAAGAATTTCACCAGTACGGGCCTGTGTTGTGAAACAGCAAATGTTCGTTTTTTCTGAGAAACGCAAAAGTATAGACCTGATAAGTTTTAAGTGACACAGGGGATATTGGGCAGGAAAGATAGGGCTGAAACGCTTCGATAAAGGTTGGATTTCAATGACAAGCGTAGTTAATTACTGTTATAAAACATCGTGCGCCGGCACAAATCGGGGAGTTCGTCACAAGTCGCCGAGGACCTAAGGAAGTATACGCGCCGCGCTTTATCACTTTGGTAATTTATTCTGGACTTAGAATTTTTCTGGTCAAAACATACAGTTCAATTCAGTGTTTGAAGAAATTAGACTCAGTGTCCTTGACGTAATAATAAATTAAGGTTGAAAAGTTTAATTGGTTTAAATTCAGTAATTAAGATTAATAAGCCTTAAACTTCCTTCTCGAATAAAGTTGAACGCGATTTTTTTTTTATGTTTTAAATAAAGTCACGGGTTATAAATGAGTTGTAATTAAAATTAATAAACGCCAAAATTCCTTCTCGAATAAAGTTGAACGCGATTTTGATGTTTTAAATAAAGTCACGGATTATAAATCAGTAGTAATTAAAATTAATAAACGCTAAAATTCCTTCTCGAATAAAGTTGAACGAGATTGTTATGGGTTCAAATAAAGCCACGGATCATAGACAAAAGATTGTAATCAAAAGATAATAAACCCAAAATATTCTTCTCGGATAAAAATAAACGAAAGTGTTAAAATCTCTTGTTGGGGCTTCAATGTTCTCGGACTAAAGTCAAATTATAACTGAAAATCTATATACCTGAGTGTCTTGCTATTGCGTGTTGGGCTCGATCGAAGCCGTGTTACAACGAAAATTTTTCAATAACTACTAGGTTAGGGAGGGAATATCGAAGTGCATTCATTACGGCGAATAACGAGGGTAACACAATCAAAATTAGGGAAATAGGAAAGGGGGGATATCTCAGGTGAAGAAAAAATATTAGGTATAAACTTAGGGTAAATCTAGTGGTATTCGCGAACACCCCGCCAAAATGGCAACGGTTGTGTAAAACCCAACCTGGATGTTGTTATTTAGCGGATAGGGGCTTGGTAAGTTTTATTTCCAATTCAATTCAACCAAATTCCCAGATGGACTTGGAACGCGTGATGCTGTTATTTGCCGGCTGACAGTAACTACTAATCCACTTTAATATGTACATAAAACCAACATGTCAATTTTCAGGATTCCCCGACAATATCAATATAATTACCCTCAAGCCTTACCCCATTCCCAAATTTACCCCTCGACTAAACTTCATAGTTGGGTAATGTCTGATAGTGTCGCTGCAAATCCGTTTCTCACAAACACGGACTAGACAGAAGGATTTTTTTTCTCACGCTATCACGTGAGAGGGGTTGCCAGCGTGGGCGGATCGGGCCAACGGAGCGCTGGGGGACTACACCCTCTGACGGAGCCGTGTGGAGTTATTGGGCACGAAAGTGGAATGGAAATAGTGATGCCAATTGGTAATGAACGGGAACATGGCCTGCAGTTGGGGCGTGTAGGACGAAGGCACTTTGGACGTCTGTGAAAATCCACGTGGAGGGCGACGGCGTGAGATGACGTGGGGATAAGTCAGCAGCGCTATCAAATTATCCAATGGTGTCGACCGAGAGGCTGATGTAAGCCAACTGGAACGCTCCCTTGGCGGAATTACAGCAGCTTCTTTGAGGTGAACTGTAGGTCTGACGGCACGTGGGAGATTGAGCTTCATCAGGCAAAACCTACACGACACACTTTCCGCGATAGTATCATGATATGGGATGCAATTACCTTCCCCATCTAGACTCAGTAAAGTAGTTCGTCCGGAGGAATGGGCGTTGGAGCGATTTCGGAAGTGGCGTGATGACTTAATTCGCTTTCTCTTGGACGTGAATGGATCCGACAGGTCAGGGTACCTTTATGAAATGGGTCGCCAGCTGTGGGGTATAGTCTAGCCACGTCGGAGTCAGCGTTTGATTTCGGATCGCCATCCACCGTTTTCGTACTTGGTCAGTGGAGGTGCCAACGTAATTTGAAAAAATATTTCGATCATATAGTTTACCCCTTCTCTCTCTCCCCCCCCCCTCTCGTCCCTTCCCTATAAAAGATTAAGGGTCGAATAACAAAATTAATATATGTAAAACAGAATGGAGGCGACCCCGGGCTGAGATGACGAAAACCGTCGCACTATGCATGTCAACACCATACTATACTAATTTATGCAATAACGAAACTATTTCATGTCCTCGGATTTATTAAAGGTAGGAAAGAGCTTAAAAGGAAAGGTTTACAAGCGATTACCACTGTATAAGAGTTAGGCGTACTGCAGGTGACAGGAGTAGGCTGAACACGCGGTCCTGTAAGAAAGTTTTACAAATTTCAATGGTAAGGGGATCATTCACTCTAATTTAAACGAACCACGATTACCACAAATATATGCATTAATAGCCCGTTCATATCTCATATGAATTTCAAAACCAAAAAATACACAACGCTGAAAAAGGGGCATTATTGCGAATTAAATCTTAAGATCTTCTGCCGTATGTTCCATACGGGGGTCGAAAGGCTTAGCTAGGGTTTCTTCTTAAGGTAGTCCTTTAAGGACGCCACCAACAGCTTAGGAAAATCGAAGGGCAATGACCAGGATGTTACAACATTTTGCAGATCAGACAGGAGAAATAACCATTATTTCAATATAGGTATAAATGTAGAAGGATGGAAACATTACAAGTTTTGAGACAGAATATCTCAACAATAAAGTTTACAGAATTACTATCTGTTTACAATGTAATTAAATATTTCAATGCGGAATCTATATTTTTATCCTATTACATTTCCCATACTAACTGAGAATATACAAAGTAATTTTACCAACATCTGATTTCTGGATGAGTTTTACGTTTTCAGCCAAATCGTTGTCCCAGGACCTGAGGAACTTCCCGGCGGCCACCTTGTAATACTTTGCATCTATCTTTTCTAGTTTAACCGGGTCAAAGAAGCAATGCGCGGCTGAAAAGATAAACATGTGTCATTTTTTTATCAAAACTGAGATTATTTAAAAAGAGATATTCATTATATTATTTATCCAAAGATCTTAATTCAAAAGCTGCTACTAAGGATTATATTAAAATGTCACCCATCTCACCAATCAAACCCCCTTTTAAAAAAATCGCAATCCTAGACATTAGACAATTATACGTTAAGAAAATTATACATACACATTCCTATAATTTTTAGTATTAATGACTCTACCCTGAATGGCAAGCATAAATCCTTCTATTTCTGCGCTCAACTCTCCAATCCTCAACCATTTGTTTGACGAAAATTTGTCAACATACTTTGGTTGAGATAACTGAAGTGTTTTGCGTGAATAATTTTATTTGACCGGGAATCTAATAATTCCTGGTAGGGATTTATAAAAATGTTGGCATTCTCGACTTATAAATTTAAAGGTGTAATGTTTCTATCTGACTTGCAAATTATTTTGTTAATTTCTGAGCTATTAGCTTTCCTATGGAAAAAGTTCTTTTGGTTTGATGTGGTTTCAAAAAAAAATTCTGTATGGTTTATGTTATTTACCGAAGTTTATTATATTTCTCTTCTGTTTCGTTTAGATTAACTAACACCATGTTATATTATTTATTTACCGAAGTTTATTATATTTCTCTTCTGTTTTGTTTAGATTAACTAACACCATATTATATTATTTACTTACCGAAGTTTATTATATTTCTCTTCTGTTTCGTTTAGATTAACTAACACCATATTATATTATTTATTTACCGAATTTTATTATATTTCTCTTCTGTTTCGTTTCGATTAACTAACACCATATTATATTATTTATTTACCGAAGTTTATTATATTTCTCTTCTGTTTCGTTTAGATTAACTAACACCATATTATATTATTTATTTACTGAAGTTTATTATATTTATCTTCTGTTTCGTTTAGGTTAACTAACACCATATTATATTATTTAAGTTTTCATCCTAGTTTAATATTATGTACTTCATTTAATGTAATACCTTTAAGCAACAACTGAACCCTTGCTAAAATTCTGTCTTTGCAAATAGAGAAATTTGCATTTTGTTCATTAGTTTTTACCTGTAACAGGTGACATCCATATAATAAAAACACACGCGTTTTTGAATGCAACGTTTTGTCAAAATTTCAAAGAAATCGGTGGAGAACTTTAAGATTTAAGATTTTGAACAAACGAGATAATGGCGCCACTCCCCAATTCAAATATAATAAATAATTGCTCAATTAAATTGGGCGGTTTCGTAATAAAAAAACCCTTGTCGCAATTAGTCTCGAACTATATTCATCTCATATTTTTTATTTTTTTTATTTAATTTAATTTAATTTTTTTATTTATTCTTAAATATATTTGTATTACAATGGCATAGTATATTGTCCTCCACGCTAGGAGTTCACCTGTGTTAATTATTTATTTTCACCTGTTATTTATTAAGATGTTTCTAATTACTCTCTTAATTGCTCAATATTTGGTATGTAACAGAATCCTATATATGTACACCTACACATATAGATGATCCAGAAGTTTCAATTGCTCCTGTTTATATATATATATACGTTGCTTGAATCTCTTCGAATCTGCTCGATAATGAACAAAAAAGCGTCCAACTAGATGGTATACAAGTTAAGACATGTTCGAGTGAGCGTAAAAATTCGATCATGAAATAAGCTTATAAGCTGTGAAAAAAGGGAGGAATCTAGAGATCAAAGTTGATATAAAATATATTATTGAACAACACTTACCACTGATTACAAGATTAGCATGTATAATGGAACCTCCGCAAATCTGTATGACGGTATTTGTTGTTTCGTCCCACTGGAAGATCCCCACGTGCCAAGGGAACGTATCTTTTTTAACAGGGAACCCATGTACAATTTGTACTCCACCGAAGGCCTTTTCTAAACCGCAATCTGCAAAAAAACTGTTTTTTTAAGAAAGCGCCTTTTTTGGAGTTCAAAACGATCGTTCAATCTTGAACTAAACGTAATATGTAAAAAAAGTTGTCTTCGGTGCGATTTTAGACTTCCATGAATAATATGACCGGTCGGTGGCTGAGTTGGCATCGTGTTTGGATCCCACCCAGGCTTGATGTGTTCAATTCGTCGGCTGGCTAAGTCTTCCATCACAAAACAAACAACATTTATCTCTTGCTGTGGTTATAGTAAAAGACTTTCAAATATTGTCATGACCCGGGAATGTTTGTCTTTCTTTAAAAAAATATATTTATATTATTTACGGAATCATTGCCCGATGTGAGGTATCAGTTGGTTAATAACTAGAAAATATAGGGAAAGCAATGGTATAAACTTTCATCGGTAAGTAGGGTTTTACCATCATCAATAGTCGTGTAAATTGACTTATCAATGTTAAAAACTCCTGGAGCGTTTGCGTGGCGGCATGTGGACGCCAGTCACCTTCGACACATTCGTTCGCGGTCGCAAGGATTCGGGCAACATCGACAGCCGCCACACCTTCTTTCCTACTTCCCGCATGGATATAATATTTCACGCTGATATTTCAAGGATTGTAGACTTATATACAACTTAATGGTTAAAATCAATTTTATTTTCTCTTATTAGTTTTTTACCGAATATTTTCCATATTTAGTGATTTTAGATTAGACCCCATACGAATAAAAGTGTTTTTAATTTTAAACAACAGATTTTACAATCATTTACCATATATCAATGATTGTTCAGTTGCTTAAAATTTAAAACACTTTTATTAGTAATGCCCTAGGTTATCTAACATCGATGTCGATTTAAAAACATCTTGTAAGGGTTACAGAGTTGCATTTTGGATACTTTACAATTGTTCATACGTTAGATTGAGTCTTTTATTAAGCAAGAAATTTACAATAAATTACAAAGTATATTGCATAATCTTTGAATACAATATAAACAACTCTCAAACGAAAAATGCGAAATACGTGTTTCACGAATTTCGTTTGAGAGTTATTTGAAATTTTACTAAATAAGTTATTCCACTATAAAAATATTAGATATATTATTTAGTTAGTAGGTACCCAATCGCTTGTAACACAAGAAATATTAGACAAAACCTGTATTAAATAAATAATGGATTTTCAAATTCGGAAAATGTTTACCTAATGAAATACATAACGATGTAAATGAATTTTTATTTCTTTGTACCCCATAAAATTCCAAAATTTGTTCTTGCTAGTGCCAGGAGTTCCATTTAAGCCTCTGGGTTAAAGGTTTTATTCGGTATTTCAGCGGGCAAGAAAATTTCGAACAAAATACTTCACCTGGTCTACAATCTGGAATAGGGTTATCCCAACTCCCGCCTTGCATGCAGGTCAGGTCGTCAAGGTAATCGCTGGGATTGTGGTGCCCGGACTTGCAAGTTGAAGTAATCACGGATCCATAAGGAAGATGCTTGGGACAGTCCATCTCGGTTCCTGATTTATAGCATCTGAAGTCCACAGTGAGGGATTCGACCATAGGACATCTTTCTGAAATTCAATTTTTTAAATAAAAGTATGGGAATCAACGAACTATCCAGACTGTCGATGCTAGGAAATCATCAAGCATCTGACCCAGCCGCGGTGGCAGGAACACTGGATTGTACTCTTTGCTAAATAGACGTATACACATTTTTGCACTTATTAAAACACTTGCAGGCAGTCTAAGGTATTCTTAAAATCAGAGAATCAATTAGAAATGAGTAAAGAGTATCACAAAGCACCGTTAAACTCATACACAGGTACTACTAACAAACTCTCTCTTTTTAATGAACCTTCTAGTGTGCAGCTTTGGAAATAGACCTCCTTCCAAATTTCCCATCTCTTGGCAGGAGAAACATTCATCTTTTGGCAATCGATTTTTGTCAAGTAGTTGAGAACAGTTTTACACAATAAATGGTAGTCAGTCGAATAAAACCCAAGTAACACCGACATCATCGCTATAACCACACTTCGTAACCGTTCATCTCCACCGCTCACGGTGTTGAGCATTAGCCAGGGGTGATCCATGATCTTTACCAGATGCTGAGCGGGCAGAGGCTTTGCGATGTTGTTGTTACTCGTAGCTGGTGGTGAAGATCATTGAATGTAGACTGAGAGTGGATCACTAATATTACTGGACTGTTACTGGTGCAGGCGTTGGTCTTGTGGAACATTTCCAACAGGTCTAAAAACTGGGGAAGGGCATAAAACATAAACAAAGTTTAAATAAAATAACAACAGCTGGAATAGTCATGAAAAAAAGCCTTACTCCTGCAAATTGGCGGTGAACTGTCCCATTTGCCGGAATCGCAACTGGCGAACACCTTTTCTGTAGAGGGGTCATAATTCGTGTTACAATGGTAGGTGATGAGAGTGAACTCATCCACGATAGTCCCAGGCAGCAAGTTCTTGTTAGGACCCGACACCGTGAACTTGCCGTATGATGGATAGCTTGGCAAGGAGCATTTAGATCTGAGAAAAAATGACAAATACAATCAAATAAAAAAAGAAGAACAAAAGCAACAATATTTTAAATTATTATACGGAGAGTGGTGAGTAATGAACAATATTTGTGGTTTTCACAAAAAAAACTCTTGTGGACTTGAAATTGTTGTTAAGCATAAACACAAGTAAAATAAATTTATACGTAGTAAGTTATATCAATTAACACACAACAAGTGTATTTATTTTAATCAAATCAATCATAAGTTTTGAGTACTTTGAGAACATAAAATATATATATTTTAATTTTCCCATAAATCAAATTTTTTCGTTTTACTAACAAATTTTTTCATAAAATATGAAAATAAAAATTTCAGAAACTTTGTTGATATTAAGAAAATAACACAATGCAGAAATAAAACTTTATGACCATTACTAGCTGTACCCCGCCACGCATTGCTGTGGCTCAGTCTGACTGTGCAAATAGAGAAACAATATAAAACAAAAACAATTTTAAACAAAAATGGCGCTGTTTATCAAAAAGCAAACAGATGGCGCTATTTAAAAAAAAACATGTTTTTACCTTTCGCAGGAGACATCTATACAGGGTGTATCGGCACGTACCCGACAAACTTTAACCAGGTATTCCTTAGCACATTTGGAGTAAAAAATGTTATGGGCACTTTGCTGTCCGGTAACATTTTTTTTCAATTAAAAACAAAAAAAAAATCAAAAATCCACACTCCGTCACTGTCATTGGAATTGTTTCTCGGGTTCAACAGCTATTATTAGCAAGTGTGTCAAAAAGTGTCCTCGCTCTTTCGTACACACTAAATAATAGTTAAAAATGAGACGAATGGTGCCGTGCCATTTCGTTGTGAATGTAAAAGCGCGCCAACGTAGGTACGTACGTTCAATATTCAACGAAACTCGAACAAAATATTGCCAGATGGGTTTTTAAACTTTGACAAAGGATAAAACATTGGTGACATGTGGTGAAAATATGAAGAATAAATTTTTTATTAAAAAAAATGTTACCGGACAGCAAAGTGCCCATAACATTTTTTACTCCAAATGTGATAAGGAATAGCTGGTTAAAGTTTGTCGGGTACGTGCCGATACACCCTGTATAATATAGGTATATAAAAACACGCGCGTATTTGAATGCAACGTTGTATCAAAATTTCAAAGCACTCGGTCAAGAATTTTTGGAGATTTAAGATTTTAAACTAACGAACATTTAATTATTTTATTTATGTAGAAATATATACTCATATAGATAGATAATGACAAATGAGCCAAGCGCCGATCGCACAAATCGACAGATTCAATTAAGTAATGGAAGACTTGTATTGAGAACGCGCCACCGGCCGTCACCATAGGCCTTGTACCTGTGTGATTGAGATTTTAAAACGATTTTTGGTGTGAATATAGTTGGATGTGCGACGCGTAATTTTAATGGATCAGATAAGGGCTACATTGTTGGTTAAAGCTGACTAAACTCTTGAAAACTTGCAGATTTAACATAACGCACAAGGATCATGTAAAAATTATTTCATTCAAACGACTTAGGACTAAATAATAATACGGCCAAGCCATGTGATTTGAAATAATGTTTCGTTAGAAAAAAACACTTCAATCGTGGGGTCAATCAATGGGGTATTTTCATAAACTATGAAAACGATTCAAAATTTGTGGAAGACTCAAAGTTTGCTTTTCTGATTATGATTGTCGTACTAAAAATACGTAATTAAAATATTTTCATTCATAATTACGATTTCAAATGGTTCCAATTGGCAACAACGTTTTCATAATTGGAAAACGCCAATGTTTGGTAAGACGGCTGTCACCAACCTCAACGTTGGTTTTGCCGGCAAATCGAAAATGGCATATTTTAAGTCATCATGGAAAATTTATTCTTCTAAATAAATATACCTCGATTCCCATAATTTTTTTTTTTTATCGAGAAAAAATTAAAATACCCTATTTGGAAATAAAGAAAATTAGACATGTAAATAAATATTCTTACTTGTCAATAACTGATTGTGGAGTTGTGGTAGAGGGAACTGAAAATCATAATAAATAAATTATTAAAAAATAATCGTGGGATATTGAAAATTATAAACACTCAATATTATTAAAAAATAAAACAAACACTCTGTTTTAAATCACGCTCTCATTATGCACCATTCCGTGTTGCTTTTTCAGAACACCTTCGTAACCTTCACTGGCTCAAGTGCCCTGAAAGAATCAAGTACAAATTGTGCTGGATGGTGTTTAAATCCATCAATGAAATGCCCCCACCCTACATCTCTGAACTATGCATCCCGGAAAACACTTGTCTGAGGCAGTCAACTCTTAGATCAGCAACAACAGCAGCTGTAGGCAGACTGATGGAACCTAAGCGTAAGCCAGAGACTAAGTTTGGTGATCGCGCTTTCGGAGCATCTGGGCCAAAGTCATGAAATAAACTCTCTCCGGAACTAAGGTCCATAACAAGTCCGAGAGAATTCAGGTCTAAACTAAAAACTTACCCTTTTGAGCTGTCATAGCGATAAATTAAATATAGCATTCAAGTCCAATTATATACAATTTTCCATTTATGCCCTAAATCCTGTATCTAAATTTCGCTAATAAACAATTAGTTAATGTTCATTAAAGGTTAACCCTTTAAATATCAGGAACCCAAATTCGTATGATGTTTGGGGCCAAATTTGATCTCCTAATAATTAAAGGGTTTCTAAAGTGATCTACCAGGTAAGTATGGTGCTGTATATTATCTCCTTATATAGTTAGTAATAACATAGACCATTGTAGAAATGTATTATGTACAGCGCCCTTGAAGTGATTTTGCACCAAACGGCGCTATACAAATCATCCAAATAGTACTTATATATTATTAGCTTGGCTTTTTGGTTTCACCAGGATTATAATTTAACTACACAAAAAATACATATGCATATCCTATGTAAAGGCAGTAAAGATATATGTAAAAGGAGTCCCTAAGTTACGAATTAAACGAATTGGGTGATGGAGGAGTTCATTACATAGTGGTCCGATTCTTAATCAACTGGAATGAACCATTTATTGGCTGATGAGGAGGTCATTTGCAAAGGACATGATAATAAGATGGTTAAGATGGAAATAAATAATATTATTTTTAAGAATTGAAAAGTATATATTTTTTAATTAGTTTCAATGGCAAAGTTTGTACATGATGTAGTACATTTGCTTCACTTGATTGCGCCATGTCTTCATCGGGCGTCCCCGACTTTTTATACCTTTCACTACTGTACACCATATTGTTACTGTTAAAAAAAACATTACATCAACTTGTGTATTATTTTGGTCGCATTGTATTGAATTGATTATATACCATTAGTGCCACCTGTGAATTTAAGGTCATATTAATTATGAAAGGTTCTCGCCTCTGCTAATTACTTCCTGTTAAATCACGTCGATAAAAACAGTTTCTTGTTCTACTACCAGTTGAAATTGACAGTGTCTATGTATTTGTAAACATTCTCTTCATATAAAAGGATAGGTTTCCTTAAAAACTCTCTCTTGCTCCAAAACAATCAAATATTTTACCTTTCCTTAAGAAGGCTATTCCACACATATAAAGCATGAATAACGCCTATGGCTTATGACAGGCGAATGCGATAACACTATTTGTAAGGTTAATTCACCGTCAGCTTACCGGGTGGCGAACGATATTTGCATCTCGAGAATCATCTGTCAGCACTGGAACGGTGATCGAAGTACGGTAGCACTCGTTATGTTGAATTGGATTGCGATAAAATACGTTTAAGGGATTATTCTGATAAATAACCGGCGATAGTACACACATTGGTTTTGACAAGACGAACGTTTCGATGCGATTGTACCGCTCACGGCACTCCGTGATTATAGTTGACGTGTGTTATTTCAAACTGTACAGTTCAAAATCTGACCATACTATTGGTCAGCACACGGCCTGTCAAAAGCAAATCGGCGTGACGGAACACGGCCTGTATTTAATATATTAAAACGCTGTAAAAAGTGTCTATTCTACATGTAAATAAAGTGATTCAGATTGTCTCTCAAAATAACAGTGTTAAATTTAAAAGGACCCTCCATTTATTAACAACTTCTCAATTTGTCTACTTACATCATTCCAGTGCAGAGATAACGCGTTAAGTCTTCCTCAAGCGTCCCTCTTTTTCTACCGTCTACTACTGTATACTAAATTTTTGATCAAATTTACTTAGATTTAACAAAAAATAATATTACATATTATACCTAGAGAAAGGTGAAAAAGATCGTCCCTTTCGGACTCCCAACTGGACTTCGAGTGACGTCACGAGCTTGCGAACGGCCCGATGCCCGTATGAGCCAATCTTGTAAAATACGTTTTTTACGAACCTTGGCCCTGTCCCTCGTTTAGCTATACCAAACTTTATCTTAATAAGTAAGCCTGCCTGAATACATATCCACCCTTCGTTAATAAAATCGATTTAACTATATTGAATTAAAAATATGATTGTTACTTACTCAAGGAGCACTTGGGTATGGGTTTATCCCACTGTCCGTCGCTGCAGTACATCCCTCCAAAGCTTCCACCAGCGCGGGTATATCCTTCCTTACAAGTAAAGTAAATCGTTTTCCCATCTGCTATCTTATTTGAGCAAGCTGTCTCTGAATTGTCAGAATCGTAGCACGCGAAGTTCACAGTATTTGATTGCTTCAGATCGCATGTAACTGGAAATAAATAATTTTTCGATAACATTGGAAGTATTGAAAACAAATTTATGAAATATTGTTATAAGTTGTCCAAATCTTCCGTTAATCATTCATTCCTATGCACAAGTCGTATGCATTAAAGAAGAATATACATTTTATTTGTGTCCCTAGTCAGTACATAGAATTCAATAGTGGCAACGATGACAGGGCTGTCAATTAAGTAGTTGATGACTCTGTGTAACACAACCAGGTCCTACATAATTCTCCTGTCAGATATGTTTTTTCAGATTCACTTGTTATTATTCATGGTGTGAAATATTTGTGCAGTGTGCGATGTGCATAAAATCTTAATTAATCATTAATTATCTTATTCTAGTTCACCGTATATGTCTACTTATCAGTACCTTGCATTCATATCATGTTTTACGATTTTCCGTTATTTTAAATAATTTAATAACAAATACACAAGTTTTTTTGAAATTTTGATACATCTATTATGTCTTTTAAAACTGACAAAAAAATGTTTTAGTGAGGATTTAACCTTCCTAACCAGGAACCGGAGTCGACTCTACAAACTATCCAAACCTCGCCAAATGTCGATCGGTAAGTACCGACATTTATTTAGTATATTAACTCCTGAAATATCACCCGATTTCGGAGAAATGCGTATGTGTCCGCTTGTGTGTACGTGATTGCCAATGAAAGTTGAATTCAATATCATTGACAACTAGTCTATCTGTCGAGTTTCAGCTCGATCGAATATCGGAAAATGGATATTTAAAAAAAATATATTTATTTAAAAAAAACTTCGGGTAATCTACAAAGTTAAAAAGCTACAAAGTATGTACATATGTAGCGATAGCGACCCATAACTTTCTGCGAAGGAAAATCTTGAAATACGGAAAATATCGTAACTGTACGTTAGGGCGTCCCTTATATGGTTGAAAAAAAAAATTTTTTTCATATCAAAATGCATACCCACTATTTCTTTTTGAACTACCCAGACTTACTTAAATACAAAATTTTATCTTCCTACGTCAACATTAACCCGTGCCGACAGAGCTCTGAAGATTTTGAAAATTGCTGTTTTTAACCCTTTCCGTTATGTATTGAAATCAATTGAAATAATGATAATAATAATAAACTTTTATTACACACAGGGAGTAAACAGAAGGAATAAATCATGAACAGTACAAAGTAAGCAGTTTAAATATTTATATTTAAAAGAATATTTATTAAAAGAAGATAAAATTACAGATCAGGCAGGATATTTTCCTTTGAGGGTCTCTTTTTTACAATCTGGATACAGATTTCTATGCTCTTGCACACAGCGTAGCAAAAATTGCTTTTGTTCTTCATTTGCAGTGATCAAACCATGGAAATCTTGCATAAGTTTTACAGCTCTTTCAGCTGTATCATTAACTGCCCTTAAAGAAAAAACTTTTCGTTTTGCCTCTATATAGGCAACATCTTCGTCCCACGTAGAAACGGGTCTCTGGAGGAAGTTCTCATTAATTTTTAATTGAGAAAATAAATTTGTGCTTTTGACAGACACAAAATCACTTAATAATTTTCCTGCAATAATAAATAAGTTTTATTATCAGTTTAGTGAAAACAGTATAAAAAATAAAACTATGTATTCCTACTTACCATACAAAAAATCAGACATATCTTCTTTCGATGGAATGTATCTCTTCCCAGAATCATACAAACTCTCTCTTTGTAAGTTCACTACAATGTTTCCCTTGGTTTGTGTATTAACTTCATCATCAAAGAGTGACAAAACGGCAATTTCTTCTGACAAGTACCAAAGATGTTGACTAAACTTGCTCAGGGCTGCTTTGGAGATCAATTTGTCAACAGTTTCATATTCCTTAAGCCTCTTTAAAAAGCACAAATCTTGATTTGGTGCCTTTACCGCCAGACTACATCCAAGCCACGGTTTCACATATATAACCGCAATGAATAAACAAACGTCTTGAAATGCTCGTTTATCCTTGGCGCTAATTTTGAACTGGGATTGCAACAAACATATCTTTAAAGAGTAAATAGCTCTAGCCATCCACCTTGCTTGATGCATCGCTCCAGGAGGTCTGATATTAATTTTTTTCTCATTATCTCCTCCTAAGAAAATAATAGATAGTTCAATCAGCTCACGATAATCGTCACGTACAATGGTTTTTTGCAGTTCTTGATTATAAAATGTCAACAGTTCTTCTATTGTTGTATTACAAAAATGTTGTGTGACGATATCGGTGTATGTTTCAATAGCAGCAGGATTAATAGTTTTCCAGTTGTCTCTAAACTTTTTGAACATTGGAATATCAGGGCTACTAGTAACTTGTTGGATTTTTGTTTCAAACACACATTTCAAAACCAGTTCGTAAACGTGATGGCGGCAAGCAAAGAGTAGTAATTCCCTGTCTAGTCTTTGTTCCAAAAGTACACAGGCTCCTTTCAATCGCCCTGTATTAGACGCAGTTGTGTCACAACACATTATTTGAACTTTGTCATCGATGTTCCAGTCATGAAGTGCGTTTAACACAGCTTTAGCTTGATCCTGGCCGGAAGAGCTCTCCAGTTTGGGTACAGCCAGCAGTTGTTCCTTTTCTCCAAATGAAATTAGAATTGGCAGGCGTTCTTCTTTAGAACTTCTCACGTCCAGTCCAGGTAATAATTTCCCATCCCAGTGAACGGTCACCATTTCAGGCATATTATCCTGAAAATCTGATTTTATAGATTCCGCTCTATCTTTTCTACTCTGTGTGCGAATGCGTTGAATGGACGATTTGTTTATCGGAAAATCATCACAGCTAAGGTCTAGCGCTTCTACTACAGCATGAAGAATATAGACAGAATCCCTTATGCTTAATTGACATCTATCTAAAGCTGCAACTAACTTAGGCGTGATAAAGTTTTTTCGTCCTCTTTTTGTAGTAGTTTCAGAAACCGTTTGAGAGGTGGTTGGCAAGGGTTCCTCGAGGCTTTCTTCAGAGCTGGTATGTTGATCGGTATGTCCTTGTGTTTGTATAAAATCTTGTGTAGTAAGAGATGACGATAAACTCGCGAAACACATTCGCTCATGTCTTTTCTTCTCTTTTCATTTTCTCTCTCTTGTCCTTTCTTCTTTTTCGGCTAACTTTTTGTCTACACCCGCTAAGCATCCTGGACGGCCTGGTTCTCTTTGTTTTTGTAAAAATATTTTGTCTTCTTCTATTTTCATCCGTTCCAAAGCATCAACGTGTGCTATATCGAATATATTGTTTAAATTGTTTTGAAAGTCCTCCTCACGGCGCTTGTAAACAAGTGTTTTTTTTTTGGAATTTTTTTGCAACTCCCTCCAAGCATGGTGAAGATCCACAAGTTTTTTTTACACAGTTAGGTATAGCTCTGGTAGGGATTCTAGCTTTTTCCCAAAATATAATACACTCTCGAATGACGAGATTCGCGCTTTCACTAACAGTCAATTTAACTTCGCGAATGTTAAAAAAAAGTACTGCAAGAACTTGCCGGTTAGACGGTAACTTTGCGCCTGTTATTTGATAATTTACGTCACCAACTAAGAAAATACTTTTTTTTATTGCTTCTTAATTCCACTCCCATCTTTTAAATGCAAAACAATACGTGATAATCACGAGAATAACTGAACACAAATGACAGATACCGCGAGTGCGCGCCGCTACTTCCGCGCAACTTGTATGAACATGATTCGGTGCAAGTCGGCACGGGTTATCGTGCTCCGAATAAGGTAAAAAAAAAAATCCGAGTGTTTTAGAAGCAAAGGAACAAAACTAAGACCTATGCATTAGAAAATAAAAACTTTGAAATATAAGGGACACCCTACTGTACGTTATAGTCTGGGATCCCGAGACAACAAACCTCACGTCATCGAATACACAAAAGAAACTACTTTTTAGTGAGAATAGACAATTAGTAAGCTTATGTAAGTTTTTTGATGTAACTGAATTACTTTCTCTTGAAAAAGATAGGTAAACTTTGTTTCTTTGTACGATCATTATTGCATGTAACAAAAAATCTTTATGATTAACTTTCATATCAATAAATAGTAATATAGAAGATCTCCATACAACTTCTTCCTACTCGTATTTAGTATTCATCGTTATCATTACTCTTACATTGTCTCTTCGTAAACTTATTATGTTCACGGTATTTAAAAAAAATGTTTCTTGTATTTTTATATCATGTATGTATTTTATATCAATTGTAAAATAATTTTTTCTAATGTTCTAAATTATTCAACATGTCAAAATTATACCACATGTAAAAGCCATATGGGAGTAAAATAAATAAATACAAACAAATTATTTTTTATTTGGATTCCTTTCAGGGTAATGATGTGTTGCATACTCCAATGAACGGAGGCAAAATAGAAAATAACAAAGAAGAAGCCGTTAATTAAAAAATAGTTCTTACTCAGTTTACACTTCGGTTGTCGTTTATCCCACGTTCCACCCAAGCACGTCATGGTTTCAAGAGGTCCATCCGATCTGTACCCAGCTTTGCAAGAAGGTTTAATGACGGATCCGACAGGACAGCCGTCTTCCAAAACAGGGTAGCACGACAGGCTTACAGAGTCCGATTTCGGTTTGTCGCAGAGTTCTGGAAATATAAAACTTTACTAATTATTCCTCCGGCAAAATAAAAGCAACAAAAGCAAGTTGAGGCAATGCAAGACCTTGGCCGTCCGACGGAC
Source organism: Hesperophylax magnus (assembly GCA_026573805.1). NCBI lineage: Eukaryota > Metazoa > Arthropoda > Insecta > Trichoptera > Limnephilidae > Hesperophylax > Hesperophylax magnus. The sequence continues at coordinate 403,481 of JAIUSX010000230.1, read as the reverse complement.
TGGGGTCACGAATTGCAAATTTTTGTATACGCCTTCTTCACTTATGTCTTAATTTATGATTTTATTTTACGATATTGTGTCACCTTATTTTTATGTAACTTTTTGCAATTCTAATTGCTGCACATCTCCAGGATATACCAAAAAAGTGGCCGAGTAGCTGAGCGATCCCACTGGATTTGGTTAGGTTTTCGTGTCGTCTTTATGAAGTCTTTGACATCTTTTTCTACCTCAAACTTTTTCCCTTGGTGGAACCCATACATATCGGCAAGAAATAGTGCCACGCGTGTGTCAGTCACTGACATCCGGTTAACGCGATCACGCCACGGTGCCTCAGCAACATTGCCTAAGTACAGTTTTCTTCAATTAATTAAGTCGATTTAATTACATGGTATTCATCAATGACAGGCAATGCCGCACCTACTTCAAGCCAACATTTTAGCTTAGCATTTTAATCTTTGTGTAAACTACTAGATAAGTTCAAAAGTGGAAGATATTCTCAGTTGTTTGGTGTCCAGATCTGAATAGCTAGGTACTTCTCCGCCTTCCTCTTCCACATCTCCACCCACTCCGCACTGCCTTTAGTCTCACAACATAACATATGCCATTGTCTCACTGACTCTAGACGGTTGGAAGCAGTAAAAAGAAGGGCGAAGATACACCTCAGTAATATAGAGATAGTAAGCGCGCCAGTCACCCGGCCGACGACGCGGCGCTGACGAGCTAGACCGATGGTCCTCGTACGCAGTGCATAAGTGAATCGCGTGGTACTACAGCTCTTTATTCATTCGCCTACATATTACAGTTCGGGTCCACTTCATGGTAGCTTTTAGTATCTGTAAACATGACAACTCACTTTGACAAACAGGAATAGGGGTCCACCTTGTGCGTTGGCATACGGATACTGTTTTGGTTACCACATAGCCTTTGTTGCAAGTGTACTCCAAGATGGTGTAATCTTGGACGGATGAGCCAGGATAAAATACGCCATCGTTATTCTGGATAACGTATGCCCCATTGTCTGGCATCTTGGGCAGTACGCATCCACCGATGCTATTAGTTCTGTAAAGAAAAATAACATAAAAGTATTTAAATTATATTAAAAGCGATTGCACGAGACAAGCGGGGGAGTCTGCACAGATACTGTATTTCAAAAATGATGCCCGGACGCAAAGTAATGCCAAAGGCCTCTCAGAGAGTTCAGCATTCATAAAATACTTGTAAATATTTCAACTTGGAAACTGGTTGTTTTCAAGTGAACACAGTTACATCAAATAACTTACATATGCTTACTAATTGTCTATTCCAAATATGTTTTTATCATCCAAAAGAGGTGACTACGAAAAATTACAAAATCTGATCACCGGGATTCATGTAGACTAATTTTTAAAAATCTCAAACTTCTGACAGTGACGGACATAATATATATTATGGAGTTATGCCTGTTAGTTCGATCATCTCCAGAAAAGTTCCCACAAAAAACTCAACACATAAACACGCTAAAAGGTTCACAGAAAACTGATTAATCCCAAAAGCAAACAAAATTATATTTCAAAGAGGACTACACTACATGGCCATTAAAGTATATAACAACCTTCCACGTGGCATCAAACAAATAACAGACATAATTAAATTTAAATCATCACTAAAAACATTTCTTTTGAACAAATGCCACTTCACCTTAATGAAAACCTTACATAAATTAAATACCTCCGTTTTTTTTATTTTTTATTTACATACATTTGGTAACATGTAATTGTTGGGTTATGTAATATAATGTGTATTTGTTGGGTTAGCTAGAAGAAATAGGATGTAACCTATAAGCTATACTCTTTGTAATCTGTATTTTTGTGCAATAAATATTTTTTGAATTTGAATTTGAACTGTCACTTGTTCTGGTTGGTTTTAACTGTCTTAACATCGATTCTGGCTTTGTATTTATAGGGACAACGCGGGTCGCGCGTTCATCGATGAGAAACTTCCCGTTCATTGAGGTTGGGTTTGGTTAGGTATTTTCCCTGGCTGCTATGTATTGCAGCCGGGGGAATAAAAATTGTATGAAATAGTTCTGTCCAAGTCAGTTCAACTTACCTTTACCGTCACCTTACGTCTCTTTTATTTATTTCATAATAAAATATACAGTTTTACATATAAGGTTTGATATTCAACATTTTCTGAGTAATTATTTTTTCTAAGTGCAGAAAATACAGGAAGGTTTTAGTTTTCAGATTATTATTTTAGCTTTTGTCCATTTTTTGGTGTTGATATTTATTTACTGGTTATAATAACGATCAGTTTACCGTAATTTTGTTCGACATTATCGGAAATGGTAATTGAGCTCAGACAGTTCTTTAGTTGTGGTCATTCCTCGTCTGGTAGCTCCGGGTGAAGAGTAACGTGTTTATTTATAAGTGATTCATATTCCGCTATCATTGTTGCGTTTACGCAAATTCATGTTTGATATTATCAAATGTCATCCTATCATTTTCTCCCATAAGCATGCGATACAACGGTAATGTTTCCGTGTATGCTTCCAAGCTTCTCCAATACGTTTTATCGCTTAACAAGTATTAAAATCGCCTGCGACGCATGTACCACCGCACGCAGGACGCATATTTCAACTACCACTACAATTGCCAATTGGGAAATCAATAATGAATTTGCAGATCTCTAGCGCGAATTTTGGAATACAAAAATTTGCATCGCTGACCCCAAAGAACAATTCCCCATGGAAAATAGCAAGCGCGCAGAGACACGAAGATTTCACGATCCTCCCCCTAGCGAAGTTAAACGACACAGGAACGGCGCTGTTGCTACAATAAAAAGCTGACGTGCTCGTCGACGGTTTGGAGAGAGGGTATGCAGACATGGACGGCCTTTGTGACCCGGTAACCCGATCGTAGCAGAATCTCTACAAAAACTGAGCCGAACGCTGTCGATATTCACTTTACCATGCCAAACGAGATTGCTGTCACAATCAAGCGATTAAAAACGAATAAAGCGCCAGGAAGCGATCAAATACAAAACATTTTACTAAAACATCTCCCGCAAAATGCCATCATATACATTACAAAACTTTTCAATTCCTGTCTTATAACCGGTAACTTTTCCCATACGTGGAAATTGGCAACCCTGCTGCTCTTCGCGAAGGCGAACAAAGATAGAGAACCCAAGCGACAAACTACCGACCCATCAGTCAAGTCTATACGTTGAGCAAGGTATTTGAACAGATTATACTCAACAGGCTTGTCCCACACCACGATAACGACAATACTTTGTCAGACGAGCATTGAAGTTACCCACCGCTTTCCCACCCCGGTATAGGTGACTTATGGTCACCCCTTCGGAGTTCTCGCAAGAATCTAATTTTTTTGAATAAACGGCTCTACAATTTAAAGTGAAGCTAGACCTTCAATGTCCCGCATACGGTGTTAGGAAGCGGTAATGCGAGCGCTTACAGGTACTAGTCTAAGAACAACACAGAACAATAAGCATCAAACAATCAGGTAACAAGTGTCAGGCAAATAGTTGGTGGAGGGAACCCACACTCCAGTACCTGTAAACACAAAGAAGAAATAAGTGACATAATAGAGTGACGGGGGAGTTTCGCCGAACCACGACTGGCAGTCCTGTTGAGAGATTGGTGGTGTTTGGGGCGACTGGCGCAGGTCAGGACTTCCACACCCCTTAGCCGAACACCCGGTGGAGCCCTGAAGATAAGTATGGGAAAAAGAGGGATAAACCCTAAAGAACCTAGGGGAAAGAAGCGTCAGGAGGTCGGAGGCAGGGTGGAGGTTACCCCAACCCGCACAGTCACCCCTCTGACCACCAACGCTCCTCAGGGGTGGCGCAGGTGATTGGCGGAGTCCCCCGGTAAAAAAAAAAAGGAAATAAAAGAAGCTCCAGCAAGGTATGCGGGGATGAGGCCCGTTGTCCAACCCCTATTGGGGAGAAGTAAACAATACAAGACAAACAACGGAGTTCAGTTCTAGCCTGTAAACTCGTTGCCGTTACTGAAAAAAGAAAAAAAAACCGAAAAAAAAATACATATAAAAAAAGAGAAAAGAAAAGAGAAAAGGAAAACAATAAACAATCCAAAAGTGCCACTTAAGGACATCGGTAGATTAAGTAAGTAGTCAGACGAGCAGTCCGGAAAGAGGCATTCCATGAACTACCAACACACCAGAGTAGCGGAATTCATCGCAAGAAAATGCAACGAATACCGCTTCACCGCTGCGGCGCTCCTAGACACAGAGAAAAGATTCGACTCCGTTTGGATAGACAGGCTCGTGCACAAGTTGCACCACAATAACACGTCCATATAACTAAAGAGAGTGGCACAAGAATAGATCCTTCAGAGTCATCATCAGGAACGTCAATGCGTTGGATTCCAAAAGGCGTTCCGCAAGTAAGTCTGCTGGGACCCTTTTTCTTCATACTATTCACATATGACATACCCCGTGACGAGAGATGCAACTTATCGATCGATACAAATGACGTCAAACTCTACGTTTCCTTGCTCAAAGCAAAAAAGAGACAAGAGACTGACCCCTCGACCAGGTAGATCGTCAGGGTATATAAATTGTTATTATAAATTAGCTATAATAGTTAGTATAACCATAAAGACTTGCATTTGAAATGATTTTCCACAAAAAATCTATAAAAAAATACAAATATTATTAAAAGCTTTACCCTATACATTTCAGCTGCTTAGACCAAGCGTTAGCGAACGGCTGGCAGACGGAGATGGGTTCGGATGGTTGGTAGCCGGGGTCGCACTCTATGTTGATGATGGTGTAAGGAGTCACGTCATTCCCGGGAATCGCGTTGGCTCCAAGCGTGCTGTAGCGCCCGTTGGCGGGGAACGGTGGCAGTTTGCATCCTTCGCTGGCCTGTCGGGTGTGACTGGAAAGTAACAAATATTCTAAAAACAATACATGTGTCAAAACTACCAACGTATATTAACCAGAGTAATGATACAAGGGAGACCAAAGATATTAGAAGAACGAGATATGCTATGTTGGCCGCCGGACCGTAGGCGGAGTACTACCTAATTAGGGTACTTTGAATACTATCGGGACGTGTACGCACAGAAATCTGTTCTATGTATTAGTGCGGATACCTTAGCGTAAGCGAAGGTGTGCAGTAGTATTGGTGAACAAAACCGGCGACACTCTGGGCAAAACAATTCCACACAGTATGAACTGCTCATAGCACATCTCGTTCTTCTAATATCTTTGAGGGAGACTTTTGGTACCGGAATACACGATAGGCTTGTTAATCAAAGACGATGTATACAGCGCCACACTAATACAAAAAACTGCCACTACCGACCATAGCTGTGCGGGTATATAGCCGATTTTTATCTCTAATAGTTTACTCCCTACCTTCCCGTCCCCTAACCTTTGTCACCAGAAGACGGGAAGTACTTTCTGTACCATTTCTGCAGCGCCACTGATCACAAGTTGCTACATTGCAATTCCGGGTTACGTGCAATTCGAGAGAGCGAATTTTGAGGACACCAAGAACAAAATTTAGGATTTTTATTATTCTGGTGGCATCCTCTCAGATTTCCATTCCGATCCTTTTTCTATATTTCATACACAAGAAACTAGCAGCTGAAAATATTCCAACAGCTGCCGAAATAATAGCAATAAGCAACATAATAAGCAAAATAGAATGGGCAAAAGGACTACTAATTATTTCACACACCTAAATCAATACTAAATTAATGCAAACACATAACAGTTTTATAGATCCTTGTACGTTTAATTTTGTACCTAAACCAATACAAATGGCTAAAAAACATATCACACCATGTAAAAGAATTAAAATTATGGTTGAATGATTTAGATATTTGACATTATTCATATAAATTCCTTGCACACCTAATGCCTAGTGGCAGTCGAGAGAATATAAATAAATTATAATATAATTTACATAATGCAGCATTTTCTTTAGTTTTCGGATACGTTCGGAAATTTTCCATTTATTTATTTATTTATTTCATTTTATTAACGCCTAGAAGGCTTTTACATATACATGTTATGGGTTTTGTTGTTCAGTAGCATTATAAAATATTTTAATTACATAGCATAATAAATTGAGTATGAACTTACATAACAATGTGTAGGGTTATTGTTATGGTGTTATTATTTTATAAACATAAGCAAGCAAAGTTTATTGTACAAAGTACGTCGGTTGAATATTTTACAGAACATAGGTTAAACTAATACATAAACTTGAGAAAAATATAACAGATATAGGTAGGTAGTTAAGTAGATACAATTCAAGTATATAGTTACGGTGTTATTGGAATTTGGACAATGAGTTCGATAAGTTTATATAAATATAGTGTAGTTACAAGAGTACACTAATGTAAGTAGGTAATACACACAAGACAAGTAAGTTTGTTATTATTATTATAAAGATAAACACTACAGTTTGTTGTAACCCATCTTTGTAATCATCAATCTTTATTTTGCCCGATTGGGAATTTTACAAAACAAAGCTTAGTTAATGAAACAATAAAATATGCGTTTGAAAAAAAATTATGAATCTGTTACAAACATTCTAGTATACTGTATTTTAGTTTGTATACTGATTGGTGATGATAAACATCAATTGAGCTATACTTATTACCGAGTATGTGAAGTCTTTGAATAGGTGAGTTTTGAAAATAATTGTTAGCAGATATGGGAACATTATATAGAGCGGTCTGTCGAGTGTCGCGCGTAGGTACACGGAGCGATATAAGACTCGTCAAATCAATGGCGTCCAGTCTGCCATTCGAAATTTTGAAAAGAGATACTAAGTCGCACACTGTGCGTCTCAATGATAAAACGGTTAAATTTAGTAAGTTCATGAGGAAAGTGTAATTAAGATATTCCTTTGGAATTCCTAATTTATAATTAATAAATCGCAGAAATTTATGTTGCACTCTTTCAATTTTTAATTGGTGAATCTTATAAAATGGAGACCAGATTGTTGAGTTATACTCTAGATTACTTCTAACTAAACCAGTGAATAGCAGTTTGAAGGAATTTATTAATTTAAAATCTTTCGCTGTCCTTAATATAAAACCCAAACATTTCATGGCCTTGTTGGTTATTTCGTTTATATGAGGAACAAATGTTAGTTGTCTGTCAAAAATAATACCAAGATCCTTAATATTCTCAACTCTTTTTAGGAAAATGTTGTTGATGCTATATTGATGCGTAATGGGATTTTTGATTCGGGCAAAAGTTATCGTTTGACATTTATCAATATTGAGAAATAGTTCATTGTGGGTGCACCACTCTTGTAGCCTCACAAGATTAAATTGTAGTACGTAACAGTCATGAATATTTGTAATGGTTTTATAAATTTTGAGGTCATCTGCAAATAAGAGAATCATGACTCCATCAAAAACCGTAGTTATATCATTGATAAACAATAAAAATAGTACTGGTCCTAAATGAGACCCCTGTGGGACGCCGGTAAAGACTTCAAACTGGTGTGAATAGTGTGAGTTGAGTTTAACACATATTTTTTTTTTATGCAGATAACTCTCAAACCATCTCAAAATATTCCCTGTTATTCCAAGGGCACTAAGTTTATGTATGAGAATTTTATGTGAGACTTTGTCGAATGCCTTACTAAAGTCAGTATACACTACGTCTGTTTGAAGACGCTTTTGCATTGTATGGACTTTATTGCAAAGAAATTTTTTTGGACTTTATTGCAAAGTGGAAATACCCTGAAATTAATTTAATTTAATTAATTATTTCTTTCTGCAGAATATGCCAGAAGGGCTAAAATGATTCTAATGTACATATTTTGTAATTCATATGTTAAAATTAACTTAAACTTTTGTGTTATGTTATGTATATTTTCTTTCCCAAAAAGGTGGAATCAAAAATCTACTTACCGTACAAATTGGATCAGGTCAGTTTTCAGATGAAGGGATGTTTCACTCTTGGATTGAACTGTGAAAAATAGAGTTAATTTAGTTATTTAAAATGTTAATGTTCAAATTTACAACGCACAGTATTTTTTAATGTGAATACCGCACAAGAGTTTGAACCACTCGAAGCCATGGGGCTGGGATATTTAAATTTTAATTTTATGTAACTTAACCTAACAAGAGCGCTCCTGTCTGTACAGTGTAAAGAAAAGGGAACTATATCACCACCAGGTCGGGCAGCATTGTGGGGCGGGTTAAGGTAGGGGTTGTTGGAATTTTTTGATTCGGGTTTTAAAAAGGCCCAAATTACGTGAAGGAGGAAAAGCAGATGCCGGTAGCTCATTCCACGTACACAAAAACGAGTCGAAGAAATGACCCGTTCTCATGTCCCGTTCAGCTAAGTCTGTTGAGTTTCGCGTAAGTGCACCGGCGCACAGGGGATCAATGCTTTTTAAATTTTTTTAGAGCAGCCTCTTTTGAAATACCCGTAGAACAGACTCAGCATGCCTTCATTGCACAAGTGCTATAGAGACAGTATGTTGTCAATCAGACGGACCGCCCTCTTTAATTTATTTTTAATAAATATTATTTATTTATTTATACCTAAAAAGGCTTTTGTACAGCAAGTAGGTTTATCAAGTATTTTGGGGCTCCAGCCCTTAGGTGGCTTCCAAATTCATTTGTTGGACGTTTAATGATGTGCCCAAGTGTGGTATGTTGTAAAGCTGAATAAAGAGAGGGGGAAAGAGATGGAGATTCACACCTAAAAGCCTAAAGCTATTTTAAGCACCCTTCCAATCTTAATGGTTGTCTTACACCAGGGCGATACTGATAATATGTAGGGTAACTAGACTGTAATTGTGCGCAACTAGTGATTGCACAATCTCACTTTGATTATCCCTTGCTAACTAATATAATTAAGTTAATTTGTTTTGTTATTATTTTTTTGTAGCTAATTCTAATTTGAATTTTTTTCTTTTTCTACCTGACAATATTTGAAAATCTCCTACTAGCACCACAGTAAGCTGAAAATGTTGCTTGTGTTGTGATGGAGGACTTAGCCAGCTGAGGAATTGAACACACTACGCCCGGGTGGGACCCAAGCGCGATGTCAACTCGGCGACCGACCGTTTATTCCAAGCCTTCGGCCCTGATACTCCGAAAGCGCGATCACCAAACTTAAATAATAAACGCCTTTCGGCTTTTACAGGTGCTATTTATCTATGCGGTACTTTCAAAACTTTTGACATAGACATATGAATATTAGTAGACCTGCCCTAAGTGATTAAAAGCGTTTTATCCCCACTCCCCATACCGGTTCCATTGAGCCGGCTGGGCTCGCATATTGGCCTCAAGTGAAATTTGAAAACGTGACGTCATCATTCTTGTGCGAACTATGGTCGAGGCATCATCGGTTCATTTTACGAAATAACACGGCAAAATGTTGACTTTTGATATGAAAACTTGTAAAAATAGATGTGAAAAAGAGAATAAACCCAATTGTCGTATTACATTCCATAAGTAAGCATTATTTTACTTTATTTTAAGCTTATTCACACCGTATTATATGGATCAGTTTTAGAAACATATACTATCACATCACAATGTAGCGATTCTCAAGTGTGCTCATCGTTGTTTACTGGGGTAAGTAAATTATGAGACATTTGTAAAAGTGTCTTAACTAAATACTCTGAAACTAACTACGACTCTGAAAATAGAAGCTGCCTTACTTTGCCGAATTTGGACTTCGCAAATTAGTTCATAACGTGGCGAGTAATTTGCGCTCCCATGTAGAAATGTCTATTCATTCAAAAGCAGATTTTACTTTTAAGAACTAAATGGTGATATTATAATGCGAGATGCCTATTTACTGTCACATTGATTTATTGACGAATCACAGTCAGCCTTACTCCCTTCGTTCTTCAACAGTTGATTTTACCCCTCGCCCTTATCTTCTCGTCTATTAATTCCTATGTCTGTGACTTTTGATAAGTTTGCAATGTTTCTGTGTATTTCAAATGCGCTATATAATCTTATATTTTAAATTTCCGTATAAAAAATACTGTTTCAGAAACTATATGATATTATTTTTCCGTTGTATGCATTTAAAATAAAAAAAATACTGTTTCTAAATAATAAAATTTTAATATCAAACGTGAAAAATGTTGTCAAAAACGCAATTTTTCTTAATTTTTTACTCCAATCATAGATAAATTGAGAGAACTCTATGATTTCAAAAACACATTAGTTTTGTTTGGGAAATTTGTAAGAAAACTGTACCTTCGCTTTTATCTAGTTCATGTAATAAAAAATAATTTTTAAAGTTAAACCGATCGTTACAATTCATTTTGGCTATTTTTAGGATTTTATTAATGGATCCCAGTGTAAATATTTCAAATACTGGAAAGAATTATTATATCTTTTTCTAACGTTAAAAAATTACCTTTTTCTGCATAATAGAAAAAAAATATAAAAATACTTTTACAAAATATGGACGCCCGGTCATATATGACCCTAAAAGCTGGAGGGGTAAAGTAACTCACTTAAGATAGATGAGGTACCCAGTAAATGCTTTTAGGTAGATTTTGCCATTGTATAATAAGTAAAGTGTATTTCAAGTTGAAAAATTCTAAATGAGGTTTGTGTAAATAATAAACAGCTCTTGTGAGCGTGTATAACATCAACATAATACAAAATAGAAGAAGAATTAAAATGATTCGAGCAAATTCCAGTTATTAGTCTCGACACGATATCAAGTCAAAGGTCACCAACAAGATACGACGAAACATATATTTAAAAATAGTTTTTCCTCAATGCTCTTCCAATAACAGAAATCTCCGGGACATAAATACGAAGAATACCTGTCTACAAATTAATTACTTGTTGTCTTGCACACGACAAGAGATCAATTATTTAAACAAAATGAAGGAAGTATGCAGATTCTGAATTCTATTTTATATTACAAACATTATAAAATAGAATGGCTTTCACTAAAAACTAAATCTTCTGAAAGGTTTCAGATATCAAAGCCATAATTTAGTTTCACACAGTACTCATACTAATACAGATGTATTGTTAGCGTACAGTATGTTTGAAACTAGTTAATCGAATGAAAAGTTAATGAAGTTAAAAGTTAATGAAGAAAAACAACATTTTTTTAATGCACTGTAAAACTTTTCGAATATTAGAATTCGATTAACATAATACAGCATCGTTAATGAGGAATATACAAGCCAAAAATATGTCTCTTCTTAGTGTGTCTTATATCACCACGAAGGTAGGTAATAGGCATAAAGATCGCTTGGCAAACGGAATCTAGAAATAATGGTCGATTTAAGCGCAAAATTAGTTTTTATTTACTTTGTGAATTATTTTTCTTTCGTATGGATGGGGGGATTAAAGAGGATCATCTAGGTCTGCGAGCTAGTCTAGAGCCACATGCGTCGCCCTGGGACCTCTTTAATCCCGCCGGGGAATGAATACAGCGGGCAATCGTTGGACACTTGTTCGGTAGTCTTCACACATTGCCGACTCTTTAAGGCCCCATCTATGCATCATGTGGGCACAAGGGCTATGGTAGGACCTTATCGTATTGATGGCGGACCAGAGTTTATGAGACAGTGAGAATATAGGCTGTCTCAGTGGGATCGTGCACGAGATGGGCATTTCTCACGTTGGCAGATTGCCATTCAAATTTCCACCTATCTTCTGGAGTGAGAGATAATCGGAGGAACCTCTCTCCTTCCATCCAGATGGGTTTTCGGGAGTTGAAACGGGATGCAAGGTGAGAGACGACATCATCGTGCAAAGGTATTGCGCATTTCTGCCTCGCCTTCTTGTGTTTCCTAAGGGCCCGTTCCCACTTCCGTTTTAAAAACGGAGGTGGGTCCCGTTTTAAAAACGGATGCCCTAGTGGCTGTAGTGGATGTATGGAGCTGTTCACACTTGTCCAACACGATTTGAAAACGGATCCGACATTTTTTGTCGGATGGATCGCCAGCGCAGCGCGTCCGTTTTCAAATCGTGTCAGAACACGCTCGCTCATAGTGTTGTATGGAGCTGTTCACACTTGTCGTGTAGTCGTTCCGGCAGAGCCCCCGCCACACCCCAACCCCTCCCCGCCCGCTCCCAGTCGCAAGGAAGCAGGCACGCTGCGTGCTTGTATTTGATTATTTTGTTAAGTAAATAAATCAAAACTACAATAATGGATAATGAAATAAATCCCGAAAATTTAATACCACTGGTCGAAGAAAGAGTATAGTAATATTTTATTTTTAACTAAATAAAAACAAAACACTTGGTGTACACAACTTTTGTGAATCAAAATTTATATTTTAATTTTTTAAAGTTTACTTTTTTTTAAATTTTAAAGCTTTAATGAGATGCACGATGCACGGAAGAGCGTATTAGTTTAATAAACACATAATAAAAAATATTTGAGTTGTTATTGTTTTCTTACTTTAAAATATCGATAGCCTTTCTTCAGGACAAATGCACTTTCTCAATTTTGTATTTTGATATGTTAAGCTCTCTGAAACTCATTCCAGTAGATGGTTAAAGGAAGTGATAGACATTCTCTTAAGCCATTAAGCGCCCTTGAGGTGATTTTTTCACGGTGAAAACGGCGCTATATAAATAATCCAATCATTATTATTCTAAAATAATTAATGAACTTTAGTTCATCACTTCTCAACTCACCAATTAACACTTGGAAAATTCCCACAGAAAATCATTCAGCTATTTTCTTTTCACTTTTTTCCTTCTTTTTAATAAGTACCACATGACAACAAGAGCTTCATCGTCGTGCATTGTGCACCATTACTGAAGAATGAGCAAATAACATATTTTGGTTGAATCGGCAATTATTTTTTTTCGTAGAGTATGGTCTGTTTTTAAAACGGATCCGTTTTTAAAACGGAAGTGTGAACAGAGCCATTGGCCATCCGTTTTTAAAATCTCGATCTGAAAACGGAAGTGGGAACGGGCCCTTAGTGTTGCAATCTCTTGCCTGATATTTGGCGGGGTTATATTTGAAAGTACGGGGAGCCAAGGAAGAGGTGTAGATTTTAAAGTCGCGCTGATGGTTCGCATTTTGGCATTAAGTTAAACATTGACCATGAAAGAGTTCTAGCCCATACTGGAGCACAGTATTCAGTTGTTGACAAAACCACGGAAATGGATACCGTTCTCAGGTTGTTGGTGTCGCATCTCCAACTAATTCCAGCTAGCTTATTGACTAAGCCTTGTCCTGATTTTTTGAACACAGAGTTTGGTATTCTACTGTGAATAGCAAAGATGGAAAGTTGTCGCAACTGTTATCGACCCAATTGACTTTAGTCGCCAATTTAGGAAATATTCTCCTGCAGGCTTTAGGTCAGAATTAAGAGTTTCTTCTACTACTTTAAGGGTTTTTGGCTTGTTCTTGAGCTGTGACGGCAATATCTTCTGCGTAGGCATATTTTCTGCCTTCAGCATAATGAAGGTCTCGGGTGTAGATGTAAAAGATAAAAAGTGATGAGGCCAGCACTGAACCTTGGGCAATGCCATTATTAAAAGGGATTTTTTTGTTTCCCCCCCCCCAATAATATTCGAAGATGTAACATGGGAATCAGCCACTAACAAAGCTAATAATGGTCTATTAAAAGTAAAACATTGGCTGGACGCAAACCTCCTCACACTTAACATCAACAAAACACAATATGTGACATTTTAAAATCCGCAAACATAATGTACTCAACAACTATCCTAAACCTATCATTCACTCGTGTTCACTCAATTTACACACTCATGAAATCACACCTAATATAAATTGCACATGTCCTACCCATAAATCATCAAATGCAGTTAAATATTTGGGAATAATCATAGAAACCAACTACGGTGGGAAGCCCATATCAGTGACACAGTAAACAAACTTCGTAAACTCTGCCATGTATTCTGCTCCCTTAGGTCCATCCTTGATTTACAGACTCTAAGAAGCGTATATTTTGCCCTTCTCCAATCTATAGCAACATATGATATAGTGGGATGGGGTGGTTGTGCTGAATCCATTATTAATCCTATTAATACAGTTCAAAAAATAATTTTGAGATTTATATTTAAATGCCAACCTACCCATCCCTCTAATGAACTCTTTGCTAAAATCAGGGTCTTAGATATACGACAGCTATTTACTAAGGTAAGCATTTGTTACATACGAAAAAATAACCTACTGGTGGCTCCACAACACCAAGCTCACACCCGCTTTTCATCAAACCTGGGTTGCGTGGTTCCTCAAACTAAAACCTCATTCGCTCAACTGCAATTCTGGTTCATCGCGCCTAAAATATACAATGCATTGAGTACCAACTTAAAGTCAAGTAATTCTATATCCATATTTACTGCTCGTGTACATAAATGGATATTTGAAAGGGGACCTTTCTTTAAAGATTATATGAGTTACTAACACAAAAAAAAAATATTCTGTCCAACTTGTCTCATATCACGAAAATTAAAATTAAGTGTTGAACATAAACATGTTGTCTTATAGATAATACCTACGATAAATAAACATGCACGCAAACAATTATATGCATTAAAATATCTATATTAATTATGTTTATATTTTAATCTTAATGTTTAATATTTTTAATTTTTATTTGTATCTTTTTAAATATACATATATTTTTTCTTTATTTTTCAGTTTACTATTAATTTGAATATATTTGTTTTTAGTTTTATTTCATGTATGATTCATACTTGCATACTTATGTTTCTATAAAATAGTATTTTTTAGTTCTTTTAAGTTATTTTTATTATTATTTCATGTATGATTCATACTTGCACACTTATGTTTCTATAAAATAGTATTTTTTAGTTCTTTTATGTTATTTTTATTATTATTTCACGTATAACTACCACAATACGGGAATTAGCCTAGTATGGTAGTTAAAAAAATGTTAAAAAATGTAACATGTAAACATTTATTAAATAATAAAATAAAACCCTGAAGGTGCGACCAGTTAGCAATTATTAAATAAGTCGTATTGGGTTGCCATCCTCTATCACGTCGTAGAGTAACAAGGAGGCATTTATGCCACACCGATTCGTAGGCCGCAGGGATAAAAGAACTCTACCGCAGTCTTGAACCGTTTCTCTAAACCAGATTCAATGTGTGTTGTTAGTGCTAACACCTGGTCGCAGCAGTTACGGCCTGGTCTGAAGCCAGCTTGCAACTCTAGGGGTTTGTGCATGGTACTTAAAAGCGGGATGGGCCGTTAGCTTTTTGAATCCTCTGGATTGTGGGAAATTAATTTTTAGTTCTAAAAACAGTAACCTTGGTATAGTTAATGGATCAATCAAACCAGAAGGCCGTTATAAATTATACATAGAATTTAAATCCGCAAACTTTGCAAATGAAATTTTCAAAAAAATTTATGTACTTTCACACCATAAATTTAAATCTTTTATTCCAGCATACAACCTTACAAGAATGGGCTGAGTGAGAGGTATTCCAACCGATCTCTCCGAATCTGAAATAGTTGATGCTTTTAATGATTCTCAAGTGACCCCTGAGGTAATAAAAGCACGTCGATTAAATAACAAACATACATCTAATGAAACCTCCTCCATCATCTTCCCACAGGGAAACAATTTTTAAATCACTAAAATCAAAACCAAAATTTGTTGCTTCTATCGATAAAAATCAACAAAATGATATTTTGTCTAACCCAAAAGGGAATTATAAATCTCAGACACTCAACGGGAGTGTTTTTTTATGTTCCTTCTCTTCCCTTATTTTCCCTAAAGTGGTGAATGAAATTTTCAAACAATAATAATGTACTGTCCAACACTGCCGATTTCGTTAAATCTTTATTTTTCTGTCTTCCCAATGTCTCCGAAACTAAACAGAATACTTCAGTGGAATATCAGAAATCTATTCTCTAATAAATTAAAACTTGTACAGTTACTCGATGAACATGACATTTTGGCTGTTGTCATTTCCAAAACGTGGTTTAAACCCTCGCGTCAGTTTAAGATTCCTGGATATCATTTCCTTTATACACGATAGAATGGATGGTAAAGGTGGTGTTGTTCTAATTATTTATGACTCTATCGTTTTTGAACAAATCATTTTTCGTACTCTCTCTTACAATTTTAGTAGTAGCTGTCGTATCTGATATTACAATATTATCAATAAATATCCCTCCCTCTATTATTTTTGTTGAAAACGAATGGTCATCATTTATATCTCAGATGCGTCCTCCGTATATGTGTACTGGGTGACTTTAACCCTCATTAACCCTCACGAGGTAGTGAATTAACAAACCGTTCTGGCTGATATTTTTTTATATTTTATTGATTCGTATAATCTATGTATTTTAAACGACGGATCTCCATCTCGAGTCACCCCCATCAACAAAAGAAAAGTGCTGTCGATTTATCTCTCTGTTCTTCTTCAGTGATACCTAAATGTTCTTGGAACCTTGGGACCTTTTCACTATTATAATTGTATTTCACCACCTAACCACATCGACTTCATTTTAGTATTCTAACCACAACGAAAAATGCAAACTGGAGAACTTTCTTTCTTCCGAATTAGACTCTCTTGTCCATTCTACAAAGTCTTCTCTCGGGAACATCAGAACACAATGTAATTATTTCCTAGTATGGTTAAAAAACCGGCAGAAAAATCTATTCCAAAGCGTAATGTCAAAATTAAAACAAAACAAAAATGCACTCGCACTGTTAACTCTAGAAAATAAGCAATTTCCATTTTCCGCAAATGCATGTCTTTTGAAAACTTCTTATCGGTGAAACGCGCCCAGGCAAAAACGTATTTTGAAAAAAAAAACGGTCTGGATGGCGAAAATAGAGATATAGATATAGATATATCTATATAGATATAGATATAGATATAGATATAGATATAGATATAGATATAGATATAGATATAGATATAGATATAGATATAGATATAGATATAGATATAGATATAGATATAGATATAGATATAGATATAGATATAGATATAGATATAGATATAGATATAGATATAGATATAGATATAGATATAGATATATGCGACCACTTCGACAATTTCTTTTCTAATATTGGCTCCTTCTTAGCTGATAATATACATAACCAGATCGGACGACTTATTTAGAACACCACACTGTAAAGCCAAATATGCGCAAAACTCTTTAATAGGACGTATCTGTAAAACTCACAATGCGTCTAGAGATGTACACATTTTCAAGTGTAACTTGAAAACATATAAAATTCAACTTACTGAACTGATAACTTAATTTTTCATTTTGTGAAATAATCCTGTCATCTTTATTTATTTAATTGTTTTTATTATAATCATGCGAAAACTGTATTACTACGAACTGTCTTTAATTGTTTTTATAACATTTTGTAATTCCATATAATGTTTATTCTTTATATTTCTTTGTCATTTAAAAATATATTGTATAGGTGCAAATATTGAATCAACAACTAGAATTAATGGAACATTATTGGTCTAATATTGTAAATAATTGCTGTTTATGCTAAATATATAAATGACTGTTTGTTTTCTAAATAAAATAAAATAACAAAATCATACACAATCCAGCCAATGAAATAACATTAGCGCATGATAGCATTGAATCGGTATATTTTCTAACTAATACGGAATTAGAGATAAGTAAAATAATAAAATCCTTACGTTGTTTGTGATTATTTCGTTATTAATAATTAATTTACTACAAAAAGTATTCGATTGGTTGTGTGTGATGTTGTTGATTAAATTCCAAGTTTTTCAACTGTTATTTTCGCATTTTTTATAAAGATCACCGAAGTGTGTTTGTTTTAAGTTTCGTTTTTTGTAATAATATTATTTATTACTTCTAGGAATTCTGTTTTCAATAATGTGTTGTTTTGTTGTTTTTTTAAGTTTCAGATATATCAGGTTATCCAGTCTGGGTTATTTATGTTTTAGGTGTTAATTTTAGAGGTGCTATTATAATTAATTTTATTTGCGAGTTAGTTTACTAGATTGTTATAGTTTAATAACGAGTCGTCATTCATATTAAGATGAAAGGGATTTTGGATGATATCATTCTTTAGATTAATATGTGTATATTTTTTGGGCCGACTTTATAGATGCGTTTTTTAACGTTTGTGTGAATTACTTCAAGGAGTAGAATATTGTGGTCTAAAGCAGATGAATTTAATATAAACAACAGAAAAGTTATATATTGATGAAATGAAATATCTTGTTTAGAACTAAATGCAATACATTTTGGGAGATTTTAAAATGAACAAATGATAACCAAGGTTTTCAGGAAGCGGGTACTTATCGATGTTGGTCAATGAAAACGAAGTAACACTCGAACTTAACCGTTACAATGAGAAAGCATTTTCAATTCTAGAATTCGTGACATCGTTTGAGGACATTGCGTTAAAAAAACAAGGCTATTAGATATATTATCTCTCTTTAAAGATATGACTTTACAGATGTGGGGAAAAAATATTAGCTTATGATAATCTTAAAAATCAGAATAATGGTGAGAAAATATGAATCTTAGGATAAAATTATTTGTAAATGGTATTGTCGCATTCTAGAATGAACAAATATCATATTAATAAAAAATATTTGATGGAAAGATAGCGATAGTAGATACCTTTAATTTTATTGGTAATAAAAGTAAAAGCAATGTGTCAAACAATAATACAGGGTTTTCCAATAAGAGGTGTTATTTTTATATTCAATCGTAAAAGATCAATGGTTTTGTTGCTTGTTGAAAGTAAACGTTGTAGTAAAAGATCAATACCAATTCCGGCTATGAAAAATCATTAATCATCTCTCGATAGCGCAATCCATTCACCGTAACTGTTTCTCCAGCCTCATTTTCAAAAAAGTAAGGTCCAATGACTCCGCCGGACCATAAACCACACCAAAAAGTCACACGTTGCGAATAGAGAGGTTTTTCAACAATAACTATTGGGTTTTCCGAGCCCCAGATGCGACAATTATGCTTGTTGACGAAGCCACTGAGGTGGAAATGGGCGTCATCACTCAAGATGATTTGCATTTGATTCACTCAAGTGAATTTTAATAATTTCAATGCGTTGTTGAAGCGTGTATCGTTCCATTTTTATTAATGGCGTAGTTTCTACTTGCCAAATGTCAAAAAATGACAGCTTCAAAAGTAACATCTACCAAAATAGCGGGCTATTCAAAATAACACCTCTTATTGGAAAATCCTGTATTTAATTCCCAGATTTCCCTGCATGCTCCAAACGCTCTTCTGCCCTGTTTAATATAAATCAATGCAAAACAAAATATAAACCAAATTGTTGCTTGAAAATAATTACAACTCGTTGTTGCTTGAAAATAATTACAACTAGCAATAATAATTACAACCAAATTGTTGCTTGAAAATAATTACAACTAGCAGTTAAAAACCCGCTCCGCGGGTTTTTTTCTGCTAGGCCCTGCGGGCGGCACTTACTTAGCATTCGCCCATTTTAAGTGATATTAACAACAGTTACATAATAGATAGATATCAGGTCATTCACAGAGAGAGGGTCAGTATATATAGTTAAAACACGGAACAGGAAGGAGTTAATTAATAATAACATGCTAAATTTACGCATAATAAGACTGAAAGTTGTTTGAATAAATGAAATTTTACGCATTTGTGATCAATTATTTCAAATGAAACACTATTATTGACTACATGTCTACAACTGATATTATTAACTGTTATCGTACCTAATATAATTAGCTCATAGGAGACTTGCAGTGCTTAAATATGTGTTACAACCGTCAATGTCTATAAGTTGAATCAATATCGTTTAGTTTGTCACAATTAAAGATAGTTATAACAAAGTTGACTTAAATAATAGATTATTACAAATTGATTAATTGTACCCGTGTTTATGGATAAAAGGAGGGTGCGACGAGATTAGCAGGCGGTTTAATTAAAAGGTGTTAATTTTACTCCAACTGGTGGTAATTCTTTACCTACAACTGTTACTGTATCTAATAAAGTTTAAAGTTAGATTATATATACACCTTCATCAGGAGAGTAAAAATCTATATATATAAAGGTAGACTATTACAATATAGCACCCCTGAGGTGTTATCTCACAAAAGCGGCGCTATGCAAATTGTCCAATTAATAAATAAATATAATGTTTACATTTTATTATGTACGTATGCATTGATATACAACGGAAATAGATAAAATAATGTTATCCGATTAAACTTTATTTTATTAAAAACAAATAACTTTTTTAAAATCACTTTATTATATACAACCAATACATGTGTCATGAACGAAGTATACACCGAAGTCAAAAATTAAATATAGATTACAATTGGAAAAAAGAAGTGGAAGGAGGGGGGGAGGGGTACGAGTAGGCTGGGTTTATAAGAATTAGGAATTACAATATGAAAGACCAGTTAAGTGGGAAAATATTTAAAAGATAGTTTATAAAAAAAATTCTTGTTAAATATATCTGCTTTTATAAACATGTTCTCTTATTTCTAAAATTTCTAAATTATTTATTTGCGATGCTTTATATCCTGTGTGAAGTATTTTAAGACCTGAAAAAAAATAGCATTTAACCATAAAACAATATATTCATAAGACAAATAACATTTAATAACGGTTATTCTAATAAATTGATAATTGAAATACTAAATAAAAAATTAAACATATTCTCTTCAAACGGTATTTTTACCCTATTTCTTAAGATATAAATAAACAATCAGGATTAAAGCATCGCAAATAAATAATTTTTAAATTTTAGAAATTAGAAAACATGTCAATATAAAATCAGATATAATTATTAAGTAAAAAAAAAATTATAAATAATAATGAAAAATGCAATTGCAAAGTTTAAATAAACTTCCAGAAGAAATCTTCTTATGAAACGCTTAATGGTCAAGTATTTTTGCATATTTAAATATTCGCGCCAGTTATTTGGTTAGTTCTTACACCACCAGAGGTGCGCTCTGTCGGCCAGCTATTGCCGCGGCCATATTGAATGAACGCGTGCTTTTTTCGTCAAACGTCAAACGTAATCACGTAATTGTGGATAATTTTCACTGTAATGTAATTAATCTAATGGATTATGCACTTTCTAAAACTTATTTTCTTCGATATTATCCAAAAAATGTATGAGCAGAAACGATATTTTTGAAGAAATATCGTATTACATGTGGCGATTCTTTTTCAGTATGAAATCGTGTCTTAATTTTTAATGTCTTATTTTTTTTTGTATCCAGTCGCCTGCAAACCGAAATGAACCTTACGGTTGCTTAAAATTGAGGGGCAGATTGGTATTTTTTGCCTGCAGACCCCCTATACAGAATTTATCAGAATCACACAATTTTAATTTGACCAATCAGAGGGCCTACATCGTCCAGACGCAAGCGTATTAATACTATCAGATAACAAAGTGGACCTTTTCAACTGCGAGCTTAAGCCTTATTAGCATTTAGATTTAGTGCATATCTTATTAGCATACCTATTTAGTGCATACCTTATAAGCCTTTTTAGCATGTAGATTTAGTGCTTACCTTATTAGCATACCTATTTAGTGCATACTTTATAAGCCTTATTAGCATGTAGATTTAGTGCATATCTTAGTGACATACCTATTTAGTGCACACCTTATAAGCCTTATTAGCATGTAGATTTAGTGCAGAGGTTCCCAAAGTGGTCTATATGAACCCCCAGGGGTCGATATCGGCTTGCTGGGGGTCTATGCCGGCGAGAAAAAAATTTGGGGGTCCACTAGATTCAAATGGGGGTACATATGAGCGGACCCTCATTTACCTTAAGTAAACACTTAGGAGTTCCGTAAATAACACAATAGACCTAACAAAAATATAATAGACCGAGAAATTACTTATTTGATATTTGTATTTTTATATTTCGTAAAATTGTTAATTGAGGTATATAAATAGAGTATACGTTCCTTTTCTCGTCAGAATTAATATATTCAAGCAAAACTTGTACATTGGAAGCCGCGAATTTTCCTAGTTCCCAAACTTGTTTTTGAAAAACGTCCAGGGTAATAATGACGTTCAATATTTAAATGCACTTCACATAGACTTCAAAACTAAGTTTGAGGACATTTTGAGTATGGAAATGGAACGTTGAAAAATCGGATATCATGTGACCAGAAGAACTGACCGGAATAAGCACTGAAAAAGAACTTAAGCGGCAGTTCTGTAGGGCCAGCTACAGAATGAAATTCCCGTTGCTTATCCTGCTTCATTTTCATTTGGTGTAATACCTCTCAAGGGTGCCCCTGTCTGCACAGTGTAAAGACAGAGGAACTATACCGCCACCCGGTTGTTGGACAGGCAAGGGAATCTTTTTACGAAAAAAATAAATGATTATCACATGGGACGGTAATAGTTTTAGGAAAATTCAATATTCGGCAGGCAGGGGGTATACGGAAATTTTTTTTGGCAAATGGTCTACGGGACAAAAAAGTTTGGGAACCTCTGATTTAGTGCATACCTTATAGCCTTATTAGCATGTAGATTTAGTGCATACTTTATTAGTATGTAGATTTAGTGCATAGTGTCATTGTTAGAATTCAGATTTCAACAGCCATCCTTCAAACCTTCCTCCTCCACATCTTCATCTCCTCTCAAAATTCTTACACTTTGCATATTCCTTTACACTTTGCACACTCAGATGGACACTCCAACGCGGTACGAAATGTTGTCTCAAAAAGTTATAGCAAGAGTATTAACACCTTTATCACCGCAAAACCAAACAACGTAATCAAATGGCGGAAAGAATCTTAAATCTTATGATAAAATTTTGACTGGTACTTACCCAACAATAAAAATAATGCCAACACGTGAGGCACACCATTTCCCGATAACTTAATCATGATTACACGACACACAAACTAACATCACTGATCAACACTGACTAATCTATGCACAATAGTAACAAACTCACATGACATTAAGAACAACTAACACAGATTTCGGCAACTCCACTTCTGCAGTGTGGTATAACCAACTTTGTTTCTCGGTTTTATCACAGCTAAAGGTGCATTAATTTGATGTTGTTGTTCTTGTATTATCAACGCGGACGACTTTAGCCGTGCACGAACTGCCGCAAATATAAACCGGTACACTCATCTTAACCTGTAAGATGTCCGCAGTATAGTGTATGTGAGTAAATAGTGTAAAAGATACAGTGTCTGGGATGACTAAAGTTTATGCGGTGTGATTCAATGGGCCTGCACACGAAAGTAAGGAATGAATACTAAGGGGATTTTTATCCAGTTTTCTTTAGATGAGACAGCGCTATCTATCTTCTTCTTCTATTTTATTTATTTATTTATTCAAAAAAACAGTTTTTAACATAAAAAACATACTCTGCACATCTCACTAGGGCATTTGTGTATCAAGATGTGCAGCTTTACATTTAAAAAAATACATAAACGTAAACTTAATATAATGATAACATTAAATTTAAACCCAAAAAAGAAAAGTTTATGACACTGTCGTTTCGAGACCGGTAGACAAAAATAAACAAAATTTTAGCAACAAATGTACGAAAAATAAAAACAAAAATGTCAACAAAAGAAGCATTGGTAAGTAAGTTGGCAACAATAATATTCTTCTGTTAACTAAAGTACAAGGTAACTGTGCTGGCTTATCAGACACAAGCATAGGGTAACCATACTAACAATTACAACATGGATAGTATGAATAATAAATTATAAATAAACTATATAAACAAAAGACAATGTCCGTATGTGTATGTCTTGTAGACTCCAAAATCACTGGTCAGATTTCGCTGATATTTGTGCCATCAGTGTTTAGAGAGTGGTTTGAGTGGTAGAAGAAGTCGGGTATGGCTGATAAAGACTTGACGCATTATTTCTACACTGGATGAGATACGGAGTCAAATTGAAGACGATACAATGTTGTTTTTTAATAGTAACAATGTTGTATATTGTAGGGAATGGTGTAGAAAGTTGGGGACACCCGAGGAATGCTTATTAACGCATTATCTCCGCACTGGAATCGGATATTGAGTTACAACATTAGGTGAATTTGTAGAAATATAGGAGACGCCTATGAAACAAATAATTATTTGTGTTAAATTGAAACGCACCTGACGATCTAAGACAGAGGTGTAATGAGAATATATGACTTGGAAGTGAATGGTTGAAGAAATCGAAAATTTTTGAGGAAGAAAATATCATTACAATCAAATAATATTATGTTAACCTTAATGGGGGGAAGGGGTGATTCTGCATGACATGCATGACAAGTAAAAAAGATTATTTTTATCAAAATTTAAATGTTTTAAGGTAGTTTTTAGGTAAAAAAAATTGTATTGGAAAATAACCACAGGAATTTAGAAAAAAGTTATTTATCTTTTTACTTCCACCACCATGTTGAACCACCGCCCAAAGTTAGTTCACTTTACCCGCGGACACCCTGTATGTATTCTGGCGCGTATAGATATTCATTTTACAAATTTGTTTCCACAATGATGAGCGAACAATGCGATGTGCACAATTGTAATATATTTATTCCTTGTGTAAATCAATGCCGTGATTTTCACAAGGGCGTTTATTTTAAAATTACAACAGAATTATCAGAACAGATCAAAAACATAATATGAAGATAGAATATGCAAACCAAATTAAATTTGTAACAGAATAATAAGTTACTTAATCGAATTTTTCTTTTTATTCAGCTCGCAATAAAAGATGTAGACTTTTGATATCCTGATATTGTAACTATTACGGAGTCAGTTCAATGAAGAATTTAGTTTACAGTTTGTTTTAAATTGATTTTCTCTGATTATTTCCCAGTATAAATCTATATAGATTCCATACTATTTTTCAAACAGTTTTTTCTTTTTTTTATATGCCTAATATATCTATGATAATACCTAAATGTATAGCGGAAGAACACCTGACATATAAACTACCTGTTTAGCAGGTACATTTACAAAGTAATTGAAATAATTTATTAATATCGCCATTTTGTGTATGAAATTTGACACAAAGCCACCTGTTCACAGTTGTTGCTGGCTTTAGTTAGAGAACGGGGCGTCTTTTCGATTCGTTTTTGTGGAAGTCGGCTCGTATGTGGAACGAGCTTACCGACATCTGTTTTTTCCTCTTCATATTTCTGTTTTTCCCTCTTCAACCTGCATTAATTAATTCCTTCCAAGCCCTAGTCCCGTACCTTTACCAGTCTCATAACGCTGCCCAATCAGATGGGGACATAGTCCCTGCTTTTACATAGGAAAAAAAATTGTCGCACATTCTCCAGAATTACTTCATCACTTATAAGCTATCCGTAGCCATAATCAACCTTGTGGTGGGATTACTTAAGGATTCCTTTTGTGAAATTCTTTTATTTAAAACTAGCCGTAGCTCAGCCCTTCCGTGCAGATGGAGAAACAATAGCGCGTGTTGCGTTTACGTATAACAGATGGCGCTGTTTGAAAAAAAAACATGTTTTTACCTGTCACATGTGACATCTTTATAATAAAGGTAAACAAAAATACACGCGTATTCAATTTCAAAGCAATCGGTGAAGAACTTTCGAAGATTTAAGATTTTGAACAAACGAAAATAATTTTTTTATTTATATAGATTTAACTACTATAAGCTATTAACTAGTAACTAGTACTAGAAAAATAGAGAGTACGAAAACAGTGTGCAATATAACTATGAATGAGGAATACTTAGACCAGGTGGATGAGTTTGTGTATTTAGGAAGCATGTTTACGAGAGATGGGAAGGCTGACAGAGATATTGAAAGAAGAGTAAATGCAGGTAACTCCATTAATGGAGGACTGAACGCAGTTGGCGCTAACAAAAAATTGTCCAAAGAAGCGATGTTAGCAGTCCACAATGGAGTGCTGGTACCTACCCTGATGTATGGAAGTGAGGCATGGAACTGGCAAAGAAAGGATGAAAGTAGATTGAATGCTGTTGAAATGAGATCCCTGAGGCGTATGTGTGGTAAAACCATGTATGATCGTATGAGGAATGTGGAGATATGCAAAGAGTGCAAGGCTGATGTAAGCGTAATGAGTAAGATCAAGAAAGGGACGCTTAGATGGTTTGGGCATGTAGAGCGAATGAGCGAAGAATAGAGTGTAAGCAGAATATATGACGCAAATGTAAATGGTAGCAGAAGTCAGGGACGCTCGAGGAAGACATGGCACGACCAAGTGAATCAGATACTTGAGTCGGGAGAGTCAGAACAATAGACGAGTATGTATGAGACGCTGTATGAATGTGAATGAGGCAAGGAGTGTATGCTAAGACCGAGTTGTTTGGCGGTCCGTCCTCTCTGCCTACCCCTGCGGGGAAACGGCGTGATGGTTAGTTAGTTAGTTAGTATTGACAAACCAAAAATATGTATATTTATTAACTAGTTTTATCAAAACTGTTTTCAGAAAGAAATTTTTATATTTATAGGAACGTTGAACATTTGACGAAGTCGGCATTTTTCGTGATTGATTGAAAGATGTGATTTATTTTTATTCTGACATTTATCTATCATGTCAGAATAACAGAAGAGTATTTGTGTATGAATGTGAATGAAGCGAGGAGTGTAAGTCAAGACAGTGTGTATTCATTCTCTCTCCCGGTGCCCGGAAAAACAGAACGATGACAAAACAGAACGTGGTAAAATAATGGGTTAGGTATTTATTTATTTATTTATACTGGGTTTTACAGATGATCACACTTACGTGAGAACAATCCACTTATAAAAACTCAGTTATTGTACAATTACAAAAATCTACAATTAAATAAAGATACAAAAAATTAAATACAGATACATACAATTAAATACAGATACATACATACAATTAGAAAACAAAAACATCAAAAAATAAAAATAAAATACACAATCATATACAAGTTCGCTCAAGTAACACATTACATTATACATTATTACAAGTGGTAAGAGGCATAAGAAATACGAGAGGTATGCATAGAGAGAAAATTGACACAATGAATTCGCTAATATTTTTTAATAGCGCCAGAACTTTTTTTCTGAATCCGTACAAATTATCGACGAAAATATCTATTTCAGCACACTCTATATTGTTATATAGTCGACACATCTGGGTCAGAGGGGCTAAAGTAGGCGATATTATTTATAAATGTATTCAGGTGAAAAATATTATGGCGTCTTAAACAATGCGAATTGGGGACATTTATTTTAATATTGCTAAGACATAATGTAGTATCAAGTTGACCGTGAATAATTTTATGTAAACATATGAGATCAGTCTTCTAGTTTTAAGTGTATCAATCTTGAAGTAATCATTATTAAAAAGTATTATAGTGATTTGTTTTTGGGGTATTATGCCGGACAGCATTGCAGTGTCCATCAGCAGGGCAGATTTGTAGATGTGTCAGATTACGTTGGCTAAAGAAGGAGGTAGCGCAACACGGCATAATACCCCCAAAACAAATCACTATAAATAATGGGTTAGATTAGAATTTTGAAATTTGAAAATATTTTATCAATTTTACCAGAAGTAAGATGACATTGACCCAAATATGTCAACGAAACACTTCAGTTTATCTCATGCAGTTTAAATATTAAATTAAAAGATGTCATTGACCTTGTGAAAAATGGAATGGATTATAATAATGTTTTATGAAATAAAGCAGGATTTTGAAAATTATCAACTTATTTCATTATTTGTATACTGCTTACTGTTTTTTTTTTTTTTAATTTGTGTACGGTGTCTGGAAACTACTGGTACAAGCGGCAATCTGGTGAATCTGCATCACATTGCGAACCCTGAAAAACAGCTTTTATTTATCAGAAAAGTTTTGAAGCCGGGACTGAGAGCATTTAAAAAAAATCCAAATTTGAGCAACCATTTTTTTAAAAACTCACATATTTTTTCAAATTAATAAGAAATTTTTTAAATAAAGAACAACTAATTACATTTAAAATGCTAATCCACTATAAAACCAGTAGCCACATCACAAAAGACAATTTTGAAAATTATACAGGGTTTTCCAATAAGAGTTGTTATTTTAAATAGCCCGCTATTTCGGTACATGTTACTTTTGAAGCTGTCATTTTTGACATTTGACAAGTAGAAACTACGCCATTTATAAAAATGGAACGATACACGCTTCAAAAACGAATTAAAATTATTAAAATTCACTTGAGTGAATCAAATGCAGATCATTTTGAGTGATGAGGCCCATTTCCACCTCGGTGGCTTCGTCAACAAGCAAAATTGTCGCATTTAGGGCTCGGAAAACCCAAGAATTATTGTTGAAAAGCCTCTCTATTCTCAACGTGGGACTGTTTGGTTCGGTTTATGGTCCTGCGGAGTCATTGGACCTTACTTTTTCTAAAATGAGGCTGGAGATGGATTGCGCTATTGAGAGTTGATTAATGATTTTTTATGGCCGGAATTGGATGGTATTGATCTGGACAACGTTTACTTTCAACAAGACGGCGCTACGTGCCACACAAGCAACGAAACCATTGATCTTTTACGATTGAATATCAAAATAAGACCTCTTATTGGAAAACCCTGTACTTAAGAATGAGTCCCCATCAGAACTCCTAAAAACTATGTTTTAATGCCCTAAATGCAATGTCTCTGAAATAATTACACTCAAATGATATTTTAATTTTCGCATTCGAAAATCAGTACAACTAAATGAATTAACAGAACAGAACAAAAACGTAATACTTAGTAAATATAATATTAAGTCAGAATGTAAAAAACAAATTAAATTAATAACAGATAATTAGTTACTCACGACATGACTGCTTTTAATAAAATGTTGTTTTTATTCAGTTCGCAATTAACCCTAGAAGCCTAATCTATTTTATAGGTACATAAAGTCTTAACATACGTTTCAGAGGCGTACACATTTAAATGACAGTCTGTGGGCCAAAATATACCTACTTGTGCCCTATTTTTCGATGGAAAGTTAAGGTTGGTATTAAAACTAATAATAAAACACAGTTTTGTCAATGAAACTACTATCACAGGTACTTATTACAATGAATCAAAACATTATGCTTACATTCAAACAAAAAAAAATCTTCTTAAAAATCAACTTGAACATATGTTTTTTTTAAATAATATAATATTTTTTTAACATCAATTTCTTATTCTTAGGGCAAACATTAAAAGTAATCATGTTTTTAATTATTAGCTATAATTTTAGAGCAATCTACACAGACATCAACTTTGTGCTCAGAACACACTGACTTTTTGCACTAACAGCACAATAATTTAACCATTCTCATCATTGATTTACGTCTTTTGGACTCTCCTGACTGAAGTTTACTACCTGAATCAGTAGGTTTTGCAAGAATTTGGATTATATTTTTAAGTCGGAGCTTCAAGTCTCATCTCCATCCAAGGTTTGACCGAATCTGTGCTAAGTTGCTTAGTGAATTCTCTTTTGTATGAGAGTTTATTTGATCATGTTTTAGCCATAAATTACAGGAGAATTGACAAAAGTCATGTTCAAGATGCCATAGAATACAGCCATTGACCATATTTTGATCAAATGAATCTACTCTTCCTTTTGCTTGGTTGTAGAGTGTAGTTTAGTTTAGTGGTAGATAAAATTAAACTGGGATATAAAAATAAAAATAAACATTTATAAGGTAGTCAAGAGTTATATGCTTGAAGCTGGCAGTAATTTTTTTTTTAATTTAAAGAATTTGGCAGTATTTTAATCTTATTAGAGGAACCTGTTTATTAATTGATACTCCAAGATTAATTTTACTTAAATTATTTAATTTGTATGTCATTGTTATAAAAATATTTTTAGATTTTTTTTTTAATTAAATTTATATCAAATCAAGATGCAGTTTATATTTAAGAATTTAATGGGTTATTACAAAAAAAAAATGGATAAATAATGAAAAATAGTTTTTAAAGAAGATTTATTAGTAATTTAAATAATTTAATTTAAATGATAAAAGTTCTAAAATATGTACATATTGCCCGTCATTTTCATTTTAAAGTCGTAACAAAGTAGAATTACAGGAAAGAAAGAAAAAGTTAAATCTTTATAGTAAAGTAATTTATTTACATTGAATAATTAATGTGGAAATCATTTTAATTTGAAATTTTTATCTTAAAATTAATGTTGACATAAATTATATTATTTAAAATAATAATAGTTTAATTTTTTTTATTTTATAGAATAATAGTAGAGTGATAGAAAGATGAAATATATTAAAAAATTAAATTAATAACAGTAAATTTTATTTATTTTATCTTGTGTATTTATTTTATATATGTTTAGGAAAATGTATATAGTTTTGAGGATTTTATTTGTGATTTGTTTGATGTGAGGTATAGGGAGTTAGTTAGCGCCCTTTGTGGCAGCTGGACGCGTCATGCCGTCTTCCAACCGCTTTGTATTTTTTTTTAGTATTTTCAAGGGAAACGAGGCAACATCCCTTTGAAATTATTTTTAAAATCAGTGAATCAACATTTTAAATTAACTTACCAATTAGTAATCAGAACTTTATAGTAATGTGATTAGAGTGCAGTGTTTTAAAAATGAAAAATGAAAATTGTGCAAAAAAATATTCTAAATTACCTGAAGTTGAACTTGGGACGAGAATCGGTAACTGTAGGTACGCCAGATGTTTTCAATTGAATTCTTGGAAACTCTGACAGCCCTAACAAGTGCCCAGGGTAATTTATTATCCCGTCCGTCGCCTTTTATTGCGGGACAATGCACCACTAACATAATCACCAGGAACAAGTGTACAAGAAGATGGACTTGCCGAACGTCACAGCGGTGCTGCCAAGGTTTGTTATCTATGTGAGGATACTGTGACAGCGCTTAATTACCAGCAGACACATACCTGGACGGATGACGAACCTCGTGCTGGCACTGTTGGTGGGCGCGGTACACTCTTTCGCTGCAGCAGCTGGTCCAGTTTCCTCACCACCTAGGATTCTTGCTGCAGAGTCTCCATCCTCTATCTTCGTCGAATGTCACAGCGGTGCTGCCAAGGTCTGAAATCCATGAGAGGACCTTGTGTCCGCGCTCTATTAGCAGCAGACACATACCTGGATGGATGACGAACCTCGTGCTGGCACTGTTGGTGGACGCGGTGCACTCTCTCGCTGCAGCAGCTGGTCCAGTTTCCTCACCACCTAGGATTCTTGCTGCAGATTCTCCATCTTCGTGTCACCTGTTTCTGTACTTCATTTTATTTGACTAATTTCAATTTCAATTTGTAATATTTATATATTTTTTGTTATATCTGCATTAACTGTAAAGCGCCCCTGAGGTGATATCTCACAAAAGCGGCGATATACAAATCATCCAATAAATTAAATAAATAAATAAATATCCATCTAAGGTCACGGTCAATTACGATTCCTATATACTTTATTTGTTCTGTTTTTTTCTAGAGGAGGTTTTTGGTGTTTTGGTTTTTTAGATATTTACAAAATATTAGCCGTCTTCTAAGGGTTAAAAAATATGTTTCATAGAAAATCTTAGATGCTGAGAGGTCAACTGTGCGATAGTTAAATCTTTATATATATTTTGTCGCTGGTCAAGTGACGCAATACGGAAGACAGATTTTCATATCTCAGTTATGATAAAAGTTGTTGAGCGAACAAGACATTATGTTGAGTGTGTATTTAATTTTCTCAGTGACAAGTTGACATGAGTTATTTAAAAAGACGTTCGTTGATTAGTGCGAAAATAGTTTTTATATTTCTCTTCATTGGTAAGTCTTAAATGAGCTATTTTATTAAAAAAAACATCAGTAATTAGTTAGCTTTGTTAGTTTATTCTCTTAGTGTTCGGTACTCTGTTTAAATGCAAATACCGCAAAAGAGTCCCAATAGTTCGCAACCATAGAATAAAGAAGAAAACTAGAATTGCTTTCCTTATAAATTTGCATAAAAACAAACGCACCACTGACTTAGTACCTTTAGGAACTAGACCGTTTAGCACGCAGTATGTCTCTTTTACAGTTGCTTGTGTATAATATAGTCCCAAATTGGACATATATTTGAACCACGAAGCACAGTACCACACCACAACAAAGGGCACTTCTTGTTTTCTTGTCCTAACGGTTTCTCTCATGGCCTGTCGTCTTTGATGATGCTGTGTTGAGGGTCTTTTTGAGGGAAGGAGTGTGTTAAAATGAATCATGAAGAGACTCATCTTAAAGGGTGGCGGAAAAACAGAGGACAGCAAATCGTTCCACAGCCGAGCTGTTGAACTCAGAACAAATCGACGATTCTGATTTATTGTGTTACCAACATCAGTCTGGACATCAATCATCGCTACCGTGCTCGGAAAATTGGTATAAAATCATCGGTAGTAACGCCTATCGATGCCTGCTAGACCCTCTGGTCGATACTGAAAGTATTTACCACTCTGGAATATGACACGGGTATACCTTTATTCGCAATTAAATCATAATAAAAATATTTCTACATAAGTGAAATATGAAATGTTGTAAATCATCAAACATACTGATTTCGGTTGTGTGTCTGTCAGTAACTCTGAACCAATAAACTCTAGAACTCGGATTTGCTTTGAATCAAGTGTCATATTAAAAACTAACTGTACCCCGTCGCGCGTTGCTATGTCTCAGTCTGTCTGTACGGATAGAGAAAAAATGGCGCGCGTTGCTTTTACATCCTACGCTGTTAAAAAAGACAGGTAACAAAAAAGCATATATGTCTGTCACAGGTGACATTTAAATAATACACGCGTATATAAATGCAACGTTTGGTCAAAATTCAACCGGTGAAGAACTTTCAGAGATTTAAGATTTTGAACAAACGAAAGTTTACGTTTTTATTTGTATAGATAGGATCTGAAGAAAATGTTCATATTCCTCTAAAATAATATTTAGCATAAACATTATTTTAATTGTCTTTTTAAAAATACAAATTATAATATCTTGTGATTCTTGACGGATCTGCGCTACTTACGTAACAATTGTGTTACGTGACTTTGTTTGGTGAGATATTGCTCATGTTGATATTGCCTAAAATATGAAGGTTTTTTTTATTTCTTATCTATTATAAAAAATATTACCAAGAATCCCATTAAATAACTTTGATTAAAAAAATTAATAGAACTATTCGGAAACTAACCGAACAGATGTACGTAAATTCGCAGTATAAGCAGGAAACTGGTGAATCTACATTAAATAAAGAACCAAACAAATATATGTATTTATGTCATAAGAAGAATGAAGCGTCAAGCTGGATAAGTTGTTTTTCATTGAAATATAATTTTTTGTTGCAGCTAATGGCCTTGAGGCAGCACCGCAACATGAAAGGTATCAGTTTCCCCAGGGCTCGCATCCTGGACCACTTTTATTTAATATTGTTAAAGCTAACATTAAATTTATGAATGCTTTCAAAATAGTAGCTTTATTTTATTTGCAGATGGCATGAACATTTTTGAAGCTATTCATTTAAACGATTGTTCGGAATTAAAAAGCGATTTTGATGGTTTGTGCGCATCATTGTATGAAACTGATTGTCCTTACGAATCTCAATTTATTAAAAGATTTATCAAAAAGTTAAAACTTCAATTATGACGATGACTTTACTAGATGACTTGTAGTGACAGTACAAAGTACTAAGATGTTCGAAGCACTAAAAATGATCACTTACTTAAATTACGTATTTTTTCTTAATTAAATATTTAGTAGTGGTATAACTTATTAAGCAAAACCACAAGTTGTCATATTTTATCATTAAATTTAATGTTAATAACTCTCAAACGATAAACTTTTTTTTCCATAATATTGTAATAAAAGAAGAAATAAAATAGATTAAATCCATAACATAATTTTGTAAACAGAACAGAAATGTTACTAATGACATGTCAGAAAAATACTATTTTCTGGACTTAAACGATTTTTATTCAGACCGCTATTGAAAATTTCCACCTAAGATATCACGTTATTGTAATTATAAAAAAAAAATGTATGGTAAGTACCTTGTAGTTACACTCGACATAAAACTACGATGGAACACACACATTAATGAAACACTAACGAAAGCGAGACGGACAGCAAATGCCCTTTACCCCCTTATCAGCTACAACAGTAAACTCAACCTAAAAATCAAACTTCTCTTTACATATCGTCAATCGGCCAAAACTAACATAATATATATCTCCCATATGGCCTACATCAAACACAATAACAAGGCAACAAAGCTAGAATCATTCCAGAATGCGTTGCTCCGACAATTCACCAAAAGTCCCTGGTTCGTCAGGAATAGTATAATTAACACTGGCTTAAAAATTCCTCCACTCCGAAAACATAAAATAGATTTATCAAAAATCTCTTACTCTAAACTAAAATAAAATCCGAATCCCTCCATCTCCAACCTCAGTCTCGGCCCGAACTCCATCTTCGTATATCCTCCCTTACCGTATAATATCTTTTTACAATACAATATATATCCATTGTCTGTTCGGACAAGAATTCTGTTTACAGTTTGTTTTGCGTTGATCCAATTTGAAGAGAACAGACGAGCGTATGGAGCGCGCTAATTTATAGATGAATAATGAATCTATGTGATGCCTTCAATTAATGAAAATAAAAAGATTTTGTATAGTGCTAATCCTATAACTTAGTTTAAGATGCTTTGCAGACGTAGTTAGCCAATATGAGAACTAAAATCCTTTAACTTAGTCTAAGATACTTTGCAGACGTCGTTAGCCAATCTGAGAACTCAAATCTGGAGAAGCTCGTAGTCACTGGCAAAGTGGAATGTAGGAGAAAGAGAGATAGCTCACCAATGCGTTGAACATTTTTTAAAAGTTATCCATTTAAATACAACCGAAGGGGTATTAGATTAGCTCAGTGATAGAATAAAGTCCCGTCAAGGTTGAGGTCCTGGGTCTTAGATGCGACAGAATATTTTACTGATTTTCTGTTCAACATTTTTCGTTTGAGAGTTGTTATAATTATCTTTAATGGCTAAATTAAATCTAGGTGGATTGAACTTAACTTTGAACCAATCCATTCATAACCCTGAGTAACGCAATGTCACGACTTGTGAGCCAGTTGGTAAAAACTATGGTATCTTTACAGTGAATCCGACTACTTCTCCAACGACCTCCAACTCTTTGAAGAAAGTTCTGAAGAGGTTGATGAACCACTCCCATGTGTCCTGCCCGCAGCCCCGAGTAACGGGCGATACACGGTGATCAACCAGTCGGGAGAGGTGGTACCGGGAAGTGAGGTAGACACCTTCTCCTTGCTCCTGTATTCGTGTGACGAGGGTTACAGCAACAGCATTGGGGAGCCGTCCCCCGAGTGCCAACGCGATGGGTCCTGGTCATCGACTCCTGAATGCACGAGTAAGATAGCACTGACCTGGTTTCACGATAAGTCGACACAATGACAAACGCACCTTTAAAAGGTCACATCAAGTCATTAAAAGCGATGAAAAAAAACTAACATATAAACCTAACTTATCTAATCTAGGTTTTGTTGACTTTATTTCATTTTTCAAAGGTGCGTAGTCTGTGCAGAGTCGTAATTTTGATGAGTTATCCGGTCACCCTTTGACTTTACAATGGGTACCAACTATTGTACTAGTAGTTACAGAGCTGGCCTGTTAAATGCAGCTTTATTGGAGCTAAATATGTCAATATCCGAATTGATTCTGAAACAGCCAAAGGAGTGGTCC
Source organism: Hesperophylax magnus (assembly GCA_026573805.1). Taxonomy (NCBI): domain Eukaryota; kingdom Metazoa; phylum Arthropoda; class Insecta; order Trichoptera; family Limnephilidae; genus Hesperophylax; species Hesperophylax magnus. The sequence goes on along the minus strand of JAIUSX010000230.1, from coordinate 367,835 downwards.
TAGGTTCGATCCCTGGGGATCCCTGGAGTTGGTTTCGTATTCGTAAGAAAGATTGTGTCCCTTACTGATACACTGACTATAAAAGTGAGGAAATTGTGAGAGAAACAGATGACAATGGATACTAATGTATTTATAAACAATATTAATATAGAAAATCTCGATCAATTAACCATTATTTGAATATTTTTTGGAGTTCAGTGGTGCCATTTGGTTGTTTTTTTAATATGCATTGGCATCTTATTAAATATAGAAGGTACAAGATAAGCCAGTGTTCGTTGTCCGTATTTTTTTGTAATTTTTGGAATGGACATACCTTCATTTTGACTAAATCTTGTGTTTTAATTATTTATTTTTGGGGTACTATGCCGTGTTGCGTTTCTTTCTTCTATAGCCAACGTTTCTGAATGCATTACAGTGTCCATACTCAAGGCAGATGTGTCACATCTGCCACTAGCACATGACACATCTGCCCTGATGATTGACACTGTAATGCTGTCCGAAACGTTGGCTAAAGAAAGAGGAAAACCAATACAGCATAACACAACAAAAGTAAATCACTATACAAAGAATTGTAGTTATTTATTTTTGGCAAAAAATGCATTAAACTTCCTCGGGAGTTCATTCAAACCAATCTGTAAAAATCTGAAATTTTCTGCGAAATCGGTACAGTAGTTTTGAGTTTATAGGTCACACAAGTACCAGGGTGCCAGTCTGCCACATCCTGTTGCCATATATGGAGGTTTTAAAATGCAATAATAAAATAAAATTTCACTTCGGCCTAGCAGAAGGCCATCACAATATTACAAACATCTTTTTTAGAAACATTTTAGGCAGACATCTCAAATCACAAAAGGTTTACATAGCCTCCTGTCAAATATATAACATACCAACAAAATGCTTTTTCTGTTTATAGGTTCAATTCCCGATCTAACCAACACTCAACTTTCAGGGGAAGAACAAATTAAAACACCTATAACAACGTAAGTTGTAATTCATATCACTGTGATATTAAGTGTAATTATGTACTTAACCCTTCAAAGCTCGGAAGGACAATACTAGCCACAAACATCATATTCCATAATAGCCTCTGAAGGACAGATCTGACCGGGGCGTCAATACATTATAAAACTTTTTTTTTTCTATAATGCGTACCGATGTGATTTATTCGTTGTTGGAATGATACATAATTATTCTTCTAAGTGTTTCTCAAATATTTATACATGATTACACGGATAAAATTTAAAAAATTGTCAAAGTGTATGATTTCGAATTGGCGGGATTTTTTCATTGACATTTGAAAGTTGAAAAAATATTTAATTATTTTGTTGTGTAAACGGCATAGAAAGTGAATTGACAGCATTTTTACTGATTCCCCACACAAAAGTAATGTCTTTTATAAATATCTAATTATTTTAAAATAATGAACGTTTCGAGTCAAAATATCCTGGTAAGTTGTTTAATTTTTAAATTATATTATTTAGAAATATCAGTGTTTATTTCAACTACAAAAAATTCGAAGATAAATTAAATAGTTTTTAAAATAGTATTTATTTTTACGACAACTTCAAAAATAAGCAGTATGTAGCACATTTTAGATACCTCGGCAACATTCCGAAATTCCAGCAGATTTTACCGTGTCATTGGGACTAGCCACGTCACAAACCCGAATAAAGAGGAAGCTACAAGCCAAAAATGTGTATATTCTTGGTATAACTTATATCGTAGGTAATAGGCATTAAAATCGCTTGACAAACGGAGTCTAGAAACGTTCGATTTCAAGCAAAAAAAATGGTTTTTATTTATTTTGTAAATAATTTTATAAGAAACAAAAAAGTTAATCAAGTGAAACTGTCACAAAAAATCTTAGCTATAATACTGTATTTTTAAAAGCTTTTTCCATCATGCGTTCATACATATCTATTGAAAAAAAAAAATTTTTAGTTGTTTGTATTTATATTTTTTATTGAGTAACTTATTTTTTTATTTGTTATCTTATCAAGCGACGCGATAGGAAAACCTTCAATTTATATAAAACATTTTTTTTGGTATTCATAACGTACATCGATTCGTTATAAAGATTAATCAAAACAGTGATTTGGCATTAAGCTTCGCCTTAACCCTTAAACTTTCGGTGTTCAAAAATTCCTCGTCCTCCGGTGCTATACACTCTGTAAATATTTTGCAGTAAATAAATGTATTGTGGAGGAATACCTAAAATTCGAACTATGTGTTTAGTATATTTACACAGATATTTATTAATAAGCGACGATGTTCGTCAGTTGATAGCACCGGCAAGGAAAGGTTAAACCACGCCCCCAGATGGGTTAAGTCCGGTGATGTCAAGTGTCAGAATAACATAAGATAAATTTACTAGCAATTAAAAAGACTTTTGCTATTATTAGAATATTAATTCACTAAATTTGTTTTTATTGAATTTTGTTTGTAGTTCATTTGAATATTAGATTATGTTAATTTGTATGTTGAATTACGTTTGTAGTTATTTAAAAATACTTATTGTTTACACATCGTCTTTTAAGACGAAGCTTAATGCTAAATCACTATTTTGATTAATCTTTATAACGAATTGGTTTACATTGTGAATACCAAAAAATATGCTATAGATAAATTGAAGGTTTTCCTATCGTATCGCTTGAGTAGAATACAAAAAAATGAAATTACTCAATAAAAAATATAAACGTAAACTACTAAAAAATATTTTTTTTCAATAGAAATGTATGAACGCGTAAAGGAAACAACTTTTTAAAAATGCAGTATTATAGCTAAGATTATCTGTGACAGTTTCACTTTATTAACTTTTTTGCTTTATTATAAAATTATTTACAAAATAAATAACAACCAGTTTTGTGCTTAAAATCAAACGTTTCTAGACTCCGTTTGTCAAGCGATTTTAATGCCTATTACCTACAATATAAGGTGTACCAAGAATATACACATTTTTGACTTGTGGCTTCCTCTTAAGCATCATTTTCTTTTAGTATATACTTACTCCTACCATAAACACAAGATCACAGAGTTCACTTTATGGAGTAGTAGAATAATTAAGAAAAAAATATTTATCTAGCATACAGGTATAATTTTGTACAAAATTAATTTAAACAAATATGCGCAGATGTCCGGGTGTGTTTGCGTGATTTCCACCAAAAGTTGACAAAATGCATTGTCATCAACAACGAGTTTAGCTGATAAAACAAAAGTGAAATTCTAATAGATTTGTTAAATATCTCAGGCCAATTAGTTTGGTTTTGCAAAAAGACAGTTATTAACCGAACAGTCAATTTGTTCGTTTTGTCATCAGCTCCTATGATAGATATAGAAATAGTTGTCTCCCTTACTACCGTGGTTAGAAATATGATCTAAACAGCGCTAGAAAGAGAAAATATAACGCTTTATATACAAATCTTAAAGTTAACCAAAGAATAATCAAAATGTTCAACTCTATGAAATCTAAAGTTCTGACCAAATTTTAAAATTATGGAACTGGAAATTTATGAATTATTTTTGTATGAATCGCAAAACGTGAGGTGACGATAATGTTAAGAATACATTTTGTTAAAAAAATATTAATTTTGATAAAATATGTGTTTTTTTGTCGGTAATCTTAGTTCAGTCGAAAAAACCTAAGGCGAGCAATTTTTAAATCTTTTTATTATTGATTTCAAAAACGGCATGTCTATTTCTAATTATAAAGCTAGAATATTATATCACCTTTCAAAAGCAGTTTTTAGTTACAATCAGAAATGTCCCATTTAATTGAATTTTAGTGTGAAGTGGAAATATTCAGAAATTCGAAGAAGGAATATATCAGTCAATATGCCAGAGGCCTGGGGGGTAAAATAGTAAGAATTTCAATAACCGTCCCTTTTTTCAGCCCTATGACTTGTCCCCCATTACAAGACCCTATGTATGGGTGGTTTGAAAACCAAAATTTTGATCAAGAAGAGGAATTAAGCAGTTCCTCGGTGAACCAGACGTTGAACTTCTTCTGCGATGGTCCTTACATTGCTTCCGCAAACACCACAACTTGTTTGGACAATGGCGAATGGTCAGAAATTCCCGTTTGTTACAGTAAGTTTAAACTATTTAAGCTTTTAGTATCATTATATATACTTTTCTTTCTACATGTTTTAAAATTCTTTTCGTCATCTTGTATCGAGATGTATCGTGATTATATCCTGTCCTTATCCTATATTCCTCTTCCCATTACTTTTTTATTAGTTTTAAGTCAAAATAAAGCTCTTATCGGTTACCAACATTACAATAACCTAACTTTTGGCTTAACTTTGTTTAACCTCTCTTGAATGTTTATTTTGGAATTTTATAAGCTTATTTTTTTTTATTTTGAACGTTTTTATTTAGTTATAAAAAAATAAATTTTTATATCTAGTATAAACACCTTATGTATATGACATTAAGGACACTGTACAATACATCTAAAACTTATTCTTTATAGTATTTAGGCATAACCCATGAAAATCAGCAAGGCTTTTAGCTTCTTTAACATCTGTCGGTAATTCATTAAAAATCATAAATCTTTTAAAATAGATATTATTTTGGGTTCCAGACAAATTTGTTTTAGGATATCTAAAATCTCCGCAGTTTCTCGTGGGGTATGGCTACCATACCATACATGGCTGTATTGTGAATTTAAAATTAAAATTCTTAAACATGTTTTTCTGGATCATCTTATTTTTTAGCTTAAATATAAATATTATGGTATTGTAAAATATTCACTGTGTCACACTTAACATTTTTGGTTTTTTTTTGCATAATAATTATCTTAGAATATCTACTACAATTCAATACAGCCCGCATGCCTCTACTTTGAATTATTTGCAATTTATTTATCTGTATTTGATTGCACAAGAAGAGGACACTAGAGCAGTAATTTAAATCAGATGCTACTATACAATTGAAAAATCATTTTCTTGTATAGACATCTAATTAATTCCTTATTCTTCTTAAAAAAATAACCTTTTTTGCCATTTAAGTAATAATTCAAAGTTTAGAAATGGTGTATGCGAGGGCTTAAGATTTACCCAGTGTTAGTCGAAACGGTTGAGATTAATCTTCTAGGCTAGTAAAAAAAAAGTCTTAAAACAAGTTATTTATAATTTGGTTTTATTTAAAATGATTTATTTTCAGATCCGTGTGAAATACCGTCGGCACCAGATTTTATGGAAATTTCGTGTCCTCTAAGTAATGAAGTTAATTGTACTCTGGACCTAAGTCCCCACGGCTCACACATACAGGCTAGTTGCAAGGAGGGATTTAACTCGTATCTGGGGGACAACCAAACCCTCACTTGTCGGAATGGAAGTTGGGACAATATTACATTGGAGTGCGAAAAATGTAAGTTCATTAGGCTTTGATTCTTTTGCGAAAACCGAGTTGTTGGCGGTCTATCCTCTCAGCCTACCTCTGTTAAATATAAAGGTTAGTTAGTTAGTTAATTAAAGACTTGTCACACGGACCATTGAGTAAGGACGGATTGTTTCACAGAATTTGTAAACTTCATCAAATTTTAAAGGTAAAATTCAAGTTCTGTGAAAGTCCTACTCATATTCTGTTATTATCCAGGTAATGTGATATAACCGGCCCATGATACAATAAAAAAATAGAACTTGACTAGAACTTATACATTATGAATTGTTCAAACTCTGTGAAACACCCGTCCTAAATGATGTATTTTTTCAGTAAATTGAATGTAATTTAAACAATTATTTCAGTATATTTATTATTTCAGCTGCAATCACACCAACGGCAATTCCTGTCCAAAAGCAGTAAGTATTTATTACGGATTTTTATTTAAAAAAATATTATTATTACCGTTCTTTCTTGTTATGGTTATTACTACTATGACTGTTATGACTACTTTTGCAACATTGGGTCCTCATTAGCTGATAACATAAAAAATAAGCCCGCACACAATACAGCTAACGAAATAACGTTAGAGCATAATAGTAATCAATCACTTTATCTTCAACCTACCACGGAGGTTGAAATAAACAGAATTATTAAATCACTTAAACCAAATGCAAGTGCTGGCTATGACACAATAAAATGTAAAACAATACTTAATCTGTCCGAACTATTGGCTCCCCCTATTTCAAAACTAATTAACCAATGCATTACAGAGGGGACTTTTCCAGATTGCTTTAAAATTGCGAAGGTAATACCAATATACAAATCGGGATCAAAAACGGATACGTCAAATTATCGGCCAATCTCAATTTTACCAATTCTATCAAAAATTTTCGAACATGTAATTTATGAAAGATTAAACAAATTTCTACTAAACAAATCACTGCTATATAATAAACAATACGGTTTCAGAAAAAAATCAAATACTCTTTCGGCAACTAATGATCTAATAAACAAACTAAGAACCAGCATAGACAATGGAAATTACGCTATAGCAATCCTCGTAGATCTCCAAAAAGCATTCGATACCGTGAGTCATGTGATACTACTAAAAAAAATTGAAAAAATAGGTGTAACCGGCCCTGCTCTCCAACTCATTAAATCGTATTTAAATAACAGAATGCAATATGTCAGCTTAGATAACAAAAACAGTCAACACAATAATATAAATTATGGTGTACCTCAAGGATCCATATTAGGGCCTCTCTTGTTTCAAATATATATTAACGATATCTGTCAGTTAAACTTAAATGGGGAAATTTTTTTATACGCGGATGATACTGCTATATTTTACTTTGGTAAAAACTTAGAAAACTTACTTGAAAAAGCCCAACTGGATCTTAATAAATTAAATTACTGGCTAATTAAAAATATATTAACTATTAACACTAAAAAAACAAATTACATGATCTTAAGTTCACAAAAAAGAAAAACGCCGTCTCATAAACCTTTGCAAATAGAAGGAAAAAACCTACAAATTTCAGATAGTGAAAAATACCTGGGACTTCATATCGATAAACACTTATCTTTTAAACACCACATACAAAAAGTAAAAGAAAAAATTATCCCACTAATTGGTGTATTTGGTAGAATAGCCCATCTTCTACCAATACAAGTAAAGAGGGGATTATACTTTAGTTTAATTCAATCCCACCTAAATTATCTCATAGAAATATGGGGAAACACAAACATCACACATCTAAACGAAATTCAAATAATACAAAACAAAGTTATAAAAAAACTTTTTAACTATAGACCAGATACCCCCACCAAAAGAGTATACCAAGAAACTAACTTACTTAAAATTAGAAAACTGTACGAATACAACATATGCTTATTAATTCACAAAATCCAAAATGGCCTCATACACAAAAATACTTCATTTATGAAAACATCACAAGTACATGACCACCACACAAGACAACACAATAAATTATACACAAATTCAGCAAAGACAGAGTGTGGTAAAAGAAACATAGGCCATGAGGGTGTACACATATATAATCTCCTTCCTGATAGCCTGACAACCGTAAATAGAATAAATATATTTAAGAAAAAACTGTTTGCCCTCAAGATCAATGAGCAAAACCAAAATGCTCTTACTTAAGAAAAATATGTTACTTAGGTAGTAAACCATAATTATTTATATAAATATTATTTTTGTTTTTAATCAATGTACACTTAAGTTAACAAAGCGAAATATGTATTTCTTTTAACTTAATAAATAACTAAAAAAAAAAAATAATAATTATTAGTAAAATTAGCGTTATTTAAAAGCGTTAATTAGTTAATATTGGAATCATTACTTTTATTATTAGTTTGTTATAATTAAATTTGCAAGTGCATTATATAAGCAAAATAAATACAAAACAATACAAGAACAACACGTCAACTCACCAGAGATTAAATGGGAAAATAATTCACCGACTCCAGATATTTTCATATCAGAGGGTTCGGCTCGGTAGAACTTCTAACAGGGCCTATTAATCCTACTGATCCCTCAACATAAATATTTTAATAATGATTTTTAATAAATAATATATATAATTAATTAAATAATAATTTTTTATTATTATTATTACTGTTCTTTTTTGTTATTACACTATAATTTTATTATCATTATATTTTTGTTATTCTATAATTAATAAAAATATCTGTTCGTCGCCACGCGTTGCCGTGGTCAGTCTGTCTGTGCAGATAGAGATACAATAGGGCGTGTAGCTTTTACGTCCAACAGATGGCGCTATTGAAAAAAAAGGTTTTTTACCTGTCACAGGTGAAACGTATATCGTATAAAAACACGCGCGTATTCGAATGCAACGTTGCGTTGTGTCAAATTTCAAAGCAATCGGAGATTTAAGATTTTTAACAAACGAACATTTAGGACGTGTTGTTTCACAGAATTTGAACAATTGATCAAATTTCAAAGCTAATTTTCAAGTTCTGTGAAATGGATATTGATGAAGTGTGCAAAATTCTATGAACGCCTCCGTGGTCGAGGGGTTAGACACTTAACACTCACATTAGGAATTGAAAAGTTGCATGGAGTGGCTTTAGCCGTGTTTGGTGAATCTGAAAAGCCAGGTACATTCCCAACTCCTCCCACTCCCACTACCTTCAACCTCACAACATAACCCGATTGGAGATGGCATAGTCTCACAGGCTCCCAACTGTTGGGAGCAGTTGGGTCTCTTGTGCGGTATTCAAATGAAAACAAAAACCATTGATTTTTATTTTGTGGTCTTATACCAGGGTAATACTGAGAGTATGTTTCTATCTTGGATTTGACGCAAATGTATTATTAATTATTTTAAACAAATAAATTGTGAAATAACACAAATTAATCAATTAATTCATTATTAGCAACATGATATTGTTAATTCCGTATTTGAAATATGAGATTAATATAATTACGTATAATAATACGATCCCAATGGTGGAGTGGTTAAAGAAGTTGTCCCGGTAAGACAGAAATCCTGGGTTAGATTCCCAGTTGAGACCGTTATCTTTTTAGTTTTATTTGTATTATTTTCTTCTTCAATTATCAATTAAAATTTACTTGCGCACGCTGGGAGTTATACCTGCGACCGTCAGATATCTAGTTGAGTGTTGATTGCTATAATAATTGTACCAGCAATCTCTCGTTGAATGGCTGTCTAATGCACGGAAGCTGATAACCCCATAGCTGAAGCTTTCCAACCGCTTTTGAGTTAGTGCCTATCATCTAAGTGAATTTCCTGGACAGAAAATCTCTTGTTTCCAGATGCGACCTTCCTAAACAGCCTGAAAATGGTAGATACGAAGTCACGCTCGGGGAGAATTACAATAACGAACTTCGCTTTTTCTGCAACCAAAACTACTCGTCTCCTATTACTGCCTCCCAATGTGTGGATGACCGATGGACAGAAATGGCGACGTGTTCTAGTAAGTGCTTAAAAACTTAAATTTACTGGCTCATTGAAATTTACATATTAAGGGTAAGTTGTTCAGTTCCGACCGTTTGATAAAAGAATCAAGATGTACGAAGAATGGAATCCTTGTGACATTTATAGTTCTATAAAGTTTTATATTATCGTCGGGGATGAGATATTTTGAGATATCTTGCCAATGTCGTCAAATAGATAAAACAAAAAGTAGTGGTCCCAGGTTCGATCCCTGGGGATCCCTGGAGTTGGTTTTGTATTCGAAAGAAATATGATGTCCGTTACTGATATATCTACTGTCGATAAAATTGAGGAAATTGTGAGAGAAACAGATGACACTCAATTTAAAAAAAATATATGATTTTCTGCATAGTTTTTTTTATTGAACAGTTTTAGTATAACGCGACGATCAAAATAAAAAGGGAACTTTTAATATTTCAAACAATTTTAACATTACTTATCGAGATATTTTTAGAATTCATATTAAGTACTTACATTCAGCACCCTCGGTACAAAGTTGCGCTTGGGCTAAGTTATTTTGAAAAACTATTCTGTTACAGAAAATTGCGAAATGGTATCTTCAAACTCCGTCAACTTTGATTGCTTATCTCACCTGAACCAGAGAATACTTTGCGAAACCAGTTTGCCTCACGGTGCCATTCTCGTATCCACCTGCAAGATGGGGCATCACTCAGAGGACTTGTTGAATGATCTTACTTGTGATAACGGAAGTTGGAATAACCCAGTACCAGGATGCAAATTGCTACAGATGGAAATAGGTATACTCGTAATCTTATTATTCTGAAAAATAAAGCAGATTGTCTGTTTTTGTCTTCGTGGCTTTGTTCCGAGCTGGTTTCGTGGAGTAAATTTGTATAAAAAATGATAATTAAAATTATACACTTAACCTTCGAAACAAGTGAAAGTTCTCTTTGTACAAGAGATTTATAAAAACCACCACATCCCTTTTTTCTACCCCCTAAAGCAGTATTTTGATATTTTTGGTGAAATGTTGAACACTTGACATTCAAAATAAGAGGATAATTACCGTCTATATCTGATTTTGAAAAGCTTTGCGTAAAGCTCCGAGAACGCCGGGACTATATACAACTCAATTACTGTTAAACATTTTGTTAAATCAGATATAAGCACATCAGCAGAATGCTGCCTGCTAATTAAATAATAATAATTATTATATATTCAAAATCAATATTTTTGTATGTAAAGAAATGTCCTGATTCTTTCTTTTTTATATATACAAATCTACAGTTTTATTTTGAACTCTTCAAACCAAGAGGAAGGTCATTAGCGACCTATTCACTACAATTTGTCAAAAGCTGGAACTAAATATGCAAAATATTTTACAAAAAAGTTTTGATGTGTGCGCAATGCACATTCAAAGAAAGACTAGTTTGTGTTAGTGTCGAAAAATCATTTCGGTACAAATCACAAATGTATCAACCAGTGCCTTGTTTTGGTATCTCATTTAATCAGTACAATTTTAGTAACGGTGTAACAAATTATATTGTTTTTTCTCTGGAAAAAGTAATTATTCATTTTAGTCATCATATAGAGCAGAGGTTCACAAAATTTTTTGCCCCGTAGACCACTTGTCAAATTTTTTTTTTCCGTAGACTCCCTGCCTGCCGAATATTGAATTTTCCTAAAACTATTAACGTCCCATGTGATAATTATTTATTTTTTTGTAAAAAGATTCCCTTCCCTTGCCTGTCCAACAACCGGGTGGCGGTATAGTTCACTGTTCAGACAGGGGCGCCCTTGTGAGGTATTACACCAAATGAAAATGAAGCAGGGTAAGCAACGGGAATTTCATTCTGTAGCTGGCCCTACAGAACTGCCCCTTAAGTTCTTTGTCAGTGCTTATTCCGGTCAGTTCTTCTTGTAACTTGATATCCGATTCTTAAACGTTGCATTTCCATAGTCAAAATGTCATTATTACCCAGGACGTTTTTCAAAAACAAGTTGGGGAACTAGGAAAATTCGCGGCTTCCAATGTGCAATGTTTTGCTTGAATATATTAATTCTGACGAGAAAAGGAACGTAGACTTTATTTATATACCTCAATTAACAACTTTACGAAATATAAAAATACAAATGTCAAATAAGTAATTTCTCAGTCTATTATATTTGTGTTAGGTCTATTGTGTCATTTACGGAACTCCTAAATGTTGACTTGAGGTAAATGGGGGTCCGCTCGTATGTACCCCCATTTGAATCTCGTGGACCCCCAAAATTTTGTCGATGACATAGACCCCCAGCAAGCCAATATCGACCCCTGAGGGTCCATATAGACCATTTTGGGAACCTCTGATATAGAGTTTACGTTCATTTTTTACATTGGCTCCACACAAGATGCCATGAGGAAAATAATTTCTCACTGGACCTATGTCAGCTTTGGGGATGTTTTGGAAAGAGATAATGTATGAGCAGTGAGTGTTAATGTGGGTGTCAATGTGTCCACGAGTGACGGACGTTTGAATCCATCACACTCACTGCTTTGCAAGGCGATGGGTCCTGGACAGACCTGGACACACCTCACCCTATGAAGTTTTTGATTTTCCAGGTTTTGGATACTATACAATTATAGTTATTTGCACTTTCACTACGCTAATTGTACTTTTTCCTTTAGGTGAGGATGCAGTCAAATTTTGCCACCATAGCTCTCGTAGAAAGTTCGATTTCTGCCGAAACTTCAGCCGAAGTATGTTCGATCAACCAACGTTCGGTATTGGAGGATCTTGGTCATTATTGGATGGGATAACTAATCTTGGAAAAGGTAATTAAAAAATATATATTCGTTTTATTTATTCACTTACAAGGATGTTAAAAAACAGTATCTGTATAGATAATAGTAAGAGTGTTTTGTGATAACCTCACTGGAAGAACCTGTGCTGAGGTGTTCGCATGTATATTACTTCAAAGCAGATACTTTGCGATGTGACATCATAATTTAATATAAAACAATTTGTTTACGTACTGCCGACCAGGTTTCGCTACAACCTTAACTTCTTCAAGGCAGTATAATGCCGAACAAAAATGTATAAGTAACATTTGTTATCAATATTATCGGTGTAAGCGGAGTGTTGGGAAGAAGAAGCTCTGTGATTTGAAAAAGCAACGGTTGTAGCTTTTTCAGAGCACTAAATTACTGTTTTATTAAAATGTTTACTAAATTAATGTTTTATTGAAATGTGAATGAGTAAGAGCATTTAATATTCATATTATATGCCAGACATAAAGTGTCATTTAAATGTATTGGATATCTGAATTTACATTTAAATGTATATTGTGGTTGATTTGACATCGCGTTTGGGTTTCACCCAGGCGTGGTGTGTTCAATTCCTCGGCTGGCAGTCTTCCATCACAACACAAGCAATAATTTCTGCTTACTGTGGTGGTAGTAGGAAATTTACAAATATTGTTTAGGTAATTCGTAACCCAGAAACGTTTCTTTCTTAAAAATATATATTTTATTCATTTTTTTATATATGTATATAGTAAAGGAGAGACAAGAGAAACGAACAAGCTTTTCAATTTAAAATAGTGCAATAATAATAATATAATTATGCCACATATAAATATCATTCGGTTATCTCTTATATGTATAGATACTTACTGGTAAACTTCTATTAAATATATCGATATTTGTTGCGAATTTGCTTCCAAGTGTATGAAGGCGAAAAAAAGGTGCATACACGTGGTAGTTAGTCCCGGAATTATTGTTGCAGAAAAATATAATTTTCCTGGTTGTCGATTTTGTTCTTAGAGTTGACGAGGTGTAGGAGTTACAACAACAGTCTAGTTCGGAGTGAATACTTTTAAGGCGAAGCTTAATGCCAAATCACTTGATTAATCTTTATAACGAATTGGTGTACATTATGAATACCAAAAAATATGTTTTAGATAAATTGAAGGTTTTCCTATCGCTTCGCTTGAGTAGAATACAAATAAAAAATAAATTACTCAATAACAAATATGAATACAAACTACTAGAAAAAATATTTTTTGAATAGAAATGTATGAACGCGTAAGAAACACCCTTTAAAATACAGTATTATAGCTAAGATTATCTGTGACAGTTTTACTTGATTAATTTTTTTGCTTTCTTATAAAATTATTTACAAAATAAATAAAAAACAGTTTTGTGCTTGAAATCGAACGTTTCTAGACTCAGTTTGTCAAGCGATTTTAATGTCTATTACATACGATTTAAGGTATACCAAGAATATACACATTTTTGGCTTGTAGCTTCCTCTTAAACAACAAAGTTAAGTCAATTATTTTTCTTTTATTTCCTAGTGAGTGTATTTTAAGTATTGTACTGTCGATAATTTATATGAATGTCTATACAGAAAAAATGTTCTGGTGTTGCTAAAAATATGTTGCGCTAATTATATTATGTATTATTTGTGTTTCTTGCCTCCATTTGTATTATTTGTGTTATGAGTTAGCTTATATATAGTTGGTTTTGTTTTTGTTTTTTAATGTATATTGTATGCAAATGAATGTATCCTGTGTCTGGTAGATTTTTGTAATTGTACGTATATTAAATTAGTTTTAATAACATGATTGATCTCACGTAAGTAAGGACATCTGTAAAAACCCAGAATAAATAATAAAGTGTGTTTAGTTAGAATAGTATAGTTTATGCTTTGAATGTGTATTTGTAGTTAATAAATATAACAAAGTTTCTTATGTGAGATTTGATAGTATGGGGACCACACTATTATTATTATGTCTCTATTTACATCCTGCGGGAGGACTGAAGTGAAGGACTTTGAATTGAAATCCTCCGATCGTTTGAAATGCTGTTTTTGGGCAGGGGTGGCACAAAGATCTTGGACCTTCGTTTTCAGGAACCGGAGTCGGTAACTCTACCAACCAGGCCAAATCCCGATCGGATAAGACTGACATTTACTGCTGTTATGTCATAGAACTTAAGATAAATGCATATATGCCCAATGTGTTTGCATGATTACCACTAAAAGTTGGTGGAATCTATTGTCATCGACGACAAGTCCATCTGCCGAATTTAAGCTCAGTTTTTAATCGGATTGACGGAAAGCGGATTAATTTTCACTTACATGATATTATGTATTCAATCACGAAAACAAAAGTGAAATATTTAAAAAGAGACAAGTGTTATTGTTGGGATTAAAAAATAAAATGTGAAATTAACAGGCCTTCAATGAACCAAGTGGATGTAATACTAAGTACGACAAACTCAAGCACCGGGGAATGTCAAAGGTTTATTTGTAAACGTACTTTTTCACGTTCACGTTCTCAAAAGCTCGGCTGTTAAATGGTTTGTTTGCATCTGCGTTTACAGATGCTAGGCTTTCCGAGTGGGTTTCGGCGTCAATTAGATCATAGATTGTCCATTTGAACTTACGTCGGTATGTTGAGGATTCCTTAGTTTTTATTAAACATATTCTATAAATAATAATTTTGTTTTATTTCAGATAAAACACTTTGGCGAAATTACAATATAAGGTAAAAAAATATTTCAATTATCTGTTGAAAACTATATGTATGAAACGTCGCACATGGAGTCTTTGTTCGCAGTACCCTGGAATAAAGCTCTACTATTTGAGTCCCCTCTTAATAAAATCATATCCTAGAAATAGAAAAAGTACGAAAGAAACTTGCTTGTTACCTTTATATTAGAGAATATGATTCGAATGCTCGATTTCAACACCTTAAAAGCTCGCCGAAAAATATTGTTAGGTAATATATTTTGGAGGTAATCACTGGAACTATACTTAATCCATCTATGTTGAAAGATGTTAACTTATATGTGCCTAACAAGTATACTCATGGGAGATCCCGTGCACTTTTGTACGCTCTAAAAGCGAACTTTTCTTCCTATCAACTGCTCAACTGCTAAACGATTCTGCATTGACTATCGCCATTTCATCCTCACTTATAGACAGTTCAGCAACTATCTCTTGACGCAAGTCACAAAATAGTAAATCTCCTCCAATTACTTTTTATTCACACATGTACCTGAATTTTTTTATTTTCTTCGTAATACATAAGTGCATAACCGTTTTATGGAGAACATTAGTAAATGAATAAATCTGTGCGCGATGGTGAACGTATCAAGCCTACTGGAACCACTACAAACCCAAGCTTATGTTGGGAACAGTGCCGATCGTACATCATCGGTTGCTTGCGGTAATATATGTTGTCGACTGAATGAAGAGCTGAAGTGCCACGCCTTCGCGCGGCGTACGGGGACCTTCGGTCCAGCTCGTCGGCGCTACGTCGTCAGTCGACCGACAGTACTCGTTGCACTATTTCCAGTTAAAGTGGGCATACAACTGTATCTGAGCGTGTTTGCATAACCGTTCTTTGGAAGTGAATATTATCTATTAAGTCAGATTCTTTGAATAGAGGAGTATGGTGTTAATATGTATTTTGTTGTTTTCCAGCAATGGTTGTTTAATACCATCGAAACCACAAAATGGCTACATCCTTGCAAGACAAGAAGGAAGAGTCCCAGTATCCTCAGTAGTTTGGTATGTTTGCTATAAGGATTACAAGAATGTATCCGACACTATGATGGTCTGCCAGAAGAATGGAAACTGGACATCGTTACCAAAATGCAGAGAAATACTCGGTGAGCTTAAAACATATTTTCAAACAAACTTTATAAATAAAAGGTCTAAATTTCGATACTTGAACCAACCCCAATTTCGAAGTTTTACCACGATAACCACACTGATCCAGCTGATTTTGGGGTAGCTATTAAATGACAATAGTACAAGTCACGAGTGCGTCTGACTTTAAGTTACTGGTTTCAGTCTGTCACAGCCATCTTCAGACTGGTAGTTCTTCCTTCAACTATGGTATATATGTACGCATTTATCGAATAGATATTTTCATTTTTTTCCAGATTCATGCCGTGTTTCAATTGGTAATACTTTTACAACCGATTGCACTTACCAGCCGCTGAAAAGACATAAAGCGATCAATCAATGCAAGGACAGCATGCCACATGGTTCATATTTAATTTCAACTTGCGAAAAAGGATATCATGTCGGAATAACTGACAGCTCATTGAAGATCCATGTCTGCAACAATGGAAGTTGGAGTTATCCTATAAATGAATGCATTAAAGACGAAAATAAAAAAGGTTTGCTTGAACGTTTATAGGTGTTTCAATCAATAGCTATCATGTATTGGGAGTTTAAACTTTTGGTGCAACGATACAAATGAACTGTTGCACCAGAACTGAGAGTTTTTATACGTAATCTTTCAATCCGGAGAGCTTTTCTTTTTTTGTGTACTCCAAGGATCAATCTAAAGACCACTTTCATTTTCTCTTTTCATCAACGATGAACCTTGAGTAGTGCATCGTGCGTTTTGTAGTAAAAAAACATGACAATATCAACATTACCATTTCTTATAATTTATGATTAATTCATAACCGAAGGTGTAATTTATACTTTACTTTATTACAGAGACGACCATTTTAACGCCTTCAATACCCGAGAGCCCAGTAAGGTAATATGGTTTTTAATAATGTAGTAAGATTTTTTATTTTGAATTTCAACTTGCCTAGATTTGTTTTCATTTAAAAAATAACTACAGATGTGGAATTTTGAATGCTTTCGGTTTTTCTAGACCTGATTGTTTGGTGCCAGTTAGTCCAAAGAATGGCCACGTCAACTCGAAAAGAGGAAAAAGTCTCACAGAAGGCTCTATTGTTTCGTATATTTGCTATAAGGATTACATAAATGCCTCTGACACTAGGATGGTCTGCCAAAATAATGGTACCTGGACGTCATTACCAGAATGCAAAGAAAAATACGGTGAGTACCGAATAATACTTCTAATTCTAGCGTGTAAATTAATTCCCGTTTTGAATTTCGTCTGTAAATTGGTTTGTACGTTCCGTTCCCGGTTTAGGATGGCGGCTGTTTTAATGGGTCGGTAAAGATTATTTTTCAAATGTGAAATCAATGTGTTTATTTGCACTTTTTTTAGAATTTTGCATATAATAAATGTTATTAATAATTTGCTTTTTAATTAATAATAATTTGCATATGATAAATGTTATTAAATTATGCAATTCAGATTAAGTTATAAATATGTTATATGATAATTTAATTAAGAAAATTGGATAAGAACGTGTGATTTTGTATGAAGGGAGATTAGGTGGTTATGATTAATGTATATTTATCTTCCTTATCCTTACGAGATGCAAGGATCCTTATTTGTGGTTTGAAAGTATGGATTTGGGATTCGGTTTTTAAGTTGTCAGGGAGAAGGTTGAAGATTTCAGGAACTAAGTAGATGAATTGTCGCTGTGCTGATCTAATAAGTAGTTTAGGTATACTGTAGTGTACTCGATCCCGATGAGTTACAGAACTCATTGTAGGACAGGAGGAACTTACAATACATGGGTGGGAGTTAGTGGGTATAATTAAACATTGGTATTTTGACATCAAAATTATAAGTTTCACATACAAAACAGTAGAAAAATAGAAAAACGAGGTAACGTCAAGTAGAGGTTAACAAACAAGAAAAACCAAAACAGGAAACAGACATGGATATACACATAAGCACAAAGCCAAGGCAGAATTTACAAAAAGGTACTTACCCACCAGTACAATGTTAAAAATAGATTATGCTAGATTACAAATACAGCGGATAGAAAAAGAGAGAAAAAGAAACAAGACAAAACACAACACGAAAAGAATAACGGATTTTCGTTTTTATATAACCTTAAAAATAGCATTACTTTTATTTTTTATATGCTGGCTGACATATCAGTTAAAATTTTGTAAATTACATTTAAATTAAAAAAAAATCCGAGTTACAATCATAGACAG
Source organism: Hesperophylax magnus (assembly GCA_026573805.1). NCBI lineage: Eukaryota > Metazoa > Arthropoda > Insecta > Trichoptera > Limnephilidae > Hesperophylax > Hesperophylax magnus. The sequence continues at coordinate 349,609 of JAIUSX010000230.1, read as the reverse complement.
ACCCACAACCGAAATCAGTATGTTTGATGATGATTTGATTAAAACGTTGCTTTAATAGTAGTTGTCAGATACCAAATCTGGATTGTAGGGTACCTTTTATTTACATTATTTGTTTTAATTTTGAATTGAACTGTTTTCATTCATTACACATTTTGTGTATGCAGATGAAATTATGATTGATGAATCTTATGCAGATTTTATAGCCCTACTGAAATGGTCTCATAACGCAGGCCTCATAATAAAAGACTCAAATTATGCACATAAGATTTACACGCGCTAGATGTAATGTAATGCCTTCGCTATACACACACATTTGACAGCATACATTAAAAATTGCATAGCCCTGCTCATGTGGAACCACTGATTTTGTCAAAAGTTATGTATATTTGGGTGTAACTATTGACTGCTACATGAAATGAGCTGTACACATTAGTAATGAAACCCAACTATATATTCGTAAAATAGATTATGCTCGATTACAAATAGAGGGGATAGAAAAGGAGACAGAAAGAAATAGGACAAACTACAGCACGGAAAGAATTACGTATTGAGTTTTATACGCTGGATGTATTGTATACATTATATCTGGTGATATGATTGTGCTGTAAGAATGTTTTTGTTGTTGTATTTGTACAAGAAATGGAGCTGACGTTATTTAAAACATTATCCTCGATGAAGAGTCGAATGGAGGAATATCTGATCAGTTTCTTGTCGATAATTACCATTTTTGTGCTTTTTGTGGATGATATATTTGAGATATGTTTTTTTATTCCAGTACCATGCTTGGTTCCATTTGACGATACTTTTACAACCGATTGCACTCGCCAGCCATTATACAGTCGTAAAGCAATCAACCAGTGCAACTCCAGCATGTCACATGGTTCAAATTTAATTTCAACTTGCAAACGTGGATATCATCGTCCAACAGATACCATAACGAAAAACCATACTTGCCACATTGGGAAATGGAGTCCTCCAATCTTTGAATGCACGAAAATTATAACAGGTCAGTCTGAAATTTATATTTTATTATTTTGTCAAAAGATTGATGTGTCGTATATGTAGTTGAAATCGACCAAAAGGGAACAGCCGAATTTGCAATATTGTTTTTAATATTTTAAACTTAAAATAGGTTCACTTCATGTGGTCTAATATAAATAAAGGAACATTTTTACAGTTTAATTAACAGTTTGCTTATTTATAGTCCTTATAAGTAAGCAAATATAATAAACTAAGCTATACATTTGGATGCCCACACAGTACACAATTATTCTATTTTTTGTATGATTTGAGAATTTCAAAAGTATTACCGTGATTTATTTGTGGGGTATTACGCCGTGTTGCAGTACCTCATTCTTTAGCCAAAATTTCTGCCTTTAAACATCTGCCCTGCAACTGTTGTTTTAACCTAACCTAACCTAACCTAACCTAACCTAACCTGAAACTAAATAAGGAGGTGCTCTAACACGGCACAATACTCCAAAATCACAACAAATTGTATTTTTTATTTGTTTAATCTTTGTTGTATAATGTTTTCTTTCTGGCTTGTGGTGTGTGTGTGTGCGTGTGTATGTGTGTGTGTGAGGGTGTGTGTGTGTGTGTGTGTGTGTGTGTGTGTGTGTGTGTGTGTGTGTGTTAAGTCTTTATTGTAATTTAGTTTGTCGTTTATTGTAATTTTGTTTATATGACACTAGAGTATATATATACATATTTAACAAAAAAGAAGGTTATATTTTGTCTTTTAGATTAGTATTATATATGTATTTCTGCATATATAATAAAAAAAATATACACACATAAATAATTAAATGATTAAAAAAAATTTAATTGATTAAAAATATTTAGGGGATCTTACCGCAGAGTCGGTCGCGGAGGTAATAATAATTTATCAAACAAGTTTGATCGAAATCTGATGAGAATCATAAAATCATAAGCTCCTTCTGCAATAGGTAATGTTTCTATCTAAATTTACCCCATTTAAAACGTTTCATGTTCAAATCTTACTCAAGGGTACCATCTAGTCCAGAGTGCACAGAGTGCACGTGTCTATCGCTATCCTTTTAATTTTCAAGAACAAATAGCATGCGCACTCTCTTTGTTTTAATGGACGGACAGCTGCTATGCTTTGTCCTCTTCTATCGCATGGGATGGTTGGTTGGGACCTCTCAGTCGCACACGAGAATTCGCGGCAAGTTTTCAAAAAGTTTTAGTTTTCAAAATTCGACAACTGGAATTCGGGACTGATTTTTAGCAGGCAACCTTATACCATCGTGTTCATAATGAAATAATCTTTAATTTCATATAATTTTTATTCAATAATCAGACCAGTGCAAAATGCTTTTTCGATTTACCTGTTTATACATGGAAACCTGAGAGTTATGACCGGAAAAGAGTAGGCAACCTAACGTTTGCATATTCTATGGGTTTCATACTTTCGATTGGTATAGAATTTGTATAATAATCAAACCGGTGAAATGTTTAAAAAAATTTTTTTTTTAAATTATTAATTAATCATACCCTGGACTAAAATTTGCTAGGCAACCGATATGCAATATATTTATTGACATATTAAATTAAATATAAAATACGTTTCATCAAATAAACATCTCGGTGACGGTCGTTCTTTAAGGGATCTTAGACTATAAGCCACCCCAAGTGGTTCATTGAGTTTGATGACTTATCAGGGGTGCCGGGTTTATGAAATTATATTTGATGATTATAATACCATCCGTTGTGACTCGCATAGCAGACATATAGGAGGAGTGATGATTCTCTTAAGTAATAAAGTTCCATATGAAGTGATATCAAATCACCAACATTTTTTTTTTTTTTTTAAATTTGTGTATTACAGACTTGTGTCCATTTACAATACACATGTAACATTAACTACACAATGTAAAGAATAATAAATAAATGATACGAAACAATAAAAGAAAAAGAATAGAAATATCAAGTTATAAATAGTGATTTTTTACATTCATATGCCTCTTGAATTCTTCAAGGCTACTATTAAAAATATCGATAGTCTTGGAGGCGTTGTTTAACAGCGCCATACCTCGTGTCATGCTATGCCGAGCCAGTACGTCCGAATGAAAACATTGTTGGATTTTAGCCATCAGCATTAAATCAGGAAGCAAGAAAGGTGTATATACTGTTATTTATAGATCACCAAACACGAGTAAATGCGACTTCTTAACATATTTTCAAAGATGGAGCATGGAAAATTTGCAAAATGAAAATATTAACATCATAGTTGGATATTTCAATATAAATGTTAAAGCAAATGCAGACATATACACAAAAAAACTGAAATCTATTATTCAAACTGCAGGTATGAAACAATTAGTTAAAGATTTCACACGAATTACTAATACCTCTAAAACATTGATTGATCTGGTTATCTCAAATAAATTTAACCTATGTGTTAATGTATTAGATAAACATAAAATAACCGACCATAATATGATTCAAATTATATTAAATGACAGAGAAAACTACAACTCCAGTAAAGAAACACAAGTAATAACATTTAAAAATTACAAAAGATACAATAAAGAACTCTTCATTCAGACCTTAGAGACTATTGATTGGAATGAAATAAATCAAATGGAATATAACAAAAAAGCTGACCAGATGATATTAAACATTAAAAAATCCATTGATGAAGTAGTTCCAGAACAGAAGATACGTAAAGGAAACAATAATAAATGGTTCACAAAAGAACTACGCACAATGCAGCATGATAGAGATACATTTTACAAGAGAGCACGCCTTACTAATAATACTATGGATTGGAATAACTACAAAAAAATGAGAAATAAATACTCTAAAGACATAAAAAGAACGCATAATGAGTACATAAAAAATAAAATAAAATCGGAAGAAGGGGATCCCAAAAAAATTTGGAAAAGCATTAAAGAATTAGTACATGGCGATAACAAAAACGACATAAAAATAGTAAACTTCCCAAAAGATATAAACGAAGAAAACATGGCTAATAGCTTTAATAAATATTTTATAGAAAGCATCACTCAAATTGACAAATTAATACCTAACATTGTTTTCAACCCCACAAATGATAATAACAACTCAAACAAAAAATTATTGGTCTTCAGAAAAATAACTGCAGAATATTTATTTAACATTTTAAACAAAATTAAATCAAAAAATAGTTCAGATGGATTAACTATTAGTCTGATAAAAGATGCTTTTCCAGTAATTGGATCTACTCTATTAAATATTATTAATCAGACAATTGAAGAGGGAAAATTTCCACAGTCATGGAAACTATCTACCATTATACCGGTCCCAAAAGTTAAAAATACCAGAAAATGTGAAGAAATTCGACCAATAAACACCTTACCGAAATATGAACAGATACTTGAAGTAATAATAAAAGAACAAATATTGCAATACTTAGATGAACACAATATTTTATACCAAGAACAATCGGGATTTAGATGTAATAATTCTTGTGAAACAGCGTTAAATGTAATCGTTGAAGAATGAAAGAAGGAATGAATAGTAATACATTTATCTTAGCAATATTCTTGGATTTTCAAAGGGCATTCGAAACCATAGATCGAGAAATATTGTTAAGAAAGCTTAAAGAAATTGGTTTCTCAACTCTAGCCATTTAATTAATAAAAGAGTATTTGAAAGACCGAATACAGGTAACAAAAATTAATAATCAATTTTCAAAACCAAGGGAAAATAAATTAGGAGTACCACAGGGATCAGTCCTTGGACCTCTATTGTTCATACTCTATATTAATGACATGGTGAACATATTTTCAAAATGCAAAGTACGACTATTTGCCGATGATACACTTATATATATAATTGGAGAAAACTATGAAGAACTAATACATATTTTAAATAATGAACTAGATAATGTATCAAGATGGCTAAAAATAAATAAGCTTAAATTAAATACAAAAAAAACAAAATGTATGGTAATTGGTTATAAGAAGACATCCAGTGAAAGCAAAATCAAAATTGATGGTGAAATTATTGAAAATGTTACCGATATAAAATACTTAGGAGTCATAATAGATTCCAAACTCAACTTTAACAAACATGCGGAATATAGCCAAAAGAAAATTAGAAAAAAGATATCTTTTTTGGGAAGAATTCGCCAAAAACTGTCCGAAAAAACTGCAATCACCATTTATAACTCCATTATTGCTCCACATTTTAATTACTGCTCAACTATCCTTTTCCTGTGTAACGACCGAGAGCAAAATAAATTTCAAATTCTCCAAAATAGGGCAATGAGAACAATACTCAGACGAAATAGATATTCAAAAGTAAATAAAATGTTAAACGAACTAAATTGGCTAACGGTGAAACAGATGTTGACCTTGAACACGATGATATTTTTACACAAAATAGTAAACAACCTGCTACCCAAATATTTTTCGAATAAAATTGTATACAACAAGGACATACACAAACATAAAACTAGGACGTGCAATGAAATCAGGCTACCAAAGAAGGACAAAGCGAATACCCAGAATAGTATATTTTATAAAGAGATGAAATACTATAACGCGCTGCCGGAAAACCTTAAGTCTGCCCCAATTGAAAAGTTTAAGATGTTGTGTAGGAGCCACATCAAGAAAGAAAAAAAAATAGTATATTTAAATGTAATAATTAATTAGTCATTTGTAATCTTAAATGTACAAATTACTAAAATAAAATCAATAAATAAAATAAAATAAAATAAAAATGGGCTGAGGATTGTCTAGGTCTTGCGTCTGCCCACATACTGTGTTGCTGGCTAGATTTGCAGAGACGGTTGAGGGAGATATTTTTAACTCTCCAGCAGGACCTATATCTCCTATCGACCTATCGCTAGCACCGCAGTTTGGGGGATGAATTCAAGCGTTTGTCACTCATGACCACCGACATACTGACCCCCAGATTCCTAGCCACCCCTGATACATTTTTCCTTCCCAGATCTTCCTCTCCTTCCTCTCATTTCGATAAAAAAAAACCTCCGCACTGTATCCCCAAAGAAGACATAGGTCCTGAAGGAATATATTTTCCTCAGAGCCTTCTGTGTGGAGCCAATGTTAATAATAATGTTCTGAAGCAAAAACCGTCAAATGCCTTTATGAATTATGTATTGCTTAAGAATAGCAGCTTCATATAAATTGTGTTCTTTTATCAGGACCATTTGTTTCACAGAATTTGAACACCCATCAAGTTATTGACAAGTTCTGTTTTTTATTATGGATCAATTGTTTCACAAAACCGAAATACAAACAAAACTTGAATAGAACATTCAACAACCTCGATAATTAACATTGAAATGTGAAGAATCGTTCAAATTCTTTAAAACAACTGGTTCAACTGTAACTAAATTTAGCTTCTTAATTTGTCTTGTTTTTCCTCGTTCCTGTAATTGAGTGGGTAGTTTAGGGTAATTCCAATGCTGACAATAATAGAGAACTACCGTAAGGACACTCTTAACCTATTAAAATAATAGAGAATTACCGAATGCGCACTCTTAACCTAATAACATATGTATATAAAATAATTTAACATTATTCTGCTTTTTTACAGATACTCTACCACCTAAAAGAACCAGGTAACAGCATTTTCTTTATATCTTTATCGTTGAAGTTTAGTGTCATAAAAATGTTAGATCTTATATTTTAATAGAAAAATAGTTGTACCCCGCCACGCGTTGCAGTGGCTCAGTCTGTCTGTGCAGATAGGAAAACAATAGAGCGGGTTAGTTTTAAGTCCAACAGATGGCGCTGTTTTAAGAAAAGCATCTTTTTTACCCGTCACAGGTGACATCAATGTAATATCTTAATATATATAAATCACGTATCACTGTGTTTGTACACGGTAATCTATTAAACCGCCCAATCGATTTCAATGACATTTTGTCAATGTGTATGGTTAGTTCCAGCTTAAAATAAAGGATAGTAAATTGGAAAAAAAATCGAGGAATTTTCGACATATTTTTTTTTACAGATTTCTCATCCAAAAATACAAACAACCACAAATTTTAACGTTCCTGCATAGAAGACGGTCTGTGGCAGGATATAAATAAGCCAAGTGTGGCAGGATAAAATAAGCCAATGTAAAACTAATTATTTTCTTATGCACAAAAGTTTTATTAATAAAATAAAAAAAATAATACAAATACGCCCGGTCAGATCTGTCCTTCAGAGACGCTGATGGAGATGAAGATGTTTATGGCTAGTAATGTTTTTCCAACGATTAAATTATCTCCTTTCAGTTTCGGTTGTCCGCTGCCCCCGGCTCCAAGCAATGGCAACTACACCGTGTTCAACTACCCTGATCCCATCGTGCCTGGAAAACTGGTAGATCACTACACCGTGCTGACATTCTCATGCATCGGGCACTCCGACCCACCGCTTCAGTACTCTTATTGCCAGGAAGACAACCAATGGTCAAAGGTGGTAGACTGTATCAGTAAGTTGAAACACTTGTTCTATCTATTCCTCTTCAAGTTATTAATCTTGTTCTTCTTTGTCTTCTTCTTGTCTTCAGACCTTCCTTGCTTTTCTAATCTCTTAAGTGCAGCCTCTCCACTCTTTTTTCAGTCTGCCTCTAGCTCATTTCTATTAACTTAGGTAAATTATTTTGTGAATCTGTATAAGCAATCTTTCAACTTGTCCAACCCATCTCAAATGATTGTAACATGCCCAGTTTTATTGTATGGCTGCAAAAATTGTTCTCCAGATCTTCCTCTCAAAAGAATCGCTTTCTAAAATTATTATACTACTCTGAAGAAGCTGCGGTTGTAGCGAAACCCGGTCGGCATTAAGTATAAAAAATAAAAGTGGTGTTTACTAATTTATTGTTTTATTTTCAATTATGAACAAATGTCACTTTTCTGTTATTAATTTATATTGCTTTTTTATTTTCAGTTCCAGAGGCGGAAAACGAAAAGTAAGACATTACCTATCTCTCTCTTTCCGACTGTAATCTTTCTATGAAGCGCAGTAGAAATTCTATGTAAAGGATATCTCATTATTAGATCCCATTTTGTGACCTTTGCCACTTTTATCAATACTTTACCATCATTTCGGCAACTTGGCATAGCAGTATATTTATATCGATAAACGTATGTATTTTTATAACTAACTAACTAACCGACATGATATTTCACCGAAGGGGTAGGCAGAGAGGATGGACCGCCAAACTACTCGGTCTTGGAACACACTCCTTGCCTTATTAAGCCATGGACCAACTGAAGTATCTGATTCACTTGATCGTACCATGTCTTCCTCGAGCATCCCCGACTTCATTTACCATTCATATTAGCGTCATATATTCTGCTTACACTGCTTTCTTAGTTTATTCGCTCTACGTGCCCAAACCATCTAAGCGTCCTTTTCTGAATCATACTCATTACGCTCGCATTATTTGTGGATCTCCACATTTTTCACGCGATCATACATGGTTTTACCACACATACCCCTCAGGGAACTCATTTCAGTCTACTTTCATCCTTCCTCTGCCAGTTCCAATCTTTTATTTCTAAAGAAAGCTACTTTTTATAAAAATGACTCTAGACCCCCAATGTCCAGGAATACGCGAAGCACTATGCGAGTGCGCACATGTTGTTAGTTATATAACTGGATTAAATCTCATCTCCGCCAATTAGTGATGCTGCAGTAAATTTATTAAGATGAAAATAAAAAAAATTACAAGAATTATAAGAGAAATATTCAGATGAGATTGTGACTTGACCAAAGCGGCTAAGTTGCAGTCGTCTAGCAGTCCTGTCTAGAATGTGCGGAGCGATTGGACCAGCCACAAGCGAGACTTGGCACCGAGCCCCTTTGTCAGCTTCGCGAATAGGCCTTCGAAGAATGTATTAGGATTGAGGGGGAAATAACCCGAAGATCCTAGGGATAAAAGCAACGTTTCCTCTATTTTTAAATGTATGTGCGCCCCATAAACATATCTGTGCAAAATATAAAAGGAAGTTACTGGCAAGTGTGCAAACAGGCACGTAACCAAGTAGATAAAATTATAAATCACGTTATTGTAACATGAAATAATAGATTACATTTTTCAAATATGTAGGTAACAAGAAAAACTGTTTTCTAACCCGTTTATGTTGGAGTACTGCAGGTTATTATTTGTGTAGCCAATATTGAATAGTGTAGATTTTTTTCTCCGGTTTATGTCGATTCCTTACCGGCCCATAAGGGAGGTGGTTAAAGCAAACCAACTAAAGACTGACGAATTTGACTTGAAATTATATATCGCTTCGGTAGAATATGCATTATTTCTCGCCACACAACAATGGAACAGTCACAGTAAAAAGAGACAATACCTCTGTTTATATTTCTGTACAAGATAAGCAATCAAAATACATACAAAATAACACTATGACCATCAAACAAGGGATAATTCGTACGCGTTTGTTCAAAATATGTGACATATGATGCGAACCCTAAGAACCTATCATAAAATACCGTGAATACAAATCTGGTGACACGCTCCTTTCTTCGAAATGTGTGCGGAGGATATAAACAAGTGTGCGGACTATTTTGCACCTGCAAACTCTAGATGGAACATTGGATAAAAGTGAGCACTCCAGTACACCGCAGTCAATCCTCAAGCCCTCTCATGGCGACTTCATACCTCACTATCATTCATCAGGGTAGTGTCAGCACTCCATTGTGGACTGCTTGCTTCGCTTCTTTGGACATTTATTTGCTAGCGCCAACCGCGTTCAGTCCTCTGTTAATAGAGTTAATTATTTATAAAAAAAACATGCTAGAATGTTGACTGTGCTAAATCGCTTTTCAGTTATGGATGTGAGCTTCCTAGTTTTCCAAAGAACGGTGAGTACGCAGTGTCGAACCTTGAAGGAGAGCTGGTTCCGGGAAGGCTTGTGGATCCCTTCACCGTACTTTCGTACTCCTGCAACGAGAACCATGATCTGTCAACTGACAGCATCGTGTCTGTTTGCTTGGAGAACAACACCTGGTCGAACTTACCTTTCTGCTACAGTAAGTAATTTTTGTGGAACATTTTTTTTCGATCAACTCAACGTATCGCCTATAAATTGTTTTGGAAGTGAGTGACAGTGTAAGTGAGACGTTTTTTCGAAAAAGTATTTTTTAGGACTTCCACTTGCTGATCTCCCTTTCGTCGATCCACCAAATACTTTCCGTCCATTTCTTCCACGAAAAGCATCACATTTATTTAAGAAGTTTCAGAAGGTTTTTTTGGAGTTTCAGTTGTTGGAATTAGTGAGTTGTCTGAACTTTTTATATAATCAATTGAAAATTAACTCCACTCATGGCTTATCACCTTTGGGGATGTTGTGTGGAAGTTTTTTTTAGTGAAATGAAGGAGTGGTAGTTCTGAAAAGGAAAAAAACGTTTGAGGGTTGGGTAGAAATCCGGGGATCAGTGAGATGAGGAGTGACAGATGTATGAATCCATCCCTTCCACTGCTGTATAAGGCAATGGGTCGAGAGAGTCCTGGAGACGTCGAGTGGTTTTTTTCCACCGGTCTCTACCGGTCCGGCCTGCCACACAGCTGGTGGGCAGACGCATCGGCCGCCAAGACCTGGGCCTATCATCTTTGGGATACTATGATTTTTAATGAAATGAAGGAGAGGTGAAGTTCTGGGAAAGAAAACACGTTTGAGGGTTGGGTAGGAATGTACATCTCTGCTTAGTCACCAAACGTTGTGAACCATTTGAGCGTGACCTATGGAAGAGGTGTTAGTTTTCCAATAGATGGTTCCCTGGGTGGTGGTTCCCATACCAACTTCTCAAATTGAAATTTTGAACATTTTCAAAATTAAGTCCAATGTCATGGTTATTGAAAGAGATGGTACAAAATTGCACTGTACGGATTAGCTGTAAATGGTGAATTCATTGAAAAGATTATTTATATTTTACTTATCTTTTTCCAGAAAGTTGCGATTTGAAAGTATCCTATACCGTGAATCACGATTGCTACACCTCTTCCCACGCTAGGATATCATGCCGTTTACCCATTCCGCATGGCTCCCGGGTCCATTCCAGTTGCAAACCTGGACACGAGCACAGGACTAACCTTGATATTGTGACTTGCCTGGATGGACAGTTTGACATCAAAAAGCCAATTTGTAAACCAGGTAAATACTATTCTAACTGCACTGCTTTTTTCTTCTTTTTGTGATCTCTAAGCCGGCACTGATCATCTAAAACTTCATACTTAGTGTGCTATATTCTCGTTTGAATCCTCCATATATGGATTATACAGAGAGTAACTGGATAAAACAGAATAGTGATAAAACTGAACAGGTTAGGTTCAGAGAGGATATGTGTGTTGTTTTTTTGTTCTTTTGCTCCACTCTTTCGTAAGATTCTGTCTAGGAATTGATTGTGGTTGCTATATCAACTTTCATTACTTCACCCACTAGCCGTAGCGTAAAGAGTTCAGGCATCACACGCTTCTGTTGTTTTGTTGTTTAGTGTGCGGTTTGGAGAAATCATTCGCCACCAAGCAATTGGTGAATTCAAAGGAGGTCATTCAAAGCACGTTCCCCTGGCACGTGGGCATCTATCAGCTCAACTCGCGCACCAAGGAGATAAACCAGATCTGTGGAGGAAGCATCATACACGTCCGCCTAGTCGTAACGGGTAAGACTTTATCAAAATTATGTTATTTTACCGAGCGAAGAAACCAATTATTTTTATTTTAAACTAAATGATATTGGCTTATCTATTGTTCAGTTTATTAAAGACCTTGGTGTCACTTTAGATTACAAGTTGTCTTTTCGAGATCACATGAACAACGTGATTAATAAATATCTTAAGCTATTTGGCTTCATAAATAGAATCACCTCAGATTTCAATAATTAATTTAATCTAGAATATGCTTACATTATTTGGTCTCCATTCTATGATGTTCACATTAATTATATCGAATCCGTACAGCATCGCTTCTTAAGAGGAATTGTTTGGATGATAGGGCTAGAAAGGGGCGATTATTAATACGATGAAGTTGCAGTAAAATTAAATCTTTCTTCTTCTGAAAAACGTAGGAAGGACTTCGATCTCATCTGCATTTTCAAAATAATTAACTGTACGATTGACTTACCTACTTTGTTGCAACTCATCCCTTTCAATATCCTTTCCCGTAGACTCAGAAATAATGATTTGCTATTCCATAATCAGTACTCCACAAATTATTTATACCATTCACCAATGTCCAGAATGTCCAGACTTGTCAAGTTATGTCAGGACCTTGAATTTTTTGGTGTAAGCCTAAATGATTTCTATCAGTCACTACGCAAGTAATAATTTGGAATGATATGGCTGAAGTCGTGAACTCCATCAAAACGTTGATCTTGTCTTGACTTGACAATATCTCCATTGTTTTTGTGCCCTATTTTCGTGTAATATGTAATGTGGTAATTGGACTTGGTCCGTTAGTAAATAAATACATAAAACAATTTAAGTAAGCAACTGGCATATGCCATAAGTAAAAAAGCTGGTGTTATATTTAGTCATCAATTAATTTAATGTTTTTTCTATTCTGTTTCATATTGTCAGTTTTAAATAGTATATTAGTGTTGTTTGATTTTATGTCTGGCAGCCGCGCATTGTTTTTACAACGAGCAAACAAAAAATCCAAAGCCGGCCAAGTATTTCCGAGTGGCCGCTGGGAAATTCTACAACGCGTGGGATCAGCTGGAGATGAACAGCAGCCAGGTGCAAAAATCTGAGGTGTGCTACTATATTATATTCCCAAATTTAACACATAAGTGTTGGGCAACCGTGATTCGAAGATTTAATGGCATGGCAAATTCAATAAATAATACCCAGAACAGTTAACTTTACAAAAGGATGAAATATTGGCGCAGTTGGAAACTATAAAGTCTGAACCAATTGGTAGACTCCATATAAGATGGGTCGTAGAAGCCACATTAACAATCCCGCAGCCAAGTGGGGGAGTAGGTAGTACCCAAAATTACAATCCTCCTTATATTAGCTTAAATATTTGACATATCATTTTAGTATTTTGCGCAAATACATAAGTTACCATTACTAATTGTCTGATTAATTGGGATTTCTATAGTGTAAAAGCCCATAAGAAAAAAAGGATGTGTTCACTTACGGTTACGGACGTTTTGTTTGGCATCTTGGCCTGTCAAGAGTTAAGCAAGATGAAGAGTAACAGTATGCAAATTAGTCATTTGTAATCTTAGACGTACATTAATTAATGTTTATACGATTTATGCTATTTCTTCTTCCATATTGAACGGTTTTTTAATAATCTTGCAATATTCTCGCCAGATGTATTGTTGTTTGCATGATCATATCCTGTCCATGTTTGACATTCTGGCTGAGATATGTATATGTATATATTCACCCGAGGCTGCCAAAAAATGCTTCTGATGCTTCCTACATGCAGAACCATTTCATGTTGATATACCTGTGAAAACTTACTAAGTTAGCTAACTGCCTCGAAGTGAGCACAGATTTTTTCCACAATCATGACCACCTGAATTTTTTACGAAATGTTTTCGTTTTTAAAATACGTGTAATTTTTAATAAATGTTTTTAGGTATTCAAGATACTTCTCCACAATAAATACGGGGGCTCCGAGCAGCACTACCAGGACGATGTAGCGCTGGTGATTTTAAAGAAACCCTTTGACTTCACCAACGCGGTGCAGGCTATCTGTTACGACCTGTATGACGAGGAACTCAACAGATACCAACTGGCACGCCACAGCATCGGGAAGGTTTGCCAGTTTATAATTATCGCGATTGAATTTTTTGGCTTGCCATTTAGCTAAAATTTCAGACAGTGTTCAGTGTGAGTGTTTGTGACAGTGTGAGTCCATCACCATGTCCTGCATGTCCTGCAAGCTGCAGGTCCTCTCATCTGAAGTTCTCTCTACATGACAGCCCATATCAGGTTTTGAAATCTGCGGAAACCTTTTTTAAAATATTTTTGTATTTCAAAAAGTGTTATTACTAAAATTTCTTTGGTTTCATGCCTGTTTACTTCTCGGTTAATTTTTTTGTTTGTCTATATTTTTATACGCGGGAATAATGTGTTCATAAAAATAAATTGACTTTTAGGTAACAGGCTGGGGATTGAGTGAAAAACAGGAGATTTCCAATGAGCTGCGGAGCCTCAACTTGCCAGTTGTAGAGCGAAGTGAGTGTACCAAGGAGCTAAGCCAATATCACTACACTGGATTTCTTACTTCTGACAAGTTTTGTGCAGGCTATCTCAATGGTTCGTACGTTTTGAACAATTTATTACGCGAACTTTGGTAAAAAAATTACAAAAATTAAAAATATACAAAAATTACAAAAATTTAAAATTTAACATTTTCAAAAATTTAAAATTTATAAAAATTTAAAATTTAAAATATTTAAAATTTACAAAAACCTAAAATTTACAAAAATTGAAAATTAACCAAAATTTAAAATTTACAAATATTTAAAATTTACAAATTCACAAAAAGCAATAACTTTCAGGGTCCGCCGTGTGCCATGGTTACAGCGGTGGAGGGTTGGTGTTCCCCTTGAGGTACACCGAGCGGAACCGCTGGTTCCTCCGCGGCGTGGTCAGCAACGGCCCCCTAAACGAAAACAAGACATCCTGCCGCCCCAACACCTTCACCGTCTTTACAGAGATCTTCAGCGTGAGGGACTGGCTAAGGAAGACCCTGTTACCACTGATCGGATACTGAATCGGAGATACTGAAGTCAGCATTCCACTAGCGAACAAATACCTATGATTCAATAGGAGATCTAAGCTATAAAGTTCAAGAAAACGTTTTATATCGATTGTTGGTAGTAGAGCTATTGAATTTTAAGTGTAATTTTTATTAGGGACTAATTGATAAACCAACTTACAGAAAACTAACTTATTTTGCAATTATTGAAAAAGTATAAGGTAGTATTAGATGAAAAGCCTTTTCTCGGCGTAGGAAATTGATAAAATTCTTCCATTTTTTAATTAAACTTTATCGTCTTTAATTATTTCCTCTCTTTTTTGGTGTGATACCAAAGGAGTACCTGAATATTATTACGTTCTAAGTGGTGTCTTGGATATATTCAACCGATTTTATATATTTTAATAACCATTTAATATTGTTAGGGATAACTTACAGAAGCTTATAAACCTTATTGAAGAAGATGATATAAAAAATTACTTAATAAAAAATAAAAAATATATTTATAATCATTATCTGAGTTTTTGTCGTGCAACGATATTTTTATGCTTTTTGTGTTTAGTCCTTTAGTGATTTATGTCATTTTATGTAACCGATTTTATTTTTTGTGAATACCCAATTAAGAACGGTATAATCTGCCGGAGCTAGTGGCACTATGGCGTTACTATTTTGAGGTATGTTATGAGGAAATGGGAAAAATGAAGGTTAAAGAGTGGGTGTGAGATTAAGTTGCTATGTTTTTATTTGAATTAATACCACCCTAATTGAGAAAAGTTCGTGTTTAGGAAGGGAGTGTCGTTTTTAGTTTTTTTACATTAATTCATTTTAGGAATACTACCTACCATACATAAAAACTTTAAAATTTTGAAAATATGTAATTTTAAACAAGGTTTCTTATGCAAAGCACAAAGGATAACAAATTATTATAAGTAATATATCTCCCGAGTAAAAATAAATGCCGTTTGTTTAAAGGTGAGAAAATATAATAAGCAGTAATTGTTGATTGAAGTACTAGTACATATTGAATTATTTGGCGTGTTGGAAATAGCCGACGTAGCTCAGTGGTCCAGAGCACCTGACCGGACATCAGAAGGTGCGGGTTCAATTGCAGATATTTTCAATTAGTATGGATATTTCAGGCCACTAATTATTGCTTATAATAACATGAAAATATGTGTACAGTATAACATATATCCTTACGCCAAATACTGCAAAAATAAAAAAATATATTTTGCCGAAAAAAAAAATTAAGCAAAGTTGACACATCATACCATGGCTTTGCAAAAAATTTCGATAAGGTTGCTCACTTAGTGCTCCTAAGTAGGCTTGAAGAAATTGATTTTTTTGAAAATTTTTTGAAACTCTTTGATAACTATTTGAACGAAAGAGAACAATTTGTATGACATGGTGAGTGTAACTCTAGCGCTTACCAAACTCTTCGTTTTCTTTAAGATGTAGCCTTATTTTCAAATTTTCTGTAAATTCTTTCGACGCTATCAAAAATATCTGTTGCATGTTGGTTACGAATGCATGGTATAAGGGAGTATTGACATTATTATTGCTGTAAAATATATTTTTAGGTCGCGTGACTCTATTAGGAACATGATTTGAAATCAATTATAAGGGAATTAGTGATTTTAAAAAGAAAAATGACGTCAGATACCAATCTTTTGTAGGACATATATTTATTAAAAATGTTTTTTAAGGCATTGATTTTGATAGAAATATCTTTTGTTAACTTTATACTAATGTATATTATTTAATCTTCACACATCTGCCCTGATGGTGGAGACTGCAATGCTGTCCGAAACGTTGACTAAAGAAGGAGGTTGCGCAACACGGCATAATACCCAGAAAAAAAACCACCATAATTCTTTTGTCTTATTTTCTTATTAAATCTTATATTTTCTTTTCTTTTTTCTTTCTATATGACTGTCAATAACTATCATTTATGTAAATGGCAGTTATTTCTAAATACATAAATAATTGGATCACGAAAGAAAATAGTTCATCAATTTCAGCAGAATAGCAGACACGCCCACAATACACTACTGTCGGTATAACCTCTTCGGTGAGTATTGCAGAAAGCCTGCGGCGGAATTCCGCAAGTCACATGCTCAGGCCACCACTATATTCTTACGTATTCTATATTATGTATTAGGAGGAGGCGATTAAAACACCGGTCAAACAGGTATAACTTTACTTGACAACTTCCAGAGGCAAAAGGAACTCGAGTCAGACATTCTTTAACTAGTATTTGTGCGAACAGTAGACCTTGCATTAAAAAAAATACGTATACCCCAAAATTTCCTTTAATTTCACAATACAGGAAGTGCAATTCTCCCGTCTGGAACCCACATTACAATATTCATGTACAAGCTATTAAAAATGTGCAACATAAATTATTACGTTTTCTTAGTTTTAAAATGGATATTTCAGCAATCTTCTTGAATTACACCAATCTTTTAAATTAAATTAGTAATTAACCGTCTACGACTGAAAAAAAACCCATTTCGGGCTCTATTATCTCGAAAGAGAAAGCTAAAATCAAAAAAGTCAAAAACTACAAAATTAATTCCAAAAATGATGTATATATAATTCACCAGTTTCCCTCTTGAAAAAACACGGATGTCGCGTGTTCAAATGGCGACCCAAGCCGGCACAAGTTACATATATTTGGATAATTTGCATTATTTCACAATTATTTACTCATTAAAAAAACCATGAAGTATATTTGCGGCACTTTCCAGAATGGTAGATGCAGTATATCCCTTTCCAGAATGGTAGCTTCAATATCGCTCTTTCAAGAATGGTAGATTCACTATCGCCTTTTCCAGAATGATAGATGCAGTATCGCCCATTAGAGAATGGTCAATTCAGTATCGCCCTTTCCAGAATAGTAGATGCAGTATCGCCCTTTCCAGAATGGTAGATGCAGTATCACCTTTTCCAGAATGGTAGATGCAGTATCGCCCTTTGCAGAATGGTAGATTCAGAATCGCCATTTCCAGAATGGTAGGTTCAGTATTGCCCTTCCCAGAATGGTAGATTCACTATCGCCTTTTCCAGAATGGTAGATGCAGTATCGCCCTTTGCAGAATGGTAGATTCAGTATCACCTTTTCCAGAATGCTAGATTCAGTATCGCCCTTTCCAGAATGGTAGATTCAGTATCACCTTTTCCAGAATGCTAGATTCAGTATCGCCCTTTCCAGAATGGTAGATTCAGTATCGCCTTTTCTAGAATGGTAGATTCAGAATCGCCATTTCCAGAATGGTAGGTTCAGTATTGCCCTTTCCAGAACGGTAGATTCAGAATCACCCCTTAGAGAGTGGTAGATTCAGTATCGCCCTGGTGAAAGACCACACGGAGATAACTTACCGATATAAAATATCACTAATTTATTAAGAATCTCTTCAAATTATTCGTAATCCGGTTAAACAGGACTGCAAGCCCTTAACGAATGAATTGATAGGTTTCCTGTTAAACTTTTAGTATAAAAGGAATACATTATGGCAATGTCGGAAAATGTGTGCGTGAAAATCATTATATTTTCGCATTTCGTCATTATATATATATATAATCAGGGCAAATGCAGGTATACGAACACGTGTTCCCATATATTAAGAATGTACTAAAAGCTTAACAGGAAACGGCCTGCATTCCCGTTTGTATGTTAGATCAGCAATACTTATTTTTCTCCGTGCACCACTCATAATCGAAAAGTTGCTTGATATGGATTTAGCCGTGTTTGGTGAACAGATCTCAACAGCCAGGTCTAGACACAGACAGGGCAAATCTTCCTCATCCCCATTTCTCACGAAAACCCCCCAATTGGGGACGCCAGAGTTTCATAATATCACTGGTTCCGGACGGGTGGGAACTATTGGGACTCTCGTGCGGCACTCACATTAAAAATGCATGTATTAAGGTACGAGCAAGCAGCCATCTGGAAACTTTGCAGTCTTTTTTTGATTTTTGTTATTTCTGTGTATAAGTCATAAATATAATTTTAAAATTTAAAAAAAAAAACTAAAAAAAAGGTAAAAATCGTTATTTGCAAGTTGAATCAAAATAATAATACCGCTATCGTCGATAAACCTAACTACGGCCCTGACCTTTAATTACCTCACCGCTCATCCCCGCTATCTCACAGTGGCAAGACTTGCAACCAGTCACTAGTTCTGTATCAACAAATAACTATTGCAAATAACCGTTTAATGTCAGCAGCGCAGTTAACGAATATTGGCATCGATATTAAAAAAAATGGTTTTGTCAGTTACGCTAAAATATTCCAAGTTGAATAATAAGCTCAAATTAACGATGAAACGTGCAGAGTAAAATATCTTTTTTGTGTATATTGTTTATTAATTATTAATTTTTATTGATTTTCGGGAAATAGACAGTTTACATTTATTTCAGTTTGTACATAAGAATTATATAGCCAAAATAAAACCAATTATGTGTTTCCTCCTTGTGACTTTACCTCTACTGAGACAGCATAAAAACGATTAAGTAAATTAAATTTGTATGAAAAGAATATGAATTCAAAACAAAAGATTATATAAACTGAAAAATTTACAAAACAATACATTTATAGCCATGCAGATATAAATCAAATCATAATTAAAATATAAAAAATAGAGACATAAAATTATTCACAAACCATCAGAGAAATATTATTTTATGGACCTTTTGTATTTGATAAGTTCGGAACTGAAAATATCCATCTTGGATAATACGCTATTGTAATAATTGCATAATCTGTTCAGGCAAGAATTCTGCTTAGAGTTCGTTTTGCATTGATCTACCCTGAACTGGACAGACGAGAGTGTTGAACGCGCAGGTACGTTGAATTGAATCTTATTTAGCAACTCTGGGCATTGAATATCATTGTTAACTACTTTATACAAGAATATTGCATCCGTATGATGCCTCCGTACACTCAGTGAGTCAATTTTAAAGTATGAAGCTGCCTCTGCATAATTATTAAATCTTACAAATGACTTGTAACAAAGATATTTTAGGAATTTGTTTTGAATTGCTTTGATTTTGTTTATGTGGATTTTGTAAAATGGAGACCAAACAAGTGATGCAAACTTCAAATGACTTCGTACATAGGCAAAGTAGAGTTGCTTAATGGTCTATGCTATTAACAAGTTTTGTGTTTCTTATGGAACTGGCAAAGAAAGGATGAAAGTAGATTGAATGCTGTTGAAATGAGATCCCTGAGGCGTATGTGTGGTAAAACCATGTATGATCGTGTGAGGAATGTGGAGATCCGCAAAGAGTGCAAGGCTGATGTAAGCGTAATGAGTAAGATCAAGAAAGGGACGCTTAGATAGTTTGGGCATGTAGAGCGAATGAGCGAAGAAAGGAGTGTAAGGAGAATATACGATGCAAATGTGAATGGTAGCAGAAGTTGGGGACGCCCGAGGAAGACATGGCACGACCAAGTGAATCAGATACTTGAGTCGGGCCATGTCAAGAGTCAGAACAATAGAAGAGTATGTATGAGACGATGTATGAATGTGAATGAGGCAAGGAGTGTGTGCCAAGACCGAGTTGTTTGGCCGTCCGTCCTCTCTGCCTACCCCTGCGGGAAACGGCGTGATGGTTAGTTAGTTAGTTAGTTAGTGTTTCTTATGATGAGGATATACCACTATACCACTAGACCACGGCCGGCGTGGTCTAGTGGTATACGCTTTTGACTACAGATCCGAAGGTCGCGGGTTCGAACCCGGCGTGCGCAAATAAATTTTATTTGATTAATTTGTGTTATTTCACAATTAATTAATTTAAATAATATATAGTATATTTGCGGCACGTTCCAGAGTGGAAGATACTCTCAGTATCGCCCTGGTGTAAGACCACAATTCAGAATTGAAACGTTGCTTGAAATGGCTTTAGCCGTGTTTGGTGACCAGATCTGAATAGCCAGGTACTTCCCCACCTTCCTCTTCCCCATCTCCCTCCCCTCCCCAATACCCTCAGCCTCACAACATACCCCAATTGGGGATGCCATAGTCTCACTGGCTCCAGACGGGAGCAGTTGGGACTCTTGTGCGGTATAACTGTAAAAAAAAAAAGGCCTAACATTTAAGCAGCTTTATTTCTGATTTGATGTATATGAAGATTATATTGTAGTTTACTATCAAGGGTTTTTCCAAGTTCACAAATATCTGAGACTGTTGCAATGTTGTTGTTGTTTAAAGAATACTTAAATAATATTTTATTTCTCGAAAAGACAATGTGATGACATTTTGAAACGTTTAAATATGGTTGATTTTATTGGCAATAGGTAGATATATTGTTTAAATCATGTTGTAAATTGACACAAGTATTGAGTAATTTACAACATTGATCAAATCATTAATACATAAAATGAAAAACAATGGTTCAAAATGAGAACCCTGTAAGATCCCAGAGGAAATTTCAATGAAATCTGATTCGAAGCCCTTTATTGCTACTGCCTTTGATCTGTTGAGTATACAAGATGTAAATTACCAGGCATACCTAATGACCAAAGTTTTCTTAATAATAATTTTTGATTCATTTTTTCAAATGCTTTGGCAAAGTCTGTATATACTCGTATGAAGAGGCTGTGAGGCTGAAGGCAGTGGGAAGGGAAAAGAGATGGTAAAGAGGAAAGTGGGGGAATATCTGGCTCTTCAGATCTGGTCACCAAATACGGATTTTCAGATCTGATCACCAAACACAGCCATTTCAAGCAACGTCATCGTTTCAATTCTGTATGGTGGTCTTACAACAGAGCGATATTGAGAGTATCTACCATTGGTTTTGAAACATGTAAATCATTTGATAAAATAGTGGTGTATATAACGTATTTTATTTTTTTTGTAATGTATTTATAATTATTTCACAAAATACACAATATATTTATAATAATATGTAAATAAAATACTCAGCACAGGAGATCCTAGTGAGGAAATCATTATCTCTATTTGTTTCAAAAATGAAAGATAAAAAATATTTATTATTATTGTTTTGTAATAATATTTTATTTGAATTTATTCAACAACGTTATTTTTAACTGTTATTGTCAACGGTTACCCGTTGATTAACGGTTCTAGAAGTAGCAACAACTCTCTGCCAACGGTCAGTTGTCTAAATAAACTGGTCGCTGGTGAACATGTTGCGCGTGGTAACTGCAATATTAGTCCTGTTCCACTGCGGTAAGCGTTCTCACTAAGAATATATACATTTTTTTAAATCCGCAGTAATAAATTGATCTCCCGATGCACGGGATTTAATGAAACTAAAACAAAAAGTGCTAATAACCGCATTCATTATTGTTTATTTAATTTAGTGACACCGCAACTAAAAAGTGATATTTAACATTAGGTGATTTCAAAAGAGTGAAAAGTGATGTGTCACTCAGAAAATGCGCGTGATTTTCTGGCCCAGTCGTAGAGTGAAGAAGAATACAAGAAATTCCTTGTAGACGTGTTTCGTGATCCAAATGTTATATATGAAAGTACCTGGGGCTCTATTCCTGAATCGAGGGCGCTCGTAATCGCCGTCGAAAGTACGTACGTTGGTTGTCGTTGCTATTCCCGAAATTGGTCGAAGGTACATACTTTGACGCCAAACGTCAAAAGTCATTCCACACAACATCTACTGGGTGCAACCAGTAGAAACAGGGCAGCGCATGGGCAGCGAGTGGTAGGTTGTTGGCGTTTCTATGGAATTGGCTGTCAAAATCTAGTCTAGCTGTCAATTTTTGTTTTAACGCGCTGATTCCGCAAATGTAAAAGTGGGTGAAAATTTCCCACTTACTAAGTCTTTATCGGAGCTTACAAGCTTAATTAAGAGTTGCTTTTGGCAATTTGTAATATGTCCCGCAGCCATTTCTGTTTTGAATAACGAATAACTGTTGTCTGTTTGACAGTCACACCATAGAAATCCCAAAAACATCAGGAACATAGACAAAATTCACAGAGGTGCCAATATAATCATCTATTCTACCAACTTCGACCGTTCGACGCTCAAGAATACGTAAAATTGAAACATTCGAAAAAGTTAGTCGCGACGACTAGTAGTTTTTCACTCGAAGACGGCGCATACGAAAACGATTGATCGTTTAACTCCAGAATCGCAGGCCTGACGTGTACCCGGGGTTGCTGGAGTATATCCTTAGGAGGTAGACATATACCATTCCTGACTTTTCTGTAGGCCTTTTTAAGATATACAATTCCATCATACATTATTTTGATGTATCGTATAAGGTTTAGCCAGCGTTAGCAATGTAAGCGACCGAACATATTTTTGCGACCTGATTACAAAACATCGACTTTCCTCTACTTTCTATAAGTGTAATTATGCATGTTGTATATATATAAGGAAGAAATTCTCTACATAATAACCCTATCAAAATCTGTTGCGTAGTTTATATGAGGTAAGCGCACAAACAGACAAACGCGGATAGCAACTTAATTTTAAACTATTAATTAATAATACTATTAATTTTGATAAATAGTATTTTTTTAAAACGCCTGTTCGAATTTCACTTTGATTGAAGTGGAATCTTGGAAGAGGAAATTAACCGACTTCTTGACATTCGACATTATAGCACATTGCGGAATTAAATCTCGGTCTTATCCAATAAAGTAGAGTTGTTGACTCCAGTTCCTGGGTAGGTAGGTTCAATCCTCAGTCAAACGTCCTGTTTGGTTGGCCTGACTTAATCCAAATATCCAGACTCTGGTCTTATCCAATAAAGTAGAGTTGTTGACTCCAGTTCCTGGGTAGGAAGGTTCAATCCTCAGTCAAACGTCCTATTTGGTTGGCCTGACTTAATCCAAATATCCAGACTCTGGTCTTATCCAATAAAGTAGAGTTGTTAACTCCAGTTCCTGGGTAGGAAGGTTCAATCCTCAGTCAAACGTCCTATTTGGTTGGCCTGACTTAATCCAAATATCCAGACTCTGGTCTTATCCAATAAAGTAGAGTTGTTAACTCCAGTTCCTGGGTAGGAAGGTTCAATCCTCAGTCAAACGTCCTATTTGGTTGGCCTGACTTAATCCAAATATCCAGACTCTGGTCTTATCCAATAAAGTAGAGTTGTTGACTCCAGTTCCTGGGTAGGAAGGTTCAATCCTCAGTCAAACGTCCTATTTGGTTGGCCTGACTTAATCCAAATATCCAGACTCTGGTCTTATCCAATAAAGTAGAGTTGTTGACTCCAGTTCCTGGGTAGGTAGGTTCAATCCTCAGTGAAACGTCCTATTTGGTTAGCCTGACTTAATCCAAATATCCAGACTCTGGTCTTATCCAATAAAGTAGAGTTGTTGACTCCAGTTCCTGGGTAGGAAGGTTCAATCCTCAGTCAAACGTCGTGTTTGGTTGGCCTGACTTAATCCAAATATCCAGACTCTGGTCTTATCCAATAAAGTAGAGTTGTTGACTCCAGTTTCTGGGTAGGAAGGTTCAATCCAGTCAAACGTCCTATTTGGTTAGCCTGACTTAATCCAAATATCCAGACTCTGGTTTTGTGTAGAGACTGAACGAATGAAACTCAGGTTTTGTTTGTATTTAAAAGATTTCTTTGTTTTTGTTTCACAGTGTTGACGGAAAAGAAACATTGTTTAGGCCCTCAATAATTAAAATCCGGAAGAAAAATCTCGTAAATCGGTTACATTCGAGGATAGTTACACAATCTTCCCATCAGAGGCGGCTCTGTCCAGAAGCAAAAGGTCAATCGAAAAAAAAAATTAAATGTTAATACATATTGCTAATGAGTATTGAATATTATAAAAACGCCAATGGATGTAATTAATTTTCCGGTACTCAGATATTCTGAAGCCAGTAGTACAATATCATTTAAGAATATTTATTTTATTAAAGCTAATTAATTTTTTTTTCTTTTGAAATATCTTTACCTCCTAATTTTTTTAAAACCACTTAACCAACCTCAGTCCATTGTTTATCAGATAGTAGATTTAAAAAGTAAACAATTGAAGAAAAATTACTTATACGTTCATTTTATTGCACCCTCAAAACCACTGATATAAATTATAACTTTTCGTTTTTAGCCTCATTTTTTCCTCTCTTGTAACATAAATTAATTGTCACTTTATTTGAAGACGTTTGTCATGATTCAATGAATTGTTTGCCCTTTCTTTCAATGCAATATCCACAGAATTTGAAATTTGAAATTAATTCATGCAAATTACGTCAACAATGATAAACTAATATTTGAATTCAAGATGGCTATCGTTTATCATACAAAAAAATTTGCAATTGACATTTTTTCACTCTCAATCTCCCTCTAATGGTAATGTCCAAAAACAAAATATTTTTTATGATACTAAGCATACGTCAGACATGATAGTATTTGCCTCCTTTGTCTCTATAGCAAAGACAAAGAAAGGAGATTTGTTTGGCACATAATTTAAAGTGACCCACGCTAGGACATGCAATAACTTCTCATTTGGAAGTTGGATGGTACTGGAACAAATCGAAAAAACGTACGAATCTGCACGAATAAAAACTAAAGGTAGTTTTTTAAATCCTTTTTTTAATTAAATAAAAAGAGGTCATTGACCAAATGGCCTTCTTAGAAGAGCCGCCACTGCTTCCCATAGTTGTTAATTAGTTGAGCGGTTTCATAACAAAACATATTTATATTCTGATATGCTAACATAATTATGTGTATGGTATTATCAGTGTTGATTATAATAATTCTAACAATATAATATGTACCACAATGGAAAAATTCTACAAAATATCATGCAATTTAATCGAATATGCAGTTGACACGCCTTAACGTAATTGAAATATAAAGACTATAAATTTGTAGTGAACATTCATTAGATCACCAAAAAAAAAAATTTGTGCTTGAATCGAAATGATTTCTCCCAACAAAATGAAGTTGACCTAAGACAAATAAGCATTTATCTTAATGATGGCCTCATAATATTTTTATTTATCTATTAATTTTAACGCCCTGATGCGCTTTTACATTATACAAAATTTCACTGCATAATATAGTGACAACAGAAGTTTTTTATTTAAAAAAAAAACAACAATAAAATAAATAACCAAAAAAACAAAAAAATGGTACATAATACAATTTTCCATTTAGATGTACATAATATAAGAAAAGGGAAAAACAAATAAACCACTTTGAGTGCAGATGGCATACAAATAATATAAGTTAATAGAACAGGTTGGTAATACGTAATTTACAATAATGACATATGACGCGAATGCGAATGGTACCAGAAGTCGGGGACGCCCGAGGAAGATATGGCACGATCAAGTGAATAAGTTACTTGCGTCGAGCCATGTAAGGAGTCAGAGTAATAGAAGAGTGATGAGGCAATGTATGAATGTGAATGAGGCAAGAAGTATGTGCCCGGACCGAGTTGTTTGGCGGTCCGTCCTCTCCGCCTACCCCTGCGGGGAAACGGCGTGATGGTTAGTTAGTTAATAAGAAATAAATGAAAAATAAGTTCAAGTTCATTCAACAATATTCTATACCTGTGAATAGTTCATATTAACTTGCTCCGTAGTAAAGTGTATTTTAAAAACTATAACGCTCAAATTAAAAGTTACTTGGAGTGTTACGTGTTCGTTCTACAAAGTTCTAAAATAATTTTTATAATATCCGAGTGATTTAAAGTTCCTCCCGAATTAAATCAGCAAAACTATAAACAATACAATTTGCTTTTACGCGGGTAGTACGAAAAAAAACATTAATTCAAGATGCATTGCCGAGTGTGCTCAGTAACTCTACGTACTGATGAGTTAAAATTCACATGTGCCGCATGCAAAGGCGCATTTCATTTGGCTTGTGGAGGTATTATTGAGAACACATATCGTCGACTTAATCAAGAACGGCGATCTCAACAAGTTTGCAAGCATTGCAATTCAGCCAAGCCCGGCGCTGCTAGCCCGTTGCAGACAATCAGTGATACTGAACCTTTGGAGCAGATTAAAAAAGTTACGGATATTAGTTCAGCGCTCGCCGCTCAGACACCGACAAATCTTAAAGATATTCAAGATTTAGTCATGAACAAGACGTCCAATCTGGAAAAAAACACAAAATGATATTCTAGATCAGAATAACAAAATACTTGAAAGTATTCAATTTATGAGTTCTCAATATGAGGATTTCATGGCTAGAATCCGTGACATCGAACTAAAAAATGATGAACTCACTAAAAAGAACTCAACCCTGGAAGCTAGGATTTATGTCTTGGAAAAATGTGTGGACATGCAGGAAAGGGAACTCAAAGCGAACAACATAGAAATAAGAGGCATCCCAGAAATCAAAGGAGAAAATCTGCAAGACGTTTTTTTCAATATCTGCAAAACAACAAAGTCCTCCACTGATACAAAGGTCATTGATGCCATTCATCGCGCAGCAAAAAAAACAACAAGAGTTATCCGAGAGAAATCATTGTTAAATTCAAAACGAACATAGCAAGAGAAAACCTGTTAACAGACGTAAAAACTTTCAACAAAAACAAACAGAATCCAGAAGACAAATTGAACACCTCAAACATCGGTATAGCTGGTTCCTGCTCGCCGATCTTCATTTCTGAACAACTAACATTTCGCGGTAAACAGCTGTGGTACAAGACACGAACAGCGGCGAAGGAGAAACAATATCGCTTTTTTTGGATTAAACGGGGGCAAATTTATCTTCGTAAAAACGAGGGAACTAATGCCATTGTTATCTCAGACGAAAGCATATTGGCTGCGCTTTGATAAATTTGAATTAATGGCTATTCTTTCGAGGTATGTCTTGACCCGTGCATCTATGTCTCGCTCTATATTTCTCCATATTTGTTTAATTTCCTACCCTTCTGGAATTCATTTGTTATGTATGTTATGCAGTTCCTGCTACCTTATTTTTATTATTATCATTGTTTTGTCTTCTTGCTATCTCTTTCATAGTACTATATCTAATTACATTATTTATACCATATTATTATATATTACTCATATTTGTATAATTTACTACGGTTTTCTAATTCATTTGATATCAAGCAATTCTTGCTACCATTTTGTTTTTACTTCTTGCTATCTCATTAATAGTACTACATCTAACTACAACATTTGTACTATATTATTTATATTAAGCACATTTACCATTTTAACTACATTTGGAATCGCATTTAATTATATATTACTCGGGAACCAACTTCTATACAACACACAACCAACACATACTTATGATTCAATTAAATTATGATACCGGAAATGATTCCGGCATAGATCTTAACATGAATGTCATTGATGATATGAACAATCTAAATAACTATAAATGGTGTGCTTACGGCGTTAAAATTATACACCAAAATTTAAGAAGCATTTCTAATATTGACGATTTTTTAATTTTTCTGGATCAATTCAATTACCAATTCGACGTTATTATTTTATCGGAATGCTGGCTTAGT
The DNA here is from genome assembly GCA_026573805.1 of Hesperophylax magnus. Lineage (NCBI taxonomy): Eukaryota > Metazoa > Arthropoda > Insecta > Trichoptera > Limnephilidae > Hesperophylax > Hesperophylax magnus. Next base: position 321,479 of record JAIUSX010000230.1, on the reverse strand, counting down.
AAAGATTACACCTCAAAAGTTATTCACAATTACTCTGAACACCACACAAACATATATCTTAATAAGTCTAGCGGGATCGTTGTATACATCAGAGACGGACTTCAATCTCAAGTTGATGAAATTTTCTTATCACAAGCCAACTGCCTGAAAATTGTATTGAATAATAATCTATGTATATTTGCAATATACAGATCACCCTCTTTTCAAAATATTGACACTTTTCTGAATTCACTCCAATCAATTATCAACAGCTCAAAAAATATAGAACGGCAAATAATTATAGGCGACCTCAACATCAATACAATTACCGAATACCACCGCCAATCCAACGATTACCTATGTTTGCTAACTGAAAATGGGTTCATTCTGACAATTATTAGCCCTACTCGTGAGCAGGGCATGAGTAAATCTTGTCTTGACCACATCAACGTCAAAAAAATTAACCATGTTGACTCATTTGTCATTCACTCTACAATCTCAGATCACTATACAACAGCACTCTGCCTTAAAAACAAACCTCCTAATCCTGCTAAATTTAAACATGATGCAAGAATAAACTATAATAACTTAATTGAAGACTTGAGCTCAGAAAACTGGCAAAATGTTCTAGACCAAACTGATGCCGACTCATCGATGAATGAATTTATCACTAAATTACATTCATATATATATATATATATATATTTTTATTTTTTATTTTTTTTATTTATTGTTTTTGTGTTTAATTCGTAGAACTCCATTTAATTTTTTTGATAAATTTAATTTAGATTAAATTTGATAATATTATTATTAAGTTCTGCAAGTGTTTTAGTTTTTTATTATTGTGACAGCTGTTTCGGCTTACAAGGCCATTTCAAACTGTTTGAAAATGGCCTTGTAAGCCGAAACAGCTGTCACAAGAATAAAAAACTAAAACACTTGCAGAACTTAATAATAATATTATCAAATTTAATCTAAATTAAATTTATTAAAAAAAATACATTCATATATTTCTAAACATACAAGCAATAAACTTATACCACATAAACAAATAAAACTTACGCCATGGATCACCCCTGGCCTTATCAAATCGATTAACATTAGGAACCAACTTCATAAAAAGGCGAATAGGTGCCCTAAAAATATTATAGTACAAGCTCATTACAAAAATTATAGGAACTTTTGCAAAAAACTAATAAAATCGGCCAAAGAAAATTATTATAAAAAAAATAATTTACGAAAATAACTGTACTCCAAAACGTTTATGGGAAGCATTTAGCAATATAACTAAAACAAAAATAAATAAATCTTCAGATATTAAATCACTGAACATCAATAACGCGAACACCTCAGACCCAAAAATCATTGCGAATTTTGCCAATAATTATTTCACGTCAGTGGAAGTCACACTTGCGAAAAAAATTCTCAACAATCTTAATACAACAGAATCCGATCTCGCTAAGTTAAAAATCTCTAATTTCGGTCATAAATTAGACAACATCCAAACTACTTCAAACGAAGTCATAAATATAATTGACGAACTTAAGTCATCGAATGCTTGTGGTCCTGATAACGTTTCATCAATTCTGCTAAAAATTACTAAATCCTTCATAGCAACTCCAATCGCGTATATTTCCAATCTAAGCTTCAATTCAGGAAAATTTCCAAATCATTTAAAACACTCTATTGTTATACTGCTTCGCAAAAATGGAGATAAATCGCAGATACACAATTACCGGCCAATTTCTTTGCTCAATTCAATCTCGAAAATTATTGAGAAAATTGTAAAGAATCGTCTAAGTCATTACCTTGAAAAAAACAATATCCTTTCCAATAGACAGTATGGCTTCAGACCAGGATTGAGCACTGAAAATGCCATTACAAACCTGACGAAAATCATCTCCAACAATATAGATAGAGGAAGAAAATGCATTGCGCTCTTCTTGGATCTAGCCAAAGCGTTCGATACTATCTCACACAAAATTCTCTTGAAAAAACTACAGCGCATCGGCATTCAGGGTCAGCTACTTAAGTGGTTAGGTAGTTATATAGAAAATAGGAGCCAAAGAGTGAATATTAACGATACTCTAAGCGATCCGGCTGATATAAACTTTGGTGTACCTCAGGGAAGCACTCTAGGACCACTTTTATTCAATATCTATATAAATGAATTATGTTACAGTTCATTTGCCGATCATATTATCACCTTTGCCGATGACACAGTATTATTATTTGAAGGCGAAAATTGGAATGAAGTTCATAGTAATGCAGAAATTGGTATTAACAAGGTAAAACAATGGCTAGATAATAATCTTCTCACTCTCAATACTGACAAAACTAAATTCATTTGCTTCAGTGCAACTCAAGCGGGACAACCAAGAGAAACTCAAAGAATTATTATACACCATTGCAATGACCCAAACACTTGCAATTGCAATACCTTAGAGTATGTGGATAGCATAAAATATCTAGGAATTATTGTAGACAAGAATCTGAGATGGAATGAACATATCTATTCAATCTCCACAAAGGTCAGAAAACTCACGCATCTTTTCATGGCGATTAGAAATATTCTATGCGCAAAAGATCTAAAACTAATGTACTATGCCATGTGCAACTCTTTACTTGAATATGCATCTTTAGGATGGGGAGGATGTACCAAATCAATTCTGGACCCCTTAGCCAAAGCACAGAAATCACTACTAAGGGTCATACTTAAAAAACCATTTAGATACCCCAGTAATGATTTATTCAAAGAGATAGGAGTTCTGGATGTGAGGCAACTATTTATAAGAAAAGTTATATTATACACACAAAAATATCGTCACCTCTTCCCCTCCGTAGAACATTATCACAACACCCGACATGCAGGGAGGAATCCAATAGTTCCACTTGCTACTATGACATCCCTTGCTCAAAGACAATATTCTTACCTAGGTCCAAAAATGTTCAACCTTATACCCGGTTCTTGGAAATTGAAAAGTGGAAGCGTCCTGCGTAAATTAGTCAATGATTGGATTCTAAACTTAGGGAGAGTCGAAAGTGAACGTATGCTGTATAACTGTTAAACAAAATCACCAACCTTTCCTGTTCACTAGACCAAAATTCCTACCACACTTCATTGAGTTCTGATATTGCTCCGCAATGTTTCGACATCCATTCTGATGTTTTTATACCTTCTGATGTTTTTCAACCTAAGATTTATGGTTATGCGCCCCTGAAGCCTGTCTTCTCATTAGGTACATCACTACTGTAAAGCGTATCACATTTGTACGTCGCACACTAACTCTGTGTGAAACTTGGTACCTACTACGGTAATGATTTATAATAAATACATAACACAATATGGCGCACGAAGTAATGCACCAATTTTACCAAAGTAGCACTAAATCAGGTACTATGTATTTATATTCATAGTTTATGTTTCATAGTTTATATTTCTATCTATATATATATAGTTATTGTTTTTACATGTTAGCAGTAGTTCAAGAAATGAGCGCGGTGTATATTCGTATTGTCGTATAATATAATTTGTTCTGAATTCATGTTTTAATTCAGTGAAAACAATCATGCACATAATTTATTATACATTCTAGTTACAACGCTTACCTCATACTCTGTAAATTTTAATATTTTATGTTACCAGGTTAATTCGGTAAATCCGATTATAATATATGCTACCAGATTATTTTTTTCTACTCCTCACAAAACAATGTATGTGTACTTATATTTATTATATACATTTTCTTTATTACACAACTTAGTTTCAGAGAAAAATGAAACTTTTTTTTTTGGTTTTTGTTATGTAATTATGTACATTTCAGTAATAATATGAACTAAACATGTCAATTTGTCTGTCCTTTCTGGAAACTTTCCTAGTTGGACAGGCAAAGCATCCAATATGTAATATGTACTTTCTTTTGATAAATAAATAAATAAATAAAATAAAATAAAAAATAAATAAAGTGTAATCACTCCTACGTGATAATACTTAATAGATAATAATAAAAAGTTACACAAAAACATCATTCAGGTATTTCTTAAATAATGATAAAATTATATTAAATATTTCGCCCGATTGGGTGTTTTATGGAACTATATATTTATAGAAATAAAAATGTATATAAAGACAAAGTGTGCATGTAAGAAAAAAGAAATTTCGTGGATCAGTTACAAGTATTCTAATATATTGTTTTTTTAGTTTGGTCACTGAGTGGTTGCCTAATTAGGTGGAATAATTATTACCTAGTCTGTGTGGCATCTGAATTGGCGAATTTTTAAAATGCTTATTAACATAATGCAGGTTTGGGAGGTTTGCCGGGTACGGTCACGGGTGCACTTTTGCAACTTTGTACAATACAATAACAGTAGTGAAGAGATGCTGATTTTTTGTTCTTCAGTATTAAAAGCGGTTAAACTTAAGAATAAAAAAAAACGTCTGGACTTTCGACGACGCAGCACCGCCACACAAAATACTGTGCCTGGTGAAAACAAATTGTGACTGGTGACAGTTTTTTGCGATTTGGCGAGTCCCGAAAAGAAAAAAGTTTAACTGTTTTCAAATCATTAAAAAAAATGATAATGGTTTATTTATGCACGCGGGTTGTCATTTGCTGTCGAAATACTATCATTTCGCGTCGAAAATATTACTTGTTAAAGTTCTTCGTGATGAAAATATAAAGCCAGTGTAGTGTTAGCGAGTTACAAACGTATTTTCAACCTACCTACGTAAGTTCAAGTTTAAAGTGAATTGACAGTTTTTAGGTTATTCCGACGTTTCAATTTTTTGTTAAAAATTCTTCATACTTGGCATATGTCTTTCTCCACAACATATACATGTTATTTATTATATCGACCAACTTATTCATGTTTTTGATTAGTGTTATCCTTTATTATCTTATTGTTTTGGTGAAATTAAATATTTTTAAACATACGTAACCATGAGTTCAAAATAAGCAGAAAAATGTTCATCTTCGTACTTCTTATCATTTTGGGTTTTTTCTTCTCAGATTAACAAGTTTCACTGACAAAGTTTCATATTCAGGAAATAAACTGTAAAAGTTAATTTTCTTAGTCAGATGAACCTTGCCCTCAGAAAACATTTCGATATTTTTCTGCTTCAAGGACATTTTATTTTTAAAATGGTTTTTTGGGCGAAATAATGAATCGCTCAGTGCAATTATATTGTCTATGGTTGCACCCTTTTTTAAATGGCCTTGAGTTTATTTACCTTGTCTACTGCTCCGCTCTGTACGTCAAGTACTGCTTGTATATCTGTGGTTAAGTACTGTATAAATTTTTGGGATACAAAAAGCCCCCAGATATCGATCTGGAGAGTGTTTTTTTAATGGTCATTATCGACAAAACAAAATTAAGAAGCATTCCTCATTTAGTTATTGGGAAGTTTTAGTTTACTATTGTTATCGTTTTTTTTAGTTTCTCATAAATATTTTTGAGCAATAGTTTTAGCCTGGAAAACCTATATAAATGAATATACGAGTATAATTCTTAATTATATTATGTTATTTAAATTTATCATTTAGGTTTATAAGTATTTGTTAATTAATATGTAAATCAATCGGTGAAATTTTACCATTATGATGCCACTCACTAATTCAAAAACGACAAATACCTAATTTTGAATTGAGTTGGGCAATTTCGTTAAAAAATATTTCATTTTTTCGCAATCGGCTTTGAAATATCTACACTTGGAAATTATTGAAATATTTTATTTATTTTCTACTGTAATGTTATCCAATTTCAGAGTATGCGTGATTGCCACCAACAGTTGATAGAATGTATTGTCATCGACAACGAGTCTAAATGCCGAGTTTCAGCTCGATTGGATGTCGGGAAGTGGGTTTATTTCCGCTTCCAAGATGTGCGTAAATTTATTTCTGAAAACCAACACGAAATTCGAAAAAGATATATTAAAAAAAAAAATACAACTAATAGAAAAAAAAAACCTTCACTAACTTATCCACCTTTATATCATCGTTTAAGAGGAAGCTACAAGCCAAAAATGTGTACATTATTGGCATACCTTATATTGTAGGTAATAGGCATTAAAATCGCTTGACAAACTTAGTCTAGAAACGTTCGATTTCAAGCACAAAACTGGTTTTTATTTATTTTGTAAATAATTTTATAAGAAAGCAAAAAAGTTAATTAAGTGAAACTGTCACAGATAATCTAAGCTATAATACTGTATTTTTTAAAGTGGTTTTTTACGCGTTAATACATTTCTATTGAATTTTTTTTTTTTAAATATTTTACATGTATTTTTTATTGAGTAATTTATTATTTTATTTGTATTTTACTCAAGCGAAACGATATGAAAACCTTCAATTTATGTAAAGCATATTTTTTTGGTATTAACAATGTACACAAATTCGTTATAAATAGTGATTTAGCATTAAGCTTCGCCTTAACTCATATTTGTAGGTGTGGCTGTTTACGGAAATTTAAAAATAAATTTAGGTAGCTATCGCTAAAGGCGTTTTACTGGTTATTATTTTTATTGTATACATTTAAAACTAGTTAAGTATACGAATCGCAGCAAAAAGTGAAAATCGAATGTAGCATTCACACAAATGCGTTAATTACCTACGTGTTGTTTGGCTCAACTCGAATTGCGCTACCTATTATGTATATTATTTTTAAAACGGTTTCACACTATGGAAAACTAATACTTAGGTGATGTCGATATATTTAATATTAACTTTGCGAATTTAGTGGATTACGTAAAAGACTTATTTCAACACTATTCCTAAATGGAAGTTATATTTTTGTAAACCAGTCAAATCGCTGTATTTTTTAATTTATGTTCTTGTTATTTTTAATTTTGTTTCTTGCATATATTATTTTTTAATGTAATTTTATTTTTGTTATTTCTTTCTTGTGTTTAAAAACTGTCATTAAAATTGTACCACCTACATGTAAAAGTCCTCTGGGAGTTAAATAAATAAATAAATAAAAAAAATATATATATATATATTTTTTAAATCATCTCTGCTAGAGTGGCTTAAATAACACAATACGTAAATACCATTTTACGATAAGATTACGATGTTCTCTTCATCAGGACATTAAAGGCGAAAAGGGGGGGTGCTTAGAAGATCAATCCACTTCATTACATATATATACACAATGCCATTGCACAACCCACTTCATTACATATATACACAATACCATTGCACAACCCACTTAATTACATATATACACAATACCATTACACAACCCACTTCGTTACATACAACAGTACCTCATAATATTATATAAAATATTTTTTCATCACCGCCATTATCGCTGTATTCTATTTTATTTCATCTCAGTTTTATTTTATTTTTATATTATCTTTTAAATTTAATTGTAAAATGAGGGCCTCAGTAAGAGCAAAGCACTCAGTGAGGTCCACATTATCATTGGTAGAATGACGTTTGAATAAAAAAATTAAATTGTTAATATTTTTTTATGTCGTGATTTTAATATCTAATCAGTTTGTTTTCTTTTTGCAGTCAATTTACAGAGCGTTTTACTGAACAGGTAAGAAATTCTTTGTACCTAAACCCTTTTCATATTTTTTATATCCTAAACATGTTATATCATCAATCGTTAACATTATGAATCAATTTAAATTATTTTTTTGGTTTTTCAAACTCTACCTCATTTTGTGTTATATACCCTCTATGCAGAAGGATATTTGAACTTTTGTGAACATGGAGAAATTCGACAACGTTCAGTTTTTCGAGTGCCACAGCTATAACATTCCATATTCTACAATTTATTTTTTTGGACGCAGCCATGAATAGCCCTGCTTTTATTAATCACAGTCCAAAATAAAACTAACAGTCCTTATTTTGAAAAAAAAAACCAACAGAACGTTTTTGTCCAATTCATGAGTTATATTTTATTATTATTAAAACCACCCAACTTCCCAATCCGACCCTAACTAAACCCATGGACTGCAGTTTTGTTTTTTTCTGGACATTTGAAAGGTACCCGTAAAACGTCTGTTTTACATGAATTTTACATTTTTATCGTATTGTAATAAACTGACAAGCTAAATAACATGATAGTTGTTCTTTTATATTGATCGTAATTGTTCAGAAGATAATAAAAGACCAAAGAAAGGCCAGATGTTTCGCAAAATTTGAACAATTCATTGAATTTCGAAGTTGATTTTTTGTTATTCGTTCAGATCTGTGAATAAACTGGCCCATAATGATATAATAACACAACTGTCAGAGAAATTGAAAACGGAATTTAAAATTTGATGAATATTCTTTAGAATCGGTCCTTCCAAATGTAAAAAAATGGTCCCGAATGGATATTTGATGACTTTTTAATATTTGAATTTCTGTGAAACAGCCAGTCCGTTTACCGGTACGTATCTTAACATCCTGTATACAGACTATCGTAAGGATAAAGAGTAACATTTTTACAGTTGGGAGGCGGGTATGGGTACTGCCCGTGAACTATTATTTTTATAACTGACACCTCTACCGTATACGTCTAATACGGCGGATACGTCTGCCCACCTTTTGTGTGTTGATTCGATAGCTCTTGGAAATAACCGGATATATTTACGACCGCGAATTTCTTCCTTGAATATTGTATAGCGAAAGGGAACGAACGGGATCTATAAGAGGATGCCACCAGAATAATAAAAGTCCTACCTTGGTTATGGTGTCTCCAATGTTCCTCTTGGCGAGCACGTAAAGAAACTCTACGGCGAAATTGCACTAAACTTTGAATCCAATCTTGGTTATGGTGTCTCCAATGTTCCTCTTGGCCAGCACGTAAAGACACTCCACGGCGAAATTGCACTAAACTTTGAATCCAATCTTGGTTATGATGTCTCCAATGTTCCTCTTGGCCAGCACGTAAAGACACTCCACGGCGAAATTGCACTAAACTTTGAATGCAACCTTATAGAGGCGGTGTACAAATTGTACTGCCGAACCTTTCTTCTCCTGGTGACAGGGTTACAAGGACGGGTAGGTAGGAAATAATAGTTGAAAATATCTATCGGTATCTATGGAGAGACAGTTGAGCTACTCTAGCAGTACTCAGTGGGAGGGATGAATTCAAACCCGCCTCCCAAATTGTGTAAAATTGGGCTGATGTAAGAAATAAACTGATTTACTGACGTGCTATATACTTTTGATGACTTTATCATGCCCCCTTCTAGCTGCACCCTTCCAGCGTACCCGGATCATGGGACCTACGTTTTCACCTCGCCGGGGGCGGAGCCCCTCAAGCCGGGAGAGGAGGTGGTGCAGTTCACCATTCTGCGCTACTCTTGCGATGCGGGCTATCAGATCTCAGACGTGGTCAACGTCTGTGGGGAAACCAAAACATGGTCCCGAGAACCATATTGCAAACGTGAGTAGAAGGATTTTAGAGAATGAAGGTGTAGAATTTGTGCCATGTATTTGAGTGAAACAATTCAAATTACGACTAGACAATACCCTAAAATAAAGCCAGAAAATTATGGCCAAAGGACGTATTCAGTAGATTTGAGATTTTTGTTCTTGTAGAGTGGGTGTTTTGGTCAGTATTTCAAGCAACGTGTCCATTCTGAATGGTGGTCTTATACCAGGGCAATACTTACCTTACAGAGCCTTAATGCCGTCGTTATGACGTTAGTATAGTTGTTGTTGATTTTATCAGAGAATTTGCAGTTTGCATTAAAAAAATTACCGTTAACTGACCCAAAAAAATTAAAAATAATTTTATTGAACAGCATTTAACACCTTTGTCAGGGTTTGAAAATTTTTGAAAACATATTTTTATTTATTTATTTTATTTATTTATTATTTTATTTACGCCCTAATGGGCTTTTACATGAAAATATACATTTACATTGATTACAATAATTGAACATAAGAAGATAAATGGAGATAATTGTAAGAAAGCAACACATATAATAAAATTTTGTGCAAATTAGCAAAACACTAATAAGATGGATTCAATATAAAATATACCCAAGCATGAAATAGTAAGTAAAAGAAAGTTCAACATAAAAAGTAAATAAGTGGGTGTGTTTAAACCCAGTATTAATTGTGTGTTTAACAAATCGATAAACCAATATAAATTAGAGTGTACTTACTCGTGAGGTAAAGAACATTATAACAGAGATTTAAAAAAAAAAATAACAAAATAAGAGTTGCACCTGTAAAAAGCAAAAACTAATAGAATTTAGCAATATCGACATGAATAAGAAATAATAAGATCTGAGATGGAACATAGTGTTATGTATAAAAAGTAGTTAGTAGGTATAAGCATACAATTATAAGTGTATAGTAGAGCAAATAAAAAACAAACAAATATGGATATAATTTACTTGAAAGGTTTCGAATGGGAGAAGATGTAATAAAATTATTAAAGCTATAAAAGTTAATTATTAGCCGATAGAATCGAAATAAGTTGCCTTTTAAAGCTCACAAAATTGTCAAAACCAAATATATCTATAAGTTCACAGTATTTATTCGCAAGGTTGTGAATTCTAGGAATTGGTGAAAAAATAGAATAATTAGTGTTGAGGTTCTTGTTAAATTTAAAAGTATCTTTACTGCGAGTTTGCCTAGCAGGAACATTAATGCAAATAAGTTCCAACAAATTAGGGCTGTCAATTAAAGATTTAATAATTTTGAATAAAAATAGCAAATCAATTAACACTCTTCTATCAGATAATTTAAGAAGTTTAGTTTCAGCAAGCAAGTTATTGTAATTTATAAATTCGATTGGAATTTTCATTTTAAAATTAATGTACCGAAGGAATTTATTTTGTACCTTTTCTAATGATTGAGAATGGACCTTGTAGTACGGTGACCATACGGTGGAATTGTATTCTAATTTGCTTCGTACTAACGAGCAATACAGATGTTTTAATGTTGACATACTTTTAAAATTTGCTCCCATTCTCAAAATAAAACCTAGTATTCTCATCGCATCGCTTGTTATTTCATCGATGTGTTCGTTAAACTGTAGACTCTCGTGGAATATAACACCAAGATCACGAATCTGTGATACACGAAGAAGATTAGCACCATTCATAAAATAGGAAAAATTAAGTGGATTTTTGCCTTTGTAAAAACTGATAATCTGGCATTTACCTAAATTTAGTTGCAAATCATTGACAGAACACCACGCACATAGTTTATTAAGGTTCAACTGCAAAATTGCGCGATCGTCATCGTCTTTGATTATTCTGTATATCTTCAGATCGTCGGCAAATAACAGGACTTTAACATTAGTAAAAATATTAACAATATCATTGATAAACAAACAAAATAATATTGGGCCCAAGTGAGATCCCTGTGGTACTCCGCTCGAGGCAGCAAATGTATAAGAAGTAAACGAATCTATCTTGACTGCTAAGTACCTTCCTAATAGATAACTCTTAAACCATTCCAACATACTCCCTCTTATTCCCAACAATTTTAGTTTACGTAATAATATTTTGTGGTTTACTTTATCAAATGCCTTACTGAAGTCAGTATATATGGAATCAGTTTGATGTGATGCATTAAGGGCATTAACAATATCATTCGTGTACAATATCAAATTGGTAAGAGTAGATCTACCTTTAATGAATCCATGTTGAAGGGGAGAGATGGTTCGATTGATTCGGGATAACAACTTATCTAGTACTAGGCTTTCAAAAAGTTTGGGTAAAGTAGACATTATACATATTGGCCTATAATTTGTTACTTCGCTCTTATTACCATTTTTGAAAATGGGCGTTAAAAGACTAAACTTCCAAAGGTCCGGGAATACACCTGATGAGAGTGACTTTGTAAATAACTTATGAATAGGATATGACAATGTATGCATACAATTTACTAAAAACCTGGGCGGAACATTATCAGGTCCTGCGGATTTTCGGGAATCAAGACTCTTCAGCTTAGATATAATATCGTCTATGGTTACATTACAGTCAGATATATCAAGAGTTTCAACCAAATCAAAGCACGAAATATTGCTGTCTTCACTTGCATTAATGTAAACGCCGCTAAAAAAATCAGCAAAAAGATTGACAGTTTCCTGAAGATTTTGGGATAATTTAGAATCGAATGACACACTACTAGGTATGTAAGTACCATTTTCTTTTTGGGATTTAACATATTTCCAAAAGAAATTTGAGTCGTCCATGATAGAGCCTTCGACATCACTAATGTGATTTTTGTAACATTTTGCGGAGAGCTTATTGCACTCTGCCCTCAATTTTTGAAACGCAGTATAATCGATGGCCAGGCGACTTTGTTTGAATCTCTTATGAGATAATTTTTTAAGGTAAATTAAGTCTATCAGGTCTTTTGAGAACCATTTTGGGTATAGAGTTTCTCTGTAAGTCGTTAAAGGAACAAATTGTTCAATTGCAGAATTAACGATGAAGTAAAATTTTTCAAGGTGTACATTAATATCATCGTCGCTATCAAAGAATGACCAGTCAGTCTGTTTAAGGAAATTTGAAATTTTAACATAGTCAGCTTTTTTGAAATTTCGAGTTTCTACTACCTTTTTTACGATAGGAATTGGTTTAAGATTAGACATGCATATTTCTAGTGGTGGATGGTAAACATCGACAGGTAATAGAATTTCGGTACTTCTCACAAGGAACTTCTTCTTTTAGGAACAACTTTTTCTTTTAACTTATTTTGAAGGTATAAGTATGTTTATTATGGACATTTTAGAATTATCTTCGTTTTCAGTAATTATACTACATTGATGGATGTAATTTATTACTGAAGGTCAAGATGATACTAATAAGTCTATACGAAACACGAAACAGAACAAGACACAGAAAATGAAAAAAAGATAACTTGTCGTATTTGTTGATCTTGTATTTAAAATTGAGAATTTAACAGTATTGTCTTATAGTTTGTAACCTAGATTTTAATTTATATGGGGTATCTATTGACTTTTTCTAAAAGTTTAAATGTGTTATTACTAGCATTTCATTTAAAAATAGTAATAATTACAGAATAGGCTAAGGTACTTAAACAAAAATATCTTTGTTTGCGTTTAAAATTTGAATATTGTTAATTGTTCATTAATAATTCGCTTTAAAAAACAATAGTTTATTTTGAGATACGTCCAAAACAGCGAATTTATCTGAAATCGCAATCAATGTGAAAATATTTTGACGGTACTCACATCTGAGAAATCCATTGCAAAATGTCAGAGGTGTTAGGGGTTAACCTGTTCAGAGTAATATATGATTTTCCTAAGGTCAGATTATTATATGATCAATAACCTTCCCTAGATGGATTGCAGTATGGGTACGAACCAGGGTGCATAAAAGGTTCATTAATACATAAGTATTATGCTAAACATTTTCGATTTGTTGTCTTATTAAATATTGTTTTTGTTATTTTTCAGCACTTAATACAGATGGAGTTTCGTCATTTCCGTAAGTTATACCTATTAACTTATTTTTGAATATTTTTAATGGTTGTCTTAAACAAAAAAAAGTGTAATAAAAATTGGTTTTCTTACATATTTGAGCATTTTTTTGGTAATGCACATTTGAACATTTTGAACAGTAAATTTTTTTTGTTTACATTTTGGTCAATAATGCACATTTAAGTGTTTTTAGTAAATAATGGTATTTGAGCCTATTATTGGTATTTGGTCGGTAATATATTTGATCCAAATTTGGGGAATAATGCACATTTGATCAAATTTCGTCAATTATAATTCTATTTCAGCGTGTTTGAATTATTGCTGAGCATATTTGATTTTTTTGTCAATGATGCTATTTGAGCCTTTTGGTCAAAATGTATATTTGATCTTTTTTGGCCAAAAACTCTATTTCAGCCTTTTGGTCAAAATTTTAATTTTATAATTTTTGGTCAGTAATGATATTGTAGCAAATAATGCACATTTAAATTTGTTTAGCATATGATGCTTACTAACCTTATTTGGTCAGTAATGAATATTGATTCCCCTTTGGTCAATAGTGCATATTTAATCCATTTAGGTTAATAATGCATATTTGATCAACTGATTTGAATAAATTTTGATCATGAATGCAGATTTTTATTGTTGTAGAACCAAACTATTTGAGAATATTTTTGGTTTTGGTCAAAAATGCACATTTGAGTATTTTTGGTAAATAATGGTATTTTAGCTTATATTGATATTCGGTCAAGAATAATATTTGATCCGAATTTGGTGAATGATGCACATTTGATCTAATTTCGACAATCATAATGCTATTTCAGTGTGTTTGCACGATTACCGAGCGTATTTGACCATTTTTTCGCCGAGAATGCTAGTAATAATAGATAAGTTTTAAGTAATTAAAATTGTTATGCGAATTAGAGATCCAGACCCAGAAAGATCAAGGAAATTAAGTATTGTTCAAGAAATATTTTTGATTTTAACATTGCCATGCCACCCGCTCCGCTTGACGACCTACTCCCACCTATCGGATTTTATTCAAACCACTCTCTAAATACGCCTAGCACTAATAAGAATAAACTTTGAAATTTTTAACAAAATCATTTCAAAGTTTTTGAGGTTTTGGGCCATACATATCTTTCATTGATATAGATCAATTTTACAGAGACCTAACCTCGTGTATACTCCCCCCTTTGCCGGACAACGGAAATTACTCATTCGTGGGCGACTTTGTGGCAGACAAGCGCCCTGGTGACAAGGTGGCCCAACACACCATCCTGCGGTACAGCTGCCAGCCGGGGTACTCCAGCGAGGACTCGATCTCAGTCACCGTTTGCAAGACCGGCTCTTGGACTAAGAAACCCACCTGCAAAGGTAAGAAATAGCAAACTCTCTAGGTTAGAAATGTTCATTTGATTCAATGAGATGATTTATTTCACACGCAACTTCCACAACATCTGGGTTAGGTAAGAAACACACTGATGGGAACCGAATATATTCACTGCACAGTAGGTATTCTACCCCGAGTTGATATCAATAAAAGCACTGATCATAAAGAGATGTTCATCAAACCGGCTTTATCAATAAACTGATTTGACAGTCACACAAACGTGGGTACAGTCGGATAATGACAGGTACTTGTAGGTAATAGGATGGGAAAATTTCAAGGACAATGTTAAAGGAAGATAGTTGCGTCAACAGGAAGAATAGGAAGTTATGGGAAGGAAAAAGGGCTTAAAGTGGTGGGTAGGAATCTGGGGGTCCGCGTATCCAGGAGTGACGTATGAATCCATCCCTCCCACCGCGATGCAAAGCGATGGGTCGATGAGTGATGAGTCCAAATGAAGACGTCAAAAACTGTCTCTCTCAACCGGCCTTACCCGATCCCAGCCATCACGCAGTTGGTGTGCAGATTAAACCCGGGCACCCCTACTAGGTCACCAAACGTAGTGAACCACTTGGGACGACTTATGGCAGAGGTTGTGGTTATCCAATAAATGGTTCCCGGGGCGGCGGTACAGATACCCACCACTTAAAAGTTGTCATCCGGACTACTCGAACAAAGACTCTACAAGACCGGATCTTCTGGAACTGTTCGATTTGGACCTGATAAATTTATTTTATTTTGTTTGTTTTTACGCCCAACCGGGCTATTACGTGGATTTTAAGAACAGAATATACCTAGGAAGCTATCGAAAATTATACTTAACTAATTATTATTGGCAAACTATGCACGTCGGCAATCTTAATTGTGGTGATCTACCGTGTCGATCACTCAGATAAGATGTAAATAATAGTCGTTTGGATACTCCATACTATTTGGTTTATTTAGTGTTATTACTAATGTACAGTATTCGAGATGTTGTTGTAAAGAGAGGACGAGTTACAACAGACACGCCTTTTTATACGTCTCGGTCATGCTGTCTCACTCAGATATGCCTGTCTCTTTCATACCGACAGACATACGTTCACCACATCCCTCCACACTTAAATCAGCAGACAGTAACACAACATGATTATCATAATAATAATTATAAAACATACATACACATATTTAATTATTATTTTACAACATTTTCTTTTTTATTTATAACCATGTTGATTCGGAGAGTTGACTGCTGCTTATTTTGATTTCTCTGTCCTTGGTCGAAGGCGCTCCTTCCAGTTCCCCGACGTTGACGCCACGGGTTCACTGGAGCTGGAAGGAAAAAGAGGGTCACCCGTTAGATTGTCATCCGAAACAAAGTCGGAGACATCGTACTCATCGAACGATAGCCTCCTCGTCTCAGACTCAGGGATTAAAATACTAGGGTTCTTTTCCCATGATACACACAGTTTGGATAATTGATCAAAATGTCTTTTCCAGTACATGATTTTATCATTCAATTTAACCTCAATTAAATATAGTTTATTTCCCAAACGTTTATGTACTTTCCCTGGTACCCACTTATCATTGTTTTGGTCTCTAAAATCCCTAACCATAACTTTCTGATTAATCTTAAAATTCGTAGATACTTTGTTATTCCTTTTATAATAGAATTTCTGATTTTCCTGACATTTTGACATTTTCATTTTGGTATCTTTATCAATCACATTTTCCTTTACCTTCCCCCCTCTAGGTATAAAATTATTCAAATTTGACCTTAACCTTCTACCAAACATTACAACTGCTGGCTCTAACCCTGTTGTACAGTGTGGTGCATTCCTATAATCTATGAGAAAACATTCTAACTTCTCATTATAACCTGACTGAAATTTTTTTTCTAACAATATTTTCTTTAAAAAATTTTTACACGTTTTGACTGCATTCTCTGCCAATCCATTTGATTGAGGATGATTTATAGGTGTTGTTAAATGTTTAATGCCATTTCTCTCGCAAAACTGTTTAAAGTCTGCTGACATGAATGCTGCTCCATTATCAGAAACTAAGGTTTGTACACTACCGAAATAACTGAATAATCTCTTTAAGATTTTAATGGTATTATCTGAGTTAGGTGAATTTACTTCCACGCAATCCAACCATTTTGAGGTTGAATCTATGATTACCAAAAAATATTTATTTCCGATAGGCCCTACGTAATCTATATGAACCCTACTCCAAATTTCTTCCGTTATCGGCCATGGAGTTAACTCACTCTTGGGTTGTGATGGTTGAATTTCCGCACAAATTCCGCACTCTCTAACTAAAAATTCAATTTGACTGTCAATCCCTGGCCACCAAAAATAGCCTCTAGCTAGCCCTTTCATCTTGGCAATCCCTAGATGAGATCTATGCAATAAGCTTAATATCTTATCCCTTAAACTTATTGGAATTACTAACCTATGGTTCCAGAAAATACAATCATCAATTATTGATAAATCGTTCCTTTTTATCCAATAAATCCATTTGCAATCATCCTTATTGACTTTATTTGGCCACCCTGTTCTAAGATAATTTTTTATCTCTAATAATAATTTATCCGTATTAGATTCTGCTTTAACTTCCTCAACATCTATTGGCATCTCGCTATTATTTTTGAATAAACACAAAATTCTTGAATCAAAGTTATTATTTTCCTCAACAGGATCTCCTACAGGTACGCGAGATAAGTAATCCGAACAATTTAATGTTGATTTTACGTATTGAACTTTATAATTGAAAGATGAGAGAATTACACCATAACGTTGTAATCTATTACAAGTTAAAACAGGAATTCCTTTTTTTTCACCAAAAATTCTACATAAAGGTTCATTATCTATTTCTAGAATGAATTCCCTTCCGTAAATGTACTCGAAAAACTTCTTAAAAGCAAACACAATTGCACAAGCCTCGAGGTCTAAAATTGAATATTTCTTTTCCGCTTCTGTCAGTTTACGAGAAACAAAAGAAATAGGTCTTTGTAAATTATTTTCATACACATGTAACAATGTTGCACCCAAACCTTTCGTTGAGGCGTCCGTAACTACCTTCAAAGTAACATTTGGATCGTAATGTGCTAACACTCGATTATCACATAAAATTAATTTTATTTTATTAAAAACTTTTACGCAATCTTGATTAAAATCAAAATTCGTATTTTTTTTCAATAATTTGTGCAAAGGATCTAATAACATAGACATATTTGGCACAAAAGATCGGTAAAAATTTACCATTCCTAAAAAACTGCGTAGCTCTGATAAATCTTTTGGTTGCGCGACTTTACTAATTGCGTTCGTTTTATCTTCCATAGGTTTAATCCCTTCCTTCGAGATTTCAAACCCTAAGAAACATACCGATGAAGCGTTAAAATTGCACTTTTGAATATTTACGCACAAACCGCAATCTTTTAACCTATTAAGAACTGCATTTAAATTAGCATTATGTTCCTCTATCGTTTCTCCTGTAACCATAATATCATCCAGGAAAACCGCTGTTTTCTTCAAACCTTGTAGACATGAAGCTATAGTTCTACAAAATATTGCCGGTGCACTGTTAATCCCAAACACTAGCCTAGTGAATTTAAATAATCCTAAATGTGTAGAAATCGTAGTATATTCCATACTTTCTTCGTCTAGTTCCAACTGTAAATAAGCTTGACGTAAATCAATTTTTGAAAATATTATTCCGCCCGAAATTTGTGATAATAAAACTTCTATCTTCGGCATGGGATATTTGTCAACAATCAATTGTGGGTTCACAGTACATTTATAATCCCCGCAAATTCTAATGCTTCCATCGCTTTTAACTACGGGCACGATAGGAGATGCAAACTTGCTATAACTAATCGGAACTAAAATTCCCTCTTCCTGTAAACGGTTCAATTCCGTTTCAACTTTCGCTTTCAAAGCGAAAGGAATACTTCTCGGATTGCAGAATTTCGGTTCTGCATTTTCTTTCAATTTTAAATGAACTTTAAATTTATTGAATCTACCTAGTTTACTTGAAAATACCTCCGGATATTTACGCACTAACGTATCGACACTATTATTGTTTACGTCGTGAATATTATGCGTGAGTATTTCACTTTTCAACTGTGAAGAAACCGTCTCGAAACCCGTAAAACCAATGTTAAATTCTTTTACGAAGTCTCTACCTAGCACAGTGGTTGAACCATCCTTTACAACACAAAATTCCATTATTTTAGTAATACCATTGAAATTAATTGACAAAATTAAACATCCAAGTAACTGTAACTTACAATTATTGTAACCCTTCAGGGTTAAATTCTTCGGCTTCAATTGTACATCTTTAAAATGTTCCCAATAATCTTTATCCGATAGGATCGATATTCCTGCACCCGTGTCAAATAATCCTTTTATGATGATACCGTTATTAACTTTTAACGATAAATAAATGGGATCGGTATTTCTTGTTAACCTTGAATTTATTTCACTTGCATTCACAAACACAGATGAAACTTCCTCCCGTTTTTTTTCGCGACAATTTTTACTAAAATGTCCCTTGTTTTTGCAATTAAAACACGTCACGTTTTTTAATCTACAATTACTGGAATCATGATTATTTAAATTACAATATTTGCACTTCAACTGTTGTATACGTTCTACTGATTTCTTTCTGGGAATTGTAACATTTTTGTCTTTCGCCCGCGCCGGTGAAGTAGAATAATTCCTACCTGCACTACTATTAAAATTTTTCTTACTTCTAGAAATGAGCCCGACACTCTCGGATTTAATACACGTAATATTTTTATGAAATGAATCCATTCCCGATGCGCACTCTAATGTACTTTTTAAAGTCAGCTTCTCTGCATCTAAAAACATTTTTTCTTTAATACGACCTTCTAATAAACCAGTCACAAAAATATCTTTTAAGTTTTCTTCCAGTCTGCTTTCAAATTTGCAGAATCTTGTTAGACAACGTAACCTAGCTATATAATCATTTATAGATTCCCCAACTTTTTGTTTCGCCGCAAAAAAATTTCCACGTTCCTTAAACACATTCTTTGAAACACCAATGTGGTTTCCTAATAACAAAAATATATTTTCAACCGATAATTCTGTTATTTTTTTTGGAAAACATAAATCTATCAGTAGATTAATCGTGTCTGTGTGTAGGTGGGATATTAAAACCGCCCTCTTTTTATCCTCGGATTTAAATTTGTCATCATTGACGAGGATCAACTGCTCAAACTGTAGCACGAACGTCTCCAGCCCGTCCCTAAGGTGACAAAACCTGGGTAAACCCACTCCCTCCATTTCCACACAGATTACCAATAATCAGAAAAAACAACAACAAACAGCACTCAACTCACGAATCTGATGATTGATGCTGCCGCCGATCGCCGCCCTTCCGCGTCCGACCGTCTTCTGGCTCCGTCCGGATTCCTGGTCGTCCTTCTCGTCCGGTCACCACCGCCACGCCTTCCCGTGTCGGGTCCCCGTACAAGCTGCCTGGATCCGTTTTTCATCCGGTTTCTCGGCTGCTGATTCCTTGAGCTCAGCGCCTTGAATCTCCTCACCAGTTCCTTGCCTTGATGCTCCTTCAATGTCCGATACTGTCCGTGAAGCTGCCCCCAAATTATTTTATTTTTTATGCGACAATAATCCCTTCCGCGGTGCTCGGTGGGATTATAACCAAACTATGGTTCTTTCAGCTGCGCCTACTGTGGTTCTTCCTCCAGGAAGAATTTAATGGCTGATCAGCTTCCTTTTTCGGCTGCTCCAACTGTAGTTCTTCCTCCAGGAAGAATTTAATAGCTGTTCAGATTCCTTTTTCGGCTGCTCCAACTGTAGTTCTTTCAGCTGCGGCTACGGTTCTTCCTCCAGGAAGAATTTTGCGGCCGTTCAGCTTCCTTTTTCGGCTGCGCCAACTGTGGTGATCTACCGTGTCGATCACTCAGATAAGATGTAAATAATAGTCGTTTGGATACTCCATACTATTTGGTTTATTTAGTGTTATTACTAATGTACAGTATTCGAGATGTTGTTGTAAAGAGAGGACGAGTTACAACAGACACGCCTTTTTATACGTCTCGGTCATGCTGTCTCACTCAGATATGCCTGTCTCTTTCATACCGACAGACATACGTTCACCACATTAATTGTGCGTGGCTCCGACTCTGTGAAGATTTTTAAGACCGGATCTTGAACCCAAAAACATACATGCAAAGGTAAGAATTAACAAACTCTCCGCGTCGGGAATATTCTTGAACTAATTTCGAGAGGTGATTCTACACGATAGTGCAAGTAAAAAAGAGAAATAACTTGTCTCGAAATTTCAACGTTTTAAGGTACAAAATGTCGAAAAAAACAACGGTACTTCTAAAAAGTTATTCATATTTTTACACCATGTAGAATCACCTTCTGAAGTTTGTGCACTTTTCCATCATGTAGAATCACCTCCTGAAGTTTGTGCACTTTACCATCATGTAGAATCACCTCCTGAAGTTTGTGCACTTTACCATCAGAGATGTACTTTATTTCAAATAAATCCATTTCAAATGGAAATGCAAAATGCAAAATGGGTATTTTACATTTAGCATTTTAAATGCTTTTCTAAAAACCATTTTGCATTTTGCATTTAAAATGCTTTTCTCAATGCATTTTCCATTTTAAATGCTTTTTTGCAACATTCTTCCTACTATCTCCACTCATCTTTTTTTCATAAGCCCCAAATATCAGTCGGTCCTCAACCTCGCTATGAGAGATAATTTACATTTGTCAAGTCGCTCCCTGGTAGAAGCCCTGGCAATTGAGTGATACCATTACAAAAAATACTGAACATGGGGCCATGACGCTGTAATATTAAATGTTAGATAGCAGTTTCTATGTTTTTACGTTGGCAACATTTTTCCCGGGCAAATTTTTTGTGGTTCATAATCCGTAGTCGTGGCATTTTTGATTTACCATCATGTAATATGTTTGTTCTACATTGATGTCCATTATTAAATGACAAAACTTTTAAAAAATTCCATAATTATTTTAATTGTTTGACCTGAGAAACCATTTTGCATTTTCAATGCATTTTGAAAATAGGTATTTTGCATTTTGCATTTGAAATGCTTTTCTAAAAACCATTTTGCATTTTGCATTTTCAAATGGAAAAGTTTTGACCCATTTCCATTTTGCATTTCAAATGGTTTTGGGTACCCATTTTGCACATCTCTGTTTACCATCATGTAGAATCACCTCCTGAAGTTTGTACACTTTACGATACGAAAAAAATACGATAGTGAAGGTGTATTTATTTTACTTTTGTGTTGACGAATAAATTTTCTATAAAGATTTATAATGTACCACTTTCGATTTGCCGCGAAAGCAAAATGTTCGTTTTTATTAATTGTTGGCAGATGAATCATCTAATTGCGTTTAAGATTGACGATTGATTTTATTCATTAATTTCATTCATTTAACATATATATCCAGCTAACAATAAAAACATCCTAATATAATAGAACTTCCTTCTTCTTCTGGCGTTAGTAAGATTAGATTGTTAATATTAATTTTAGTTGTAAGTTGCTAAATATGTAAATACTCGTATATATGTCGTTAAGATAGTAGTTATAGGCCTAAGTCGTAAGTCACTAGATATAAGCCTTAGAGATAAGTAAGTAATTCTAGTATTAACGATTTAAAAAAAAATATTTGTACAGCGCCCTTGAGGTGATTTCTCACGAAAACGGCGCTATATAAATTAGCCAAATATTAAAATATTATTATCAATTCGGCGGCGTTGACATCACGCCTGGCAACGTTGGTGACAGTCGTCTTACCAGTCAGTGGCGGTTTCTATGTCATAACGACGTTGTAGCCAGTTGGAACCGTTTCAGAATGTGAAGTATTAAAATCAATGAAAATTAATAAAAATATACATTTTTAGTACAGAGATCAAAATTAATTTTTTAATTATCTACAAACTATAAACAGTGTTCGTGGTTCGTGAAAATAGGTACCCTATTCTACCAAGAATTATCAGTCACAAAAATAGAAAGATATCTCTTATAACTTTAGACATATTTTTAAAATCTGTTTTGTTTTCATTTTGCAGCTGATTCCGGTACGGCAGCACAAGGAACTGGAAATGCCGGACAGTTTGTATATTTTTACCATTGTAATAATCCGATTATTTTTATAATTATTATTAGTAGACTTGTGAAAAATCAGGGGTAGTCTGAATTCTTTCAAAAATAACATGTATTTTTATGGAAACTAAAAACTTAAATAGTTAACGAGAAACTTGTTGTAAATCGGTAGAAATTGGGTAGACGGGAGATTAAAATCAAAAACAAATTTGTGAACCACATTTCACGCAGAAATAACTTACATTAATATTAATAACATTAGTACGTTTGATGATAAGTAAAGACAATATTTAAAAAAATAATAAACGTTATTTTAATTACATTTTTTCGAGAAACCCAGATTAATCTTTTGGCGTAGAGCAAATCTAAGAGCCAGTTGTTCCACAAAATTTAAGCAATGCATCAAGTTCTGTGAATGTTCTATTCAAGTTATGTGATTATTTCAGTTCCAATAATTTTTTAATAAAATACGAACGTATTATCACGATGTCATTGTACATTATCGGGGCAAATGCAGGTGCATAAACGTGCACGTGTTCCGATATCTTGGAAATTTACTATAAGAATCAGGAAATGGCCTACAATTCCGTTTTTCACATGATTACCAATGATTTGAAGAGCTTTTTAATAAATTAACAATACTATTTTTTCTCCGTGAACAATAACAAAATTTTAATTGGTCGTTCACAGAACTTGAAGTTAACTTTAAAATGAAACTTAACTGGGAAACTTTCGTATTATTAATATCTCTGTTCACAGGAATGGATGCGTGCTACCACCGTATCCAAAGAACGGAAAATACATTGTAAAAAGGATGCCATATATTAGACCCGGCATGGTGCTGGAACAATTCCTTTACATGACCTACTCCTGTGACAAGGACTATGACATCTCAGGGTCCGCCTTCGTGGAGTGCGGAGACTCGAACCAGTGGTCCTCTATCCCCTCCTGCCACAGTAAGTGAACAACTACATTAATTTTGTCTTTTATATCTTGTTGATGTATGTTCACAAATCCAACTGAAGAAAGTTACCGGTGTTCTTGGTTCAAAAATAATTCATGATAAAATGCTAATTTATTCAACAATTGTTGGTAATCCGGTTAAAACTGGATTGCAAGCCGTTATCTTATAAACTTTTTAGTAAATTTCTAACATATCGGAACACGTGTTCATGCACCAGCCATTGCCTTAATAATATACGATGAAGAATCCCTTTGAATACAGTATTTGATTTAAATTTGCTGCTTAATGTTTCAATTTGTTTTCAGAAAAGTGTCACATGCCGACTTCGTACTCGGTGAATTTTGTGTGCAGAAATGCGTCCAACGAGATAGAGTGTACGAACTATGTACCGCACGGAACGGAAATACAGTCGACATGCAAGCGGGAGTACAACCCGGTGTATGACCTGTACCCGATCATCTGCCAGGATGGACTCTGGAATGAACACCCACCACCGTGTAAAGCAAGTAGGGGAATTAACTTTAATACACAAACACACGGAATTGGTTAGCTACGTTTGACTTAGCGGGGGTACAGGGTTCTTGTAGATCGGATGTAGCGCTGGCCAGGAATGCTGTGGTCAGGACGCTGTGATACCGTTGGAGTTCATGAATGAACCGTGCAGAGCCGGGTATATCGTCCTGCGCACATCCGAGGTGCGCGGGTTGTCAATTGCGAGACTTGCAAATTGTTGAACGACTAATGACTGACTGACTGCGCGCTGCGTCGGGCTTATTTATATAGCCCGGCCGATGGCGTCAGTAGCTGCTCGAGATTGCTGGTAAACTACGGTCACTCGCTCAGTCTGGGTACTTCTGGTACTTTCGTTGGCGCTGGAATCATGCCTAGGCAATAGGCTAGAACATTCTAGCAAATGCTCGTAATGTGCTAGTCCAACTCACAACGTGTTGACGTAGGTAGTTCGCTCGCAAGTAGGTAGTCGTAGACAGGTAGTTAGCAAGATAGGAACGCTTTGCATTATGTCTGGAGTGTTCTTGTATTGTTTTTGTATTGACGAGTCGTTCTAGATGAATCTCGTAGCATCGCTACAAGTCCCATCTAAGGTTTTCATCACTCTATGGCACCAAGTATAAATATTTTAATACAAGTGAGAAGAATAATTATTTATCTTTCCAAAAATGAAGAAACCACATATCTCTGCATTATAGAATAAAACTTTAATAATATATGGATCCGGTCAGATCTGTAATGTTTGTGTATGGTAATGTCCTTACTTGAAGGGATACCATTAAATGTTTTGATGAGCGTCTTGCATTTTTTCCACCGCATTAAAATATTTAAAAACTACGTCAATTCTTTTGGCAATATTAACAACAATTTTTTTATGAAAACAAATCTGTTCGTGACTGTGGCTCTCTTCTGTGGTATTACAAAAAACCAATTGATAACCTTATCCTTTATTTCAGTTTGCGGACTAGAACACCCTGTTGGGGTGGAATTGGTAGTGAACGGAACTATTGTGACGAACCATGCCTTCCCATGGCACGTGGGCGTATACCAAGCACACGGGGGGCGATTTGAGCACATCTGCGGCGGTACCATACTGTTCTCCAATCTCATAGTCAGTGGTAAGGTCATTACTAATTTACTAAAAATCTATCACTGAAGAAGTAGATAAAATTAATAAATCTAAATGAAACATGAAACAGAACAAGACAAAGAAAATTAAAAAAAAGATAACGGTCACAACTAGGAATCGAACCCAAGATCTCTTGTCTTATCAGGACAGGAGTCTTAACCACGCTAATTATTAATTCTGAATTCGAAATATGAATTAATAAATAGGTCCCAATGGTCGAGTGATTAAGACGCATATTCAGGTAAAACGAGAGATCCTGCATTCAATTCCTAGTTGTGACCGTTATAATTTAATTTTTATTTTCTGTGTCTTGTTCTGTTTCATTTTTCGTTTAGATTTAATATTGTCATCTTCTTCTTCAATGAAATATTTAATTAATGGATATAAGCTTCAAAATAATTCAAAATAAATAGGTTAAAAACGGGATTGCAGGCCCTTGACGAATGAATTGAAAGGTTTCCTGGTAAATTTGAAGTAAAACACAAATGGGGTATCACGATATCGGAACGCGTGTTCATAAAAATCCTATTATTTTCGCATTTCGTCATTATATATTATTAAGGCAAATGCAGGTTCTTGAACGAGTCTTCTGATATATACGAGTCTTCATATATACAACTACCTACCCATCGTGTGTGTGGCAGTGACATACACTCCACATTAAATTTACTTAAAAACGAGCGATTTGCAAGCAAACTTTACAAAAAGTGTTTCAAAGTGTAATGATTGTAATGAATCTGGTGTTTAACGTATCAAAACAATTAGAACTCTGCATCATAGTGAATACAGTATTATATTGTGAATCTATAATCAAAAATATTCCAGATAAATTGTCCGTAATTAATAACAATCTAATCACGCAGGCGCAAGCATAAGTGTAATCGGTTCGGTTCCCCATTGGTTGATAGTGTCGTCATCTCGTTTATCATTGGTTGAAAGTGTTGTCATCATTGCTTAGTGCTCAATTGATTGTGGCAAACAGGCGCTACTGCGGAATAAAAACAAACCAACGATTTCAACTTATCATCGCGCCTCTAAATTCGCAAATTAACCAAGTACAATATGAGTAAACAGCGAAAAATGCAGAAAAAAACAGTGACATCGAGTGACACAGACGAAGATGATGTTTCTTCAAACAAATTAATCAAATATATAGATAAGAAATTTCAAGAAATGAGTGAACTCTTTATTAAATCAATTAAAGAACAATTCAAAAACGAATTAACCGACCTCAAAACATCGATTGACTTCTGCTGTACTAAAATTGACGATTATGAAGCTAAAGTCAAAACCCTTGATTGTGAAATAATAACCTTGAATGAACGTGTAAAGATGTTAGAATTCAAAAACAATCTAAGGGATCAATGGGACAGATCCTGTAACATTGAAATCAGTGGAGTCCCGACCTCAGAAAAAGAGAATCTAAACGACATTATTGGCAATATATCCCAAAAAGTAGGATTCCCCATAAAAAGAGAAGACGTTGATTTCATCCATAGAGTTCGCCAATGGCCTAGGTCAACGGCAACTCCCAAAGTCACACCCACACCTACATCTTCGTCCAACATTATTCTACGTCTCATTCGGCGAGATTATAAGGATGCTTTGCTGACAGCTGCTCGACGCCACCGGACCCTGACTTCAGCAGATATTGGTCTTCCAGGAGCAGCCATGCGCATATTCCTCAACGACCACCTCACGCCTTCTAACAAGCTACTGATGAAGAAAGCCAGGGAAATTAAAGCTGAAAAACAATATCAATATCTGTGGACAAAAAATTGCAATATATTTATGAGAAAAAGTGACAGCTCTCCTGTCATTCGAATTTCCTCTGAAGCAGATATAAGAAAAATAGCATGACTCTCTATAAATACTGTAATAATTTCACTTATATTATTCAAACAAAATCTTTTTTCTTTTCACTTAGTTTCGCATTTTAATTTTATTTCACTTACATTATCTAAACAAAGTATTTTTTTCTTTTCATTTAGTTTCGCATTTAATATTATTAAGTCGCACACAGAACTTAAACTTAAACTAAACTTCATTTTTTATATACTAACTGTCAGTAAACAAACTACTTTCAATCAGATTATGGCATGCTATACATCTCGTGAGGTATTGAATCTGCATCGAACACTTTTTATCTATATGAATCGAATTCACATACTTACTTATTATTATTATATTACATCATACCATTATTATTATTTTTATTATGGAAAATGTATTTTTATGATATTTTATCTGTGTAATACAATATGGCTTCCTTAACTATATATTATCAAAACGTACGTGGTTTGCGCACAAAGACGCATGATTTTCTAAGGGCTGTTCTAAACAATGACTTCGATATTATATGTATTTCAGAAACTTGGCTTCTCGATAATATTTGTGATCCGGAGATTTTTGACGACAGATATAATGTTTTTAGACGTGACAGAAACTATAATCTCACAGGTCAAACATTGGGAGGGGGTGTTCTTATTGCTGTCCAGTCCAAATATAATGTTACTCATCAAACTAGCTGGTCCACACTAGAGGCTGAAGATATATGGGTAACTATTACTTCAACTACCTCTAATAAAAATATTAACATTTGCTGCTCTTACCATCCCCATGGTACCAATCATATTAGAAATCTTAAAGCTCACTTTGAGTCCGCTAGTCAGCTCCGATTGAACTATCCTGATGATGACTTTCTTATGGTAGGTGATTATAAAATTTCTAGACTTATCTGGAATCTAAATTCTGAAAGACAGATGATACCACAAATACCTGTTGACGAAGCCAGCTTTACTGTTATAGACTTTTTATCTCTTTGTGACTTTTTTCAATATAATAACATCTTAAATGTAAATCAACGTGTTCTTGAACTAGCCATTAGCAACATGAACTGCTCATTACAACCTTGCATTCCACCCCTTTTAACTGAAGATTTGCATCACAAATCTTTCAAAATAGAAATAAGACTAAAAAACGAACCTCATTTAATACATCAACCACGACAAGTCTTATTATTTAATTCAGCTGACTACATCAAGATTAACGAGTTTTTGGAGCAATTTGACTGGTCGAATATTTTTTCTTCAAGGGGTATGGAAGAAGCAACTGATAAATTCTACGAAATTATTAATGAAGCTATTGATCACTACGTACCATCAAAAACCATTTATCTGTCTCCCAAATATCCCCCGTGGTACACTCCCTACCTAATCAAAATCATCAAAGAAAAGCTAAAGTATCACCGAAAGTTTAAAAATTATTCACATCCCTCAGATTATCATACCTTCTCATTACTCAGGACTCGCCAAAAAAGAACAGAAAAAGAGTGTTATACTAATTATATAAAGAAAGCCGAGTTAAATATAAGGAAAGATGTGAAATATTTTTGGACTTTCGTGAAATCAAAACAGTCATCTTCTGAAGTACCTAATAACGTGTATCACAAAAACATTTCCTCAAGTGATGGTCAACAAATTTGCAATCTTTTTAACGATTACTTCCAATCTGTCTTTATCCCCGATAAAACTACTATTAATACTTCCACAAATATTGTTGATACAAGGGATGAGGTTTATAAGTATTTAGGATACCCACAATCAAATAGATTAGACCATACTAGTATTAAAAATGATATAAGGATTAAATTTCAAACTAGGATCAGGAAAATTTTAAAATGCAATCTATCTGCTAAAAATTTAGTAAAAGCAATAAATACTTGGGCAATACCTCTATTAACGTACTCATTTGGCATAATTAAATGGTCTAATACAGATTTAGATAACTTAGAAAGATTAATTAGAACTACACTAACAAAATTTAATTGCCATCATCCAAATTCAGCTATAGAACGAGTTAATTTACCTAGAAATTTAGGAGGTAGAGGTATAGTCAAAATAACTTCTTTGAAACATAATCAGGTAGAAATGCTAAGAACTTTTTTCCATAGGAAAGCTCATAGCTCAGAAATGCACAAAATAATTTGCAAGGCAGATAGAAATATTACACCTTTAAATTTATACGATGAGAATGCCAAAATTTTTATAAATCCCAACCAGGAACTATTAGATTCCTGGTCAAATAAAATTTTACACGCAAAACACTTCAATTATCTCAACCAAACGTATGTTGACAAATTTTCGTCAAACAAATGGTTGAGTATTGGAGAGTTGAGCGCAGAAATAGAAGGATTTATGCTTGCCATTCAGGATAGAGTCATTAATACTAAAAATTATAGAAAGCATATAATCAAAGATACAAATCAAATTGATGATTTGTGTAGAAAATGTTTGGCTTTTCCGGAAACTATAGAACATATTATATCGGGATGTTCTATATTAGCACCGTCCGAGTATACATTTAGGCACAATCAAGTTTTAAAAATAATTCACCAAAATTTGGTAATTAAACATAACTTGATTGACTGCCGTAATATAGTACCATATTATGAATACGAACCAAATTCATTTTTAGAAAACGAATTTTATAAAATATATTATGATAAAACTATACTGACAGATCGAACGATTAGTCATAATAGACCCGATATAGTTTTACATGACAAAATTAAAAAAATAACTTATATCATTGATGTCGCTATTCCAAATTCCTGTAACATTCAAAAATCTGTTAATGAAAAAATAAGAAAATACACAGATTTAGGAAACGAAATAAAAAGAATTTGGCATTCTCAGACTATAAAAATATTACCATTCGTTATTTCGGCTACTGGCATTATTTTTTTTTTTTTTTTAGTTATTTATTAAGTTAAAAGAAATACATATTTCGCTTTGTTAACTTAAGTGTACATTGATTAAAAACAAAAATAATATTTATATAAATAATTATGGTTTACTACCTAAGTAACATATTTTTCTTAAGTAAGAGCATTTTGGTTTTGCTCATTGATCTTGAGGGCAAACAGTTTTTTCTTAAATATATTTATTCTATTTACGGTTGTCAGGCTATCAGGAAGGAGATTATATATGTGTACACCCTCATGGCCTATGTTTCTTTTACCACACTCTGTCTTTGCTGAATTTGTGTATAATTTATTGTGTTGTCTTGTGTGGTGGTCATGTACTTGTGATGTTTTCATAAATGAGGTATTTGTGTGTATGAGGCCATTTTGGATTTTGTGAATTAATAGGCATATGTTGTATTCGTACAGTTTTCTAATTTTAAGTAAGTTAGTTTCTTGGTATACTCTTTTAATGGGGGTATCTGGTCTATAGTTAAAAAGTTTTTTTATAACTTTGTTTTGTATTATTTGAATTTCGTTTAGATATGTGATGTTTGTGTTTCCCCATATTTCTATGAGATAATTTAGGTGGGATTGAATTAAACTAAAGTATAATCCCCTCTTTACT
The DNA here is from genome assembly GCA_026573805.1 of Hesperophylax magnus. Lineage (NCBI taxonomy): Eukaryota > Metazoa > Arthropoda > Insecta > Trichoptera > Limnephilidae > Hesperophylax > Hesperophylax magnus. Next base: position 290,612 of record JAIUSX010000230.1, on the reverse strand, counting down.
TGTATTGGTAGAAGATGGGCTATTCTACCAAATACACCAATTAGTGGGATAATTTTTTCTTTTACTTTTTGTATGTGGTGTTTAAAAGATAAGTGTTTATCGATATGAAGTCCCAGGTATTTTTCACTATCTGAAATTTGTAGGTTTTTTCCTTCTATTTGCAAAGGTTTATGAGACGGCGTTTTTCTTTTTTGTGAACTTAAGATCATGTAATTTGTTTTTTTAGTGTTAATAGTTAATATATTTTTAATTAGCCAGTTATTTAATTTATTAAGATCCAGTTGGGCTTTTTCAAGTAAGTTTTCTAAGTTTTTACCAAAGTAAAATATAGCAGTATCATCCGCGTATAAAAAAATTTCCCCATTTAAGTTTAACTGACAGATATCGTTAATATATATTTGAAACAAGAGAGGCCCTAATATGGATCCTTGAGGTACACCATAATTTATATTATTGTGTTGACTGTTTTTGTTATCTAAGCTGACATATTGCATTCTGTTATTTAAATACGATTTAATGAGTTGGAGAGCAGGGCCGGTTACACCTATTTTTTCAATTTTTTTTAGTAGAATCACATGACTCACGGTATCGAATGCTTTTTGGAGATCTACGAGGATTGCTATAGCGTAATTTCCGTTGTCTATGCTGGTTCTTAGTTTGTTTATTAGATCATTAGTTGCCGAAAGAGTATTTGATTTTTTTCTGAAACCGTATTGTTTATTATATAGCAGTGATTTGTTTAGCAGAAATTTGTTTAATCTTTCATAAATTACATGTTCATTATATTATACCTAGCTCTCTCATTAAAAATTTAGGCGTATTAGATCTATCAAAAAATTTATATATAAAGATGCAAAAGTCGGTCATTTTGAATACATGTAGGATAACGAAAGATTTTTTAAATATTTATGTTGAGGGATCAGTAGGATTTATAGGCCCTGTTAGAAGTTCTACCGAGCCGAACCCTCTGATATGAAAATATCTGGAGTCGGTGAATTTTTTTCCCCATTTGATCTCTGGTGAGTTGACGTGTTGTTGTTCTTGTATTGTTTTGTATTTATTTTACTTATATAATGCACTTGCATAATGTTGATTGACTAGCTGATCATTTGTGGAAAAGTGAGTGGAAGGGTTTAGTTTTTCCTATGGGGAAGATTTAACCCGGACAACAAAATCGGAAGCATAAAAAAAAAAAAAAAAAAATGATGTTACCATAAATTCAATTAATTTTGATTCAATTGATATAACTGCATCATTAGTGTTAAAACATCTCAAAAATGTGGACACTAAAAAAAGTGCCGGTTGTGATAAGTTACACCCAATTTTTATTGTTAATTGTGCTGAAACACTAGTTACTCCTGTAACACAACTGTTCCAAAAATCTTTTAAAGAAGGTGTATTTCCTACCATTTGGAAACAAGCTTTTGTTTCACCTGTTTTTAAAAAAGGGGACAAACACAACATTGAAAATTATAGACCTATCTCTAAACTATGTATCTTAAGTAAAATCTTGGAAAAAATCGTGTATAACCAACTTTTTGACTCATGCAAAAATACTATTATTAGCCCACATCAACATGGTTTTTTTCAAGGCAGATCTGTTGATTCGAACCTAGGACAGTTTACTGATTTTGTTCTTAACTCTATGGATAATGGGAAACAGGTAGATTCCATCTACACAGATTTTTCTAAGGCTTTTGACAAAGTTAATCACGACATACTGTTAAACAAGCTCTCGAAGATTGGTATATGTGGAAATCTTCTGAGATGGTTCTCTTCATATGTTAAAAATAGAAGTCAAGCTGTTGCTTTAAAAGGTTACATGTCACAAATTATAATTATTCCCTCAGGGGTACCGCAAGGCTCCCATCTAGGACCTCTCTTGTTTATTTTATACGTAAACGACATGAATTGTGTTATTAGTAATTCTTGTTTCCTATTTTACGCTGATGACATGAAATTATATAAATGTATTAGCTCCATAGATGATTGCGACCAATTACAAGAAGACCTTGGTAAAATTGAGGAATATTGCAAAAACAATCAACTATATCTAAACATAGATAAATGTAATGTTATTACTTTTACACGAAAAAAACATTCAATTTATTATACTTACAAACTAAACCACGTACCTCTACAACGAGTAGAAACAATAAGAGATCTTGGAGTAATACTAGATTCTAGAATGTTATTTAGGGATCATATTGAAAATATTCTAAAAAAATCTTATAAGCAATTGGGTTTCATTATTCGAATTACAAAACCTTTTACGGTAGCACACACCCTAATTCTATTATATATGTCATATGTACGGTCACAACTAGAATTCGCCTCAGTAATTTGGAATCCTCAATATCAAACATATATTGATCGCATTGAAAATATTCAGAAAAAATTTATGAAACACCTATCGTATCGTTTTAGTGACCATCGATTTGTCCCTGTCACTTTAAATAAACGTAGAAAAATCTCTGATGCATTATTCTTACACAAAATCGTAAACTGCCTAGTTGATTCATCATATCTGTTGAAAGGATTGCATTTCGTTGCCCCAAGCAAAACACCAGATCGAACGATTTATTTAGAATACCACATTGTAAATCCAAATACGCGCAAAACTCTGTAATAGTACGTATCTGTGAAACTCACAATGCCTTACGAGATGTAGACATTTTCAACCATAACTTAATATCATATAAAATTCAGCTTAATAAATTAATAAATTAAAATACTTTTATTTTATTCAATTTTTTTTGTTGTGAAAAGTACATTATTATCACCCGTAGTGAATAGTATAACTATGCGAAAAGTTGTATTTTTTCTTTTTGTTTTTATAGTTATGTACTTCTTTATTATGTTTATTTTTTGCCATTTAATATGTTGTGTAGGTAAAAAATACTAAATCTACATTAAATTTAATGGAACTTAATTGGTCTAGAACATATGAATGTTTATTGTTATAATTTTTTACTGTACGACTGTTTGCTTCCTAAATAAAAAGAAATAAAAAAAAAAAAAAAAAATTGAAAATTACTAAAAGTTTCAGGGAATAGCCTGCAATCCCGTTTTTAACTGGATTACCAATAATTGGAAGAGATTTACAATAAATTAGCAATACTCGTTTTGCTTTGTGTGGATACGCTTCTTTTACTTCACTCGTGATCTTTTGTTTCAATATTTTTACTAAAAACATAAAAAATCTTCCATATAATTTTTTTAAATTTGCCCATTTAAGCAAAATGAATATATAAATTAACCTTACCTTCTTCCGTAATTTGAAAGGGTGGCCTAGAAAACCCTCGAAGGGTGAAAGCCAGAAACATTTGAAATGATTAGGTATTGGTTAAAACGCCTGTCCCGGTAAAACGAGTAGGTATTGGTTAAGACGCCTGCCCCGGTAAAATGGGTAGTGGTTAAGACGCCTGTCCCGGTAAAATGAGTAGGTATTGGTTAAGACGCCAGCCCCGGTAAAATGGGTAGGTATTGGTTAAGACGCCTGTCCCGGTAAAACAGTTTCGATTCCCAGTTGAGACCGTTTTATTTTCATTTATCTAGTTCTGTTTCATGTTTCGTTTAGATTTATAAGTATTATCTTTTTTTTTCAATGATAAACTGCATAATTGTTTCCTTTGTTCCAGCTGCGCATTGTTTTTATTATAGTAATACACAAATTGAGCCCGAATACTTCAGAATTGCTGCTGGAAAGTTTTATCGGTCGTACGACAATGCCGTGGATGATGCCAAACGTTGGGTGCAGAAGAGAGAAGTATGAACAAATATTTTTTAATCATTGAAGACAATATTAACAAACCTCAAATGATAATTGTGAAACAAAATAAGGTTCGGTCGCATCTAGGAATTGATCCCAATCAGTAAAAGGTTCTGTCGCATCTAGGAATTGATCCCAATCAGTGAAAAGTTCGGCCGCATCTAGGCATTGATCCCAGTCAGTGAAAGGTTCGTCCGCATCTAGGAATTGATCCCAATCAGTGAAAGGTTCGGCCGCATCTAGGCACTGATCCCAATCAGTAAAAGGTTCGATCGCATCTAGGAATTGATCCCAATCAGTGAAAGGTTCGGCCGCATCTAGGCACTGATCCCAATCAGTAAAAGGTTCGATCGCATCTAGGAATTGATCCCAATCAACCTTGCGGGTCTTTGCTCTTTCACTGATTTAGTTCGACCCTATCAGATTTGGTCGTATTTAACTGTATCATACTTCGACTAAGAACTACTAACATTTCCTTCAATTTCTTAACGCATATTTTTTGGCTGCTATCTATATACGTGCTTGCAAGATTCTATCTGAATTTAATAGCAATATAGATAGTGTTTTGGATAAATATATACATTTTGACATTTTATATTTTTAATAGTATCAGGAAATATTAATAATTATTTGCACACGGAGAAAATGAGTATTGCTAATTTATTAAAAATCTTTTCAAATTATTAGTAATCCGGTTAAAAAGGGATTACAGGCCGTTTATTTAAACTTTTAGTAAATTCATAACGTATTGCAACACATGGTCACGCTCCTGCCTTTTCCTTGATAATATTCAATGACAAAATGCGGAAATATTTTGATTTTTATGAACACGTCTTCCGATATCGTGATAACACGTTCCCATTTTAATACAATGTTTTTAGAAAACCTATCACTGACCGGTCAGTGGCCGAGTTGGAATCGAGTTTGGATACCACCCAGACGTAGTGTGTTCAATTCCTCGTCTGGCTAGGTTCTCCATCACAACACAAGCAATATTTCCCGATTACTGTGGTGGAAGTAGGAGATTTTCAAATTTGTCTGGTTATTCGTAACACGGGAATGTTTGTCTTTTTTTAAATAAATAAAATTTGTTAAGCGCCTGCATTCCCGTTTTCAACCGGATTACGAATAATTTTAAAAGATTCTTAATAAATTGGCAAAATTCAATACGAGTAATTTTTTTCCGTGCATTTTCGTCTTTTGATTTTGATTCGTCTAACTCAGAAAAACTGGTTTAAAATGAAATGATATATTACAAAACCAGGGTATATTTCCACGTCATGTCGACATACAACAGAAATGGCGATCCGTTTCATAGTGATGGAAAGTAACTTTGAAATTTTTAAAGCGATACTTTTATTTATTTATTAATTATTTTGTGGTACTCTGTACCTACCAACGGACCGCGGGTAGCGGGGAGCGCCTCAGCGGTAGTCTGTTGTTCATTCCGTATTCTGTAGGCTCACAGATAACAGTATAATAAACGATCTCTTTAAATACTTAACCTGCCTTACGTGATTGAAGACCAACCCTGAATTCAAGTTTCTGATGTGAATCTACAGGATACTACATATTTATTTGTGACATTTCATAAGGCACTATGTTTGAGTCTATATGTGACATCTCGTGATAGCGCCCCTGCCTGTACAGTGTAGTGTACAGACAGGAGCACTATTTTTTAGTTGAATTATATCTCTAAAACATGTATATATGTGACATCTCGTGAGAGCGCCCCTGTCTACTGTGTAGTGTACCTTCAGACAGTAGCACTATTTTTTAGTTGAATTATATCTCTAAAACATGTCTATATGCGACATCTCGTGAGAGCGCTCCTGTCTGTACAGTGTAGTGTACAGACAGGGGCACTATTTTCGAGTTGAATTAGATCTCTAAAACATGTCTATATGTGACATCTCACGTGAGTGCTCCTATCTGCTCAGTGCAGTGTACAGACAGGGGTGCCATGTTTTAGTTTAATGTGATCTTTACAACATGAGTATAGTTTTTAATGTCATTATTATTTTCTTTTTTAAGAAAGACAAACATTCCCGGGTTAGGAATACCCCGACAATATTTTAAAATCTCCCATTACCACCACGGTAGGCGAAAAATATTGCTTGTGGTGTGACGGAGGACCAGCTGAGGAATTAAACGCACTATGCTTGGGTGAAAACCTAACGCGATGCCAACTCGGCCATTGACCGGTCATTTTTATCACTTCACTAAAATAGTACTCTTTCTGGATTTCAGGTAGCTAAAATCCTCTTACCAGTGGGCTACAGAGGTAGCGAGTCACTTCACCAAAGTGACATAGCGCTGGTGGTGTTGAAGATCCCGTTCGACTTCAGCTGGTCCGTGCGGCCAATCTGCTTCGATCTGAACAACCCCGCCCTGAACACCTTTCAACTGAGGGCGGGCAACATGGGGAAGGTATTAACGATCCTTCTTTTAGGAAAAGTGGACGCTTTATTCAGCCAGTCTTGCGACTCATCGATTAAATCCACCCGGCTGCCAAAACCCTGTGCGAGAAGGCCAATGATTCTTGTGTGGCGTGTACCTTAAACTTCAAGATATAGGGTAATGTCATGAGTTGTTCGTTTGATGGTGCTAAGGAAAAATACTTTTTTGCTTAAGTTTAAATAAGTTATGCTTCAAAATGTAAAGATCAATTTTTGGTTTACGCCTGTTATGTACAGGACGCAATAAAAATATGAATACATAGTTTTGTCTGATGCAAACTCAATTCAATCAAGATAGGCATACAAAGATAATATTTTAAATTTTTGGAATAACTTAATGAGTAAAACCTCAAATTGTAATATTTAATTATTGAAGACAATATCTTAAACGAAAATCTGAAACAAAAAAATTAGAAAAAGATACGGTAATATCTAGGTCTCGAACCCAGGAACCTTGCCTTGCCGGGGCACTGCTCTACCAACTGAGCAAATGGGACCCTACCTCCTTAAAACAAACAATTTTTAATATTTTAAAGCATAATACTGTTCAAAAAGCCACCCCTGGTATGCAGCTCCAAAATACCTGAAATACTTTACTCTGTGTAGAAACGGGCGGTCCGTTTGATATATTCCCCTATCTTAAGAAACAGATTGCAATATTTAGAACACAGGCGTCAGGAAAGAATGCTTTCCTTGTTCTACCAGTATTACAATGGTAAATGCTCCGAGGATCTAGCGTTATTGATTCTTTCGAAACCGGTGTGTAGTCGGGATACACACCAAACGCAGCCAAACTTTTGCACATAACTCGTTCTTGAATTCAACATCTCGGCTATGGTATGATTTGTCGGCCTCTGTGTTTCCTCCGTCCTACAGCATAGTCTCTTCTAGAGACCCATGTTCACTCCTTCCCCTCTCCTCAATAAGACCTCCAAACACAGTATCCTCAAAGATAGGCCTTGGGGTAAATAACTTTCCTGTGTGGAGATAATTCGATAATTCGAACGGCAACTCTGGGGTGTCATCTTCTATTTAGGATTGCTCACCTCTAGTGTCACTTGGAACGGAAGAGTAATGATATTTTGTCCGTTAGGTGGCTGGTTGGGGCCTGACGGAGAACGACACTACATCAGAAGAGCTGCGGGTCCTTAACATGCCGGTCATCGACATTAAGAAGTGTGGAGACGAAGTTGCTAAATACAGATTCCTCGGCTTCCTGTCCAGCGACAAACTGTGTGCTGGATACACCACTGGTAGGTTTACTAACTGATAGTTTGATTATTCTTGCCATGACATGACTCCAGAATTTAATTAACTTGGTCGTGTCAAGATTTTCTCGGAAGATCTTGACTTTGACAGCGATGACAGCACGCATTCCAATTGAATCCTTTCTCTGCCAATTTCAGCACTCAATTCTGAACTAAACTGTGAAATTGATTTAAATTTAAAGTCCTTACACACCTCTCTGCAATTAGAGGCAATATCGGTGCAGTGGTAGGCAGCATCCAAGATCTCTTCATTGATCACAGCGTGAGCAGACAAATCGGCCCTTACTCAGAAATCAGAACCGGCGACACCACTATATCAGGTCGGAAGGGAATCGCCAGAGCAATTCCTATTTTCTGACGTTTGGAAAGTGTTGGCGCCGTCTTGATCGACGAGCGCTTTGCTGCATGACCAGTTTAATATTGTGGCAGGGGCGAATGTGCATAGAAGGCGCCAATTTTATCCCCACTGCCACTCTTCTTAAATCACCTCCGATTGCAAGGAGGTGTGTAAGGCTTAGTTTGCACTAACGCAGTCACAGATTCACATTTTTAAAAATAAATTTAATACTAATTTTCTGTTAAAATATTTTACATGGCGGGCCATAAAACCCCACTTTTTTATTTTTTTAATGTAATTTTAGTGATTTATTTATTTCATTTTAACGCCCATAGGGCTTTTACATTGATTTTAAATTGATCATTGCGTCAGAACAGGAGCGGTGCGTGGGTGGTGGAGATTGGTAGCTCGGTTCTTGGAAATTAGTTGCGATGGAGCGTTTCACGGGTGCGCAGTGCGTATCGTGTAAAGAGCTTTTGCAAGTGGCGATTCGTCCGCTGTTATTATGCATTTATTTCGCTCTGAGCTCAATTTGCACGGTCTAAATCACTGTCCTAGTAAAATGTGATCAGGTCAAGGATCAGAAAATTCGAAGTTATGGGTTGCAATATCAATCAGAAGCCTGCATAAAGCCTAAGATCCAGAAGAACAAAGAAAGCAGTTAAAATGATAATCATCGAGGTCAATCTGTAACCGTAAATTCTGGTTGGTACACTACAATATGAAGACAATGTTGAATTTGAATTTCAATGTTGATATCCCTTACGTCGAAGGTATCATTGACAGTTGAAGTTGTGTTATTTCACAAACTTTTACCTTTTTTTAGAAATAATACATAGTATATTTGCGGAACGTTCTTTCGAAATAATGAATACTTTAATTATCAATTAAATTCAACATGAAATTTTGATATTAACAAAATCCTTATTTTAGTTAGACAGTGAACATGTAAAATATTCTAACAAAAGGACGTTCAGCGCACGGATGAAGTCACGCACCCTCCCGCTTCTTACCGTTCGGATTGCGATCGTTTTGGCGAGCTCAAAAATATTCAAACACGGAGAATTAATTAAAAAATGAAAACAAAATAAAAAAGTGGGTGTGTCAAGCCTACGCAAGACAGAAGTGAAACTTCTAGTTTCAGCTGATGCTTGGCGTGGCGCAGTTCGCTGGTGTCTGAGAGAGAGGAAAGAAGAGAAGAGAGAGAACGTTCGTGAGCGGCTCCCCCACCTCAACAAGGTTTCACTTCAAAAATGCCACAGCCGAGAATCGAACCTCGCTTAACTGATTGAAAGCCAACCACGCTGAGCACCAACTGTAAGCAAAGCCGCATAAATTGATTATATTATGTAGGTTCTGAAAATATGAGAGCTTGTTATGTTTTATAATGTTACCTACATCACACCCAAAATATAATATATTTTTAAAAATAATGTACAATGTACAGAAATAGAATCCCACACAAGATCGCGTAGTGCGCTCTAGCGAACGGATATTTTATCAGAGGGAGATAGTTTTAATTTTTTTTTCTGTAAATTATTACATATTATCAAAATAAATAAATTAATTAAATAAATGTAATACAATTATCATAATATACGGATTAGATAATAATTTTAATCCAACACAATAACGCAAAGCGCGCTCTAGCGGAGTAATGTTTTATCACAGTGAGATAAGTGTTTTTATTATTTTGCAATATTATTTTCTTTTAAAAAATGTTCTGACCTACTAAAAAATAAGATATTGAATGAAAAAGGCGTTAAAAACAAAAAAATAATGTGCGATGGCCGAGAATCGAACTCGGATCAACTGCTTGGAAGGCAACTATGCTGACCATTACACCACCAACGCCAGTTGTCGGGATGAGCTAAGAAGCATTTATATGTTACTTCAAAACTTTGACTAGATCAAATGAACTTTAATCGGTGGTCCCGCATTTTCGTTTCGGTCATGAGTCGGTTTTACTCCGGTCCTCGAAATTGCATGACGCGCGTAAAGAAGTTTCACTTCAAAAAATACAATTATTTGAATGTGGATGTTAACAAAAAATATTTAATTGAATGGAATCAAATTCCTTATTACGGATGCCATAGTCTCACTGGCTCTAGACAGTTGGGAGTATTGGAACCCCACCACTTAACCAACGTCATTATAAGGACACATATGGTTTACTCCTTCACCGCACACTTCAAGACTATATTTTTTATTTATTTAACGAAGCTACATTTTTTTAACGGTTGGGACCCTTTTGCAGTTTCACAAATATGTGTGTTAAATATATATTAGCTGTTTATTTCTAAAAAAATGGTTAAACAATTATTTTTTCAGGGTCCGCCGTTTGCCAGGGAGACAGTGGCGGCGGCTTGGTGTTCTCAGAGACTAGGGGAAACGAAGAGAAATGGCATCTCCGAGCGCTGGTCTCAGTGGCTCCCGTCAAGACCGACCAAGACAACAGAACCTCTTGCCGCTTCGATACCTATTCCGCATTCACAGAGGTTTACAAACATAAAGACTGGATCATTCAAATGCTGAGAATGCTTAATCTTTTGACGCCGAGGTAGAACTGATCGAGCTAATGCATTATGGCGATAAATGGAATCCCTCTAAAGATGCAGTCAATAAGTGAAAAACTGAACTAATAATGTTATTTTTGGGGTACTATGCTGCGTTGCCCTACCTCCTACTTTAGCCAACGTTTCAGACAGCGTAACAGTATCCATCTTCAGAGTAAATAAAATTCAATTATGTTCTTATTGTTATTATATTTTCTGTAAAATAAACTAGTACATAAAAAAATAAAAAAAACTTTTTTTAATAAAATTGTGTTACTGAGCATTTTGTAATTTATTATATTGTAGTAGGTTGAAAAGTAATCGGCCTAGGTCAGATAAGGCGCAACATAATAAATATGAAAGTTTTGGGATAAAAATTTGACCATCACCTCGAGGAGGTTCGCGCCTACCTGACAACAAATGAGATTTCATCATAAATGAGCAAAAATAGTTTAAAACTGATATTCATTGTAAGTGAGTAGTTCACGGCCGAGGTTGAAAAGCTGAAGAAGGCTGTAATCATGGGCCTACCGAGCGCGGATACTGCTGACATCACAGAAGACCTTGGGGCACAAGGCTACCTCGCAGTCAAGGCAGTCAGGATATCTTTCGCCTCCGCTGAATACCCCATGTACCTGGCTCACTTCAACAAGGAAGTGAATATGGGATACCTGCACGTGGCTGTGAAATACATGTGCCACTGCCGCACATGATTGAAGAAGTACCGCAGTAATCACCTGTAGCACGGCACGCAGTGCAGTGGACTTTAATCGCGGGTCCCGAAACTGATCCCACACGGCAAGCTGTGTGAAGTGCTTGGTGATGCATGCTTCGGCAGAATGCCCCAAAACTATAAGAGACGAGCCCGCCGCATGCTGCAACTACAGAGGCAGCGCGAAATGGGTAGCTTACGTCGCCTCAATCCAAAAGCGACCCAGGCAGTGCCGACGCCCGGCACAACAGGGTCCCGGCAGGCCACCTCCTCAGACGAGGATGGATGGAAGCAACTAGGCCGATGTAGCCGGAAGCACCGCCCTCGCCCAACAGCAGTCTGACCCCCAGCTACCTCCACAGCCGCGCCCGCAGCCATCCTACAGCCAGAGCCCGAGCGTGCGCAAAAATCTGCCGAGGATGACTTGGATATAATGGCCCTGCTTGCCCGCTGCACTTAATGGAATGGGAAGCTCATAATCCTGATGGAGCTTATAACGACCACTCTCGATGCATAAATACCTAGGTGGTGAGACTCCTTTTGTGGAATGCCCGCAGCATCCGATTCAAGATCGATATCATCAGCATATAAGAAACACACCTAAAACCTAGCGTACCACTCAGAGTGCCAGTCTTCGAGATCCATCAAAACGACCGACTCCAATCAATCCATTACATCTTCAAGAATCCCCACTGTGAAGTTAAAGCACACTGAAGCCACAATTATCGAAGTCAACATAGAGGGTAAAGCGCATACCATCATCGCCGTCCACTGCAATAATGCAAGTAACACGACTAGAAGCGGGACTAGTTCCTGCAAGGTGACTTTAATATAGGGCAGTGGCAGTGGCTGAGTCCGGAGCAGTATGTCCGACACATATACACATGCACAGATGCAATGAACCGGGCGGGACTAGTTCCCGCAAGGCGACTTTAATATATGGCAGTGGCAGTGGCTGAGTCCGGAGCAGTATGTCCGACACAAATACACATGCACAGATGCAATGAACAAGCGGGACTAGTTCCTGCAAGGTGACTTTAATATAGGGAAGTGGCAGTGGCTGAGTCAGGAGCAGTATGTCCGACACAAATACACATGCACAGATGCAATGAACCGGGCGGGACTAGTTCCCGCAAGGCGACTTTAATATAGGGAAGTGGCAGTGGCTGAGTCCGGAGCAGTATGTCCGACACAAATTCACATGCACAGATGCAATGAACAAGCGGGACTAGTTCCTGCAAGGTGACTTTAATATAGGGAAGTGGCAGTGGCTGAGTCCAGAGCAGTATGTCCGACACAAATACACATGCACAGATGCAATGAACCGGGCGGGACTAGTTCCTGCAAGGTGACTTTAATATAGGGCAGTGGCAGTGGCTGAGTCAGGAGCAGTATGTCCGACACAAATACACATGCACAGATGCAATGAACAAGCGGGACTATTTCCTGCAAGGTGACTTTAATATAGGGAAGTGGCAGTGGATGAGTCCGGAGCAGTATGTCCGACACAAATTCACATGCACAGATGCAATGAACAAGCGGGACTAGTTCCTGCAAGGTGACTTTAATATAGGGAAGTTGCAGTAGCTGAGTCCGGAGCAGTATGTCCGACACAAATACACATGCACAGATGCAATGAACCGGGCGGGACTAGTTCCTGCAAGGTGACTTTAATATAGGGAAGTGGCAGTGGCTGAGTCCGGAGCAGTATGTCCGACACAAATACACATGCACAGATGCAATGAACCGGGCGGGACTAGTTCCTGCAAGGTGACTTTAATATAGGGAAGTGGCAGTGGCTGAGTCCGGAGCAGTATGTCCGACACATATACATATGCACAGAATATGCATAAATCAAAAAAATTCTGCAAAGTTTCTTTTATGGGAGTACCGTACAAGAGTCCCAACAGCTCCCACACGTCTGGAGGAATTAGGTATTTCATGAGGCTGAACGTAGAGTAGATGGAAAGGAAATGGGTGGGAGGAATATTTGAAAATACCTGGCTGTTGAGATCTGTTTCTCAAACATTGCTCAAACCATTTCAAGCATTTTCTTCATTCTGTATCATAAAAATAAGTATTAATCAATTAAAATTCGGTTGGAAACGGATTTGCAGGCCGTTTCCTGTTAAGCTTTTATTACATTCCTAATATATCGGAACACGTGTTCATGTACCTGGATTTGCCCTGATAATATAATACATGATGCGAAAATATTATAATTTTCACGCACTCGTTTTCCGAAAATGGGATAATGTATTCATTTTATACCAAAAGTTTTACAGGAAACCTATCAATTCATTCGTTAAGGGCCTGCAGCCCCGTTTAACCGGATTATGAATAATTTTAAGAGATTCTTAATAAATTAGTAATATTTTATATCGGTAAGTTTTCTCCGTGTGGTCTTTCACCAGGGCGATACTGAATCTACCATTCTGGAAAGGGCGATACTGAATCTACCATTATGGAAAGTGCCTCAAATATACTACATATTATTTTTAATGAGAAAATAATTGTGCAAAAATAAAAATGACCCAAATATAAGTAACTTTTGCCGGCTTGGGTCACCATTTGAACTCGCGACATCCGTGTTCGCAGCCAAGGATCGTAACCAGCCAATTAATAAACGGTGTCCGGAAACTCGTAGTACAAGACGGAAACTGGTGAATTTACATAACTTTTGGAGAAAATTTTGTAGTTTTTAACATTTTTTATTTTAACGTTCTCTTTCAAGTAATTTATTTGAAACAGTAATTCATTTATAATACACACAAGCATTGCTTATTTATGGTGGTACATCAAATACTTATATTATATTATATTATATTATGTAATTAATAACTGTACCATATTACGTAATGTAATTCGTGTATCTTTTTTTACTAATAAAAAAAAAAAAATTAAATCACTCATATATTAATTTATTGGTTAATTACACTTAAATCTCATGGTTTTATTCATTTATTTATTAACGCCCTTTTTAGGGGCTTTTATATACGAATAGTAAAATCATATAGTATTTATTTTACAAAACTAAATTGCGTTAGTAATAATCTTTTGTATTTGTTGAGTGATACATTAAAGATGTCCTCTGACTCAGTGTAATTATTTCCCTCCATAATTATTTATGGCAAAGAGGAATACATGTGGTAGTTAATTTCTACACTGAAATAAATTCCGAGCTCTAGTATTCTGAAAGCTTATCAATGCAAGCTATTCTAGATCATCAAATGCATCATTAAGAATTTTTTTTAGAAATACCAATCCTGTGAAAGTCCTTCTAGCAGACAATTGAAGCATATTCATTGTTTTAAATTTCAATACCGCACTGAATCCTAACTACTTTCAACTTCTGGAGTGAGACTAGGGTATCACAAATTGGGGTATGCTTTGAAGGTGAAGGTAGTGCGGAGGGGAAGAAGATGAGAAAGAGGAAGGTGGGGAGTACCTGACTATTCAAATCTGGTCACCAAACACGGATAAAACCTATTTATTGTTTTGTATTTCATTCGTAGAACTCCATTCAATTCTTTTAAAATTTAATAATAAAAGCCAAAAAATACTTCCAGAACTTATAAATAATATTATTAAATTTAAAAAAACGGATCAAAACCATTTCAAGCAAAGTTTCAATTCTGAATGGTTGTTTTCCACCTGGAAAATATTGAAAATAAAATTTAAAATATTAAGGGTATCTTCCATTCCGGAACGTACCGCAAGTATACCTGTTTATTGAAATAACACAAAACTTTTGAATTGCTAACCGAGACCCTTCCACCACGGAGGCAGTCATTTAATTAAAAAGAGTGGTGTAATTCAAAAAAATACTGTAATATCCATTTTAAAACTTAGAAAACGTAAGAATTTATTATGTACACTTTTAAAAGCTTGTCCATGAATATTGTAATGTGGGTTCCAGACGGGAGAATTGCACTCCCTGTATTGCAAGATTAAAGGAAATTTTGGTTTAGATTTCTTAAATAAGAAATCATAGTTACTTTTTTGGATCCGAGGTCTACTGTTCGCAGAACTACTATTTTAAGAATGTCTGACTGGAGTTCCTTTTGAATCTGGAAGTTATCAAGTAAAGTTATACCTGTTTGACCGGTGTTTTAATCACCTCCTCCAACACATAATATAGAATACGTAAGAATTGTGATGAATAAAATTGGGATAATTTTTTTTTATTATTGATTTATTATGGTGGGAAAGAAATTTTCAGTTGACCTCACGACATAGGGAATTACCAGATGTTGGACAACTGATTTTAAAACAAGTGCTTAGATTTATTAGGGTAGGAAAAAAAAACTTGGAACATGCACTGTATCGTCAGAGACCTCCGGGGTGGTTTGAATTCTTAGATTTTATTCAGTGGAGTAGCGACGAATTTAGTTTGGGGCGGATAGAAAAAAAACCCTAACAGAGCCAATGAGAAACAATTAAAATCCGTTAAGCAACGCTACTAAAGTGACTTATTAAGTAGGAAATACGCCGTTAAATATAGTTACGTAATTTTTCGAAGGATTTAGATGAATTATAATGACTAGCGAGGAAAATAACATTTTTACAGGACGAGTTTGGAAGTTGCTTAAGTAAATTAAAATCTCGCAAGAAGATTTAAAAATAAAAACTATTACATCATAATTATTTACTACATCCTAGAATTAGGTTGGTAATTTGAAAAGAGGCTAAAACCTGGTGGGCCGACACGCCACTGGACTGAGGGGAGTCGTGTTTCATTCTTTTGCAAAGAATTGGACAGTTTACTTGAGAAGTAACAATTTATTGGTTTTGAAACGATTTAAATTAATGTGACGGGTTCCAGAGCCGATAATCTATGTGTGGTTCTTTTAGTGCGTTTCTGTCCTTGAATACACGAAATTTCGAGAATTCAAAGAACATAAATTAAGTTTCGCCATATGGCGAGAGGGGGAGTTGATTTGGGGGTGGGGGAGCGTGAGGGTTAAAACGGGAGAAGGGAGTCTAGATTGGGGAGAGCTAAGAGACAGTCGTGGTCAAAAAAGCGTTGGGAGACGGTCGAGACAGTCAGCGTGGAAAAGCGGGGGAAGATAGTCTAGATTGGTGAGAGCTAAGAGACAGTCGTGGTCAAAAAAGCGTTGGGAGACGGTCGAGACGGTCAGCGTGGAAAAGCGGGGGAAGATAGTCTAGATTGGGGAGAGCTAAGAGACAGTCGTGGAAAAAAAAGCGTTGGGAGACGGTCGAGACGGTCAGCGTGGAAAAGCGGGGGAAGATAGTCTAGATTGGTGAGAGCTAAGAGACAGTCGTGGTCAAAAAAGCGTTGGGAGACGGTCGAGACGGTCAGCGTGGAAAAGCGGGGGAAGATAGTCTAGATTCAGGAGCGCAAGGAGATAGTCGTGGTCAAAAAAGCGTTGGGAGACGGTCGAGACAGTCAGCGTGGAAAAGCGGGGGAAGAGAGTCTAGATTGGGGAGAGCTAAGAGACAGTCGTGGTCAAAAAAGCGTTGGGAGACGGTCGAGACGGTCAGCGTGGAAAAGCGGGGGAAGATAGTCTAGATTGGTGAGAGCTAAGAGACGGTCGAGGGTGAAAAAGCGGTTCAAGATAGAAAGTTTCTAGGTCTGGGAGACGGTCGGGAATAATCAGGATCGGTCAGCGTTTTAAGATAGTCGAGTCAGTAAAAACTAGGAAGCGCGTCAACAAGAATTAATCGTCGGGGCGCGAACACGGCTAAAGTCATTTAGTGTAGAAGGTGTGATTTTCTAACAGCACGAGTATTTTACTGCATGTGACTGTGATTGTTTCTTATAATTGTTTGGATTGCACAAGGAATCGAAATTGGTAAGTCTCATTATAATCTAATTACTAACCCTTATTTTCCTTTATGTAAACAAAATAATACAATCGTATTTTGAAGTAGGAGTATTTAACCTGAATACTATAGGTCTAATTATGTTAAATCTTCAACAGAAGAATAGAGTTCGGACCTTTTTTTTTGCAAAGGAGGCCATAAATTACGAGACTGGGCCTGGGACTGGGTTAGTTGTAACTGTAGATTATCGAACAATAGGCATTATTTATGAGTTAGACTATTTTTCACAATTTAAAATGATTTAATAATTCTCCAGTAGTAATACACAACGGCTAGGTTATACGGAATTCGTAAAATATATTTAATTAAATATGACTTATTCAAACATCACTCTCATTTAGCCATGTACAGCGAGTGCACCATTATTTCAACTATTAGAGCTACGTGTGTATATCTACGTACTCCTAATACCTACTTCCACGTTCGCTTTACGAACTTTGTGAAGGCTACAGTGTATTGTAGTTATTACAGGGGTTTCTCTGTTAGCATTTAATTTTCATTCATTTTTGAATCGGGATAACGCAGCGGATTGAAGCTAGCCGCCGAGAGAATGCATCTGTCTGGCATTCCTATTCTATCAAGTGAGATTTTCATTTTTCATAAGTTTGGCGGGGACGAAGTGTACGAATTTTCCGTAGGCTGTCCTATCTTATCAAAGCGACAAAAGCGAAGGGAACGAAATTTGTGATTGGCTTGCCTAATAGGGACTTTTGTGTTAGCAAAGTCGATAACCCTGGGTACCGAGATAACGTCTATTTTAGTATAGCAGCGCCGGCTTTTCCCCTGCTATTGGTGTGGTTGAGTTATTCCCATAAAAGCATCGGTTTCTGTCGAAGGTGTTGGGGGACCAACCTTAGATAGTTACCCTGAATAGACCCCTGTTTCGAGTATTTTCAGCTGGTGAGAGGATGCTTTCACGGAGTTCTAATCGAAGGGAACGAAGATTGCTAATGGGCTTTCCTACTTGAGTTAGCTTGGTAGACGAAGGAACAAAGCGGATAAGGGCTATGCTATTCTTGTCTGGCGTATGAGGAGGATTTTCTCGCTGACAGAACGAAGGGATCGTGACGAATATGAAGTTGTTTCGGCGCTTTCTGACGTCCTTCCTGTCAAATTCAATAAATACTTACCCCACTATAGGAGGAGAAGTCATCCAGAATTAGGTTGGAAATTGACTCCGACTGAAACCGTTTGAGCTGACGGAGATCGGATGATTTCAGATTCACGACCTGACGATTCCAGTATCCCTGATCCTTAGCGCCGGAAGTCGAGGATATCATTTTCTACCATTCTTTGATATTTGAAGCGAACGGAGGGTGACAAACGATAGAGCGAATGACCATGACTTTGAAGTGGGGTAAAATCTCCCGTCTCGGAAACATTCGTTATGTCGGATGGACGCCCTCATCCAAATTAAATATTGACATGACTATTTTGAGTGTGGACGAAAGACTTGAAGTATGTTCTGTATTGCGCATATGGTAAACATGTGTCATTACCTCTACTGGGACGAGAAGCTGTATAGACTGGAGCCAGGAGCTATTTGGAGTAGCGTGACTGCAGAGGCGAAGGCGAACAAACTGAAGCTGAATTCATCATTATTCTTACGAGCGTAAACCAGAGGGGTGCACGGGACTTCCGAACTCCTGACGTTGCTGATGCAAACCACTTCAGTATATGTTTATGTTTGAGGTTAGTAGAGTGGACTCCTAACTTTCGGCATGCTGGCGAAGCTTAACTCATCATTGATTTGGGGGAGGTTGACGCGACCTAAACTTCGCGCTACCCACGTGACCCAAATGGTTCCTGACATCAGGCTATCATGCCCACCGAACCGGAGCAGCTCCTTATACCTAACGGTATAAGATGAATCTTCATCAATCATCATCATCATCAACATCATCATTTACCACCAAGGATCCACATCCCACCTTCATCACCCTCCGGCAGGAGGCAAAACATGTCATTATTTCATCTGTCGCTGAGCGATATTCAATTAATTTCTGGAGGTGTTGGGATTGGACCATCAACTTGGCTGCTCTCGAGCTGGTCACGTTGATGGATGGGATTTGGACGGAGACCAATCGTAGCAACACATGTTTTGTCTCTAGCTATTCCCAAAAATACCTACTCATAGAAATAACTCACAAAACTAACAATCCATAGCCAAATCACTAACCTAGAATCTTGTGCATCTTGAATTGAGTTGTCTATCGAGAATTTCATGTACCTACTTGTATTTAATTGTCCCATTATATTAGCACATCAACGACTGCAGTAACCGGAAACGTTCTGGTGAGCAAACAAGGTAGGAAAAGGTAGTTAAAATCAGGGTAGTCGGTCATTGTCTTATTTTCAAACCATACAGAATGTAACACGCCTCATCTAAAAAGAACCAAAGTTACCACAACCAATTAAAAGGATCCTTCAATGAATTAATCACTGTCGAAACAAAAAAAATTACACAACGTGACATATTAATTCGTTAAGATTGAAGGGTTGATGTACCGTGAGAAGTTGCAAATCAGACGGGAGAAATCATTACTTTTCACGAAGTTAGAAGGTAAGATCAGCGATTCGTTTTGCGCGGGAGAGGGGTATTTACCGACATTTATACCCGAGTAAAACATTAAAATCAGACGGAAGAATTTATATTAATTAGAATTTTTAAAGAGGAACCAAGGGCGGACTTAAAAACCATTACAGAATATAGTGGTGGCCTGAGCATGTGACTTGCGGAATTCCGCCGCAGATTTTCTGAAATACTCACCGAAGAGGTTATACCGAAAATAGTGTATTGTGGGCGTGTCTGCGTTCCTGAAGTACCCACGTAAGCTAAATTTTATCTTTTTCTGATGAAATTGATGAAACATTTTCTTTCTTTAACGGATTATTTATGTATTTAGAAATAAAATAAAAAATAAAATAAATTAAAAAAACATTTATTTGCCAATAGATAAATTTTACATATTTTTTAACATAAATTCTATTGACAAAAAGGTCACTGCTCAGCTATGCATTCCGGATCTCTCCGGGAATGCAGCTGGTTTTCAGCAGTGCCTCCAATATAATAATAAGAAAAATATTTACATATTTAGGTATAATATTAACAATAAAAAATCAAATCAACACAAACCAATAACAATAAAAATAGAAATAGTAAGTATAAAAATCTGTGCAAATTAATAATATAGTCAACAAAAATTCAAAATAAACAATAATGGCAACCACATGTATCTAAGTATTCCCTTCATTGTAACGATAGCAACCATTCGCGGCAAAGCTTTTTGAAGCAATGCAACGATGTCGATATTCGGATTGACAGTGGCACTTCGTTCCAAAGCTTTGACGAAGAATAGCTATAACTCCCCTCAAACAAAATATCGGTCATTTACATACATGATAGTTATTGACAGTCATAGCACAATATAAAAAGAAAAAGATAAGATAAGATTTTATAAAAAAAAAAAAATTGGTTTATTTTGTGGGGATTATGCCGTGTTGCGCTACCTCCTTATTTAGCCAACGTATCGGACAGCACTGCAATTTCCATCAGAAGTGTGAACATTAAATAATTAACATAAGTATAAAGTTAGAGCAAGATATTTTTCTCAAAATCAATACTTTATACAATATCTTAAATAAATATCTGTCCTACAAAATATTGGTATTTGACGTAATTTTATTTATAATTAATCAATATCATTATATCCTATCAGTGGTTTCAGGGTGTTGCTCAGCCAGTCCCTCACACTGAAGATCTCTGTAAAGGCGGTGAAGGTGTTGGGGCGGCAGGATGTCTTGTCCTCGTTTAGGGGGCCGTTGCTGACCACGCCGCGGAGGAACCAGCGGTCCCGATCGGTGTACCTCAAGGGGAACACCAACCCTCCACCGCTGTCACCCTTGCACACTGCGGACCCTGAAAATTATTATTTTTTTGGATTTTAAATATTTGTTAATGTAAAATTTATGTAATTAAACTTATTGTACTGGACACCTACGCCAGTGACATCGACTGTAAATGCCGGTTTCCTCTGGGGGGTACCTTGGGTAAGGATTTGCAAAGAAACACAACTTGCGAATGTCGTCGGACAACTGACTGGTTGTGCCAGTTGTTTGCATATTTATTGAGTTCAAATTCAACACGTGTTAATGTACAGATATTATTCTTATCTTTAAACAGGATGCATTAAGAGCATTAAGAGCATTAAGGAACCAAGAAAAATAACCAAATTTTAATAACTACGGTTAAATCCCATTTGACACATGATACGTGTCCGGTGATAAGCTTCAAAAGGGATTCGGCGTCGTTAAATGCGTGATAACAGTAAATATTCATTTCCTTAATTATTTTAATAATTATTTAGGTATATCCATCCGCTGTCCGGTACACTTATTATAAATTTTTAATTTGTGAAATTTTTTAAATTTTTGCAAATTTTTTAATTGTTGCACTTTTTTAATTTTTGTTAATTTTAATTTTTTGTTAATTTTAAATTTTTGTAAATTTTAAATTTTTGTAAATATATTAATTTTTGTTGGTTGTAAATTTGTGCAAATTTTAATTTTTTGTAAATTTTAACCAAAGTTCGCGTAATAAATTGTTCAAAACGTACGAACCATTGAGATAGCCTGCACAAAACTTGTCGGAAGTAAGAAAGCCAGTGTAGCGATGTTGGCTTAGCTCCTTGGTACACACACTTCGCTCTACAACTGGCAAGTTAAGGGTGCGCAGCTCATTAGAAGTTTCATGTTTTTCAGTCATTCCCCAGCCTGCTACCTGAAAAACAAATTGTTTTTACGAATACGTTATTTTCGCGTATAGAAATATAGACAAACAAAAAATTCAACCGAGAAGCTAAACAGACATGGAACCAAGAAAAGGTTAGTAATAACGTAATACACTTTTTGAAATACGAATACGTTTTAAAAAAGGATTCCGCAGATTTAAAAAACGGCTATGGACTGTCATGTAGAGAGAGCTTCAGATGAGAGGACCTGCAGCATGCAGGACATGCAGGACATGGACTCCATAACAATGTGTGAAATTTTGGCTAAATGGCAACCCAAAAAATTCAATCGCGATAATTATAAACTGCCAAACCTTCCCGACGCTGTTGGGTGAAAGTTGGTGTCTGTTGAGTTCCTCGTCATACAGGTCGTAACAGATAGCCTGCACCGCGTTGGTGAAGTGAAAGGGTTTCTTTAAAACCACCAGCGCTACATCGTCCTGGTAGTGCTGCTCATGGCCCCCGTATTTATTGTGGAGAAGTATCTTGAATATCTAAATATATTTATAAAAAACAACACGTATTGTAAAAACGATGGCATTTTGCAAGAAATTTGAGAAAGCTTATTGAAGCTTATACTTAGTTTACACAGGGATATCAACATTAAATGGTTCTGCATATAGGAAGCATCAGAAGAATTTGTTGGCAGCCTCGGGTGAATATACGAGTATACTCGTATATACATATGCCAGGATGTCAAACATCGATAGGATCTGATCTTGCAAACAACAATACATCTGGCGAGAATATTGCAAGATTGTTATAAAAAATTGTTTTAATGCGGAAGAAGAAATATCATAATTCGTATAAACATTGTTGATTAATGTACGTGTAAGACGTGTAATGTAAGTAACATATGATAAATTTATATACTATCACATATCATTTTGCTTAGTGTGGCTTCTACGACCCATCTTATCTTGGATCTACCAATTGGTGTAGACTTTAAAGTTTCCGACTGCGCAATAATATTTCATCCTTTTGAAGAGTACTTTTCTGCGTATTATTTTAATTTTATATCAAAAATCATGGTTGTCCAACAATTATGCGTTAAATTTGGGAATATGGAGTTATGGGAATTATGGAGTATGGTTAGTGGTTTATGGAGTTATGGGAATTATGGAGTATGGTTAGTGGTTTATGGAGTTATGGGAATTATGGAGTATGGTTAGTGGTTTTTTTTTAATTGTAGCATACCTCAGATTTTTGCACCTGGCCGCGGTTCCTCTCCAGCCGATGGTCCCATGCGTTGTAAAATTTCCCAGCGGCAACTCGGAAATACTTGGCCTCCTTTGAAATTTTTGATTGCTCGTCGTAAAAACAATGGGCGGCTGCCAGAAAAAACGGAAAAAAATAACATGAAAGATTTCATCTATTTACCAATTTCTTCGGATAAAATCTTCACGAACACTAGCTTACTTAATAAAACATAAGAATATAAAGATTTTATTCACGAAAAATTTTTCTTAATTTAAAAAAAAGTCTTAATTTTTTAGTTCATAATTGCGGTAAATAAACATATTTCGATAGAATAATGGAAACATGCGTTAGGCATAAAGCCAAGGTTCTAAGTTCAGAGTTTTGGTCACGCCCTCTTTTTTTTCTCTCACAAATGAAATTCATATTAAAATTTTGGGCAGTCAATGCTTTAACCATGGAAAGAATAATGCATAATGGAAATTGGAAATGCCTTCCAACATAGGAATGTGTTAAAAATATCGCTATTTATAGAATTGTAACCACAGAGTAATGAATATAACCGAGCTGCCCTTACGGGTGAAGAGAACAAAGTAAAGTGGGTTGGGATAACTAAATATAACACCAGCTTTTCTACTAATGTCGTATGCCGTTATTTACTGACGGACCAAGTCCAATTACCACATTACATTACACGATGCTATCTGATATCTAATATGATGCAATGATTTTGATGGAGATCACGACTTCAGCCATATAAATACAAAATATTACTTGCGTAGTGACAGGCAGAAATCATTTATGTAGGCTTACACCAAAAATTCAAGTTCCTGACTTGAGTTGACAAGTCTGGAAATTCTCTTCAACTTTACTAAGCCGTCCTTGTATCGATCAATTAGGAAACTCATTGACAACAGCGGAGAAAAGATTCCAAAACTTAGAAAGAAAATTGTCGTCAAATACAGAATTAAAACCGCAACATGTACAAATTATGCGAGAATACAAGGAACTAGGTCACGGAGATATGTGATAAACTAGAGGGAGATCATTTTTCCTATTTTTTACTACATCACGCCCTCATTAAGGAATCGAGCTCCACCACTAAGGTGAGGGTTGTTTTTGACGGATCAGCCAAAACTTCCAATGGAATTTCCCTGAATGACGCCTTGATGACCTGTCATTCAAAACGATTTATATTACCCAATTGTTACTTTTCAGAAAACACCAATATGTCATGACAGCTAACATCGAGAAGATGTATCGGCAGATAAACGTGAGTGCAGCTGACCGCAACTTGCAGAAAATAGTATGGTGCGAGTCACCGGAAGAGGAGATTCAGCATTACAAACTGAAAACTGTAACGTACGGGTTAAGTCCTTCCTCTTTCCTAGCTACAAGATGCCTACATCAAGTTGGTATAGATAAGCAAATTACTTTTCATAAAGCTAGTCAAGTCATAAAAAACAATTATAACATGGATGACCTATTGACCGGAGACGATAATTTGGAATCCTGTAAAAATTTAAAAGGTCAATTAATTTACATTTTGCTGTCTGCAGGCATGATGTTACGAAAATGGAGATCTTATATCTTGGATTTGTCATCCGAGTCGGGCCAAGCTGAAATTGCCAGACCGAACAATTTAAAAAAAATTCTATCTGACAAATCCAAGAATGAAATTCAAGTGCTTAGTAACCCAGAACAATGGCGTTGTGTGCCATCCTCTGACAACGCAGCAGATATATTATCAAGAGGAGCTACTGCTGAACAACTAGTGAATTCCTCAATATGTTGGCATGGGCCAGAATGGTTGACTAGAGAAAACAACACTTGGCCGCTATCGAAAATATCTTGTTCAAATCCTCCGGAAATTAAAGGAAAAAAATGTTTTGGTTGCAACTAATTCGGAAGAATGGGACATCTTTTAAAATTGCTTTTTTTAAACTAAGCTAAAGCGTGTAACTGCCTATGTATTAAGATTCGTAAATAATTGTGATAAGCTAAAGACTAAAATATCAGGAAATTTAAGCGATGAAGAACGTGAATTAGCTTGAAATATTTAATTGTATCGTCACAAAAATACAGTTTTCAGGCAGAATGAGAAGCCTTATAAAAAATGGAAGTGTAAATAAAAATAGTTCTTTAAATGCTCTGCTCCCATTTTTACATGACCAATTAATACGGGTTGGTGGGAGATTGTCCACTGCAACAGTGTGTGGGCCATATGACCTGTCCATTGCTTCGGCCACAGAATGGTCGTTTCTCGGAATCTCCCCTCGCACAAGAAGAGAGTCATTTGACCACTCGTAAAACCCTATATATAGCTTTCCGGACTTTGGTTTGCGCAGTTTTTGTGGTTTGAAATATAGCCACAAAAGCATTACTGTCTGGCTTGTGTTTTCACAGCCAGGCCTCGATACTTTTGCCGGTCGGAGGAATCCCGCCGGCCCCCTGAGCAGGCGCTCGCGCCCCTAACTGCCTTTCTCAAGGCAACCCCTTCGCAAAAAGAAATACTCTACGCAGATCCACGCTTGCCCCTACAAACCGCCCGCAAGCGCCTGATACGTGCTCCTTATTCAAGAGGAGTCACCGATCGCAGCAACTGACGATGTTCCCGACGAGGATGCTCCCCGCTGACCACGAGGACTCCCCGGTCGTGGTACCGCCCGGCGCCCACCAAATAGGACGGTTTAAAACTCATAGAGGTCAACCCAAAAAAATATATATTATTGTGACAATGCTTCTACTTTCAAAGGTGCATGTAATAAACTGGAGGAACTTTATGAAAGTTTGAGAAAAAATGGTGAAAAAATTCAGGAATATTTTTTATTTTATTTTATTTATTTTATTTGGTACATTATTTTGTTACAATTTATGTTTTCCAATAATGTAGGCCTCACTGGGTGGCTTGCCCGTGCTGAGGCCTTCATTTTATAATATGAAAATCTAATCTACATATTACATTTAAAGAGAAGATAGTAAATTTGAAAAGAAAATAATAAATTTAAAATTAAAAATAAAAATACATAATAATACATTTAAAATTAAAAAATAATACAATAAAAATAATCTTGTGTGTTTGTGAGTGATGTGTGTTTATGTTGGTTTTGTGTGTTACGTGTAGGTTTTATTTTTATTTTATGCTATGACATTTTGGTAATATTGTCTTTTTTGTTGTTTAATCCATTTTGAAATTTTGTGTGTGAATTTATTTTTATTTTCCTCAATTTTAATTTCAATTTTTAGACTGTTGAAAGCTTTTATAGCATGGTATTGGTAGTGTCTTTGTCCAAAGGTTGAATTTACTGTTGGAGTTTTAATGTTTTCTTTGTACACTTGTCTAACTGGTCTGTTAGTGTTATTTTGTGTATGTTGAAATTTATTTTTTTTGTTAAAAATGTAGTTTAGTAGTGTTTTAACGTATAATTGGCGTATATCTAGTACGTCACAAAGAAAATATTTAATTATCAATATTTAGCAAATAGGGCTATAGAATGGCATTTTATCGCGCCTCACGCACCAACGCAAGGAGGTCTGTGAGAGGCCGCAGTCAACTATGCCAAACATCACTTGTATAGAATTAATAATTGTTCATCTTTAACTTTGGGCTTTTATATACTGTACTATGTCAAGTCGAAGCCTGTCTCAACTCCAGACCCTGAACAGCACTGTCTAACGATCCTAATGATTTAATTCCTTTGACTCCTAACCATTTCCTTATGGGCAAACTTGCATCTGTTATTCCAGAAGAATATTTCCGAGATGTAACAAACAACAGACTAAATAAATATCAAAGAATGACGGAACTAATTCAATCTTTTTGGTTCAGGTGGAATAAGGATTATTTGGGAGAACTCCCAACATGGAGCTGATGGAATCGTAAGGGTAGTCACCCTCCGGACATCACAAGGGACGTTTGTGCGACCGATTACGATAATCTGTCTGCTACCCATAGAGGACAACCTTGAACACCAATGACTGCCTCGTTCAACAAAGTGCGATATGAAGAAATAGAACGATCGTGCAATTTATGTTTTTCCGCACGCCACAAACTGATGTAACAAAACTGATGTAACAAACCTGATGTAACCAAATTGATGACCCTGGCTCAAATTGATGACTCTGGCTCAAATGACCCCTCTTGCACAAGGTTATTCTCATATAAATCAAAACAAGGACCCCATCCAGATGAAAATAGAAGAAGAAGCCAATCAAGATTTGTGTTGTGTTTGTTAAAAACTGAATCCTTTATGGTTATATATTATTTTTTTGTTTTTCTTTCAATGAATTTAAAATTAAAATTTTATAGTTACCTAATATTAATGGCTATATGTATGTATCTATATTTTCGTTTTTTATTGGAAAACCTTAATTAGTGAATTCAGTTTCTTTCGAGGCGGTGCATGTATTATTTTGATCACAGTACATTGGATTAATTATATACCACTAGTGCTACCTGTGAAGGTTAGGTTATATTATTTATGAAAGGTGCTTGCCTTTGCTATTTATTTGTTATTAGTCGCGTCGGCAAAAAAGATTCCTGTATTGCCGCCTGTTGAATTTGTGTCAATGTAGTTTGATAACAGTTTTTCATATAAAAGGTTAGGTTTCTTTAAAGACGCTCTCTTGCTACTAAACAATCAAAGATTTTACCTTCCCTAAAGTTACACAGGAACCGCCCTGTAAAAAGTATTCACGTTGTGCATAAGAAGTGTCCATTAATTGTGAATAAAATTATTCGAATTGTTCTCAAATAACGGATATTTTATTTAAAAGGACCCTACAATTTATAACAGTGATCACGAAAATAAAATTTGTAATCTAAAGTGACACCAAGGTCCTTAATAGACTTAACAGTAGATTAGCCAATGTCATTTAGTTTATTATAAAAAATAATTGTTTTTTTCGCTCGGTAAAATAACATAATTTTGAAGCAAGTTTAAGTCTTACCCGTTACGACGAGGCGAACGTGTATGATGCTTCCTCCACAGATCTGGTTCTTCTTCCTGGTGCGCGAGTCGAACTGGTAGATGCCCACGTGCCAGGGGAACGTGTTTTGAATGACCTCGGGAGCGTTCACCATGTGCTTGATGGCGAATGACTTCTCCACACCGCACACTAAACAACAAAACAAGAGGAGCGTGTGATGCCTGAACTCTTTACGCTACATTTGCTTGAAGTAAAGAAAGTTGATTTAGCAACCACAATAAATTCCTGAACAGAATCTTACGGAAGAGTGAAGCAAAATAACAAACAAAGCCTCTATGAACCAAACCTGTTCAATTTTGTCACTATTCTGTCTTATCCAGTAACTCTCTGTATAATCTAAATATGGAACATTTAAACGAGAATAAAGCACGCTAAGTATCAGGGGGCTTGCGATGGCCATATCAATAACATCGATAACTAAGCAGAATCGGCAGCAGGACGCGACGAGCTATGCTGTTAATCTTAGTTTAACATGAACGCAACACGATGGCAACACATATATTATTTAACTCTTGCATGAAAGGTTGTTTGTTATCTAGAGAGAAGGGCAGTTCTCAAGTGAACAGCCGAGTTAAATTTGACGGCGGTTCGCAATTTGGTCCTTCGAGTAGGGATCACGAAAAATAAGGAAACAAGCAACTAAAGTTAGAAAAGTATTTACCTGGTTTACAAATTGGCTTTTTGTTGTCAAACTGTCCATCCAGGCAAGTCACAATATCAAGGTTAGTCCTGTGCTCGTGTCCAGGTTTGCAACTAGAGTGGACGCGGGAGCCATGCGGAACGGGTGAACGACATGCTATCTTAGCGTAAGAAGAGGTGTAACAAACGTACTTCACGGTAAAGGATATTTTCAAATTGCAACTTTCTGGAAAAAGAGAAGTACAATATAAATAATCTTTTCAAAGAATTCACCATTCACAGCTAATAAAGTACAATGCAATTTAGAACCATCTCTTTCATTGGACTTACTATTGAAAATGTTCAGAATTTCAATTTGATAACTAACACCTCTACCATAGGTCACCCCAAATGGTTCACAACCTTTTTAACAGTTTACTTGCCTCGCCTGCAAGATAGAACCATTACGTTTATCTCTGTTGGCTGGCGACACCAACACTAGCTGCCAACGCCGCAATGTCACCGTAAATTAAAAGTAGAAGACTTGAATGTAAGAGGATGGGTTTTTGGCCGGCAACGGGAACTTCAGTTACAAGCGGGCAAGCGGCTGGAGAAGACATCTTGTAAAGACTGGACGTGGGATCTCGGACGGAAACGGTCGCGTTAGTTAGTTTCACTTTTATTTGACTGAACCCCATCTTCTTAAAACTACTACTAAATTTTGTAGAGATTAATCATCTCCGCATGGCGCCCTGTACTTTATCAGTTAATGGTTAATTGATCTCCTGGTATTTTATGTCACTTTTGCGTAATTCATTATGTTACAACTAAATTCCAAGTTGCTAGCGATCTTGGACCTAGCAAACGGCCTTGAGTTTATTATAAACATTATTAAAATTATTTAGTTTAATGTTTCTAAATTATAAATTAATAAATATTGTTAACTTTACTTTCTTTTATTCTTTCAATGCAATCTCTTCTTATAGAAAACATACTTATTACAATGGCGCACCAACGCGTCTTTAATATTAGCATACATTTTTAATTTATTACACCTTCGGTGATTTAGCAGAGATTTCCTACCCAAAACTTCACCTCTCCTTCATTTCATTAAAAAAGACCATTCACGCAACATCCCAAAGATGATAGGCCCAGGTCTTAGCGGCCGATGCGTCTGCCCACCAGCTGTGTGGCAGGCCGGACCAGGAGAGACCGATGGAAAGAAACCACTTGACGTCTCCAGTAGGAGTCTCTCGACCTATTGCTTTACACTGCGGTGGGAGGGATGGATTCATACATTCGTCACTCCTCGACTGATTGATCCGCGGATTTCTACCCAACCCTCAAAAACCTCATTTCATTAAAAAAAACTCCCACACAACATCCCCAAAGGTGATAAGCCCTGAGTGTAGTTAATTTTTAATTGATAATATAAAAAGTTCAGAAAAGTTCACTAATTCCAACAACTGAAACTCCCGCTTAAATAAATGTGATGCCTTTCGTGGAAGAAATGGACGGAAAGTATTTGGTTGGTCTCCAAAAAGGAGGTCAGCAAGTGTAAGTCTTAAAAAACACTTTTTCAAAAAAAATTCTTACTTACACTGTCATTCACTTCCAAAAAACTTTATAGGCAAAAAGTTGAGTTGATCGAAAAAATAGGTTTCATAAAAATTACTTACTGTAACAGATAGGCGAGATGGACCAGGTGTTGTTCCCAAAGCAAAGAGACACGAAGCTCTCAGTTGACAGATGATAGTTCTTGTTGCAGGAGAACAAAAGTACGGGGAAGGGATCCACCAGCCTTCCCGGAACCAGCTCTTCTTCGTAGTTCAATACTTCGTACTGGCCGTTTTTTGGAAAACTTGGAAGCTCACATCCAGAACTGAAAAATGATTTAGCACTGTCAACAGTCTAGTAATTTTTATTAATGTTTTTAATAATTTTCTCTTTTAATGGAGGACTGACCGCGGTTGACGCAAAAAAATGTCCAAAGAAGCGAAGCTAGCACTCCACGATGGAGTGATGATACCTAACCTGATGAAGATTGACTGTGGGGGATCGAGTTAATCATTTTTTTCCATAGGGTCTTCGGGTTATTTCCCACTCAATTCTAATACATTCTTTGAGGGCATATTCGAGAAGCTGGCTAAGGGGCTTAGACGGCGAGTCTCGCTTGTAGTTGGTCCAATCGCTCAGCACATTCTCTGTAGGCCAAGTCACATTCTCATCTTTATATTTCTCTTATAATACTTGTTACTTTTTTATTTTCATCTTAATAAAATTTTGCAGCAGCACTAATTGGCGGAGATGAGATGTAATCCAGTTATATAGCTAACAATATGTATGCACTCTCATACTACCTACTAATACTGTATACCTGGACATTGGGGGTC
This sequence comes from Hesperophylax magnus, assembly GCA_026573805.1. Lineage (NCBI taxonomy): Eukaryota > Metazoa > Arthropoda > Insecta > Trichoptera > Limnephilidae > Hesperophylax > Hesperophylax magnus. Next base: position 259,675 of record JAIUSX010000230.1, on the reverse strand, counting down.
TTGAGTTATTTTTTATAAAAAGTGTCTTCCTTTATAAAAAAAAACATTAGAACTGACAGAGGAAGAATTAAGGTAGACTGATATGAGAACCCTGAGGATTATGTGTGGCAAAACCATGCATGATCGTTCGAGAAATCATGAGATCCACAAAGAATGCAACAAGGCTGATGTAAGCGTAATGAGTAAGATTCGGAAATGTACGCTTAAATGATTTGGCATGAAGAGCGAATAAACAAAGAAAGCTGTATGAGAAGAATGTATGACGCTAATATGAATGGTGGAAGAAGTCGTGGATGCCCGAGGAAGACATGGAAAAATCAATTGAATCAGATACTTGAGTCGGGTCATGTCAAGAGTCAGAATAATATAAGAATATGTACTAGATGATGTATGAACGTGAATGAGGCAAGGAGTGTGTGTCAAGACCTAGTTGTTTGGTGGTCCGTCCTCTCTGCCTACTCTGCGTGATAGTTAATTAGTTAGTTAGTTAGATATAATTACGTCTAAATGTATTATTATGTCTTACGTTTTTTTTTCCGCCTCTGGAACTGAAAATAAAAATCAAGATAAATTAAAAACAGAAAAAGTGATATTTGTTCATAAGAAACAGATACTTGTGATGTGACAATAGAATTGAAAATAAAATAATAATTTAGTAAACACCGCTTTTATTTTTTATACTTATTGCCGACCGGGATTCGCTACAACCGCAGCTTCTTCGGAGTAGTATAATATTATACTTGGTAATTTTTGAAAACGATTTTTTTGAGGAATTTTTTTTATTTATTTTTATATTAACTCCACACAGGAGGCCCTGAAGAAAATAATTTCCCTCAGGGCCTATGTCATCTTTGGGGATGCTGTGTGGAGGGTCTTTTTGTGGAGAGGAAGGAGTGAACATGGGTCTTGAAGAGTCCCATGTTGTAGGAGGGAGGAAACACAGAGGCCGGCAGTTCGTTCCACAGCCGAGCTGTGGAACTTAAGAACGAATCGTAGAAGCGACCCGTTCTCATGTGACAAGTGTCAACTATGTATATTGGGCACGCGTTTGGCGTGTATCCCGACTACGCACCGGTGCCGAAGGGATCAATGACGCTAGTTCCTCAGAGCATCTTCCATTGTAATACCGATAGAACAAGGACAGCATACCTACCTGACGCCTGTGCTCTAAAGATTGCAGTCCGTTTGTTAAGATTGGGGAATCTATCAAACGGACCGCCCGTTTTTGCACAGAGTCTAGGGTTTTTTTCAGGTATTTAGGGGCTCCGGACCAGAGATGGCTGCCAAATTCGACAGTAGGGCGCACTTGCGATTTGTACAGGGTCAGCAGTAGGAATATCTGGAGAGCAATTTTTGGAGCCATACAATGAAATTGAGCATGTTACAATCATTTGAGTTGGGTTGGAAAAGTTGAAAGATTGCTTATACAAATTCACAAAATAATTAGACTAAGTGAATAGAAATGAGCTAGAGGCAGACCGAAAAAGAATGGAGAGTAGCAAGCAAGGTCCGAAGATTGGAAGCACACGCAGAAGAACAAGTTTAACAACTTGAAAAGGAACAGATAGAACAAGAACACGTGCTTCAACATACTGACACAATTCCCCATCTCTGTCCACTGGTTGTCTTCCTGGCAATAGGAGTACTCAAGCGTTGGCTTGGAGTGCCAGATGCATGAGACTGTCAGCACGGTGTACTGATCCACCAGATCTCCAGGCACGATGGGGTATGGGTAGTTGGACACGGTGTAGTGGCCGTTGCTTGGAGCCGGGGGCAGCGGACAACCGAAACTGAAAGGAGATAATTTAATCCTCGGAAAGACATTACTAGCAATAAACATCATATTCCATAAACGCATCTGAAGGACAGATCTGACCGGGCATATTTTTGTTGTTTTTTAAAATTTTACTAATAAAACTTTTGTGTATAAAAGAATAATGAGTTTTACAATGGCTTATTTTGTATCTTTCGTTTTATACTACTCTTTGTGGTCAAATAAGTTCCAGTGGTTGTAGTTATGATTACATCGTAAACATGATAATGAAATTAAATAAAAAAATATGTTTACATATTTAGAGAATGAAAGAAAATATTGTGTAGAATAAATACAATATTACAGGATTCTTGATTTCTCTAAAATATATTTTGATAGAGTTCAATATTTGTATTTTATGTTAAATACTTCTGATTTCATCTGGTAATTTATTAAAACAACATTTTCCCCTGTGCGTATAACGGTGTTGGGTAAAATAAATGTTTAGTTCAGGCTATTCAAATTTATATTTGAGTCTAGTACGATTTTCAGTTATGATGGAGTTTGTATCTTTTTCTTTTATAATTTGAATAATTGAATTTTTTCCAAATAAGTTTTTAAGGACGGGTTATTTTATTATTTCACCAATTGGACAGCAATGATAAAATAATTGAACTTTAAAGAACCTTCATACAACTTCATTCAACAAATCAACTTCAAAATTTGATGAATTCTGTGAAACAGCCCGTCCTAAGTAGAGGAATTTTGAATTCTTCGAATACGCGTTCAGTGCAATTCGATTTATCTCTATGCTTTAGTGCAATTTTAATTAAGAGTTATTGAACAATTTCTATGTGTATCAGACAAGTTTTGTAAGCTGCTTCCCAACTGATAATGGGATACTGTCTAGATTTTTCGATGATAAGAAATTTCTAATTTTCTTTATTGTATTACAGATGTGATCTTTCCTTTTCAGGTTTTTGACCTAGAAATATAAATTTATCCGCTGTTTTCAGAATTGAATATGTTGGTGGACAGTGATTATGATCGTATTGTGATAGAGAATGGTCTGTGAGATTATTTGAAGATTTGAAGGTAAATTGTTAGTATTATTTTCTAATGGGATAACATATGTTTTATCACTATTTAATGACAGGAAATTTTTTTTTTTAAATATTTTCTGTGGCTTTTAAATTCCTTTCCTCACGTTTTTTCATTGAATATTTTTTTATCCTATTAATTACCCTTTTCTATAAAAGAACAAATTACACCCTTCAGTTTGTCTCAAATATTTATACTTGATTCTATGGAAAAAAATCCTAAAAAATCAAGCCATTAAAAAATACAGTTTTTTCTCTAATACATCTATTTTCGAATGTTATTTAAAACTTAAAACAAAAAAATGGGTTGACTGAGGATTGAAACTTCCTCCCCAGGAACTGGAGCCTACAAATCCACCAACCGAGCCAAATCCCGATTGGATAAGACCGACATTCATTACGTAATGTGTTCGAATTTTAGAGAAATGCGTATACGTCCGCGTGTATGTGCGTGATTGCCGACAAAAGTTTATTAAGGCGACACAATACCCTGATAACTGGGATTTGCCCCGACGCTCACATTTTAATTATTTCTGATGAGCTTATTACCAAAATCTTAAATGTTTCTAGAGGGATTCGAAAGGATGCAAGTTATTTATATTTAAGATTAATAAAAACAGGACCTTACCATTAAATATATTATGTAAAACGATAAGTACATTTTATTAAATGTAAAATGTTGTAAGATAAGCGGCAAGTACCAGATTTTATTTTTCTAGACGATGAATTAGTAACTTCCCGACGAATCCCTCAAAAAAGATTAGAGATTTTATTAATGTTATTTATATATATAATACCACGATATTTTAACGAGGTGACTGCATACCAGGAATTTAGTTTCTTCTTCGTTAACTCTGTGCGAATATTTTTTTTTTTTTTTGTCTTGTATACTTATTTTTTTTTCTTTTTTCTTTGTTGTGCTATGACTTATTTGTAATGACATCTATTTGAATTTAACTTTTGTTTTCGGTAATAACTTTAGCGGCCCGTTCATATATACTTAACTTTGAAAATCCTTTTGACAATGGATGCTTTGTTCGATTAGTACGAATATAATATGTGTTATATTTTTTTAAAACATCGGTTTAAATTTTACTTTTGTTTTTACGTGAATGAACTGGAATCTTGGAAGAGGAAATTAACCCACTTCCCGATTAAGCAGAAACTCGGCAGATAGATTCGTTGTCGATGACAATGCATTAAGACGAAATAAGATCCCAAAAAATATCAGTTATGGGCGTGAACGCGCTTTAAGTGGGCGAGGCAAATAAGTTTCACATGCGCTCCGCTTCGAATAAAATATTATAATATTTCGGGGTGGAGAGGAATGAAGTAAGTTGAAACGGGGAACACGCGACACCACGAACAGTTCGAAGTCAGAGCAGCGATGAAATCCACTAGATGGTACCCATGAGTAAGGTTTGAACATGAAAAGCTTATTAATGGGCGTCTTTCAAACTATGTGAATAGTAATATTAAGTTGAATGTGCATGTTTTAGGTAAATTTCGATAGAAACGTTACCTATTGCTGAAGGAGCTCATGATTTTATGATTCTTATCAGATTTCTGTAACCATACTGCTAGACGGTAGGCAGTAACTTATGACTCGTAACCGACGTGTTCTTCATTGACAGATGTCAAAGCAATACGGTATTCAATCACGAATCATTTTCATAATATCTGATCATAATTATATCTGAATATATTGACAAGATAAATAAAATATCAGTCATTTTCAATATTTATTATTATCGTTTACAAAAAGTTACATAAAACAAATAATTATGTAATGTAAAAAGCATAAGATGCAACTTTTTTTTGTATAAAGGCCATCATTTATTATAATATAAGTTAGAAATAGTAAAAATAATTTTATATAAAAAACGAAAATAATTATTCAATAAACTAGCATTTCGTCGAAATCTAAACGACGCTCTCCAAATTGACGTTCTTTACATACAATATCTAAGATATGTGGAGGATCACGAACATTCATAGACCTTGTGACTCCAGGATCGATAAGCTCGACAAGAATGCAATCCATTTAAAAATTAGTTAATTTAATAAGTATTTTTTCTTCCCAGAACTTGTCATCTCGAACTATACGCTCAACTATCTCTAAGTTAGATAATTACAATCATAAAAAGAGTCGTGCTGCGAAATTCTATTTAATATATTTAAAGAAAAAATATGTCTTCTATTCTCCTTCCTTCCAGAATAACGGGTTTCTTCTCTTCCTGTGTAAACAAAACTTTTCACTTAATTTACGTCAATTGAAAACAATATGTATGGGAAATATGTATTTGAAAATTTTTTACGACTTCAATACGTTCATAATAAAATTATATGTTTAAATCAGTTATTACTTGCTCAGAATTTTTCTCCGGTGAAATCGGTCCTTTCGACATCGGATTATTGATATATTAAGTATTTTCGTGATGAAATAAAAACAATATTAGAAAAATTATGTTAATTCACTTTTCAATCAAATTTTGGCATTATACACACGAGCGTATAAGTACGTATAGACGGGTATATACAAGTGTATAAATTACCTGCTGTAATATAGATAGAGGTGGTATATTGCTGAGTCTAGAAGCAAGCATTAATTGCACATTTTTTCTGTGTTCTTTATTCTGCCTTTGATTTTTTTCACCCTGCTTACTAACGGATACCTGTTCTTTTTTTCTTTGTTGCCATATGCCTTTGCCTTTGTTGTTATATGATATTGGTCGGTTTTTGTATTGATTTGTTGATGATAAACGTACCTACATGTTATCTGGGTTATAAATGTGAGAATGTTGTCGATATATTTGGGGATTCCGTATTATAGGCCAGTACACTTAGCGCAAAAAAGGGGGTTGCGATCGTAATTATTCCGGTAGTCCCAATTTTTTTATATGTTTTATAAACTGATCCCATGATGTATAATCTGAATTTCCGACCATGGCGCGCCTGTGCTCGCGCCACCATTTAAAAAAAAAACCGGCTGTAATCGCGCCAAAATCTAGTTTTTCCAAAATATCTCATTCCCAATGCAAATTTTGGCTAAATTAGCTGCATAATTAAAGTAAAACATAAAATTACCTACAACTTTTGTGAAAACAATTTTCTTCAATCTCTAATAGGTACCGAGGTAGAAAGTCGTAAAGGTGCGTATATTTTTGAAAAAGATAAGTTTTTTGCGCGACTAGCTTTGATTTTTTGTAAATATCTCGTTTCCAGTACAATTTTGTGTAAAAATTATTGATACTAATTTTGTAGAAAATAAAATTTCATAAAATAAATAGGTATATTTAACTGAAACGTAAGTATATATTAGCCAAGAGATTTATTATAAATTGGTTCAATTTTACCTTAAATTTGAAAATCATTTCAACGTAAGTAAGTGCAGTAACTTGGGGAGATAATTGCACAATTCTATCTACAACAAATGATCTAACAATCTAAACTTAAAAGATTAATGACTCTTTTTAATATTCGAATGACTTTAGGTACTTTATAGGTGACATATGTCTAATTGTCTGTATGGAAAAAAACTTTCGAATTTCAAAAATTTGTTATTTAACTGGTTTTGGTGGATTAGAGCTTGGATACGTATTAGAGTTAAAACACATAAATTAAATACCTATTTATTTTATGAAATTTTATTTTCTACAAAATAAGTATCAATAATTTTTTCACAAAATTGTACTGGAAACGAGATATTTACAAAAAACCAAAGCTAGTCGCGCAAAAAACTTGTTTTTTTCAAAAATATACGCACCTTTACGACTTTCTACCTCGGTACCTATTAGAGATTGAAGAAAATTGTTTAAACAAAACTTGTAAGTAATTTTATGTTCTACTTTGATTGTTTAGCTAATTTAGCCGAAATTTGCATTTGGAATGAGATATTTTGGAAAAACTAGATTATGGAGCGATTTCGGCCGTTTTTTTCAAAATGGCGGCGCGAGCACAGGTGTGCCAAGGTCGGAAACTCAGATTTTACATCAGGGGACCAGTTTATAAAACATATAAAAAAATTGGGACTACCGGAATAATTACGATCGCGAATCGCTAATTGCCCTGGAGTATTAGTAATGAAACGAACTCTTCACAAACACTTTATTGAAATATAAGAGAATACCACTCCTTAGTAAAAAACTCTTTTTATTATACCATAATTTATTAGATATACCATTGTTACAACTAACATGACTGTATAATTAGAAATTTATGTAAAAGCCCAGTAGGGCGTAAATAAATAAAACTAGGAAAACGATTCTAGTGAAGGGGCACTCTATAAGGAGAAAACTTACCAATGCGTTGAAAGTTTATAAAAGTTATACAGTTAAACACAACCAAAGGGGTATTAGATTCGCTCCGTGGTAGATCAAAGTCACGTCAAGGCTGATGTGCTGGGTTCAATCCTTAGATGCGACCGAATATTTGCCTGATTTCTCTGTTCCACATTTTTCGTTTGAGAGTTGTTACTATTATCTTTAATGGCTAAATTAAATCTGGGTTGACTGAACTTAACTCTGAACCAATCCATTCATAACCCTGAGCAACGCCGTGACACGTGAACTAGCGGGTAATAACTATGGTATCTTTACAGTGAATCCGACTACTTCTCCAACGACCTCCAACTCCTTGAAGAAAGTCCTGAAGAGGTTGATGAACTAGTCTCATGTGTCCTGCCCGCAGCCCCGAGCAACGGGCGGTACACCGTGATCAACCAGCTTGGAGAGGTGGTACCGGGACGTGAGGTAGCCACCTTCTCAGTACTCCTGTATTCGTGTAACGAGGGTTACAGCAACAGCCTTGGAGAGCCGTTTTCCGAATGCCGGCGCGATGGGACCTGGTCTTCGACTCCTGGATGCACGAGTAAGATAGCACTAACCTTGTTTCACGATAACTCAACATTATGACAAACGCACCTTTAAAAGGTGACATCAAGTCATTAAGAGCGATGAAACAAAAACTAACATACGAACCTAACCTATCTAGTCTGGTTTTTGTTGACTTTATTTTATTTTTCAAAGGTGTGTAGTGTGTGTAGAGTCGTCATTTTGATGAGTTATCCGGTCACCATTTGACTTAACCGTACCCAATATGACAACTGGCTTTACCCACTTTCTTGAAATTAAAACCTAAAATAATCTTCCCGTACCCAAGATGACATCATACGTTACTCACTTTCTTGAACATAATACCTAACCTAACCTGATTTTCCCGCATCCAAGATGACAGCATATGTTACTCACTTTCTTGAACATAATACCTAACCTAACCTGATTTTCCCGCATCCAAGATGACAGCATATGTTACTCACTTTCTTGAAAATAATTTTATTTATTTTATTTTAAATACATAAACGGCTATACTGCCTTTTATAAACAACTTATATAACAGAGTACAAAAGTAAGAAAAATAATATCAGTACATAATAATAGTTTTAAACTTTAAAATAACATACAATTTTTTTGTGTATCACAACCAAAAATAACAAAAAAAGAACAATGAGAAATATCATCATTTCATTTCAACATTTTCATATTGCGTATATAAAGTTACATTATGGAAAAATAATTTTTGAGTGCATGTTTATATTGCGCTAATTTTAAGAAATAATAATAAATAATAATACCTAACCTAACCTGATTTTCCCGCATCCAAGATGACAGCATATGTTACTCACTTTCTTGAACATAATACCTAACCTAACCTGATTTTCCCGCATCCAAGATGACAGCATATGTTACTCACTTTCTTGAACATAATACCTAACCTAACCTGATTTTCCTGCATCCAAGATGACAGCATATGTTACTCACTTTCTTGAACATAATACCATTATACACGGTGTCCGGAAACTCGTAGTACAAGCGGGAAACTGGAGAATCTACACCACATGGGGAACCCAAAAAAACATAAAGTTTTTTGATTTGAACATTTTCACAAAAAAAAAAAAAAAACCAAAAAAAATATTTTTCGGCTATTTTTGGGTTAAAGTTTTTTCTGGTGTTTAGGGTTGAACAACAGATGTTTTAACCCTGCAGAGTAGAAATATTATATGATTACACCGGATTAAATGAAGGGTGATTTCAAAATAATGCTTAAAATCCGAGTTTCTTCATTTGTTTTACTTTCAAATAGTTTTAATTAGTTGGGTACTTTGATCTTAAGTAATAATTTATAAGAATTTGATAAAAAAAAAAAAAAAAAAATTAACTTCTAACTCGATTTACTCGATAACGAAAGCTCAAATCAAAAAAAAAATATACTACAAAATCGACTCCAAATGTGATGTAGATTCACCAGTTTCCCGCTTGTACTACGAGTTTCCGGACACCCTGTATTTACTACTATTACATGTTATTTATCTACGGGAAGATTACGTAAGGTTAGGTATTATGTTTAAGAAAGTGAGTAACATATGCTGTCATCTTAGATGCGGGAAAATTAGGTTAGGTTAGGTATTATGTTCAAGAAAGTGAGTGACATATGCTGTCATCTTGGATGCGGGAAAATCAGGTTAGGTTAGGTATTATGTTCAAGAAACTGAGTAACATATGCTGTCATCTTGGATGCAGGAAAATCAGGTAAGGTTAGGTATTATGTTCAAGAAAGTGAGTAACATATGCTGTCATTTTGGATGCGGGAAAAACAGGTTAGGTTAGGTATTATTTTCAAGAAAGTGAGTAACATATGCTGTCATCTTGAATGCAGGAAAATCAGGTTAGGTTAGGTATTATGTTCAAGAAAGTGAGTAACATATGCTGTCATCTTGGATGCAGGGAAATCAGGTTAAGTTAGGTATTATGTTCAAGAAAGTGAGTAACATATGCTGTCATCTTGGATGCGGGAAAATCAGGTTAGGTTAGGTATTATGTTCAAGAAAGTGAGTAACATATGCTGTCATCTTGGATGCGGGAAAATCAGGTTAGGTTAGGTATTATGTTCAAGAAAGTGAGTAACATATGCTGTCATCTTGGATGCGGGAAAATCAGGTTAGGTTAGGTATTATGTTCAAGAAAGTGAGTAACATATGCTGTCATTTTGGATGCGGGAAAATCAGGTTAGGTTAGGTATTATGTTCAAGAAAGTAAGTAACATATGCTGTCATCTTAAATGCAGGAAAATCAGGTTAGGTTAGGTATTATGTTCAAGAAAGTGAGTAACATATGCTGTCATCTTGGATGCGGGAAAATCAGGTTAGGTTAGGTATTATGTTCAAGAAAGTGAGTAACATATGCTGTCATCTTGGATGTGGGAAAATCAGGTTAGGTTAGGTATTATGTTCAAGAAAGTGAGTAACATATGCTGTCATCTTGGATGCGGGAAAATCAGGTTAGGTTAGGTATTATGTTCAAGAAAGTGAGTAACATATGCTGTCATCTTGGATGCGGGAAAATCAGGTTAGGTTAGGTATTATGTTCAAGAAAGTGAGTAACGTATGATGTCATCTTGGGTACGGGAAGATTATTTTAGGTTTTAATTTCAAGAAAGTGGGTAAAGCCAGTTGTCATATTGGGTACGGTTAAGTCAAATGGTGACTGGATAACTCATCAAAATGACGACTCTACACACACTACACACCTTTGAAAACTAAAATAAAGTCAACAAAAACCAGACTAGATAGGTTAGGTTCGTATGTTAGTTTTTGTTTCATCGCTCTTAATGACTTGATGTCACCTTTTAAAGGTGCGTTTGTCATAATGTTGAGTTATCGTGAAACAAGGTTAGTGCTATCTTACTCGTGCATCCAGGAGTCGAAGACCAGGTCCCATCGCGCCGGCATTCGGAAAACGGCTCTCCAAGGCTGTTGCTGTAACCCTCGTTACACGAATACAGGAGTACTGAGAAGGTGGCTACCTCACGTCCCGGTACCACCTCTCCAAGCTGGTTGATCACGGTGTACCGCCCGTTGCTCGGGGCTGCGGGCAGGACACATGAGACTAGTTCATCAACCTCTTCAGGACTTTCTTCAAGGAGTTGGAGGTCGTTGGAGAAGTAGTCGGATTCACTGTAAAGATACCATAGTTATTACCCGCTAGTTCACGTGTCACGGCGTTGCTCAGGGTTATGAATGGATTGGTTCAGAGTTAAGTTCAGTCAACCCAGATTTAATTTAGCCATTAAAGATAATAGTAACAACTCTCAAACGAAAAATGTGGAACAGAGAAATCAGGCAAATATTCGGTCGCATCTAAGGATTGAACCCAGCACATCAGCCTTGACGTGACTTTGATCTACCACGGAGCGAATCTAATACCCCTTTGGTTGTGTTTAACTGTATAACTTTTATAAACTTTCAACGCATTGGTAAGTTTTCTCTCTTTTTACTACATTCCACTTTGCCAGTGGCTGTGAGCTTCTCCAGGACGTCTGCAAATCGTCTTAAACTAAGAAATAGGAATTTAGGCAGACTTACACAATCTTACGGTACTGGGTCCAATATTATTCATCTTATATGTAAACGGGATATTTTCTCAAACACTTCATGGTATTATAACCTCTTATGCTGACGATACGTCATCATTGAAAGTGACACTACATGGGAATTAGTAAAACTAAAAGCAACAGAAGACATAAACATCCTTAAATACTGGTTTGACATAAACTTACTACCTCTAAATACCGAAGTTCCACAAAATGTTGACATAATTATACACGGCAATTTAAAAAAACATAAAAACTGTACAATAAACTGTTCCACATTGAAAATTTCAAATAAAATTAAATAATTAGGAATAATAATAGACAAAAACCTAAGCTGGAAAGATCAAATCAACCAAACTAGCCGTTTTGTGTTTGATGTAGCCCATATGGGAGATGCATATAATGTTAGTTTTGGTCCGATTGACGATGTGTAATGAGAAGTTTGTTTTTTAGGTTGAGTTTACAGTTGTAGCTAATAAGGGGAAAAGGGCATTTGTTGTCCATTTCGCTTTCGCTAGTGTTCCATTAAGGCGAAGCTTAATGCCAAGTCACTATTTTGTTTTATCTTTATAATGAATTTATTTTTTATTTGTATTCTACTCAAGCGAAACGATAGGAAAACCTTCAATTTATCTAAAACATATTTTTTGATATTCATAATGTACACCAGTTCGTTATAAAGATTAATCAAAATAGTGATTTAGCATTAAGCTTCGCCTTAATAAGTTATACCGTTACTAAATATTTTATTTAAGAAAAAATACGTAATTTAAGTCCTAATTTTAGTGCTTTGAACTGTCACTTCATAGCTCTAAAATATCATCATCGTCATCGTCATCATTGAATTTTTTACTTTTCAATTTTTTTTCAATAACTGAGGTTTGTTAGGAGTTAGGACCATAAGTTTTTCACACTGATTCCCACAAATGATCAACATTGCTTTGTAATTCTGTACAATTGTTTAAGGAATGAATGAGTAGAAAAATGTTTATGCCATCTGCAAATAAAAAAACTACTATTTTGAAAGCATCTATAAATGTGATTACGGCTTTTACAATATTAAATAAGAGTGGTCAAGGATGTGAACCTTGGGGTAACTGATACCTTCCATATTGCGGTGCTGCCTCAAGGCCATTAGCTGAAACAAAAAAATGGATATTTCAATGAAAAACAACTAATCCAGCTTGACGCTTCATTCTTCTTATTACATACATACATATAGTTGTTTGGTTCTTGATTTAATGTAGATTCACCAGTTTCCAGCTTATACTACGAATTTCCGCACATCTGTCCGGTTAATTTCCGAATAATCCTCTTATATTTAATAATCAAAGGTTGGTAGTATAGTTGGTATTTAAAAATTGGAAACTCGGTAATGTTCTTGATAATAGATAAGAAATTAATAAAAATAGTATAAATCGGCTAATAGATTAGAAATTAAAAAAAATATTATAATTCGGCAATATCAACTTGAGCAATATCTCACCAACCAATGTCACGAAATACAGTATTGCTTGCATTTTTAGGACGTAAAAGCAACGCGTGCAATTTTTTCTCTATCTGTGCAGACAGACTGAGACACAGTAACGCTTGACGAGACAACTCTAGTTTTTAATACAAAACTTGATTGAAAGCAAATCCGAGTTCTGGAGTTTATTGAATCAGAGTTACAGACAGACACATAACCGAAATTAGTACGCTTGATGATTATAGTATGCAAAAAGCCACAACATTATTAATTACTCAAAATGCGCAGGATTAGGAATTATAGTATATTTTTTTTAGATTGCGGATTCAACTCTCGGCAAATAAAGTTTATTCAGTTAATTTTCTTATTTTGCTTATGTAGAAATATTTTAATTATGATTTAATTGTGAATGTAGGTATACCCGTGTCATGTTCCAGAGTGGTAGATACTTTCAGTATCGACCAGAGGGTGAATATCTTTACAACATCGGACCGATAGGCGTTACTACCGACGATTTTATACCCATTTCCCGAGCATGGTAGCGATGATTGATATCCAGACTGATGTTGGTAATGCAATAAATCAGAATCGATATACACTGGGAACACTGGCGCATTTCTATGAATTTACATTCTTAAAAGTCAGACGGCCACGTGAAAGTTAAAAATACTTATAAATTGACAATGTCGAATCGAAATATTGACTTTAATCTAAATTGGCAATACGCATGTTCATTTTGATACTGAAAATGAGATAATTAGTTCATGAGGTCATTACTATCATTACTGTAAGAATTTTACGACCAAATGTATTTTAAATACGCATTAAATTGTTTTTTTTTTAATGTTTTTAAAATGAAAAAACTGAATTGAATTCAATTAGCCATAATTAAGATCTCTTGGCGTAGAGTTGGGTAAGTTATCACTTATCTCACTCCTAGACATGAGTGCAGCGTTTGACACGATTGATCACGAATTCCTCATTAGGAGAGGAAAAATTTGGTTTGTATTCCAACATCAAAAATTGGCTGGTAACCTATCTATCCAATCGCTTACAAGCCGTGAGGGTCGGAAATAAATTGTGTACCTTCGCAACACTTTCTTAAGGGGTAACCCAGGGATCCGTTTTGGGTCCACTGCTCTTCATCCTTTTTACAAATGATAAAATTTGCTACACGAGAATGGGTCGTTTCTACGAGTTGTTCTTGAGTTCAACAGATCGGCTGTGGAACGATTTGCTGTCCTTTATTTTTCCGCCATCCTACTACATGAGTTTCTTCATGACTCGTTTTCACAATTTTTTTAAACTCAAATAGACCCTCCACACAGCATAAGAGAAACTGTATAAAGAAGAAAACAAGAAGTGCCCTGTGGTGTGGTGTGGTGCTGTGCTTCGTGGTTGAAATACAAGTAAAATTTGGGACTATATATCCACGTAAAAAATAATTACGAAATTCAAATAGGATGTCGAAATACAAGCAACTGTAAGAGAGACAGACCGCTTGCTAAAAGGTCTACATCCTACAGGTATTTAGTCAGTGGGACGTTTGTTTCCATTCAAATTTATAAGGAAGGCGATTCGAGTTTTCTTTTTATTCTATGGTTGCGTGCTATTAGGACTCTTGTGCGGTATTTGCATTTAAACAGAGAATCTAACACCGAGAGAATGAACATTATTATTTGAATATCTTTTAAATTGTTCCAAAGCTAAAGGTAAATTACTAAAGTTTTTTTAATAAAATAGCACACACATATATATATATATATATATATATATATACGATCAAAGACTTACCAATGAAGAGAAATATAATAACTATTTTCGTACTGATCACCGAACTTCTGATTAAATAACTCATGTCAACTTGTCACTGAGAAACTTAAATACACACTCAACATAATATCTTGTTCGCAAATAACTTTTATCAAAAACTGAGATATGAATATCTGTCTTCCATATTGTGACACAGTAGACTTCTCAGAATCGAAGATTTTTTATGATACATATTTTTTAATTATTGTAAGACTATTTATTTTTAATCCAATTACAGTATAATCTTTCATTCTGACACTCTTAACATCTGGAAAGATAATTATACAAATAAATAAAGACGTGACAATACTCTAAAATAAAGGTTCCATGATAACTCAACACAGTGACAATTCAACACACCTTTAAAAAGTGATATAAAGTCATTAGAAACGATGATTTTTTTATTTTATTTTAACCTATCCTAATCTAACCTAACCTTACCTACTTAACCCAGTTAATAAAGTTTTTTTTTCATCACTTTCCATGACTTTATATAACTTTTTAAAGATGTGATGAATTATCATTGTGATGATTTATCCGGTCACCCTTTGAATCATGTCTCAACATCGGTGTATTCTGTCCTGTAGACTTTATCTTTTATGAAACTCTGTCAGATCAGGTGACCTCGCTCGCCATGCGGTAGGTCCAGCACGTCCTATCCAGTGGCCCTGGAATTCTCCATCGAGGAATTTTCGTCTAATAAACGTCTTAATTTCACTAATAATTCTAATTCACCAAAAACGCACTATTTTTTTAAAACACACGAGTTTGTTACGTTAATAAACGTCAAAAATTCGCTATTAATTCACAATCTACCATAACCGCACTATGCTATGTTTAAATTAACGCGAAGAGTTCTTAAAGCAAACCGCCTATGTAAACATTGTAAGCGCCAAATTCCCTTTTTTTTTTGATTTTATGGATTCTTTCGTAATCCTCTAACTAGCTAGGGCTTATAACAATACCCTTCATGTTTCTAACTAACTAGTACTGCGGCTGATTAGCCTTATTACTATCACCATCTGATGGTTGTATTTAATTGACTGAATTTATGTTACATTAATAAGTTTTATGAGGAAAAATTCTTAACTGGATAAAAAACCTCATACAAATGACAAGAAAAAGAAAAACAATAAGTTCTGAACTTTTTACGCTGTTTTACTTTGTGATTTACTGAATTTAAGTATTTCATTTTTTCATAATTTGGCTGCGTCCTTTTCGCTTCGGTGGTCCTGCAAAAAAGTTTGGGAGAGAAATCCTGTGGGAGAGAAAACATTTTGTTATATTAAAAAGGATACTATTCTTCGCCGTCGCTGTCATTTTTCTCATGGAGCTTCACGGTGAGGTCTCCTTGAGAAGCTCCATTAAGATGATCAGTTTCTCTGCTTTGGATGAGCAGGAGGCCAGTCTTTCGCGTACCCTGATGAGGCCTTGGAGTAGGATCATTATGTCTTCGTCATCAGAGGATCCGGTGTTTGGCACTTGGCGTTGTTCCGGTGTGAATCTTCGTGGTTCCTGTTGTTCAGGAGCCTGTTGCTGGTGGTTGCTTCGGCCCGCTACGTCCGCCCAGGACCGGCCGTCTACTTGCCGCGGGTCTCTGTGCCCGGGGCTCTGCCTCTTTGCGCCTCTGGGCGTTGGATTGCTCCTGTCTGCGCTGGAGAGAAGCTACGTATGCCACCCTGTTGGGGCATTTGCCGTAGTTTGCGGGATGGGCTCCGCCGCAATTGCAGCAGACGGCCGGCTCTTCTCGATTGGTTTTGGGGCACTCCGGTGTGGTGTGACTTCCTTCGCATTTGACGCAGCGGGCGATGTGTGCGCAATTTCTGGACCCATGTCCGAAATTTTGGCATCTGTAGCACTGTGTTCCGTGTTGGAGGTGGTTGCTTCTGTACTTCCTCAAAGTAATCCTGCAGTGGCACAGGTAGACCACTGCGGCTCTCAGGTGGCCCATGTTTGTTTCCTGGCCAAAGTGTGCCAGGTAAAGCGGGTATTCTGTTCCCGGGGTGGTCATCTTGACCACAGTCCTTGCTGGGAAGCCTTGATTCTCAAGGTCTTCCATTATCTCATCTAGTGACAACTTCGGGAGTCCCCCGATGACGGTCTTCTTTAATTTTTCCGCTTCTGTGGTGAAGGTGTGGAAATGCTTCTCCTCTCCACGTAGGGCTGCTGTCAGTTTTTTGTGGGCTTCTACTGAGCTCACCACAACGCTGATTTTGCCACCCTTGGAATACCGGAAGTTGAAGTGGGCACTTCCAATGTGCCTCTGCACTTCTTCCGTAATGTCGCCGTGCGTCATTGACCCTATGGTCATGATTGCGGGCGGGACTCTTGAGCTCTTCCCAAGAGCGGTGGTGGTCATAGGTCTTCGGCTGGTGGGCGCCTGGTCTCTGCTGGTAGACGCCACTGGTTCTGGTGGCGTCGGGCGTTTCTTCGTCGGTGGCGACGAGATTTCCTGAGCTGGTTCGCTTACTTTATGTAAGGGTTTGTATTTGTTTTCGTGAACCAGACGAAAAATGGGCTTTGGGGGGTAATGGGGGCGCTTTGAAGCCGAAGCCCTCGTCCATTCCTCTTCCATAGGTGATGAGGCTCTTGGTTATCCGGTTGCCGAGCCGGAGCCGGTCTGCGAGGATCCAAACTTGAACTCTGGCTCATGTGTATCTGGATTTATTCTCCAGCCAGTGGCTCCCTCCGGGAATGCCATAGGCAGGGGCTTGTTGCGCTTGAATGTCGCTGTTCCTCTTGGTGTGCGGTGGTAAGGCATTTTTGAGTTGGTTTATTCTGAAACGAGAAAAATTAGTATTATTTGAGTATTTTGCGGAATGCCTTGAGAAAGGCAGTTGGGGCGACGTGAGTGATTTGCGAAGATTGCCTTGAAAAGGGCAGTTGTGGCGCGTGCGCCTGCTCCAGGCCTTTTTATATTTACTCCACACAGGAGGCCCTGAAGAAAATAATTTCCCTCAGGGCCTATGTCATCTTTGGGGATGCTGTGTGGAGGGTCTTTTTGTGGAGAGGAAGGAGTGAACATGGGTCTTGAAGAGTCCCATGTTGTAGGAGGGAGGAAACACAGAGGCCGGCAGTTCGTTCCACAGCCGAGCTGTTGAACTTAAGAACGAATCGTAGAAGCGACCCGTTCTCATGTGACAAATGTCAACTGAGTACAAATGTTGGGCGCGCGTTTGGCGTGTATCCCGACTACGCACCGGTGCCGAAGGGATCAATGACGCTAGTTCCTCAGAGCATCTTCCATTGTAATACCGATAGAACAAGGACAGCATACCTACCTGACGCCTGTGCTCTAAAGATTGCAGTCCGTTTGTTAAGATTGGGGAATCTATCATACGGACCGCCCGTTTCTGCACAGAGTCAAGGGTTTTTTTCAGGTATTTTGGGGCTCCAGACCAGAGATGGCTGCCAAATTCGACAGTAGGGCGCACTTGCGATTTGTACAGGGTGAGCAGTTGTGTACTATTAAAGTATCTGCGGGCCCTGTACAGTACGCCCAGCTTCTGAGAGGCCAACTTTACTCTGGCTTCGATGGAGCCCCCGTACCTGAGCTGGTCACTTATAGTTACACCAAGCATATCAATGGAAGGCCTGTTCGGAAGATTGCTTCCGTTGAAGGAGACTAGATTATCATTTGGATCCCTTTTAGACGTAATCAGACAGGATTGGGTCTTTGAAACATTAAATTCGACGAGATTATTTTTACCCCAGGAGGAAATACTCTCGAGATAACCGTCCATTCTCTGCTTCAAAGCCCTCCGAGCCGTTGGAGTTTGTGTGCCCTTTGGGGGCTTGTCAAACAAAAAGCTATCATGAACTGTACTGTCATCCGCGTAACAATGAATCGGTGCACATGTCAAAAGGTCATTGA
This sequence comes from Hesperophylax magnus, assembly GCA_026573805.1. Taxonomy (NCBI): domain Eukaryota; kingdom Metazoa; phylum Arthropoda; class Insecta; order Trichoptera; family Limnephilidae; genus Hesperophylax; species Hesperophylax magnus. The sequence continues at coordinate 241,241 of JAIUSX010000230.1, read as the reverse complement.
TGTGCAACAAAAACAAAGTCGGAGACAGAACCGATCCCTGTGGGACGCCAGCATTTATGGAGTGCGAGGAAGAGGTGAAACCGTCAGCAACCGCCTGAATCGACCTATCCCTTAAAAAGTCAGCAATCCACGTACACAGGGATGCGGGAAGTCCGTAAGAATGCAATTTGTTGACAAGTCCTCGGTGCCAGACCCGGTCAAAGGCCTTGGATATGTCTAGTGCGACCGTTTGGGTCTCACCGTGACGTTCCAGGCACCGCCCCCAAACATGCGTCACATACGCGAGAAGATCACCGCACGAGCGGTTCCGTCGGAATCCGTATTGACGGTCGTTGATAATTTTGTTCTTCTCGAGGTATGTGAGCAGTTTGTCGTTGATCACACGTTCCATCACTTTGGACAGAACTGATGTGATCGCTATGGGGCGGTAGTTGGCCGGGTTGGAGCGGTCACCTTTCTTGGGAATAGGGTGAATTACCGCTTTTTTCCAACCAGAGGGCACAGTGCCACACTTCAGGGACATTTTGAAGAGCTTTGTCAAAACTGGAACTATTTCCGCAGCACACTTCTGCAATACCAGGGCAGGTATTCCATCAGGTCCACTAGCTTTGTTAACATCGAGCCCCCGTATGACGTGGAGTACATCCCGATGCCGGATCCTCAGCTTTTTCATAAAGAAGCCGCAGTGAGGAACCGACGGCGGAACAGCACCCCCGTCGTCGAGGGTCGAGTTTTCCGCAAACATTTTCCCTAAAAGGTTTGCCTTTTCGGTGGCGGTGTTTGCTAGTGAGCCGTCAGGTCTGGTAAGAGGTGGCAAACTGGGTTTGCAAAAATTTCGACCTATTGAGCCCGCAAGCGACCAGAATGCTCTGCTGCCATGCGGGCAGGCAGTCAGCTTTTTGCTGATCTGCAGGTCGTGTTCGAATTTTGATCTATTGATGATTCTCTTGCATTCCTTTGCCGATTTGTTGTATGCTGATCTGCTTGTTGTATGCTGATTTGTTGTATGCTGATCTGGATTTCTCCGGCCGGCTGTAAGGTGTTGGGGCCTGGCTGTGTGAACACAAGCCAGATGGAAGCAGTTTTGTGGCTATATTACAAGCCAAGAAAAAACCACAAACTGCGCAAAATCCACAAACTACGCGACCTCTCCAGAAGTAGGAAATTCCCTTGTAACTATGTAGTTCTGTTCAATTTATGGCAAACGCTAGGATTATTATTTTTTAATTTATTTTAACTCTTCAAATTTGCAGTCGCACTGTTTTGAACTAACTTACAACAAAGTTCCCTAAGTTTTTTTTCACTTCTCGTTAATATTCACAAAGGTTGGTCTACGACATCCAACCTGGCCCTGTTCATTAACTTCTTGCATAGCAAGATGGACGACAAAGAGCAAGTTGATACTATGAATACAGACTTCCATAAGGTTTTCAACCGCGTAAAACACTCAATTCTTTTTTCACGGTAAAGATGGATTAAATCTTACACAAGTAACCGTAATTAAGTAATCTTAATCAACGATGTCTTCTCGAAAGCCGTCGAGGTAAACTCTGGTATCCCCCAAGGGTCCCAGCTAGGTTCTCTAATGTTCGGCATTTGTATACATTACATTGGATCATGTTTTTAAAATTAAAAATTTGAACTTTTGCCGATGACATGAAAATATTCAAAGTTATTTGTTCTCTCTCTGACTGTGAAGCATTACAAAGTTACATAGATAGGCTTTGCAAGTATTACAAAGATAACTGTCTAGATGTAAACCTTTCTAAATGTCAAACTTTTTTTTTTTAAATTTTTTTTTTATGTGACACCTCACAAGAGCGTCCCTGCCTGTGCAGTGTACAGACAGGAGAACTATGTCACCACCCGGTTGGGCGGCGTTGTGAGGCGGAATAAGGTAGGGGCTGTAGGAAGGGATTTGGTAATGCAGGCCTTGAAGAGGCTTGGATTATAGGAGGGAGGAAAAACAGATGCCGGTAGCTCGTTCCACATACGAGCCGACTTACACAAAAACGAGTCGTAAAAGCGGCCCGTTCTCATGAAGCCAACGTCAACCGTGAACGGGTGTTCAGCTCGTGTCCGTCGAGTTTCGCGCACGTACACCAGTGCATCAGGAATCAATGCTGCTAGCTCCTTGAAGCAGGCTCCATTGAAATACCTGTAGAACAGACACAGCATGCCTACATTGCGTCTATGCATTAGAGAAGGCAATCGGTCTGTTAACAACGGATTGTCAATCAGACGGATTGCTCTCCTTTGCACAGATTCAAGCAGGTTTATTAAGTATTTTGGGGCACCAGCCCAAAGGTGGCTTCCAAATTCAATAGTTGGGCGGACTTGAGACTTGTACAGGGTCAGCAGCTGGTCACTGTTGAAGAATCTCCTAGCCCTGTACAAGACGCCCAACTTCTTGGAGGCCTGATTTACTCGGGCTTCTATGGATCCCCGATACTTGAGCCGGTCTGATATAGTAACTCCAAGCATTTCAATGGAGTCTTTATTGGGGAGAATGCTCCCATAAAATTGCACCAGACAGTCATTGATCTCCCTCTTTGCCGAAATCAGACACGCTTGGGTTTTTGTGACGTTGAAACTAACCAAGTTGGCCTTACCCCAGACACGAACCATCTCGAGGTGGTGGTCAATTTTTTGCTTCAAAACTTCCCGAGCTGTTCGGACATGATAGGTGGAAGGGGGCCTGTCAAAAAGATAACCCTCGTGAACGGTGCTGTCATCAGCGTAGCAGTGAATTGGTGCACATTCAACGAGATCGTTGATGTGCAATAAAAACAGCGTCGGAGACAGCACAGATCCTTATGTCACCCCCGCATTGATTTGGTGCGGTGAGGAAGAAGAGCCGTCAATCACGGTTTGAATTGTTCTTCCCCTCAGAAAGTCCGCAATCCAACTATGCAGGATCCCATACGATGGTAACTTTCCGATAAGCGCCCGGTGCCAGACTCTGTCAAAGGCTTTAGAGATATCCAACCCAACGGTTTGAGTTTCACCAAAACGCTCCATGTACCGCCCCCAAATATGCGTCACATATCCGAGTAGATCGCCACACGATCGGTTTCGACGAAATCCATATTGACGATCGCTTAGGATATTGTTATTCTCGAGATATGTGAGCAATTTGTTGTTAACCACCCTTTCTAATACCTTCGAGAGTATGGAAGTGATGGCTATGGGGCGGTAGTTAGAAGGGTCGGAGCGGTCCCCCTTTTTTGGGATTGGGTGGACGATTGCCTTTTTCCAAAGATCTGGCACCTTTCCACCTTTGAGAGACAGCCTAAATAAATTCACGAGCACTGGAGTTATTTCTGCAGAACACCTCTTGAGGACCAAGGGAGGTATTCCGTCCGGCCCACTGGCTTTGTCGACTTTCAGCTCGTTCAAGACTCGGAGAACCTCTCTGTTCCGGATCTTCGGTTTATCCATTTGAAAACCGCAGTGCGGAATGGAAGGAGGAGTCTCTCCGTTATCTTAAAGAGTTGAGTTTTCCGCGAAAATTTTGCCCAATAATTCAGCTTTCTCGCGGGCCGAGTTAGCCAACTGACCATCAGGCTTGGTCAGAGGTGGGAAAGTGGTTCTGCAGAAATTTCTTCCGATCGAGATAGCGAGTGACCAAAAAGCACGGCTACCAGTGGGGCAGTCAGCCAGCTTTTTCGCAATTCTCTAGTCGTGGTTGCTCTTAGCTCTCTTTAGAACTCTCTTACAATCACAATAAAAAAGTTCGGGTCCTGACAAAATACCACCAATTCTATTGAAACACTGTATACATGCCTTGTCGTATCCCCTCTATTTAATTTTTAATATGTCATTGTCATCGGGATATTTTCCAATTGCATGGAAAAATAGTTACATTACACCCATATTTAAAAAAGGTGACAAATGCGATATACGCAACTATAGACCTGTATGTATACAGTCAACTATTCCAAAACTATTTGAAAAAAATATTTTGGAAAAAATTATTTTTAAATTAAATGGGATTATAACAAGGTTTCAACATGGTTTCATGAAGAATAGATCAACTCTGACAAATATAATAATATATGAAAACTTTATAGCGAATGCCTTTGCAGATAAATGTCAAGTAGATTCGATATATACTGACTTCAGTAAGGCGTTCGATAAAGTTTGTCATAAAATATTGATAAATAAATTAAGGAGTATGGGTATAACCGGGAACTTTCTTAAATGGGTAGAGAGTTATTTAACAAATAGGCAACTGTTTGTAAAGTAAAATGACGTAATATCGGATGCCTTTTCTGCCACTAGTGGTGTGCCACAGGGCTCCCATTTAGGACCAATACTGTTTATTTTATTTATTAATGACATTGTAGACGTTTTTTCCGATGTTGATATTCTGTTATTTGCTGGTGATTTAAAATTATATAAAAAATACTTTTATTTATATTTCTGATTGCATAATTTTACAAAAAAAATTAAACAACTTGTTTAATTGGTGTATATGCAATAAACTGGCACTTAACATTAGTAAATGTCAAATAATAGGATTTTATAAAATAAAGAAACCAACAATTTATGAATACAAACTTGAAAAAATTATATTAAACTCAGTAGAAACAATAAATGATCTAGGTATTATTTTTAACTCAAAACTTACATTTATTAGCCATATAACTAATATTATTAATAGAGCAATGAAGATTTTAGGATTTATTATTAGAATAACCAAACAATTTTGTAACATTGATACTATTCGCATTTTATACATAACGCTAGTGAGAAGCATTTTGGAATATAACTCTACGATTTGGGCTCCACATTACAATATCCATATTCAAGCGATTGAAAAAGTCCAGCATAGATTCCTTAGGTACATTAATTTTAAATTAGGTATTCTAAGTGAATCCGTGGACTATAATTTTTTATTAAACTGGACTAATCTCGTAAATTTATCAGATCGCAGAAAAATCTGTGATCTATTAATATTATATAAAATAATTCACTCGGTCCTGGATACCCCTGATTTAATAGAACTAATACGATTTCATTGCCCTGGTCGCGCTATAATAGACTGACTCTACCGTTCTACTATAATAACCCACACACATTATCACATTATTACTCACCAATCAGTCGATTACACATTTTGGGAAATGAACATGCTAACATCGGCGACATTTATTTTTTAAAATTAACGCAATATAAACATGCACTCAAAAATTATTTTTCCATAATGTGACTTTATTTTGATATTATTTTACTTTTCTACTCAGTTATATGTTTATTTATAAAAGGCAGTATAGCCGTATATGTATTTAAAATAAAATAAAATAAAAAAATAAAATAAAAATCCCTTGCCCGTTTTCGGTATTCCGAAAGGTTATTCATGGAGCTAATCTTCCGGAGTGCATTAAAAGCCGTATTTTTGAGTCTGACAGCTTCAGCACAGCGATGGTCAAACCACGGTTTTGTGCCCGCTCCAGAGGATTTGACGGAGAAGGGAATGTAGCAATCCATTGCTGATGTGATTACTTCTCCTACTTCGCGTGCACAAATTGATGGGTCCTCGGAGCTAAAGCATACAGTACTCCAAGGAAAAGCGCCGAAGAAAGACCGCATACCATCCCATTTTGCTGCCCTGTAGTGCCATACCTTCGTCTTTACATGATTGTCAGGTTGACGGTTCATGGAGGATGGGACAGAGGTGGTAATCAGGTAGTGGTCAGAGGATCCTAAGGGCGCAGTCACCTCCACTCTGTACCCGAGTGGCTCACTAGTCAGAAACAGATCGAGTAGGTTGGCTCAATGTGATGGGATGTCTGGTATTCTGGTCGGAGATTCTATGAGTTGGCTTAGTCCATGGATAAGAGCAAAAGATTCCGCTGATCTACCGGCAGAATTCGTTGGGCCGGAGAACTTCAGCCATTGTTCATTATGAACATTGAAGTCCCCCAGGATTACAAACTCTGCCGACGGGTAACGGGGCAAGAGAATATCTACAGTGTCACTCAAGTATTTAAACAACTCAACAGTGTCTGATTCGGCAAGGTTTGGTGAGCGATATAGGCACGCAAAAATTCTCATCATACCGGTGAGATCCATACGTACCCATAACACTTCGTGTTTTGCGCTCTCGATATTTGCGAGACGAGCGCAGCTGATGTCAGCACGGCTGTAAAGGCAGACACCTCCTTTTGGCCTGAAAAGGCTTTCCAGATGATATCCTGGGCAGTTCAGATAGGAGGTATCTGGGGACTCGGCAATCTGAGTTTCCGTAAGGAAGAGGAGATGGGAATTTTGTGAGAGAAGGTGCTGGTGGATGGGAGTTAGGTTGGTGTGCAGATCGCGAATGTTAGCGAAATTCACCTTCATCCTCGGTCCACACTGAGGACTCATACTGTTCGCTGTCGCTGAGTTTATATTAATTGGTTGTGAATTCATAATTTTTAAGTTTGTTTTATTTGTTTGTGGGATTTAGGATGGGTTGGGAAGGATTAGGTTAAAAAGGTTGGGTAGGGAGCTGGAGAGTGGAGCAACTGGATACACCAAATGTAAGGTATGTTTTTCTGACTGCGGTTCCAGGCAATAGGCAGGAGAGTCCGGCTGTGGAGGTCGCCCAGTGCGCCCCAAACGCTGGATGCTGGGTCCTCACCGGTCACGAACCGGCACAACATCAGCGGCAGGGTTTTTTCGCTGGCTGATGGGGCAGCCCACTCTTGGTCGTGAGCCCAAGGGTCGGGCCCCTGTACTATCTAGCGGCCCGGACAGCGATAAACGGTTTACTGGATCTCTCTCAACCGGCCTCTCCCAGCCCGGCCCGCCCCGCAGTAAGTAGGCCGACCCATTCATCAGCGTGATCCAGAACGCACAACCCTCCATGAGCCCGGGCACCCCTGCTAAGTCACCAAACGTAGCGAACCACTTCAGGTGACCTGTGACAGAGGTGTTGGTAACCCAGAGTATGGTTCCCGGGGCGGCGGTACCCATTGACCACCTCCCAAATTAAAAAAACACTAAAAAACCTCCAAAATTAAAAACACTATGACATTCACCAGAAATAAACACGTAATTAATTACTTCTATTCACTCAACAATGAATCTGACATCTCCTAAAAGGAATGTAAAGACATCGGTATTTATTTTGATAGGAAAATTATATAATAAGCAGAATTGACTCAATCGTTAATAGGTCGCATAAAATGCTTGGTTTTGTGCTACGTGTAAGTAAAGTATTCAGTAATCCACTAAATAGTAATTTCATCAATAAAACGTCATCCTTTGTGCTATGCATAAAAAACCTTGTCTCTCAAACATTAGTTTATTATTAAAAAAAAAACTTTTTATTTTTTATACTTTTGCCAACTGGGTTTCATCGTAGCTTCTTCAGGGCGTTCGAAACAACAGCTTCTTCAGATCTTTTGTTTTCCGGTAATTTGTTAATTTTTTTTTCTAGATGATGAAATTAAATCTTATAAAGTTGTAGCAGTTCACTTTAGCCCCGCTACGGTTCAAGAATACTTCACGAAACTCTATCCAAAGACCTCCTTCATCTATGGCACTCTTGGTCTATGGTTGGTCGAGAAGGAACGCGGCTGACAATTTCCAGAGCGCCAGTATCAATCGGACAGCCTTGGAGCGAGGTCGAGTCAACAGGGAGGATTCGGAAAACTGCTCCAGACAACAAAATTACGGGAGATGCTGATGGCGGATTTAGCTAGTTTGAAGTAATCGCTGGTCGTCATGTCTATCTTACAAATTTTAACGTTCTTTCCTAAGAGCTGTATGGCGCCTATTTCTGTGAATTAGGTCAGATATTAATCTTTGTACACAATGTCACATAATTAACTGTTTATTGCTACCAATTAAATTCCTTCCGTGCATGCAAATCTTCGATTGCCGCTCACCCCTTGAGATTATGTTAATCTTGTCAATTTAAGAGTCTCTTGTTCTATTTGATTTGAATAAATGTAATTATATTAAAGCAATCCATTCTGTCACTAAACCTCTATCGTTACAATGGCGCCCTAGCGTGGTTTGATTTGAATATGAGTTTACCTGATTGTGTTACATTTGGCGCCAACGAGGTAGTTGGAAATTTGTAAAGTAATTAAAGAGATTCATTTATTAGTGCAACTAATCTGTCTCCTATAGCTGGCAGTGCATCTTTGATTATGCTTATAGTAATTCCATCCGGCGATGATTTTGGTTTCAATGTTTTAATGATTTTCATTGGTTAAGGTTTGCCCAGGTCTTGGTGGCGGGTGCGTCGGCCCACCTTCTGCGTGGCGGGCCGGTTGGGAGATGCTGGTTGAGGGAGACCCTTTACAACCGGTTACCGCTGTCCGGGCCGCTCGATAGTACAGGGGCCCGACCCTCAGGCTCACGACTAAGGGTGGGCTGCCCCATCAGCGAGTGAAAAAACCCTGCCACTGCTGTTGTGCCGGTTCGTGACCGGAGGGGACCCAGCAGCAGTGTTTGGGGCGCATTGGATGCCCTCTCCAGCCAGACTCTCCCAGCCTATCGCCTAGCACCGCAGTGAGTGGGCTGGAACCAAACGCTCATCACTCCTGGACAGCCTGAACCCCATATTCCTACCCACTCCTCATACCTTTCCATTCCAGACCTTCCTTTCACTTCATACCATTTAAAAAAAAAACAAAAAGTAAAATCATGAATATACATAAAAACAAACTTAACGTCATTACAGCGGCGAGTAGCAGGCGTCCCCGGTGCGGGCCAAAACTGTTGGTAAATTTTGCCAACATTCGCGGTCTGCATACTTATTTAAATTCTGTTCATCACCATCTTTTGTCCCAACGTCCCAACCTTCTTTTCCTATCCGAAACTCAGATAGCCGAGCCGCCAGACTCCTCCTATCTGGACTGCCCGGGCTTTACCCTTGCAAGCAAGTTCCGACTCAAAGGAGGAGTCTGCCTCTATAGTCGAGCTGACGTCAACTGTGTACGATTATTGAGTCTGGAAAACTCCAGATTCGACGTAATGTGGGTGCGCGTCAATCTTGCCAGTACGGCAAGATTCTACGCGTGTCTATACCGCTCACCAAACCACAGCGAATCAGACACTTCCGAGCTCTTCAAACATTTGAGAGAAACTATTGATGATCTCTTGCCCCGCTACCCTTCGGCCGAGTTTATTGTTCTGGGGGACTTCAATGTTCATAACGAACCATGGTTGAAGTTCTCAGGCCCAACGGACTCGGCTGGCCGACAGGCGGAATCCTTTGCCATTTGCTACGGATTAGAGCAACTGGTTCAGGAGCCTACAAGGGTTCCTGATGTCCAGACTCACCGTTCCAATCTGTTAGACCTATTTTTAACTACTGTGCCACACGATTATAAGATTGACGTCACAGCGCCTCTGGGATCATCTGACCACTGCCTAGTGACGACATCAATCCCCGTTAGCCTCAGACCAACCAATGAGAGGCTGAGGAGAAAAGTGTGGCACTATAGGTCAGCAGATTGGTTCGGTATGCGGGCCCATTTCAACGCTTTTCCGTGGTCAGCTGTTTGTTTTCGGACTTCGGACCCTTCAAGATGTGCCCAGGAGATTGGTGAATTCATCAAATCGGCGATGGATGGCTTCATACAATCGACTACTAAAGAAACTGGTGTGGGCTCAAAGCCGTGGTTCAGTCGACAATGCTCCGAAGCAGTTCGACGTAAAAATGCGGCTTACCGAGCCTACAACACATCTCGAACGCCCGAAAGCAGATCAGCATACAACAAATCGGCAAAGGAATGCAAGAGAATCATTAATAGGTCAAAATTCGAACACGACCTGCAGATCAGCAAAAAACTGGCTGCCTGCCCGCATGGCAGCAGAGCATTCTGGTCCCTTGCAGGCTCAATAGGTCGGAATTTTTGCAAACCCAGTTTGCCACCTCTTACCAGACCTGACGGCTCACTAGCAAACACCGCCACCGAAAAGGCTAACTTATTAGGGAAAATGTTTGCGGAAAACTCGACCCTCGATGACGGAGGTGCTGTTCCGCCGTCGGTTCCTCACTGCGGCTTCTATATGAAAAAGCTGAGGATCCGGCATCGGGATGTACTCCACGTTATACGGGGGCTCGATGTTAACAAAGCTAGTGGACCTGATGGAATACCTGCCCTGGTATTGCAGAGGTGTGCTGCGGAAATAGTTCCAGTTTTGACAAAGCTCTTCAAAATGTCCCTGAAGTGTGGCACTGTGCCCTCTGGTTGGAAAAAAGCGGTCATTCACCCTATTCCCAAGAAAGGTGACCGCTCCAACCCGGCCAACTACCGCCCCATAGCGATCACATCAGTTCTGTCCAAAGTGATGGAACGTGTGATCAACGACAAACTGCTCACATACCTCGAGAAGAACAAAATTATCAACGACCGTCAATACGGATTCCGGCGGAACCGCTCGTGCGGTGATCTTCTCGCGTATGTGTCGCATGTTTGGGGGCGGTGCCTGGAACGTCACGGTGAGACCCAAACGGTCGCACTAGACATATCCAAGGCCTTTGACCGGGTCTGGCACCGAGGACTTGTCAACAAATTGCCTTCTTACGGACTTCCCGCATCCCTGTGTACGTGGATTGCTGATTTTTTAAGGGATAGGTCGATTCAGGCTGTTGCTGACGGTTTCACCTCATCCTCACACTCTATAAATGCTGGCGTCCCACAGGGATCGGTTCTGTCTCCGACTTTGTTTTTATTGCACATCAATGACCTTTTGACATGTGCCCCGATTCATTGTTACGCGGATGACAGTACAGTTCATGATAGCTTTTTGTTTGACAAGCCCCCAAAGGGCACACAAACTCCAACGGCTCGGAGGGCTTTGAAGCAGAGAATGGACGGTTATCTCGAGAGTATTTCCTCCTGGGGTAAAAATAATCTCGTCGAATTTAATGTTTCAAAGACCCAATCCTGTCTGATTACGTCTAAAAGGGATCTAAATGATAACCTAGTCTCCTTCAACGGAAGCAATCTTCCGAACAGGCCTTCCATTGATATGCTTGGTGTAACTATAAGTGACCAGCTCAGGTATGGGGGCTCCATCGAAGCCAGAGTAAAGCTGGCCTCTCAGAAGCTGGGCGTACTGTACAGGGCCCGCAGATACTTTAATAGTACACAACTGCTGACCCTGTACAAATCGCAAGTGCGCCCTACTGTCGAATTTGGCAGCCATCTCTGGTCCGGAGCCCCTAAATACCTGAAAAAAACCCTTGACTCTGTGCAAAAACGGGCGGTCCGTTTGATAGATTCCCCAATCTTAACAAACGGACTGCAAACTTTAGAGCACAGGCGTCAGGTAGGTATGCTGTCCTTGTTCTATCGGTATTACAATGGAAGATGCTCTGAGGAACTAGCGTCATTGATCCCTTCGGCACCGGTGCGTAGTCGGGATACACGCCAAACGCGCGCCCAACATTTGTACACGGTTGACATTTGTCACATGAGAACGGGTCGCTTCTACGATTCGTTCTTAAGTTCAACAGCTCGGCTGTGGAACGAACTGCCGGCCTCTGTGTTTCCTCCCTCCTACAACATGGGACTCTTCAAGACCTATATTCACTCCTTCCTCTCCACAAAAAGACCCTCCACACAGCATCCCCAAAGATGACATAGGCCCTGAGGGAAATTATTTTCTTCAGGGCCTCCTGTGTGGAGTTAATATAAAAAAAAAAAAATAAAAAAAACACTCACTGTCAATTTTATTAAACCGGAAAATATTTTTATTCTCTTTTTTCCGATGATTGAGAAGAGGTATCTGCGACTAATGGAATACTCTTATTTATGTTTTCGACACTAAGTACAAAATTTGTGTTTAATTTTTGGGCTATTTTAAGTGTATCATCTTCAACTCCATCTGGAAACCGAACTTCCTTAATGTTTTCCCTCTGTTTGCCGCTTATAATTTCTCTAAGTGTAGTCCACATTTTTCTTGAGTCACTTTGAGATGTAATTATTTTTTTGCCTGATATACGAATTTTTGGTATGTTTTATTTCTGTACTATACATTTTTCTAAGTTTCTTATAGGTTTCCCACCTTTCTTCAGTGAATTGTATTTTAGAGGCTTTATAGGCTGTATCCCTTTGTTTTTGTAGAATATGTAGGGATTTCGTATACCATTTATTTATATCTTTTAATATAATATTAGTTAAAGGCATTAGCTCATTTATTACTGTTCAGATGTCCTACTAGTTCATCGGCTTTTCCGTCTAAATTTCCTTGGTTATCGCAGATCCATTTTTTGTTTTGTAATGCTGTACACAATGTATCCTTATTGTAGTTATTTTTTTCCTATACGTTATATTTCGTATTCCCTGTGGCTTCGGAATTTTATATCTAATTTTAGTAGCAATAGTTTCGTGATCAGATATTTTGAGTTCTTCTACAGCATTGACTTCCGCATAAAAGTCATTTGAAATTACTAAATCAATCATTTTTTTAGAGTTTATTCTCATTCTTGTATAAGTGTTGACCAGTTGCTTCCAACCTAGGCAATTTATGATGCTTTGTAATCTCGTGCTTTTTGTATTGGATTTCATCATATCAATATTCAAATCTCCACAGATAATGATTAAGTCTCTTGTATTTATTTGTTCAAAAAAATCTAAAAACATTTTGATTTGGGGAACGATAAATAGCTGCATAGGTTCCCCGCTTAAAATCCTTTTGAATTTCAATAGCCAGTATCCAGGTATTATTATTATCTAGGACCGCATTTGTTAAGACTTTTTAAGAGTATTGTTTTGAATTAAATTGATAACTCTACCTGTATGCCTGCTAAATGAGTTGCATCTAATTGTCGAATAGCACTGAAATAGTATTTCATATTTCATTTATACTGCAGTGGCGTATTAGGCAACCTGTATAAGTAAGACTGATTGCGTTCAAGTGAGATATTTTATTAATCGGTGGGAATCCGGAATGTGGGGAAATAAATAAAATACTTCTCTTTTTTTGTTATTTGTTTTTGGGGTGTTATGCCGTGTTGCGCTAACTCCTTCTTTAGCCAACGTTTCGGACAGCATTGCAGTGTCCATCATCAGGGCAGATGTGTTATTTGAGGTTGTGTTAAAAATGTGAGCTTATGTATGAGGTTGTGATACCGTGTTGCCAGCTCCAACCCTCTGAGCTAACATTAACGTATCATTTTTTAATTTAAAGTGGTTTTCTTCGTTTAGCTCTGGTGTAGCCGTCAATTACCGGATACCAAGAACTATTGAGCTTAGCTCCATCGTCTCTATTAATGTTTACGGGATTTTTATGAATTTCAATGGCCTCCGTAATCAGCCGTGCTCTATAAGTTTTGGGTCTCCCCAGGATTTCAGGAACAAATCCAAAGTAATGCCCGGTGTCAATCAAATGCTCGGCAATTGCCGATTTGTCAGGGTGGCCGAGTTTACAAGCTCTGAAGTGTTCTGAAATCCTTTTGGAGATAGTCCGCTCTGTCTGGCCTACATATACCTTGTCACATCCGGAACAGCTGAGTTTATACACTCCATCTGTTTCCAGAGGAAACTTAGTCTTTGCAGACCTCAGTAAGTCCTGTATCTTTGTTGTTGTTCCGAAGACAGTCTTGATATTTTCCTTTCTCAATAGCCTGGCAATTCTGTCTGTCACATTGTGCACATAAGGCAGGAAAGCACAGCCTTTCGACTCTTGTTCAATTCTGTCTTCGTTTGGTGCAGATTTGGCTCTTATGATTTGCCTTGTCTGACTTGCTGGGTAGCCGTTACGCTCCAGTGCATCGGTCAGCTTC